>JAGPOW010001296.1:94920388-94951143 GCA_030014935.1 Caiman crocodilus
TTAGGAGGCACTACTTCACAGTTAGGGTGGCTAGGATGTGGAACCGGCTTCCTAGGGAAGTTGTTCTTGCTCCTACCTTGGGCGTCTTTAAGAGTAGATAGGATAGGTACTTGGCTGAGGTCCTGTGACCCCAGCACTTATTCCTGCCGTTGGTGGGGGGTCAGACTAGATGGCCTGCTCTAGGCCCCTTCTGACCCTAGATACTATGAAACTATGAAACTCTAAAACCGATTTATGTCTTAATAGTACTTTGCAAAAAAATAAATAAATAAAGCACTCTACAAATATTATTTGAAATATTCTATTTGTACTTATATTTACCTTGTATTTATGCCAGTATAGCCCCAGTGTATCCCATTCAACGCATTATGTAGACTGAGATGTGAGAGCAAGTTCAAATTCTTTCTATACAAATATTATTACTCTAAATTTCATACTACCTTACAATCCATAGCAAACCATTGTCTTCAGTGTGTTTGCATTACTGTGTAAGACAGCATGGCCAACATTTCTAAAAGCAGCTCTTTAGAAGGAGCCATTTCTAACACCTCCATCTCTATGAATCATAGGCACAGATGTTTCAAAGAACAGGTTTCTTTTTGGAACAGCCAAATAGTCTACTGGGATCTTTTGGGCCAGACTTGCCTCTAAAAATACCTGCCATATAGTCACTGGCTCAAACCAAGAGATCTTGGGACCACAGACTGGGGTTCTTAAAGCAGCTGAAGCTGCAGACCTCATAATTAGGGTCAGAGTTTTGCAGCCAGACAGACTGGACCTCTGGTCAGTGGTGAAGGAGCCAGCTGGCTCTGTGTAGCTTCATTTTGACCCCAAAAGATGGTTGTTACAGGTTTTATATGCCTGTTACCAAAACTTATACCCAGGAACAATAAGATTCATTGCTTATAGGTCCTTGCAGATAGGTAAGAAGAATGCAAGAAAGAATGAAGATGATGATTTAATGCAGTCAAATTTCTCCTGAAGCTGTGAGGGAAGTGCAAGGTGTCAGCTTTAGTTCTGTCTTTCTTTGCCTTCCTTTATACTTGTGTCAGCTCTGCTCTTGTTCACTGCTCTCACTCTTTCACTCCCTGCCTGTCGTTTGTTGACAAGAGCTAGCTCATTTCTGGAGCAATTCCTTCATTTAGCAGCTCAAAGGCTGTACTTATGCCTGGTACAAAAATATGGGGGAAGCTCCTTTTAGCTTCTCCAGTTTTCTTCAAATATCTGCCATAATGTGGCACTTAATATTTAAATTCTCTGCAATCCTTACTTCAGTAATTTGTGTTTCCTTGTATTAGTCTTCAGTACTGAGCCTAAGACTTGTCTAACTGGAAAGCAACTCAGAGCTGGGCATTCACAAAGGTCTGCATTGTTCAAAGTGGACATTTAGAACAGATTTCTATTTCACTTCTCAGATGTGTAAATGATGCACAGTTTTTAGACCCTTGCTACACAATACATATATTATGCAATTAACTGATTAATCGCACAATAGATTTGGACCAGTCACACCTGCAAAGATTTTAGCTCATGATAAAAAGGACTATACAGCTATAAAGAAAGCCAGACAGCTATAAAGTTAGTGCCTGAAAATATGTAAAAACTCTATAGCTGGTTTCTATCCGGCTTTAATTTGAATGTGTAGCAAACCCCTAATTATCTAAATCACGGAACCACATTCTACTTTACTTGTGTAGTAGGCTGAATCACATGTGTGCTTTATGTGCATTATGTGACTACAGTTTCATCCTGTACAACCAAGTTGCTTCTACTGCATGTGCGTGGAAGTGATAAGAGTCCTGGCCGGGAGCTTCTAAGACAGTTTAGACACTGCTGCAGTTCCATTTCATTTTATTCTGGGCTCACAGAAGGGCTATGCATACCCTGACATTTTAGCTGACTAAAAAACACTAGAGTGTCATGACAGTGGTTGTGTTTTTACATCGGATGTCTTTTAGCAGGGCAAAGTTATCCCAGCAGGGATTAACTAGGGGACCTGGTTTCTAGAGGAGCCTGAAGGGATTTGAAACCTGACCTTCCAAATCACAGAATAACAACCTAATTACTAGGCAACAGGCTGAATGAGACTGAGTGACCATGAGTGCCCAGTGGCCTGGTCTCAACAAAAGAAAGCATCCTAGAGCCTGAAAGAAAATAAGCAAAAATGAGCTTGATACAGGGGCATGGATATCCAGCTGCGGGGCAGGAGGGGAAGTAGCCCTTATTTCCAGTACAGTTTGTGCATTTTGTTTTATAAGGTCATTGGGAATTTGCATGAACAGCAGTGGGGCAATGAACAGACTTCTTCATATGATTCTCTACCTACTTAAAACCTCCTTACTGTGGTCCTGGAATAGATTACAGGCTACATGATCTAGAAACTGCTTAAGTGAAAGACTCATTATAATTCTGCTTCACACTTCTGTGACATGGCTTAGCCTCCAGCACGTACAGAACTTAAAACCCTGTTCTCTACATCCAGGACAAGTGCTCTAACTCCTAGGCTTCTTAAGACAGGATCCCTAAGCTGCTGCCTGTGTAGATGCCTATTTGCTTAGGTCAAAGTCCTGCTAAGATATGTGTGCCTTACGTGATCAAGAGATGCAGATGTCTGAGTAGATGGGGTGTTTTAGCACAGGTAAAATCCCTCATTTGAGTGAATGGAGGGCCAGCTCTAAAGGCATTAAGTGCTACCTCTAGAAGCATCTAAATGCTATCTATGAATGGAAGAGCTGTATGCCCTCTGCAAGGTGAGGTAGATTTTATCTCCAGGACCCCAATTTACATTTTGCTCCCCATTAAAAAGACAAGAGAACTATACAGGCAAGGTGTGATGCCTCCTTTATTCTGGCTGTTAACACCAGGCCTTTGCCAGCAGTTATACTTAAGAAATTTAGTGGGAGACAGAGAATTAAGCCCTCAGTTTACAGTATTTACAGTTACTCAGCACTGATGTGACTTAGTCGTTACTTAAGTTAACTGCTCCGAGCAGAGTTAGGCCAGTGGTCAGCACTTTTGAAAACCTCTCCCTTCATTTTTACTGCTTCAGGTTTTGGATGCCTGACTTAAGCCTCCAAACTCCTGTCGTATGGCAGGTCAAGCACCCAAATCAGTAGGCATTTTTGCTGATATGCCTGCTGCCACGTGCTTCTCACCTGCAAGCCTCCCTGCAGCAACAGAAGAGCAATACCACTGCATAGTAATCCTCCTGCCAAGCAACCACATACCCCTTATTTCCCCCAACCCTTCCCAAAGTATCTTTGATTTTCCCCATATTTCTGAAGGGAATAAAGGTCCTATGTCCCTCACAATGTTCCCAGTACTTGGAAGAGCCCTGACAAACAAAATAAGTGAACAAAATAAGTGACCTGTGGGTATTGTCAGTACATTTTGCATTAAAACATTAAAACTCTGCAATGTAGTTTTTCTTCAAGGGAAAGTTCATGCTTTTTATGAGCGTGAATTGGAACTTTGAAAATGATCTCATTATACAAGTTGCATAAAGTGTCACGCACAGCATTGCACACAATTTGGCAACAAAGCTTCTGAAAGTGTTGGCTCCAGCATCTTCAGTCCTGCACTGTGTTGATGGGCAGTTGGAAAACTGTGTAACGTGTATAGCAGATTAGTGCTTTGCCAGACATGCCTAAGATGTTGAGCAGGGGTTAAGCAGCCAGGTTAAATACATATGTTATTCTTTTGATTGTTAATCAGTGTTGTTTATATTGTTTTGGAAATCAGTATAAAAATCTGTGATGTAGGACATCCCCACAGGGAATAGTGAGAAACATGATTTTTTTTTTCCCCAAAAATAGACATCCATCCTACATGTTGGAGATGATTCAAGAAAAAAACAGATAAGTAAGGATACAAATGAAAAAAAAAATGAAGGGAAGCTCATCTAAATAATAGAAACCTTCAATATTAGTGGACATTTAAAAAAATATTTGGTTAGACCTCTTAGAATGTATCAAGTTTCAAGCCAATATGTAACGTAATTTAAAATACTGAAAATCACGAGGACTTTGAATGACTTACAGATACTATATGAAACATCATGAATTTTCCTAGAAAACTAAAGAAGCCAAGCTAATTACCATTGCATACACTCTCTTCTGGAATTTCAAAGATATTGGGGTGCCTGAGATTAATTGATGGTACTGTTGTGTTTTTAAAGAAAGACGTATACCTGTTTTTAGTGCTTTCTATTGACTGGTTGTGGGATCTGACCCTACTCCACCTACGGTCTGGGTGATTGGAATCCTACTGTGAGGGCATGTCTACACATGGCTCTACAGTGATGTACCAATGTGCTACATCTCCTTATGGTATGCTACAGCAATGTAGCAATCCTGCCCATCTACATGTGATTGCCAGCTTCATTGTCATAGGGGCACACTCCCCCCACTATAGTGCACTGCTGTGGCGATGTAGCAGCAAAAGCTAACTGTGCACTGCACACACAGCACAGGTACTGCCTGTGCTGCACCATGCTTTAGTACTTCCAAAAGAAAGTTCATCTCGGTACTTCCAAAAGAAAGTACTAAAGCATGGTGACATGTAGTCATGCCCTGAGGCACATAACTTTCCTCACTTAACTTAGGCACCTAACTCACAACTGTGGAATACAGTGAATGAGTCAAGTGCCTAAAGATAGGTGTTGCAATGCTGAACATCACATTGACCAAGTCTTTTTGTTGACCTACACCTTGGTCTCATCTTTCACCTTGTTTCAGGTAGGAGCCATCTATTATAGTCTTATAAACTTGCAAATCACTTCTCTTCCACAACCCTTTTTTGAGATTATACACACAACTGCTATTTCCTTTTCATAGTATTTAAAGGAAATGTATCTATTTCAGAGGAAAATAATAAATTGTATTTTGGTGGGAAAAGAAAAGTTATTCTAGACTTTTACACCAAAAAGTTTTGAAATGAGTATGTTCCAGTGTCTACACTATTGTGGAATAGAACAGAAGAACACTCTCCTTCAAAAATGGAGAAAACAATAACGCTTCGACTCTTTTTAACACACAGTGTAGTTGAGAGTGGTTTCACTAGACTATAATCCTTGAAAAAGTAAACTGATATTAGCAGGTCTGATCAAATATCAGCTATAGCCAGGCTTGTGAGGGCAGCTGTAGCACGATAAGCTTGTTCTATGTATCTTTGTATCTACGAAAAACAGGCAGAAATTAAACAAGCCCCAATCTGTGAATGATCAGTACCCCATACAGTTCTTTTGGAAAGAGTAATGGGCATAGATTTCATCATATTTTTCTGGCAGGTCTCAAAAAGTATATTAATGTCTATGAAATTCCAGTGTGAATCAGTAATAGGATTGATGTGTTGTAGTCATGATGGTCCAGGAAATGAGAGACAAGGTGAGGAACGTGGGGGCAGGGAAGGGTGATATTTTTTACTGTGCCAGTTGAATAGTCAGGGGAGATGTTGAACAAAGCCTAACAGTGTGAATTGCCATTGTCTATTTCACCATGGAAAAAATTCCGGACATTGTAAATGGTCTTGAGCAAATCCATGAGTCTACGTAAATCTATATTCTTGGGAATGTTCATCTTAATCCAGAAGAGAAGATTTTGTTGTATTCACAGTGATGTGTTTCATCTTGGTTGGCATGTAGAGAAGTCACATGAGTATTAACACATGTGAAGCAAAAAGAGCACAGAGGTTTCATTTGGGAAAATTTGCAATGATCAATGGGGATATTCTGAAGTGTTTTATAGGCTTCGAAACGGCACCCTCAATATTGCCATAAAGCCAAGCCAGGTTTTCCAACTTATAATTTGGATAGGCACTTTACTGACTTTCTTAAGACCATATAGTAGCTTTTGGGGGGCATCTACATGTGCATTTAAGCATGACTAAATACATGCACGTTAAGCTAACATGCATTAAGTGATTTTTGGCAGGTGTCTACACATAAAGGTTGTGCCAAGTCTCTGCAGCCCTGCCATGTGCTTCTAGTGGCTGGGAAGATCAAGCACTGAAGTTAGTGCCGAGACACATCTACACATGTGTTAATGTGCTTTGACTAATCACGCCTAAATATGATACCTGTATGTACAAGGCAACTACAAATTTAGGTGCAATTAGCCTAATTCATACCTAAAAACACCCTTTTTAATGCACGTTAAGGGTACATACCCATAATGTGCATTAAATTAGGCTAATGTGCATTAAAGCATCTCATGTAGACACACCCTTTGGTGGCTACTTCCATAAGGCCAGATGGCGTCCCAGATTGATTAATCCCTGATTGAACCATATAATACATTTTTAACTACAGAAGCAAAGAAATATGACTTGGTGCTTATTCTTCAGTGACACTGCTAGCTTCTCCTTTGATACATTCCCTTCCACTTCATTTTCACCAGTTGTCTCACTTGTTAAATACGGTTCTGAGTGCATTTCACTATAAGATCTCACATAATATAATGAAGACTGTCTAGATATTAAAAATGCAGACAGAGATATGGTGACCAAAAGAGCCTCTTTCCTTTAGCCTGTTAGCCTCTTTCCTTTTCACAAGGTGCTGCTTTATACTTGCATACTGACAGAAAATTTATTGGGATAAGACTACTATGTTAATATTTATGGAGTCAGAAGAAAAAATAAAATGTGCACAAGTATAATCATGAAAAAATACATACGTATTCATCTATATGTCACTAATGTATATGAATGAATTTTCCAGCTGTTTAAAATACATATATGCATTATAAACCTCATGCTGAGTAAACTATTTTTAGATATCTGAGCTGTGTCTTTAAAAGACTATAATGCCTATTAAATAGTAAGATGTGGATTTAAAACTTTTCAAAAAAAATTTAATCGATATTCTATTGCAGAAAACAAAAATGAAACTTGACTTTTTCTTTTGAATCAAGACCTTGAAAATACTTTAATATTTTTATAGACACAAAGCAAACATGAATCTCTCTATATTAGCATATAGAGAAATATGCTGTCTAGTTTTAAGCATAAAGATTTTTTTTAACAATGTGAGTAAATAACTATTGGAACAAATTAGCAAAGGGTAAGGTAAATGCTTACTACCTGAGGTCCTCGAGTCAAGAATAGGCTTCTTTTTAAAAGATGTGCTTTTTTAAAGATATACTTGCAAGTACATATTATTATTCTACATACAAGCAACACTAAATAAAATGAATTATGAGGAAAATCAGATTAAATAACAACAGTCTTTTGTGGTCTTAAAATCTGTAAATTACTGGGGGAAAATGTACTTGTATGTACTCAGCAATAGTTTAACAGAAATGAGAAATTTTTTTCTAGAAAAGTGCTGTATACAAACACTATAATTAGTTCTAAGATTTAGGACTACATTTTTAAGGAGATTTAAGTGACCAGCTTAGACTCATTTGCTGGGAGTCAGGTGTGTAAACAGCTTAAAAATGCAGGTCTTTAAGTCTTAGGGTAGTTATTTATATTTCACTAACACCCAAAAACCTCAGTCAGTATCAGGGTCCCATTGTGCTCAGCACTGTACAAACATAGAAGTAGACACTGTCCTTGGCATCATGAGTAACTTATATATTTGCTGACAGGCAGTGAGCCAAATGCTACTGCTACACAGATTTTTAAGCATTTGTTTTCCCAGAGTTTCCTACCATTTCTCTTGTTGGGTTGAGAATAAGTGAGGTTTTGAACCCTTAAATCAGGGTTGTCAACTTTTTTAAACTAAAGCAACCCCTCTATACTTTTTGTGAATTGAATGGCAGCCAATTTCAAAACCCAATTCATATGTTACAATGCTTGCTTCTTCACAGAGGGACTGGGCAGTGGGGAGGGTTTTGGCCACACACGGACAATCCAAAGCCTACCCTTTTCTGCTTATTTCCTCACACCTCACTTATCTCCTCACTCCTCGTAGTACCCTCCAAAGGGTCTTGTGGCACCATGGCTGAGACTCACTGCCTTAAATATATAGGAAGCTCAGGACCCACTTGAATGTTGGTATATGTACCAAGGTAGATGAGCACTTATATGAGCACTCAGTGCTTTCTCAGTTCTCCTTCCCAAGGACAGAATGAATGTAGATCATGAATAGGGGAGTTATGGACAGTCTGGAATTTCTGCTTGAAACTCCACCCAAACGTAAATAGAATATATTCTGTCCTGAGACTGCTGTGCAAATATCTTACCCCTTCTGCCAGAAGATAAGCAGGGATAGGTTCTAGGGGTAAAATATTCATGCCAACAAAAAAAGATTGCTCTCTTCTCAGTGTCAGATTAATGTTAAGATTCAGGACTAGATTTTTAAAGGAATTTTGGTGACCAGCTCATACAAATTTCACTGGGAGTCAGCTGTGTAAAATATACTCTATTTGGACTTGCTATGCTCTTTTTAGTTTCTACTCTGAGTAACAAAGGGGAGAATGTGGCCCTTATTCAGTGATTCTTTACCAAGCAGCCTTGGTACCTTGAGGTCCTTTCAAGGGTGTTGCAAGTTGCCATATAATGTAAGGAATCCATAGTGTCAAAAATATTGGACATTTATACATGTATTCCAGGTGGTGGTGGTGGGCTGTTTTAATTAGATTGGCCCTGAGAGCCACTCTAATTAAAGTGCTGGGAGCATCACATGTATCAGCATCCCTGCTCTGAAAAATGGTGGAGGGGGCACTTTAACTAAAGTTTATTGAACACAATTTAGTTAAAGTGCCCCCACAACCTTTTTTCAGTGCAGGGATGCTGATACCCATGACACTGACATCTTCTCCAATGCTCTGTTATTATAGTGTGTTGAAGCAGCTTCGATGCGTGCATATAGATGCACATTTCAACTGGTTGTGGTCTTAGTGAGTTCTTTGCAACAAAATAATTGTTCTATTATTTTTTCTGCAGTTAAAATATGAATGAAAACTAAGAATTGGAATTTTTCAAGGTTGTCTTTAATTTATCGAGGGGTGCCTTGTACCCCCCCAAAAAAGGTTGATAGACACTACTTCTATTACTATTACTAGATATTCAACCCAATTTATCTTTGTAATCAGAGAGCGCTAATAATTATAGTATCTGGGAGCTAATGATATGGTCTTGCTCTAGATCCAATTGCAGACTTTAAGAACACTATAGCCAAAATTTCCAAAGTAGGCATCTGTTTATAGAGGTTAAAGATGGAGGAAGAATGTTAGATTTTCAAGCACATTCCAGAAGTGGCACAGGATTGTACCTTTCAAATAATAGACCATACAGATCTCAGGAGCATCTCTTTTTCAAAGCTGTGTAGGCTTGTGTGAAGTGGCTAGTATTCACTTCAGATTTGGTTGATTCAGGGGACAGTGATTTGGTGATTCAAATCACAGCCCCGAATTATCTGATTCAGAGATTTGGCCACTACTGAATCAGATGAATAGTCAAATTAAACAGGTCCCATCCCCCACCTGCTCTCCCAGACCCATCAATGGCTACTCTGCCTGGTCCCAGCATCCCGGCTCTTTAAAAAACCCCAAAAAGCCCTGCACTGACTGGCTCCTGCCAGGTGGGTTGGGAAGTGCAATACCGGCTGCCCCCCACTACCCTGTGCTGCATGAGGAGGCTCTGCCATGAGCCCCAGAGGCCCTGATGGCCACTGCATCAGCCAGTGAGTGCAGGTTTTTTTGTTGTTTTTTTTAAGAGCCAGGATGCTGGGACCAGTTGGGGCAGCCATTGACAATGCTGGGAAAGCAGACGGGGTTCAGGGAGCACTCAGGAGGGTGGGGGGAGCAGGCAGGGGATGGGGCTTGGTCTCCTCCTCCCTCCTCCAGGCCATTCCCTCACCCCCTACTTACCAGCATGGAGCCCAGGTCCAGCTCCCTGTGGTGGCAAGCGAGGACTCCCCAAATCTCTGAATTTTTCTTCAAATCTTTTCTGAATTGATTCAGATGTTTCAAAGCAATTTGGACCTTTTTATTGGTCTCCCAATTCAATTAGGATTTGGAGATTCAGCCACCAAATTAGGCCGAATCTCTGCCAGATTGAATCAGCACCCGTAGCTTTGCACAGCCATACTGTGTAGTGTTCAGTCTTTCATTTCATTAATGTTCATGCTTTTCACAAAAAACAATGTTTCCTCATTCTTTGAGGGGATAATTTTAAGTGTCAGTAGGGGGTTTTCATGGATTTCTTGAACTGCAAAATAACATAATTAAGTTTATAATTAATATTACTTCTTATTTTCTTCTTATTTGAAGTTAGTAAGATTTCATGAGTGTAACCAAGAAAAAAAAAATTGCCAAAAGGCAATATCTTCCTGTCAAGGATCTGTGAAATGATCACCTTGGAGTAGCATTAACTCCTCCCATTTTTCTCTGCTTCTCTGTTACTGAACTATAGAAATAGCTGCAGGAGCAGAAGCACTTAGGTAGAAGCCTGGCTACTAAACAAGAAGAAAAACCAGCACAGAACAGCATTTATGAAGGTAAGGCTGAAGGGTTTCTGCCTCTGTACAGCATGGGTGGGGAGGTTCTTTCACAGTACCTGGAGGTAGGAAGCCTACACGCCCAACTAAATGAAGGGAAGGAAAGGCAATGGCCTGCTGTTCTTTAACATTGGGATGGCCCATGTACTCTGTTCAGTACAAAAACTGACCAGAAAGCCCACTTTGTCCACTTGCCATGCAATGTCATATTTAGAGCTACTGTGTACTTCATAATATTCAGGTATATGAGCAGTACTTCCTTACGAGACCATCTGTAAAGGACTACCCACATATCAGGAATGATGTATTTCTGCTAAAAGGACAACTTTCTTATGATTTCCCAGTTGGCGTAATAAAGGTATCATTTTGGAACCAAGAGTTCTTGTTCTTTGTATGTCTTATCCATTATGCACTTATAAGTAAGGAATTAAATGATATTGTTATATATTTGTGCACTGGAAGCAAACTGTCTGCTAAATCTAGATATAAGTAGGCCTTTGTGCTCAGTAAAAGTATTCAAGGTGTCATTCTGTCATCTTTATATTGTGTAGTTACCTTGCTTCAGACATGGTACTATTGAAATTAAATGGAACTGCTTGTGGAGCAAGTTACTGCTCTCAGAGTGCATGTACACAAGACATTTACTTCAGAGTAGGCTAATTAGCTATACAGAAAACATCTTGGTGTCTACACATGTAGCCCTATTAGGTCAACATAGGTACTAACCTATGGTGGCACCAGAGTTTATTCATTCACATTAATTGCACACGTAGATGTACTGACATTATGTAAGTTTCCAAGAATTAGGCCATTGTAGAATACACACTTCATCAGATGGATTTTTTTGCAATGTTTTTATATGTAAGCATATTTTAAAGATTTGCAAGACATAACTGATTCTGTATAATATCACATACTATCTGTAAATGTGTTTCTGAAGATTTGGGGTAAAACTTTTAGAAGCTCCTAAGTTTCATTATAATCCAGTAAAAACTTAGGTAATGAAGGACTTGCTTACCGACAGAGCCCCTGTCAATAGCTATGCCATTGTAACTATGTAGGCAGAGCCCAGTCATTGAGATGCAGCATATACCAACAGGTATAACCTTTCTGTGCCCCCACCTGGAGTCACAGGCTAGGGACAGAAATTACATATAAAACGGTATAAATCATAGATTCATAGACATTAGGGCTGGAAGGAACCTTGAAGATCATCAAGTAACCCCAGGAGCAGGAAGTCAGCTAGGGTCAAAGGATTCCAGCAAGATAAACATCCAAACGTTCCTTGAAAGAGTCCAGAGTAGGTGTCTGCACCACTTCTGGAAGTCTATTCCAGGCCTTGGGGGCTCAGACAGTAAAGAATTTTTTCCTTATGTCCAGCCTAAAACAGTCATGGAGGAATTTATGACCATTGGTCTTTGTTATCCATTGGGGTGCTCTGGTGAACAGACGTTCCCCCAGACCCTGATGCACACCGCTTATGTACTTATAGGCAGCTACCAGGTCCCCCTGATCCTGCACTTTTTCAAGTTAAACAGTACCTCTGATCATGCACGTGGCTCTCCTCTGGACTCTCTCAACCTCTCTCTCAACCTTCTTGAATTGTAGAGCCCAGAACTGGATGCAGTACTCTGGCTGCGGCCTCACCAAGGTCAAGTACAGCAGGAAGATGACATCCTCAGATTTATTTGAGAAGATATACAGATTCAAGCCAGAGTTTTGTTTGCTTTACCAGCTTCAACATCATATTGGTTGCTAATGTTCATCTTGTGGTCAATCATGACCCCCAAGTCTCTTTCATCCATGGTGCTAGCGAGCGTAGCACTGCTGAGCCTATAAGTGTGCTACGGGTTTTTTGCCCCTAGGTGGGGTACCTTGCATTTTCCGGTATTGAATGTCATCAAGTTTATATCTGCCCACTTACTAAGCTTATCCAAGCCATCCTAGATCACTAGCCCATCCTCAGGTGTGGACATTATGCCCCAAAGTTTAGTATCATTAGCGAACTTGGCCAGTGCGCTTTTGACACCAATGTCCAAATCGATGATGAAGGTGTTGAAGAGAACTGGTCCAAGGACAGAGCCTTGGGGGACACCATTGGTCATGGAGCACCATAATGATTCACTTCCATCAACTACTACTCTCAGGGTTTGACCTTGGAGCCAATTTCCCAGCCAACAGACTGGTGTAGCCAAGGTCACATTTGGCCAATTTTTGCATAAGGACGTCATGGGACACTAGATCAAAGGCGTTTTTAAAGTCCAGATATATGATGTCAATCTCTTCTCCCTTGTCCAGGTGATATGTCAGTGATCAGAAACTGGTGCAACTCTGTAACACAACAGAAGTTCACTACACATAAACCACTTTCAAAATGGTCAAAATCAGTTTAATATAAACTTAGATGGATGTAGTATCAGATTTAATTGGCTTAGGTTAAATCCACTCCAGATTCAAGTTAGTTCATAGTCCCCCAGCATCCCAGGATGCTTTGCTCCTCCCCTGAAAACCACCCCCTCAAGGGTGGGCGGGCTAGCCATGGCCCAAGATGTCTGATCCAGCCAAGCAGGGAGGCATGCTCTAGAGCCCCCTGGTTTCTGGCTTCAGCCACTGCTGGCATTTCTGCATTTCTGGAATCAAAAGTGAATGTCTGTTCACTTGAGTATCACTTCAATCTATATAGCTTAGACTAACCTGCAAAGATTGAATCGATTCAGCCTTTGGCTTTTTGACTGGCTGTATTTAGTCTAGGTGTTCTCAGTGTCAGGATCAAACTCCTCACAAAATGCAGTGCTGGCTGCTTTCTTTGAAAATGTGGCGAGTAGTAGCCACCTTTTGTATAGTGGTTAGAGCAGTAACCCAGACAGTAGGAGGCTCCCATTCACTTCCTTAGTAAGTCTGAGAGATCAAGAAAAGTTCCCTAATCATTAGGCTATTCTGGGTGGGCCATCCCCACTGCATCTACTGGTTCTGTGCCAGTATGCAGAAAAAAAGGAAGATATATTGAGGAGGGAGAGAGAATGAAAAATGAGACCAAGAGGAAGTTTGGCTGTGTAGCCTTGTAGTTACAGGGTTCACATGGAGGGGAGATTCCTGGGTTCTGGTCTCAGATCCAGAAATTGTTTCTCTATATTACATTAAATAGTCACTGGGTAAAATAAAGTCCTTGAAGTAGGAATCCAAATGCAGGACTCCTCCCTCCCAGACTAGACACTAAGCTAGAGTCTTTCGGTCTCTGTCTGGCCCATGAATTCTGCAGTCTTTCCTGCCCAGTAGTCAAACTTCAACAGGATGGCAGAGTGCCCCCACCAATGATAGTGTTTCACAGTGGTTCTCATCCTTTTTAGAGCTCTCCATAACCTTGGGGTTTTGGCTGGAACCTAATTTCAATAACTAACTTATTTGTTATAGTGCTTACCTGCTTGAAGAAGAGCTTGGAAGGAAGAGCAGTTTCCAGGGAAGAGCCTTCACTTATCTCCTTACTGAGCTTGTGCTTATCTCCTTTCTCCTGGTGGCAACCTTCAAAGACTGTCACTGGCACCCTGGCTGAGAATCATTAATCTATCAGATAATAGTTAAATAACTTTCCTGAGAGAGCCAGTTGTGAGTTTAAGCCCCCTCAGGAGAAGGACATCAGTGAATCTGGCTCTCTCACTTCCTCAGTAAGTACTGTAAGCACCAGGTGATAATATGGAAGATGGACAACACTCCTACCATCACCTTCTTCTCTAATGGTCATACATTTGTTCAAACAATAGATTTAACAGTGAATTCTTCTTGTAGATCCCCAAATGACAGAGGTTTGTGACTCAAGGTTCAAGTACGTGCCTATGCTCCAAAGAGAGAGCAGCATTTAAGAAACTGAAGTAGTCCCTATTGCCTGGTTCTAGGCCATTTTTCATTTGCAGACCCCCCAAAAGAGTGGAATGGAGGTGTGAACCCCTCTGGAAATTTCAAATGGAGGTGCAGACACTTTTGAATTGTAAATGTGAGTATTCTCATACTTTTGATTGATCATAGTCACCTTTTGTGGACCCCTTAGACTTAATCTGCACGCCTCCAAGGGTCCATGGACCACAGGTTAAAAACTACTGCTCTAGGCAGCTTCCTGCTCCACATGCTGTCTTTGTTAATTCACATTCTGAGGCACCTATCTCTCCCCATCCACTGTACAAAGACCACAGCTACCTAATAGAGGATTTAGGATTCCACTTCTAACTTATAGTCACATAAATCTTTCATGGGCTCTAGTGCTAAGTATTGCAGAAAGAATTTTCACTTGTTTGAAAGCTATTATAAAAATCAGTATGCTAAAAGTTCAGATTTATTTCAAATTATTGATAGTCAGACTGTTAGTCAAACAGCCCTATTCCTGCACACTGCAACATGGTGCAACACTTCATAAAAATTAGAATTAATGACATTACAGTTTTAATTCATTTAATTTATAGTTAATGTTTATTGAATTTGCAGGATCCTTAGTTTTGCAGGATTCAAAGGAGGTTATATTCAGTACATGACAAGTCACACTATCATTGTATGCACTATCAGACAACACACATTCAGAAAAAAAACCTCTCTGTTTGCTTCTAACATAGTATGTCTGCACTAAAAGTTGATGTACAGCTACAGGTGTAAGTTTGAACAGGTCAGCTAGTCTGAAAGGTCATAGCAGCAGTTGCTAGTGTTGGATTTCTTGCACTTTATCTCTCACTATGTATGATAATTTCAAGATAACAAGTTGTTTTATCTACACATTTCTTTGCACCACCAACTTATACATTATCAAATGGGTAATGTGTTACTATACTTGCAGTTTATTGTGCATTTTAGCATAGGAAAACCAAATATAAGTGCTTCAAGACATAAGTGGTAAAGTGGGCGATATCTGTCGCATGAGTGGAATATGTGAAATGTGGAAGTAGTATCCCAACCTAAAGTTGGCTTTTAGAACATACTGGCCATTCCATCTAAGCAGTCTCTGCTTACAGCAGTGAATCTACTGTAGACTATCAGACAAAAAGTGAAGCATCTCCTTTATCACAGAGAATACAGTTCTTTGTCAATCAGATTTCTATTACTTCATCATTATTATTATCACCAGAGGGGAAAAAAAAACAGGCTGGACTGGCTTTGTGGACTGTTCTGGAGAGGAGTTAATATTAGAGAGCTGTGTTATATTAATCACAAGCACATTCTGAATTTAGAATTAGTTAATACTTCACTTTTTCATTCTATTACTTTTTCACTTCTAGTGCACACTAGTACACACCCAAGCTTGCTGTCTCCCTTTCTTGCTGTCTCTCTCTCTTTCAGTTTTAAGGTTCTTTCTAAGTTCACCATAAAATTTGAACAATACAACAGTATCACTCTGCACTAAAAATACATCATGGACCTGTGTAAAAAAGTAATTTATACTTTAGAGTGTCCGTATATATTGTTCTATAACTAACAGTGAAAGAAACATACTCTTAATAAAGGTTTGTATAGAAAGAGACAGATTAAATCATTACTCAAATGATATGGTCTCCTAGGAAATAACTTATAATTTGAACAGCCAAATCCTAAAATGTAAACAAGCTACTTGCTCCTGTGGTTGATGTCTGCTCGATGCAACCCTGACTAAAGCTGCCGATAGATGAGCTAGTGCATATAATTAAATTAGAAAAGGGAGTGAAACTCATCTCATCTGACAACTTTTTACCATCTATATTCACAAATGCTGGATCTTCTGACTCTCTCCCACAGAGAGTCTGTGCCCTGAGACAGCTTGGAGAGAGGTAGCCTATGAGAAGCTGTTTCAGACATTCCACAAAAAGGTGTGTGTGTAGATGCAGAGGTTAGTCAATGCATTTACCAGAGGCTTAGCAAGCTCAATGAACACCCAGCATAGGGTAAAGGGGTAGTGGAGGTATGTTGACCAGTAGGGATGTGTGAAGTGGGTCATACTTGATTCAGATTCAACTTTGGCCTGAATCAGGGACAGTCATTCAATTCATTGATTCAGATCACTGTCCCCAATTCGATTCAGCCGAATCCAAATCTGAAGATTCAATGCTGATTCAGAGAATCAGCAATTGAGCCATAGGCACAGCTGTAAATGTTTTTTCTACATACCTCAAGGTACCAGGCACGGCTTGTGAATGCTGTGATGCTGGGGCAGATGGAGCATCCTACAGGAGTGCAAGGGGCCCCCCGCATGTTCAGCAGCGAACCCAGAAGTGGACTGGAAGTATTTTTGTTCCACTTCCGGGTCCACCGGGGAGTGTGTGCCCTCACCCCCCCCCAAACACACACACACCTTCCAGGCTCGGCGAGCAGCCACAGGGGGACCCTGGGTGTCCCCCCCAAACCCAGGAGGCACCAGTCGCTGATCCAGGGAGTACTAGGTCTGCTGTGGAGTGTGCTGGGAGCCCTCATGTTTCTGTGGGATGCTCCATCCACCCAGCATCATAGCATTCACAGCCACCTGCTACCTTGAGGTATGTAGAAAAAACATTTAAAGCTGTGTCTATGTCCAAATCTCCGAATCTTTCTGAATCTCTCCAAGTCAATTTGGAGGGTTCCGATTTGATTTGGCAAGATTTAAACGGTCTCCTGATTCAGTTTGGATTTGGAGATTTGGCCACCGAATCTCTGCTGAATCAAATCAGGGGTTGAAGCTCTGCACAGCCCTATTGACCAGTATAGACTTGGGGTGAGTGTAGCAGTATCAGCTGTTCTCAGGTGACAGCAACCTCCCTGGGAGCCACCTCTGGTGCCCCATTCACCCCCTGCCCCTGTAATGCATACAAATTAGATGCAGGGCTGTGCCTGCTCTGGGAACCGCCCCCAGGGAGGCTGTGGGGATCACCATTCTACTCACTGTTCTCATCCCCTGCCCCCAAGAAACACTGCTGGCTTGGCATGGCAATGCAGGGCTGTTCCTGCCATGGCAGACTCCTGGGGGCAATTCTGACACCCCTTGCTAGTTGGTGCTTTGGGCTGTTGCCCTACTTACCTGGGCCTAGTTAAGCTATTCATATCTCCTAACTGCCTTGGGAATGAGAGATATTTCCCTTTATGGTCTAAAGTGATCAAGCTGATGTCCTCAATAGCTGCTGGACTTTCCATCAGCAGAAAAGTTCTAATTCTCCTTGCTGAAATATAGGCAGGGGCATCATCTCCCACTGACATTGTATACAGCATTCCAGAGCAGTCTATTTCTTCCTAGTCTTCTTCTGCATTAGTGCAGTTCAATTAATGCTAGAAAGATTTCCTCCAGGGGAGAGGAAAGAAATCATCATGAGGGACAGAGGTACTGTAGCAGCTCTTATACTGTTCCTTCCCTGTAGTCAGGTAAACGGGAGCATGCCAAGTACTCCCATATGTCCCAGTGGCTCCTGACGATCTTAATCTCCTCCTGTAGCTGTTGACAGTTGGCACAAGTTAGAGTAGCCATAACAATGGTCTTAATTATGTTAGGATGCCATGCCAACAAAGAGCAACCTCAGGATGGGAGGAATGTAAACTTGTACACACTAGATCCCACACATTCAGGGCAGCTAAGAATTGTGGTCTTTTGGCTTTACCTCAGTGAAAATGGACCTTAGTAGCCACCCAGAGAGCAGTTCTGTGGCCACTCCCAGAGAAAGTCCTCTGCAGAAATGTTGTAGTGTTTATGAGCACTGCCTGGACAACAGTGCTGATGCCAGATTCTCTGCCTACCAAACATTAGGGACAGGAAGCCAACCAAGACATTTTCTGCTACATCTCCATGAACTGGTAATGGATAAAATTGTTCTAGTGCATTATCATGTATTTGAATTGCTGCAGCTTACATCTATAGACCTAATACTCTACTTACACCTTTTGTCTGAACTATAGTTGTGTAATTAGAGAAATCAGCTCAGAAACCTTACAATTGGCTATTTTTGGTGTGATATTTTTTCTTGGAACTATTCACACCTGCAGTCTAGCTCTTACATTGCAACCTCCCACTCAGACACACAACTTAATTCACCTATAGGCTTATTCATCAGGTCACTCCTTTCCTCCTTTTCTGTCAGTCTACACCATTACCACCAGCTAAGAACCTTCAGTTCTCTTCAGCCCAACTGCATTATCTGAGAAACACTGTTCAACCCCCAAGCAGGTTTAGTCTGAAAATTCACCTTTTCCTACCAAGCTGAACCAATAGCCTTAGCTCAGGACCACAACCAAATGAACTCTCCCAAGGTCAGAATAGCATCCCAACTCCACCCCTACCCTTCCTATTCTACCTCTCCCACAGACATAATCTTCCAACTCAGGAAATCTACCACAAACCTTAAAACCACATACTGAGGTGCACAAAAGACATCTGACATGCTTTAGTCACAAAGCTATTGTATAGAAAGTGGAAGCACAACCATCTGTCCGTCATGCTTTATAGGAAATGTGTGACCCCTGCTCTGTTTTCGAAAGGAATGATTTGCAAGCTTAATTCCAGGATAGGTTCTAGGATATAAATCACAGTCTGAAATCAGTGCCTCCTTGCAAACTAGAGTTAGACATCTCTTAAATCTTGCACTTGAGAGGGATGGGATTTAAACCTACCTCTGTATTTCCCATTGACTACCTGGGGCAGATCCCTGCTTTGCCTGCTGACTGTTCTGAATCCCTTTTTCAGAGGTGCCTTATACTCTTTGCACATTGCACATTGTATACAGAGGTTAGGTGTAACTAAAGAGTTGTGGTTTCCAAACAGCTAGCTAGGTGCCTGAATATTACATGTGGCAAGCATTGTCAGCAAGGCCATTCATTGACTTTTCTGATTCCCTTAGTGAATCTAGCCCCAACACCGTCTCCTTGCAGCTATACTCAGAAACTCCCCATCCCTCCCACCCACACAGAAACTCTGTGCATATTGCTGGGTCTGTGAAAGCAAAGGCTGCAGTAGGAGGTGTGCATGTGCAGTCACCTCTATTGTGATGAACAAAAATAGCTCCTCAGAAGCCTGCAGTCACTGCTCTGTGCCACGTCCCTCTGCTGTCTGCAATCTATATACTGCAGAGTCAGAAGTTCCCCGATGGCAACCAGCAATCAACCACACAATGCATTTTTGACATTACTGGTAAGGTTTAGCCTCATTATCTCCTAACAACCAAGTGCCCTGATACAAACCTCCCTTGATTTTTTTTTTCCAGAATTTTAGTTCCAGCAGTATAGAAATGCTGCAATAAAAAGATATATTTATCCATTACATGTATAGCTTAGGCAGCAGCCAAGGAGTATACCCTACCTTGTATTCCTGATACAGTAAGGAAAGACTTTCATGATAAAATATAGCTTACTCTCTATATTAGATTGGTGTTGGGCCTCTCATAATCATAGACTCACCTATAAAAAACTATACCATCTGTTTTGCTTTGTTGGGTGATGTAACCATTACTAGCTAACTAGAAGCGAGCTATCAGAAGTTTAAGACAAATTAAAAGTGGATCACTGGGGATAAGCAACATTTTATAGCCAAAAATGATTTCTTCATTGAAATAAGTAGGAACATAAAGTTGAATGTTTTTTCAATATTATAAGGGCACTGTTTTTATACTACAAATAAAGATAAGAGGATTTTTAAAGGATCTCTTATCAAATATTTAATACAAAAGACAAAATGAGTTGCTTTGTTGTTTTAAGTGCATAAGTAACAGTTCAGCAGCTGTGCTCACAGATCAATCTAGACTTATGTTTTGCAATCATAAGATATGATCTCCTGACTAAACATCTTAAATATAGAATGCAGAAATCCCAGTTCAAATATGAGAAATGCTAACAGCATTCCACTTGTATTTAGATGAAACTATGCTTATTCTAGCATTCAAATATTTATCCTAAATTCCAACTCAGAATGTTTGTACATGGTTAAATGGCAGATTTAGAACTTCTTAACCCATTGAATTCAGGAATAAAGCCATTTAGAGTTAGCTTACTGTATGTATTTATAATAGAAATAGACAGAAAAATTAAAATATAATTTAGTTGCTCTCCAGTTAATTGTTTAAGATATATGATAACATACAAATTTGTAGTATACTTTTTTCTTTTGAGTGAATATCCATACAAAGTAGATCACATCTGTTCAGCTTAAGTCCACACATATTTATTCATCTTATCTGTTCTTTTTTGCAAATACCTCTTCTCTCCATAATTTTATCTGGCCATTCCTTAAATCCTGATCTAGGGATGTAGTCCCTGTGCTTTCTTCCTCACTTAAGCACAGGCCGACCATTCTCCTCCTTTCCCTTTTCTCACCATTATCAGCAAGATGACCTAAGACTGAGTGTAGAACAACTAAACAAAGAAGTTGAGTTAAAATAAACAAAAGAAACCACATGCAGTCACTAAATTAAACACAAGGTGCTTACCACACCAACATTTCCCCATTGTTCCAGGATGTCCTGACTGCTAGGTCAAACCCATGAGCAAGAGCTTCTCCAGAGTGCACACCCTGACAGGCCCTCAAAACTCTGTAATCACCTTAACCAAGCTAGCCTCATTCCCTTGTGGCTGGAATCCATCTGTATATTTTCAATATGGACTGTGGCCCAGTCACTCAAAGGTGTTTAGGTGCTTAGGGCTAGATCCAAAAAGGGGGCTATGGGGACCTAAAATTGAGGGGCAGCAGTCAATTTTATACTCTGCCTGTGATAGGCTCTTGCTGTCTAGAAACCAGAATCCTGGATTAGGCACTTCCTCCATATCCAACACATGGGATTTGTCTCAGAAGCATATCCAAAGCAGCCAGTACTGTGAGATGGAAGCCACACAAGGTAAAAGGCTAAGCGCAGGGCTGTATTAGAAATACCACCCTTCTTCAAGAGTTAAGCATCCCACTGAGAGTTGCAAGATCTGTACAAGATCACTGGCGATGTAAGAAATATAGCTCTGGACCCTCTCTTGAAGGTTGTTAGCTACAGCCATTTTTTAAAGAACTAATTGGGATTCCCTCCTTTTTCCTTAAGAACACAGGGTGAGGGGAGAGGTCACTTTTTACACAATAGTCTACTCCTTACTACACAGCTCCAGGAGTGGTAGATATGGATTCACTTCTCTACTCATCCTGAGAAGATTCAAGCACACATCTCCAGCCTCCCAGAAGAGTTCCCTAGCCAACAGACTACAGGTTATTCTGAAAAGAATACCCGGCTATTGCACCTGTTGGAAATGTGGGCAACAGAGTGCTTAATTAACTGGGAAGAAAGAGAGTGTAAGTGGGGGCATGGCTCTGTAGCCTAGTGGCTCATGTACTCACTTTGATGGGGAAGACCTAGATCTGGTCCCTAATTTAAAGACTGTCTCTGTATTTCAAATTAAATAGGCAAGTGATAAAGAAATAGTTTCCTCTCAGGTAAATGCCCTAACCACTAGACTAGAAAACAATGCTGTCTATAACCCAGTGAATCTTGCCTTTTTATTGCTGCACAGTGGCATGTCTTCCACAGGAAGAACTGAGAGTGTTCCTGTCCCAGCCTGGTCTCTACCTAGTAAGTTAGGTATTCTCCATTCTCATTTGTCCAGATGAAAGATATGAATTTGAACCCTCTTAGGCTGTGGAGGACTTATAACCTAAATCTCCCACTAGAATTTTATATAAAATGTGAAAAGCACCATTGCTACCACACCTGACTTCTTACTAGAAGACAGCCATGTCCATATTTGTGAGAAGCACAATCCTAACAGATGTATGTTACCTGTACTCTGAGAACACATACGAGATTGGGCCCCTCAGTTACTTAAGTGGGTGAATGCCTACTTTCTGGATCCCAGTGGGATTTACACATGAACTAGACATGAATTCTGCAGACTGATGCAATTCTGGTTAGGCAAAGAGGTACAGCTCTGAGTAACTGGGAAATTTTAGGGTCAGAGAGTCCGATGTCTATGGATTTTAGGTGCCTTCAGGGGTAGGTGGCAGCTCAGAGGGGTTTTTCCATCACAAAATATGAGTTAGGCAAATAAATCCTTTATTGGATTTATTCCACTTATTTCAGTGGGATTTGATCACCTAAATACCATTGAGATTCTGGGCAAGTGTGACAACCTTTTTCTGTGAGCCATACAAAGTGGATACCAGCCATACAAAGTGGATATCACTCTAGATACCACTAATATCACCAACTCAGATTACTGTCCAAAACAGTCCATGCATCTAGCTAGAAGTAGGTTTTCACGTATATCTCCAACCCACAGAATGCATCATTTACATGATGCTGCATTTTTGCCCTTTTGGAGAACGGGAGTGTTAGGGTCACTCCTGTAGCAGGGTCTTTCAACATCCTGAAATATGTAAACAGTCTTTAGCCATCTGCTAAAATCTGCTTCAGTGCTAAGCAAATAATGGTCATGTCATTTTGATTATCTAGCTTATTCATATATTGCACCTATATCTTTTACAGCCACTATATAATTTCACCACGGCCCTGTCCTCAGCTGTGCAGAGGTGAAAGACAGAGGAGTGCTCAGAGCCACTCTTCTCCTTTCTCAGTCTCTGGGACTCCAGTAACATAGTGTTGTCTCAGGGGGGGATGTTACATTATGCTTGGCTGCAGTGTCCCCTTTTCACTGAACTTTTTCTGGGGTCCAAATTGTAAGAGTGCAGCATGCTCCAGATGCTCCTTTCCTTTTGTGACATACTGGTGGATTGCTGCTAAACTGGACAAGAGTGGCTTAGAGCCAGTGAACTCCACAGCATGCCCCTTATAGTGGAATTCTCCCATCTGTCTCATCAGGGTAGACTTGGGGCTAATCTGCAGCACAAAACCAACTTATTGAATGCTGAGATCATGCCCCATGTTTTCCTTTTAGGCTTTTCTGCTGTTGAATAATAAGACCTAGTTAAAAACCCTTATATAAAAAGGCAGTGTAGCCAGTTCTGAACACAATCAAAGCATTCAAATCCTTTTTTATTCAGTGCTTTGTAGATATGAATATCTGAAATTCAATGAAATTCTCTAGTCATCATTTGCAAATATATAAACATCACTTGAAAACAACCCAGCTATGAATGTTTGTGGAAGTGAGTGATAATGGGCTCACAGGTATATCCTTCAGTCTCTTACACCTTGTAGTATGGAAGCAGGTCAGCTAGCCTGCCAAAGTTACATAATGTTACTGGAGTCAAAGCTTGACATTTTTCAATAATGATGATTATTATTGCACTACCTCAAAACAATGAAATCAAAATTTGAGAGAACTATTTAGTCTACAAACAGTTTTCATCTCTCAAAATAGTTTCAGTGTCAGTATTCAAATACCATAATGCCATTCTCTGTGTTAACTACTATACAAAACCTTAGAAAAATGTTCAGAAAAAAATGTAAGCTTTACTACAAAAAAAATGGAAGAAAATGGTGTTTTTAAGTGTTGAAGAGATATGAAGCATTGCATCTTCATAGCCTGTTAAGAAACAGCAGCTGTACTTAATTTTAATGTGATATGCTTCAGATCTCATATTCATATAGGCATTAATGATCCAAATATAATGGTCCTATATAGAATAATTACTTATACGAAGGCATGAGCTTCATATGCATTGTTTTTTAAAAAGGTGCTTCAAGAAAAAACTTGCTGTGGTTTTGACATTGAATATTCCCATCTAACAGTTAAAATATTTTTGAGGGGCTGAGGAGTATTAACCTTAAATTTTAAGTACAGGAGACAATTTTAGACAATGAACCTTGATGTTACTCCTTCTTTACAGACTCCTTGCGTCTTCCTCCAGCCCAGTATAGCCAGTACAAGGAAAACAGATAGAGTGCAAAACAAACCGTTAAATCATAATGACAAAGCGTTACAACAAATACAACAAAGAAAAGAAAAAATAAGATTCTGTGACTGATACGCTTTAAAACTAGAGACTCACTAGATAAACTATGTGCTTCATTTTTCTGGTCAGAAATATCAGCAGAATCAGAAACGAGCTGCCTTCCATGCTGGGAGCCATCATGCCAGTTTAATATTTTTCCCTCAGTTATTAAACCTTCAGATTGAGAGGCTCTCTCTTCAACTTCTTCAATAGGCTCACTAATTAAAATCATCGGCCCTAATGACTTATCTTGTCTAAACTCTGTTTGATGGAAACACTGGCCTATATTCTTTTCTCTTCCATTGCTAGAAGTCAACAGATCTGAACTCTGAAGAGCTTCTTCGTGTTCAACTTCAGGAAAGAGAGTTTTATTAATATGTGTCATTTCACTTGTGGGATTGAAATCATATCCTGATTCAGCAGAAACATTGGGAAGTGGTTTGAATGCAGAGTCTGTATTTGGATGCCCTGTATTTTCTGCTTCAGCAGCAATTATCTTAATAGACTCTTCAGAAGATGTCACTGAAGAGTTTTTATAACGGTAACTAGATATGATATTTGTATCAGAAGGTGGCATTTCGGTTTCATTTTTAGCACTCAAATGGGAATGTATTTCAAAAATGCTTTCCTCCTTTTGAAGCTTTTCAATCTCCTTACTGTACAAAGACAGCTGGGGATTTGTGGGGAATTTAGATGACTCTTCTGAATGTAAATCCTGTTCCAAACTCTCTTCTTCTGTAGCAGAAGCCCATAATGTTTTCTCTGCAGGTGGAATATTTCCAATGTCATGTTCTGCTTTGGCAAGTCTTTCTCTGATATTGCATACAGACATCGCTTCTCCTTGCAGTGTTTCATGTTCGCGTGCATTATAAATATCTAAAACTGATTTCTTTTCAAATTCAGTGTCATATAATACACCCACTGTGTTGCGTTGACAAAGAGTATAATGTGAACCATCATTTCTCCCTTCATGTGTATCAAACGCTGTTTCCTTTTCCTCTTTGGGCCTGTCACTTAGTGCAGTCTCTTGAGGTAGCTTAGCAATTACTGCTTTTTCACTAGCAGACATTTTTTCTGGAGCACTTTCTGATGTTGTTTTAATTATACAAACTGTACTTGCTTCTGCTTCCTGTGTAATATAATGCTCAGATACAGAAGACTTTTCAAATCCTACCGTCTCATGGCAGGTCAACAATTCTTCTCTGGGAGTAACATTTGCACACCCAGAATTATCCCACATTCCCCACGTAACTTTACCATCTATTTGTTCTTTAATTTGTTCTGATCTATTTGCATCACACTCTCTTTCTACCAGTTGCCTTTCTGAAACACTTTCACTTTGATTTTCAGGTACCGCTCTGTTTTTATCCTCTGAAAGGATACTCACAGATTTAGGTTGACAGGGATCTGTCTCCAAAACATTGCTATTTGTTGGAAAATAACATTGACTATACAGTCTTTCATCAACAACTTTATGACCATTTTTCCTTGTATTGGACACATCATCTGGGTTTAATGACATAGCACTTGTGGGAATAATAGTCACTCTACATTGAGTGGCATCTGGATATCCACTGTCTATTCTCCTGAAGTCGTCACTTAATTCACTATATCTCTCCTCCCTTTGATTCTCTTCCACATAGCTTGAGATTTCTTTTCTTCTGCTTTTGTTGCCTGAGTGTCCTCTGTCTCTTGCCCATGTAAGCTCTGTGACTTCACAAGAGCCTGCAGCCTTCCTTTTATTAGCTATATGGGAACAAATCTGGTCATCCGCTTTTGAAAGATTGTCTTCATGTTTGTTGTCCAAAGGTGATAGCAACTCCGTGGCTTGTGTTTCAGAATGTGCAAAAATGTCAGTATATAAATCTGTTCTTACATGCACCTGGTCTTTGCTTTCAGTCATATTGACTTTTCCTTCACTTTTATCAGTGTCTGCCAACAATGAATCTAGAGTTTGGGAAGACATCTGTACCATGTGTTGCTCTACAGCTGGATTAGCATTGTCATCCAGTGTTTCTGTTGCACCTGCACTTAATTGCATTTGTTTATCACGCTCTGCAGAAGTTGCTTCTGGTCTCGTTTCATAGGTCTCTTTATAGATATAAGCATCATCTTCACTGATGAATAATCTCTCCGTCATCATACTTCCTGAGGCGCTATCTGTTTCACCTTTTGAAATATCCATATACCTCATTTCCTGTCTGCTTGATACAATATCAGGAGTACCGATAGTCTCATTTTGCTTTGTTCCAGGCAAATATTCCCGCAATAAAAGGGTGGTGGTATCAGTGCATTCCAAAGCCTGCTCACTAATGTTTACAGAGCCTGCAGTATGTTCCTGTGCTGATGGCTGACTATAATTATATCCTATAGAATACTTTTTGTTATCATGTAATTCTTGTAAAATATTTTCTGAGGAGGAACTGATAGGCACAGGCTGCCTAAGCAAGTTGGTGCTGGTTTCAATAAGGGTTAGCTTATTCTCCAGTCCTTGGGCTTCATTTGGAAAATTAACTGACTCTGTTGTGTATAAATTCCTTTCATCTCTGGAAGAAGTATTTCTAGCTCCTGTGAAGTGCTGATTTAGCTGAAACAATAGAATAGAAAAAAATGATCAAAAAAAGCTTTATACAAATATGCTAAATGAATAAGGCAGGATGTCATTATGGAAAGTTTTGTTTTCAGTAACAAAGCTTTGATGGAAACATGTTCTGATCCATTTGCAAAATTTGCATTGTATGTATTTTTTAACATATGTAATAAGCTTTATAGTGGTGCTGAAAGGAGCATGAAATAAAACAGAATTAAGAACTCTCTTTTTATTCATGAGTTCAGTAAGCTGCAATTGCATTTTATACAAATGAAATCTAAAGAGACCATGCTCTAAATGGGAGGTTATTTCATTCATTGCACATTTGGTTCTAGTTTTGGGGGTTTTTTGTGAGAGAATTGATACAGTATATCAAAGCCTGGTAACATACAGTATTGTCCAGTAAAACAAAGACACACTTGCACACAGACAAATACTGTAAGGATTATCTTTGCTTCATTTCTCTTTGGGACCTTTTGGAGCCTTCAAACCAGAATGTTTTTAGACAATATAGTAAGGCATAAGTTGGAAATGAGATTAGTGAAGTAAAAGGCTAGAAACTAATCACTCTCCTTCCTAGCTCCCAAATATCATATTGTATTATTCAACTATGCCTGCTTGTCATTGCACTCTCTTCTCACTTTAGGATACTCACAATGATAGCTCCATGCTGATCAATTAGAGGATAGTTTCTTGGGCACCCCTTTTTACATTTACACTTGCTGTAGATACCCCATTACAGTTTCTCTTATTAATATGTTTTCTGCAAAGCCTCTGCAAACTATTAATAGTAAAACGTCACTCAAAGAAAAGTGAGGGAGCTAATGTCTCTGCAAATTCTGTTTTAATGACCCTCTGCCAACTGGTGCTCAAATGTATTTGAGCTCTTCGGTGATGCCAACTGTCAGGATTTAACAGTGAGATGCCTGTGTTTTTTTTTTCCCCTCCTCATAACTGACATTTGCATGATCTCAATAATTATATGCAAATCTTACGATTTCCCCTTCTTCTCACATAAGGCTCATGTTACTTGTCAACTGCACAGCTGTCTTGTGAGCCAATGCCTGTGGGTTTCAAAGATTTGGTTGTATTTCCATCTATTATAAACCTTCATTGTTTAATTCATTAAAGAGTGCAGAGTGCAAATTAACATCTAAATTACATCTCCCCCCATTCATTTATTGTACAGGCAATCCCTGTAATTTATAAACAAATCATTATATTTGATCCAGCTCATTGTAGCAGGGCAAATTGAGAAAAGTATGTGATTTTTATGGCCCTTTTAAAATGCATGTTCAATCTTTAAAAAATATGGAGATGTTGACTTTCAGTGGTGAGAGGTCCCACTATAGGTGACAACTTTGAATTTTCTGCAACTTAGAGCTAAGAAAATTTCATGTTTAAGTGTGAGGAAGTCATTCTCTTTTTCCTTATCAAAAAGACAGAGGGGCACTCATCTTCCTTTCTTGTCTGATTCAGCATTCACACTTTCACAGGTGATAGCCATTATAATCTATGATTATGAATCTGTGTAACCAAATGATATAACCTCAGAACCAGCACCAAGAATAATAAATTGATGTATATGTCTCATTTATTGCCATTTCTTTCTCCATGCTGGAAAATGCAAGCCAAACCAAAGGAAAAAAAGGTAATTTAAGTGTTCATTGAGTGTGAAATTTATTATAACAAATTAATACTAAATACAGATATAGAAAAGTCTACTGTGATAACTATATCATTTGTCCTATTAAAATTATGGAAATTGGCATTTTGTTTATATGGTGGGTTACATTGTTAACCTGTAAGAAATGCAAGATCCTAGCAACACCAAATATAGGAATTTTACCAAATATAAAATGTTTATGTTAAGTATATACTCTTCAGCAGACACTAGGAAGAGAGATCTTTCAAATATTACTCTTCTAAGTCTTCCAAACGGTAATTTAAAGACAGACCCTGCTAAAGAAGTAGGAGAGAGATGTCATTGATTTGAAACCACAAGAAATTAATGCAGTATACTAAAAAAAAGTACCTTCTGTTGTTGATTCAGATGGAGATGCAATGAAAATTCAGAACAAGGTTTTACATTTATAAATTAGTACATCAGCCAGCTCAGTTTAAAAAGGGACATTTCACTGGCTTTGAAACATAAATGGATTTATATGATCTAGTATGGAAGATGTAATTGTAACACTTACCAGCAACTCTAATTCTTTTTCATTATCTTCATTATCACCTTCATCATATTTCACACTTGTATCTTTTACATTTTTGTTAATTGGTTCTATGTCTTTGTCTTCCTCTTGTGAATAAACAATTTCTGGGATATTTGCACCTGAAGAGTTAACAAAAATATATTTGAATACTTGGATTGTTTATTTCATTATCTATTTTTAATTAACATGTGCAGTAAGGAAGAACTAATTAAATTGGGTGTTGTACCTGAAGTCCTTGTATTATTCCATATGTCATCATCAGATGTTGCCAATATTTCTTCTCTGCTGTTAAATGAAAAAGAAACATCATGTGTTATTCTACAACAATTATTGTTCCAAATCTTATCACATCCAAACCTAAAAATAGCTAAAGTAATTATGCAAAATATTTCATGTTTTTTGCAATTCTGAAGAAACATAACTCTATAGATAACAATTGTATAAAATATTGTTAATGATGTAGCATTAACTCTTGGTTAAGGAAAGAAGTATTAACTAATATGTTGACTTTCAGATCATACTGTGAAGTTGATGTGCTCTCAGGTATTTGCTGGGAAAACTGCATAAGGATTATTAGATGGGTGAAAAATAAGGGAGTATCATTTGGGGTTCAGCAGGGTTTTGGCTGTAAATCTGTTGAAGTTGTTTTTACTGTTAAAATATTTGCAGGTAAGCAGACAGCATAAGACATATCTGTAAACTGCACTAAACAAAGAAATCTTGCTGCACTGAAGTACCTAAGACTAAGCTGTTCCTGTACTGTAGGATCTAATCCTGCTGCCATTCAGTCAATGGAATTTTTCTCGTTGATTTCAAATGGAACAGGATCCTTAAAGATAAGAGACCTAAACCTGCCATGTGACTATCTAAGGAAGAGCACTGAGTGTCTTTCACACCTATAAACCTCCATACCTTAGTTGGAGGTGGAGGTTTAGATGGAACTAATGTTCAGGTCCTGATCAAAATTTACCCTTGGTAAATAAAATAGTAATGATTTTTAAAAACATAAAAATATATTTTATATCAATCAAGGACTCCAACTCCATGAGGAGAAAACATTTGTGTAGGTCTTAAAAAGTTTGTGATCTTCCAGACTACTAGTGGTACTAGATTAAACTGCTTTCCAGTTTTCAACTACTAATGTAACTTAAGGCTACATCAGAGGTGTACATCAAGGACTTAGTGAACAACTGTTTACCAGGGCTCCTTTGGGGAAAACTAGGAGTAATGGTCACAAACTCCTGGAAGACCTTTTCAGGCTCAACATTAGGAAAAACAACTTCACAACTAGGGTATCAAGACTGTGGAATAAGCTTCCTCCAGAGGTGGTGCAATCATCTACCCTGGAAATCTTCAAGAGGAGACTGGACAGTCACCTTGCTGGAATCACGTGACCCCAGTTGTCTTTCCTGCTTGTGCAGGGGGCTGGACCAAATAATGTTCCAAGGTCCCTTCCAGCCCCTTACAATATATGAATCAATTCATCTATCATTCTTTTCCTGCTTCATTTTATTCAAACCTCATTCACTTAGGCTGATGTAACATTAATTTGGTCAACAAAAAATACCCTTCATTCAGAAGTAGAATGCTAAATTTATATGTTGTCAAGCAAATCTAGACATATACTGTCACCACACATTTAAAAACAAAACATTCCTTCCTTTAGGAACTTGGGGACTG
>JAGPOW010001296.1:94951600-94968501 GCA_030014935.1 Caiman crocodilus
CTATGTATGGTTTGCCTACTGCAATGTTCTGTAGATACAATGGGTGCATCCAGACAAGTGCGCACGTGCCTCTTGCTCCATCTCAGACCCCTTTGTGATGAGGCAAGAGGCATGTGCAGGAATGAAAAAATGTTCCCTGCACTGCAAACTTGCAGTGTGGGGAGAAAATTAGACCCCTGGATATCCAGGAGTCTAAAAAAAAATGAAGCTTAAAAAAGTGAGGTAACCAGAGGCTGGGCCTTCCACAGAGATGCTCTGGCTGCCAGAGCATCTCTGTAGTTGGCCCCTCACCCTGGTGCTGAAACACACGGGCTGCCCATGCAGGGCAGGCAGCTGCTTCAGCACCAGGGCTCCAGTGCTATAAGGGGTTGTGGGGCTGGAGGAGGGGGAGGACTATGAGGGGGACCTCAGTGGCCCCACCCACTCCCTCAGCCCTCCAATCCCTGCCCCACCCCCTCCCTGCCCCCTCAAACCCTCTGATCACTTTTCTGCCCGGCCCCATCCCCATAATCCCTGTCCTGCCCAGCCCACCGCCCCAGGCCCCCAAGGCCCCTGATCCCTGCCCCCCACAACCCCAGCATCCCTACAGTTGAAAAAAACACAACCCCTCCAGGATTTACTGGCAGTCCAGCTGCCGTCTGGGTCACTGGGACTCTGCCCACACAGCACGGGGCAGAGGGACAGCCCCAGTGGCCCCAACTTGGGGCCTCCTGTCCTCTGTTGCCCTGTGCTGCCCAGGAAGGCTCTGTCAGGAGGCCCTGGAGCCCCCCCAGCCCCTGCTCCTGGGGTAAGTAGAGGCTTTTTTCTCTTTTTAATGTGGGGTTGGAGGGGTAGCCACGGAGGTCTGGGGATGCAATTGCAGGGTGGGGCTGGGTGGGGCAGCCACTGGGGGGTCAGAGGAAGTGTGGGGTGGGGCTGAGTGGGGTAGCAATTGGGGGGCCTGCAGCAGCTGGTGGCAGATGAGGCCAGCAATCAGGGGGCTGGGGTGGGCCTTGTGGGGGAGGCAGTAGCCCCTGAGGGGGCCATTTGGCCCTTGTTGGGGGCCACAATGCCTGTGTGGGGGGCTATAACACCTGTGTGGGTCTGTAGCCTCTGTTCAGGGGCTGCAAATCCTGTGTGGATGCCATAGGCCCTGTGGGAGGGCAGCAAAATTTATATTCATGTTTCATCAATTCATGAATATATTTAGAGTTCACTTTATAATTATGATAGAGACACTGGTAAGCTTCCACAATGCTTTAACACCATATATATATATATATCAATAAAACATTGCCAAACTGATCACTGTCTCTATCTCACTCTCTCTCTCTATCTTTATAGTGGTCTTTTGTTTTACTTGTGGAGGAACGTGGATTTGGGAGTATTTTACAAAGTGACTTTGGGATTTTTTTTTGTCAGGGATTTTTCAGTTTTCCAATAGGGAACACCAGAATTCTTACCTGCTCAGAGCTGGCACCTTGAGCCCATTTCTCTGTGGCTGACCTCCTGGCCAGATGAGGCCACCACACCTGGAACATCTTCTGGGCAATAGCTGCCCAGATGGCCAGGCAGGGGACATACATGGCAGTAGTGCCACACAAAGGCCAACCCTGCAACCACAGTCCACTGGCAGCTGGTCCAGAGGGGCAGATGCCTGTACCGGCTGTGCAGCCCCCATCCAGGTCTGGCAGGTGTGTAGCAGGTCACAGCCAGGCAGCACTCCCCACTGCTAGACTGCAGCAGTGGGTAGAGGGTGCAGGGAACTCTCAGGGCTGCTTTAGCAGTTCAGCTGGCACAAGGGGTAGTGTCCCCAGGTACCAATTGGCTGGGCCTCAGAAGCTCCTGAGAGCTAGTAACCCTGAACTACTTGCCAGCGCAGCTTTTTATACTGCTGGGTACAGCACAGGTACTGGCCCTGGGCTCTAGTTCCCCTTGGCTGTAGATCTGAGAGGAGTCAGGCAGGGTTATTTTGCCCCAAGTGGCACAATTTGCTCCACAACAAAGTGCATGGCTGAGGATGTGTCCTGAGGCAAAAAGACCCAGCTCAGATTTTTACCACTTCTGTTTGAGCTGCTGCAAGCACACATACTTGCATGTGTGGACGCACTCATAGAGGCTTCTTAAGTTAATAGCCCATGAAGATATTTTTGTGCTGCTAGACTCCTTCCAATGTCTAAATTAATTCACTTTAATATGCACTGTACACATAAGCAGAAAATCAGATACTGCAGATCCTCTTCACAGAGGACATGTCTACACAAGACATTTACTGTGCAGTTCACTAATTAGCTGTGCAGTAAATGTCTGAGCATCTACATGTACACCCCTATTAGGTGGGAGTAAATACAAGTACTATCCTGCTGCAAAATAAAATACTCCACAGCAGCACATATGTAGACACTGAGATGTTTACTGCCCTGGCTGGCTGGGGCATGCGAATGCTTCAATGTGGAGGCTGCTTGCCAGCTAGCCCCACACTAAAACTTTCTTGTGCCCTAGCCAGTGCCTCCACAGTACCTTGAACCCAGGGGAGTAGCCCTGGGCTGGCAGTCTGACCCCCCCGGGCCCTCCTGCCAGCTGAGGCTGCACCGCCCAGGCTCCACATGTGCCTGAATAAACTGCAAGCTTATTGCTCCAAAGTTAGTTGCTCCCAGGCAAATGCTCAAATAGCATGCCCAGGAGCAATTAACTCCAGAGTAATAAGATCCACAGTTTATTCAGGCACCATAATTGCATGTGTAGGGGTGCCCCTGAGTTGTATTTTATTCTGCAAATTAACAGGACTATTCATGAAGTAAGATAAAATTCATCCAGAGCAAAGCAAGCAGAGCCTGTCCTTGTTCTGTAGAGGATCTGTGGTTTGCCACAAAGTAAATCTTACTGATTAATATTCAAATAATGTTAGTCATTATTTTTATTATTTAAAAGTTCATCTTAGTATCACATTATCTTTCTCCTCCTTCCATCTTTTTGTCTACCCACTTGCATGTCTGTTTCATCCACCTTTTTCTGCATCTTTCATAAACTTGACAATTGAGCACTTTGCAGGGGGATTATGGCCTACACCCAGTAAAATATTAGATGTATGCACATTGTCCCCTAGATTTCCTTACAGAGCAATTGTCATAATGGGATCTGGAACAGCCAGTACACTGAGCAGGGAGCAATTCACAGCTAGCAGTTAAGGCATAAAATAAGTGTCTCTTAAACCTCACTTTTCTATGTAGCTTACAGGCCTGACTGATGATATATGTCAGGTATACATACCCAATTGAGATCCAGAGTCCTAAGGGTAGGCATCTACCACCATTTGTTGAAATAACTGAGCAAGCAGTGCTCCTCCATTTAGTTTTAAAAGAGGTATTGGAGTATGAGGCAGTGGTGCCCTTTATTTATATAATAGTTTGAGCATTCAGCCAGAATGTGGGGGACCTGGATTAAAGGCCTGAGAAGATTAAACTCCTCTCTCACCTCCCAGGTTGACAATAAAGGAATTCAGAGAGAGAAAAGGGCAAGGTGGTGCTCTAGCCTGCTGTTAAGATACCTGGAGAAAGGAATTCTGAGTTCTGGCCCCTGCTCCCTTTATTATTTAATGTAAAATATAGGGTTTCTTATTCTTTCTTTCTCCAGGTGAAAAATGAGCAGAGGCCCATTGGACTGTTAAGTGAACTAGACAGTCATGCTACCTCCCTCTGGCCAGTGAATCTTGGATTCTGCAGTAGTGGCATAGATTCAGCTTGAGTTTCCTCCTCATATCCCACAGACCTAATGTGTAACCTGGTTATGACCTTCTCTGTGGAGCTGTGAAAGAGGCTGAGGAAAGCCACCAAAACTCATTCTCCCATTTCCTCAGTAGGTGTTCTTACCACTAATCTACTGTATAAAAATTGAACCCTAGAGATGTGATTCTTTTGTTAAATGGGAGACATGCTCAGTACTCGCTTACTAGATTGGGCCCCTTAAAAAAGTAACATGGAGGGATACTCAGACCAAATTCTATTCCACCTATTGGGCACCTGTGTGGATTTAGTTGCCTAAATGTAATTCTATTCCACCCTGCTCAAGTCAAGAAAATCTATTTAATACATCTGCTTTTTAACACACATCTGACCCTTAAGGTTGAGTCATAAAAAGCAGTGAGGAGAAGGAAGAAAATACTCCCACACCTTTTACATTAACTGTTTTTTAGGGAGTCAAGCAAGATCAAAGAGAATCACACTTTGGCAACTAAGTCCACATGCACACCTAAAAGAATAGAGTAGAATATGGGCCCTAGTTGCTGGATATTGATAAACCTTATATATGAGCTAGTCTCTTCAGGGACAGTTGTGGAATGTAGAAATGCAGAACTCTAGACATCCATGGCAGGTTAAGGTCAAATAGAAAGGTGACTTATGAGCTTAGGCAGCAGCTAAGCAGAGGTTTTCAAGATATAGATACCTCAGTTCTACCCAAGTCCAGCTTTAGGTTTTAGCTGCCTACATCTGTTATTGATTCTAGCTGTATATTCTTATTACATGGTTGTGTAAGAGGTAGCACAGTGAGGGCCTGATCCATGAGTGGAGTTTCTGATCACTGCTACAATACTGATAATAAATAATGATAATAACATAACCATAGGGCATGGATCCCTGACTTTTCATGCTACATTGTATTTTACTAAGTCTGCTAACTTAGAACCTGCCACCAATGCACTTAAAGCCTAATCTCATTAAATGTGTGGGTAATTTATTGTAATATAATAAAAGGCTTAGTCTGTCTGTCTGTGTGTATATCTGTCTGTCTGTAACACTTTTGGGCAACTGTGCATGTGCTGTTGAGAGGATGGGTGGTGATTGGCTGCATGTGCTCAAGTTGCCGGGGAAGTTTGTGGCAGCAGTGAACACACCCCAACCACACAATCCTCCCTACCTGAGGGCAAAGGGGAGATCACAGTAGTGGGAGGGGAGGGAGAAACAGCCAGCAGGGAGGGGGAGGCATCAGGCAGGGAGGGAGAGAGGCAGATGTGGATTGGGAGTGTGGAGTAGAGTCAGAACCAGAGCAGCTGGGGGGTGGAGTGGGGCTGGACCCAGAACAGTAAGGGGGGGGAGGGTTGAGTGGGGCCAGATCTGAAGTGGTGGGGGGTGGAGCGGGGCTGGACCCGGAATGACAACAGGGGTGTGTAGAGTGGGGCTGGACCCAGAGTGGCAGTAGGGTGCAGGGGAGGTGAGTGGGACTGGGGCTGGGGCTGGGGCTGGGGCTGGAGCTGGAGGGGGGGGTGGGGCCAGATGTGGGCCTCCATCCCTGCCCATCCCTCTCCCTCCCGGTCATTCTTGACGGGCTTTTTGCTAGTATTATTCTTTGAGCATTGATATAAGAAGTTCTTACAGCTTTAAGAAAAAAATTATTAACTTAGCAACACACCTCTGAAATGAGCAAGTAGGTTCCAAAAATGTAAAGACTACATTTATAGCTGGTCCTCTACTGAGCCTCCACTTATGTATGTGCATAACACACAAACACACACACACAAACACACTGTGTTGGTTGAAACACCTGCAAATTGCAATTTGAATATTGTGCTTGCAAATGAACCTCTGCACAAACTCAACATACACTGAGATAAATGTTTTTGAGAGGGTAAGTGCTAGCACCAGCCTATGTAAAGGAGATCAAATCATTTAATGTCATGTGGGAACCTATGCATCCCCAAATTGTAGGAATCTGCATGTGTGTTTGCTTCTCTATGTGTATGCTCACATAAAAGTGAAACTGGAGCTGAGCAACAGGACTTAAATAGTTCATCCAGGGTGTGCCTACATGTGCCATGAATTTGAAACAATAAATCTGGAGCAGTTTGAGTCAGACTAGACTGCTCCTGGGTGCAGCATCTGCATGTGCACCCAGGACAGCAGCAGTTTGAGATGGGGTAGAGCAATTTATGCCACTGTTGCTCCTGCCCTGCTCTGCCCCACGCTCCAGGTGGTAGCATTGGGAGGAAAGAAGGACTGGCTGGGCACAAGGGTGCTGAAAGTGCAGAGCCTTGTGGCTAGGTGGCAGGCAGGCATGTTTGGCCCCCTGCTGGCTGAACTGACCAGAAGCAATATTAACCGTCAGTCAATGCCTACACATGTTAATCACAGCTAATTACTCTGCCATAAGATAGAACTGTTCCAGATGGTACTAATGAACACTTACAGTGGTATTAGTTAGTTTACTGTGGCCTAATACCATCGCACATGTAGACGGTGATGCTTTACTCTGCAGTAAAGTACACATGTAGGCACAGTCCCAGAGACACATGCTTGCATCAAAATTAAGGAATGAACTAAATAAAGTATTCTCACTATTGCTCATGTGCTAGAATCACTAGACCTGTTTTGGCCCAGTATGTGTTATATAAAGATGTATTTAGGAAAAAAGAGTTACTGCTAAATCAGGCACTTACTTAAACCTGAATGTTGATATTCCCCAGCCTTTAAGTGCTGAATTTGCATGGCTTACATTTTTTTTAAATTTTGCCTGTTTGCTTGCTTATAATTTCTAGGCTTTAGAAACAGCCCTGGAAAAAAATGAACCATTAGAAAGACTTGAATACTGTCCCTTTAGGATATATTTCCACAGCACCATGCAATGTTGTTTATTCAATCCAAAATTATTGTTTAAAGCTGCCTAACAGAGCCCTGAACAAGGTTTTCAGTAGGGCTTGTTAGCTTGGACAGATACCATGTTAATATGGCTATCTGTCTTTTGTACCCAAGATAGTTCATTCAGAGCTAGTTCAGCACAGCACTGCAATTTGCTGTGTATTTAGGCCTTGTCTGCATGACAAAGTTCAACCTGCAGAACCTCTTTGGCTATGTAGCCAATGTAACTTTTGTCAATAGCACCACCAGTGTGGATGTAGTCCTGCTGGCAGAGTTTGTGTCATTCAGGGGAGAGGTTCTAACTTCTACTGCTGACAATACTTCATCCCCAGCAGAAGACCTGACCACCTCAGCTTTCCCACCTGTCATAAAGCATCATCAGAAGTCATATCCTCAGTATCCCAAAACAGTCTTTGACTACTTATGCTGAAGAAACAACTTGCAGAAATAGAAGTCTGCTAGCTTCAAGATATAGTGGCACTTTAGCAGGGACTTGCATAACTGTTTCTTAGGAAACAATGAAATGCAGGTAGTCATTAATCCTGCCTTTGGAGAGTTATGGTATCTAGTGGTTAAAGACCATATAGGAAAGCACTAGATGATTTTTTCTGAAGGACAGTTTTCCATGATTGTACAATTGGGGCACAATATTTGCCTATACCACTCAGAGAAGGATGATAAAGCCTTATTCAACAATAAGGACTGTAAGTTGCAAAGAATTTTTAAACCTAGGCATCCAGAAAATCAAGTCTGTTAAACATGGCCACCTGACCCCTAGCTAACAAGCTTCTCTGTAGACTAAAGTGTATTCTGCTATTGTTCATTTTTTCTGGTGTCCCATTTTGTAATGATTTGCCCTCCTGTGTAGGTAGGATGATTAATTTACATGGGCCCATGACCTGTTTAACTGTCATACCTTGGGTTGTGATTGGCTCTCACCTCACAGGAAGCAAGAAGCAACTCATTTGTTTAAGGGTCTCACAGAAGAGCCACAGCAAATGGCTTAATGTTTCTCCTTGTTCTGGAGATTTTGTTTTGTCTTGGTGTGTGTCTTCTTTGGAGGGCCTCTGGCCACATATAGTATATAGACTGACCTTCACTTTCTGACTCCTGCCTATCATCTTGGTCCCTATCTCTGGTTTTTAACTCTTAGTTATCCTGGATATCAACTTTGGATTGTGATTTTGACTGTTGGACTGGACTATTTACACCCGGGCCCCAATACATCATGAGTTGCAACTCTGTATCTGCCATACAAGATTTCTCAAAGTTTGAGGGAATGTATACTACAGGTGATGTCGAGATTCTTAGCAGCAAGCTTCTAACAGGATCTGCTTAACATCTCAAAATGGTACTATCAGAATCTTGTAACTAGGGGAAAAAATCTGAATAGATTTGCAGGGAACAAGAAAAAACAACCTAGGAGAAAATTTTCATTAACCAGCAAGACATTGCTTTCTATATCAACCCTTCCACTCTGTGTATGTTGTCTATATTGACTGTAAACTAACTGGTTTACAACATTTCATTTATTCTCATCCATAAAGTGCCTAACTCACTCTTGGGACTATATAAATAAATACTGTGATAAAGAGGCTGCTTTTGATATATATTAGCAATCTCACAGGAATCTAAATGTACCTGCTCAGGAACAAAGCCTCTGTTCACTTTTAAAACATACATCTTTATCCTTTTAAATAAGAACCGGTATTCTGATATTGACCTCAGACCATGAGATTTTCCTTCCGCCTTGGGGAAGCACAAAGAAAAGTCCAACTTCACAGATGTAAGGGAGCTATGGGAGCAAGATCTTCAACCATGTGAAAGCAGAAGCATTCACATAAAGGGATGTCTCTCCATAAAGATAATCTACTATTCTCCTCTAATCCCCGCCTAGTTTTTTTAAGAGTGTGGCAGGGCACTTTTAGTGCCTGTCACTTTAAGGACTGAGCCAAACAGCTGACAGGAGCTTGATTATGGTGGCCACTTTAGAATTCTGGCCGTCTATATAAACAAAGAAGTTCACTGCTAGCAGGCCAGGCAGAAACACTGCCTAACTGAAAGGCTGTATGAAACATTTTGGAGGTAAGGGCAGGAGCTTAAGGGGATGGTTTGGAAGCTCCTGTCCTGGGCATGACCTAAAGCTGCACCCTGCCAGGAATGTGTGGTCTGGTGGGGCTCCCAGTGACACGGGAGCCTCCAGGAAAATACCAGACCAATTACCACCCTGGTGGAAGGAGGGTCAGGTACCTCAATAACCCCTAGCCATCAAATCACTGTGAGTAGCAGTTGGGGCCAGGCATGACTATGACCACCATGACCCCAGGGAAGGAGTAGAGATGTGGAGTCCCAGTAAGGGGGAAACCAGAGGGCTGGGAGCCCAGTATGTGTGTGTGAGGGTGTATAGAGTTGCCCTGGGAGGAACTAGGGCAAGCTTGGCCCCTACCAGGTAATTGGCTGGCCACTACCCCGGTGAGGGGTGCAGGAGAAGCCCAAAAGATGGTACATCTGCCACCTAAGATGTGTGCTAGTTAAAGCCTGTGGCCAAAGGAGTCCACTCTGAGGGGAAGCAAGACAGTGCAAGTTGCTGATGCATGAAAGAGACCCTGTGAGAGGGGGTGGAGCATGAGAGGCCCTAGTGAGAGGAGGGCAGTATGAATGTGTGTGTCTGAGGCCTGGCAATGAGGGCTAAGCTTGGTCTGGCTGTAGGCCAGAAGCATTATGTCACCTGGATGCCACCTGCAAGACTTGGGCTGCAGTGTAGAAGAGGAACAGAGCAGCAGATACTGCCCCCTGGCATCGGGGCAAGAATGGGCAGCCTCCTGCCTTACTAGAACCAATTAAGAAATTACAAGGCATGCCAGATGAGGAGGGAGATGGTTGGTCCAGAAACAGGTGGGCAGGCCAATGGCAGACCAGCCTCAAGAAAGCCCCCTGTTACAAAGAACTTGGTAACTTCAAGAGACAGTGTACCATTGGCTTATTCTCTTTGGCTGCTGCACCAAGTAGCATAAGTATAAAGCAGAGTAACTGGTTCCCTGGACATCCTCCTCCTCCTCCCACTCTACCTTTCCCCACAGAATAGATGGGTTCCCTCTCCTGTAAGTAGGGAGGGGGGGATAATCTATTACCTAAGCAACAAAGCTAAAATTTCATGGCAAGTGGAGGTAAAAAACTGACATGGAGATCTATGAATTTCAATGGGTTTCATCTTGATAATCTGTTTTTTTTAATTGCTGATGAGAGACTTTAGCACTGTCTAAATGATAAATCCTTCTGTTCTCTCTTTTTCACTTAAGGTCAAGGAGTCAAAAGAAAAAGTGATGATGTCTACTGAATCAGAAAATTTGGGAGAAAGCAAAGATGGCTGGATACCAAAGTTGTGGTATGTACATTATCTTTAATGTATACTCATAGAAGCTATTTATTCATTGTGTCACCACAAAAAATTGCTAAAGAAGATCTAAAGACTACAGATGCAGCTGGAGATGATAATAGAGTTGACGTGGGCATTTGAAAATATAAAGGAGGAGAGGAAAAATGAGGCCATATAGACAATGCAAAATCTACAAATTTGCCAAACTATAAGACTGGAAAGATAGACATAAATGTGTGACCAATAGATATGGACCTATCTTAACCCACAGTAAAAGATACAGATGTCAGGGCCCAGCACTTGGGAAGAATGGAAACTATGTTTAAGAGGTTGTAAGACAGCACAGAATGATCTACAGAAAGAAGCAAAACAAAGTGGAGAGTCTAAGTTTCAAATCAACACCAGGAAGAGGCAGGTCTATGCGACCAAGTACTCCTTACTAAAAAGAATTGACAGACCTGCCACTAAACCAAATACACAAAATAGGAACAGAGGAGCTAGAACTACTGTTGCAGGTTCAAAAATGAATATTAAAGAGAACAAAACTTTTAGGGTACTACTATGTGGATTTTTGGGGAGCATTGGACCTGCAGCTGGAACAAGGCTTTAATCCGTGTCTCAGCAAAGCTGCTGACCAAAAGGCAGAGTGATATATATTAAAAGCAACCTTGCATATGCTTAGGCAAGTAGTTTTAACCATATAATAGTATTGTTGTGAGATATATAGCTTTTATATAGAAGATTTTGCTTTGTTAAGTAACCATCTTAATTGTGCTAACCTTTTTTTCTGGAAAAAGCAGCAAATAAGTCTGTGCTGTGAACCAGCTACAGTGAGGAACAAGATAAGACACAGGGGCCCAAAAAGGGTGGGGATGGTACAACATGGGACAGAAAAACACATTGGAATGTGAAAGATAACACATAACTGAGACGTACATATGCAAAAGGGTAAATGGTGATTGGTAAAGAAACCTCCAGAATCCACCCATTGACCAAAAGAAGGGAGTTCATGGCCTTAGACATGCACTCATAGCAAAAAGGCTTGTAAATGAATGAAATACATAGGCAATTCCATGCTAATGAAGCAAACAGTAAACAGAGGCAGAGCTTGAGATGGGAGGAGAAATAGGTGCAACAGAATGAGAGACAGAAGTGAAGTGAATGTTAATGAATATAAACCAAAGTGTATAAATGTGTTAAAAATCTATTGTTCAGGGCAGCTCCCCATGTTCATAGACAGAGTGTCTGTGAGGGAGGTCACCTGAAGCTGTCTCCATTCTAAATAAAGCTGTTGCAAGCAGTGTGTGCAAGTAGCATTTGCTCCCTATCTGCTCTGGCTAATGACTAACAGAACCCATGAGCGATTGGATCCCTAGTCGTTGGGCCCCACATGGAGTTGGGAGTCTAACAAGAACCAGGATGGAACAGAAGTTATGATTGAAACACAGGTAAAGAAGAATATTTGCTGTTTGGGAAATACAAAAATGTAGAAAAAGTGATAGTGTAGTCTCATATACTTAAGCTATGAGACACTAAAAAAATAATAATGGATAATTTGGATTAAATAGAGTCCTTTTATTACTTTAGGGAACGACTCTAAAAGATGCTTATAGACCTCTCAGAATCAATAAGAATTATTGATATTTTTGTCTTAGGTTTAAGTAATAGTAAGTACATTAAGGAAGAGTTGGTAGTAGAAGAATCTCCTTTAGTTGGGTGACTATGAGCTGATTTGGCTGTAAATACATAGAAGGATAAATATAAATAAGCTCTCTAAACAATCTTTTTTTTAAGGCACATTTTGGAGAAATTTTAAATATATTTATTAAATGCAACTTTCTTGAAGGCAGAATATAAATGTGGTGGATGCATAACATTTCTTTAAGTAAAAAAGAAAAAAGAAAGAACTCCATGGAATTTATCTCCTATATAAAGAGAGAAAATCTTTTAGGAAAGGATCCAGACATTTTTGGATTATTAATCACCTCAAAAAAAGATATGGGGAGTAAACAGAGATTTCAAGAAATAAAAAGGGTTTTATCAGCAAGAAATCTGTCTTGGAGGTCAGATAGACTAGGGATAATGTGAGAACTGTCAAAATTCAAACTGAGTTAGACCTTTCAATTAAAATTAAAACAAATAGAGCAAGGTTCTTTAGGTGTACCAATTAGAAGAAAGGAAGAAATGACAATGAGATCAAGATTAAAGTTTTGGGTATCTTTATATATTCAAAATCTACACAAAAAATATGTTTTCAATTAAGACGATGTTGGGGAAAGTCAGAATGACTAATGGTAACAAAGTCACAGAAATGGAAATTAGCACAGAAGTGGTGGAAGGAAACTCAGAGTACAGTACAATCAAATCAAAGGTAGCAGATAATCTGTATCCCAGGTTACTAAAAAACTGTCACATGAACTCTGAAATTCAGTAACAAAGACTTTGTGTTGTTGGATGTGGGTTTTTTATTCTTAAAAAACAGCAGGACTCATACCTATGTTTAAGAAAATGAAAAGAAATAATCCAAACAACTAAAGATCCATTAGTCTGACCACAACAGAATGATGTTTCAGAACTCCAGAGAAGGAAAAAAGGTGAAATAAAAGACTCGTAGATAAATGGAAATGGGGTAAAATGAAACATGTTGCTTAAAGGTAGATCATGCCAGACAAATAACATTCATTTTTTTTAATAAAAAATGTATTTCCAAAAAGGGAAAGTGGAATCTAATGTATCTGGCTTCAATACAGCATTTGGTCCAATACTACATTGGAAATTGGTCACTAAACTGGATAAGAAATAGTACACAAATTACAAGATCGATAAGGAACTGACTAAAAAGCTACATTTTATGAAGGAAAGATAACCACTAGGCTGGATGGATCTTATTGGTGAAATTCCTAAAAATATTTTTTTAAATAATGTAATTAATGACCTGGACACAAAAAGGTAGGTATGTGGTAGGGCTGTGTGAAGCTTCAGGTCCTGATTCAATTTGGCCCAATTTGGTGGCCAAATCTCCAAATCTGAATTGAATCAGGAGAACAATAAAAATATCCAAATTGATTGATTTGGATCAAATTGATTGATTGGCAGTGGAGAGCAGCAGGGATTGCCCCTGCTAGGTAGGCACTGGTGAGTCCAGGTGGGGAGGGGGGCGTTTCTTAAAGGGCCAGACCTAGGGCAGGTGGGGCAGCAGCAATGGAGGGATGGAGGAGTGGGTGGGGGTACAAGGTATGTGGCGGGGGCAGTGGGACCTGCTGGGCAGCCCCTGGTGTGTCAGGGCTTTTTTTTCAAAGTACCAGCAGCTGGGGCAGGCAGGGCAGCCATTGCTGGGGCTGGGAGACTGGGCAGGGGATAGGCCTGTGTGATTCAGCTGAATCAATTCAGGACAGTGATTTGAATCACTGAATTAAATCACTGTCCCCCAAATCCGCTGAATCTGAAGTGAATACTAGCCACTTCACACAGGCCTAGTATGTGGTAATTAAAATTGTGGGTCACTCAATGTTGACTGGCATTACCTCTGTGAAGTAGGATAGAAATATACAGGAAGAGACTGGCCTTGAGAACTTGAATAATGTAAAATGAATAGCATAACATAAGCAGTTCTGTATTTTGGAACTAATACCAACAATTTCTGCTAAAATTTGTAGGTTAATCTGTTACTACCAATTAAAAAGGAAAAAAACATGGATCTGTTATTGGATCACCAGGTGCCTAGGAGATATCAATATGATGAGGTCATGAAAAAAGCTAAACACTACCCTAGGACAGCATCAGAAAATCATTTACACATCAAATGGGGGAAAGCCAAGGAAAGAGAAGAATTACTTAAGCAAAAGAATAATGACACAAAAACAAGTAAGTATAAGCTTGCTTTGAATAAATTTAGGCTGAATATTAGAAGGTTTCTAATGAAGAGACAATTCAAGTTCCGAAATAACCTTCCTATAAAATAAGTAGAAAGCAAGAACCTAACCAGTTTCAGGCTGAAGCCTCATACATTTCTTTATGGCAAGGTACTTGGGACTGGACTTAATGACCCAGGAGTTTCTTTCCAGACCTATTTCTTTTGTTCCTGTTTCCCGATTGTTTATGAATATCCTACAAGCTGCCTCCATGGTAATTTTTTCTCCAGTTCATTATGGCAGAAAACCTCCAATATTTAGAAACCAGTAGTATTTGTTTGCTAAGACTTCTTTGACTTGAGCCTAAAGAGCCAGAAGTGGTTAATATCTCCAATGGGTAGGGTTGTTATAGTTTGTAGTGATTCTATGTATATACATCTCTGTCACCTATTGTTGAGATAGTTATATAACATGCTTTCACATATCACAATGAAAGATGTGATATTAATACTTACCTTAAATTTTTCTAGCTTAAAAAGCATTAATTTTATGGAACACAGGGAAAGACTAACATTTATTACTATATACAGTACAGAAAAATAAAAATGTACTTTTAAAACTCTGGAGATTAATGCAGCCAAAATGATCTTGTACTCTTTCAGATGTTAAAGAATATCTGAACATATTTTCTTCAATCCAAAATTTAACAAGAAAGATTAAGAATAAGACAGGGATCCACATCCAGTCCATAGGCCACAGATGACCTGCAAAGCTGCTCCACCTAGCTCACTAGTCTACTGCCAGGCCACAAAGGTTGGGGCATGTCTAAGGTGAAGATATGACCTTCCACAGAATTAAGGCCCCTGGGCCCCAGTGAACATGGCACTCAGTGGCAGAAGGGTGAGTGAGGGTTGTTTAGATACAGTCTCACTCACCCTGCAGCCACTTGACCTGTCACTACCACTGTGGTAAGTGGCTGCTGGGTACCGTGGAGAAGGATAAGGACTTGGAAGAGAGGCATTTTATAGAATCTGAATGACTTGTTGGCATCAGTCTTTACCACAAATGGTGCTGGAGATACTGACCTGACCACTAATCTTTTAATTATCTATTAGAGACAAGGAAAAGTATTTCTGATGGGCAGGGGAACTCTCATATATCTATTGCAGGTTTTCTTGCACCTTCCTTTCAAAGTTTTGGCCACTGTCATGGAGAGAGGACACAGTCTCTGCTTAGAATTTCCAATATGTCAAGTGTGATTTAAAAAAAAAAAATCCTAAGTGCTGCCCCAATTTATCTAGTTATGAGTGGGTACCTGCCCAGTCTCCCAGCCCCAGCAATGGCTGCCCTGCCTGCCCCAGCTCCCGGTACTTTGGAAAAAAAAGCCCTGACACACCAGGGGCTGCCCACCCCCCACGTACCTTGTACCCCCACTCACTCCTCCATCCCTCCATTGCTGCTGCCCCACCTGCCTCAGGTCTGGCCCTTTAAGAAATGCCCCCCTCCCCACCTGGACTCACCGGTGCCTACCTAGCAGGGCAGACCCTGCTGCTCTCCACTGCCAATCATCAATTTGATCCAAATCAATCAATTGATCAAGAAATTAGAAAGGCACACGGTTTGTATGAAGTTCAAAGAGACTACAGTATGTATACACAGGAGAGTAATCTCCCTTATACAAAGGTCAAGCTATATTTTTCTCATTTTTTCCCCTGAACACAATTAGTTTACATGAAAAGCACTGAGTACTTATTTTGTATCTTTATATGGTCCTAACATAATGAACAAACTGAGGAATAAAAATGAGAAAAACTATATTAAACCAACCTATAGGGAAAAAAAATAAAGTTAAGTCCGAGGAAGGAAGAAATTTATGAGTTGTACTATGCTAGGCAAGAGGTACAGGAACCATGAAGTTGATTCTGTTCTCTGTTACCCTGCTATTACTCTGTCGGATTCATCTGATTTATGATAGAGTGTGACAGTGCATCTGAACCTACTTGCTATTGGACTAACATGGTTAAGACACCCCAGTTCATTGGCCAATGTCATACAAGGTAATGATGTAGCTAGGCTAGCATCATGTCTGGCCACTTTTGACTCCACAATCTGAATGAGGTCAACTGAGTCAACCAGTGGTGGCTATTGGCATAACCCTAAAGCAAGACCCATTCTCTTCTGTCCAGTGCCGCAGCAAGACACCTAAATTGCTCTGCTACCACACCCTCATGTGCTGTGTAACTTGTATGAAAATCATGCTTTGTATCTGTCCTTCTATTTACCACACCTCACACAGTTATAACCAGTATATTTGACTGTTATTTTAAGCATCAGTATACACTTTACTCCTCTTACTATTATGGTATCTCCTTATACACTTATTCTTTGTAAATTTGCTGAATCAAACTTATGTGCAGAAACAAAGTGGGCTGACTTCTGAGAAAGGTCAGACCTATTGTGACAGCAGTTTATATGAACACCAAACTAGTCCCCCACTGGGCATACCCTTGACAGAGAAGCATGAGTTGAGCTGAAGACACTAAGATCTGGATATGAACACTTCAAAACAACACTTCATAATATGAACATCTTAGACCAGAGATGGGCAAAATACTGCCCATGGGCTGCATCTAGCCTGCCAGGCACTTTCATCCTGCTCACAGCACCTACCAAAGAATTGTTTCCTGGCCAGCCCTTCCACCCATGAGGATGTAAGCAAGGCACCCACATATACACATGCCCCCAATATACCCTATTGCACCTTCTTCTCACCATTGTGGACACAAGGGCCCCACCAGCACACAGTTTCTTGGCAGGGCTGCGGCTGCCATTGCCACAGCTGCAGCTGCCAGGGACTGACTCAGTTTCCCTGGTCTCCCACTCACTCCAGGCAGCAGGTGAAGAAGCGGGGGGGTGGGGCAGAGCTGCAGCTGGGCGGAAGTATGGAGCATGGGGCTGGGGCTGGCAGCAGTACGGAGCCCATACCTGGGGGAAGCCACAGTGTGGAGTTCGGACAGGCAATGTCTGAGTGTGAGGAAGGGTGGGGAGCTGTAGAACCCCCCCCAC
>JAGPOW010001296.1:94968601-95039408 GCA_030014935.1 Caiman crocodilus
ACCCCCCCCACAGCCCCAAAAGAAAGTGACAGCAGCAGCAGCAGCAGCAGGCAGGGGTGTTTGGGGCCATAATACTGGCGCAAGCACTGCCACCTGGCATCCAGCTCTGGCCAGAGCTACACATTGGGGCAAGGAGTGCAGTCCCCACTAGGCTGTATCTATATATATCTATAGTTCAAGGTTTTAGCATTTTTCTTCCTTTCTCTAAAGAGCATCTTTAGTGCCCTTTAGCCTCCATAAGAAATATGCATCATTCCTATTATTCACGACTAATGCTGTTTATTATAAAAACTAATTGTGATGTGAAGATCACATGTGGCAAATTGCCCAAACAATTACTATAAATGCATGAGCCGTAAACTGTACTGCCAAGGACACTGGTAGGTTAGCTCAGATAAAAGAAACAATTGGAGTCTTGGGGAGAAAATAAGAGAGATGAGATGACAGTTATTGAAAAGAAAAAACATCTAGTTTAATGTTGTAAATACAGATTTGTAGATAACAGTGGTGGTTTTTAATGTGTTCAGTACTTATCAAGTGGAATAGAACATTTCATATTTTTAGAATATAGCCATACTTAATTTTTTTAATTGTGATGTCTGATGCATTTGTGAACATTTATTGAGAACATGCTCACATTATACTGTCTCTGGTCCCAAATTATTAGCCTGCTAATAATTTCCATGTGACTACTTAGGTTATTTGTTGTTCTGGAACTGACTTGAACAAAATATATTTTCTTGAGAAGCTTGTGAATGCTTAGCAGGTTACACCATTTTTTTCAGCTACAGTCTATACGTTTCACTGTTAAATCGTTGTCAGTCGTTTTAGTCCTCCACAGCTCCTGCTGAGACAGTTTTAAACTTATAGAAAGCATCAGTAAGAAAACTCTTTTCTTTACAAGGGATTATATATACAGGCATCAATAAGAATTGCTAGAAATTAAGGGAGTGTCTTTTTCTTTGGAAATCCTATCCAGACAGAAATAGGATGTGAGAGAATTTTTAGCTTTCAGGCCCAGATTTGCAATATGAAGGCATCTGGATTGAGACAAAAAATGTAGAAAGATGTGTTTTCCTTTATAAAGATGTGCTTTTCTTTATAAAAATTAGAATAAAATTACCATTGCCCCTTTAAGAGATGATAGGGGGAAACTGAGTTTAAGAATCAGCTATTAAATGCCACTGAAGGGTGCTAAGTAATTGAATAAAGAATTGTGATCGGCTAAGAGGAAAATTTGTCATGCATGAAACTAGAGTAGTGATTCTCAACCAGGGTGAAATGATACTCTGAGGAGCCTTAAGATCCTTTGAAGAGTGTTGTGGGATGATGTACCATGTTAGCACTATTAGATGTGCAAACACGATTCACAAAATAAACCCAGACATTTCAAATAGGAATTCACAGTGATAAAACATTCTGACTTATTGTGGCCTTTTTGAGTTCTTTACTGCAGAAAATTTGCTCTTTTTCTGTAGTAAAAAAACCCCTCAAACAAGTACAAACTTAGAGCTGACATTTTTCTGAGGGTTGCTTTGTGTCTAAATAGTTGAGATGCACTTAACTAGAGGATGTCAGTCCATGCTCTGAGAGAGTTAACAAAGTTCACTAGGAAAGAAGCGTTAGCCAGCAGAAAAGCATTCAGCATCAGTACTATAGCATAGTCCTAAATGCAGATATGTAAAGCAACAATCTTTTGACTCTTGAAGAAAGACAGTGCCAAGTTTCAGGAAAAATGTTTTACGTCCTTTTTGTATTGCTACAGGCCGCTAAGAGTAGCTGCTTTTAACAATACATCTGAACTAGAAAAGCTAGTCAAATGTCAGGCTCTTGTGAGTTGTGTGAGGAGAGGAGCTCCAGAGATGAGCATGCCACAAGGCCCATATATATGGCTACAACCAATGGGTGAATTAATTATGCGATATTAAATCAAAGGTTCTGCGAGCTGTAGCTTAGTTGCAATGGCGATATAATAGGTGCAAGGAAAAACATGAAAAAAATGGAGAATGTGTGAAGAGTAGCTGGGAGTACTGTAATCAGTGCACAGCAGGAAGCAAAGAGCAGACAGAAGTTTAGCTAAAGCAGAACCTAGCTCTGATCTTTTATTCTGTGTACCACAGATCTCAATTTTTATTTGCCAGGTGACTATAAATGGTAATCTGAACAACTATTTCATGAAGTGATTATGCCTTTAGGATCCTATGATGGGATGAACAGAGGAAGCATCATTACGTGTCATTGTCAATCCTTAGAGGATAGGGAAGGTCAAATGGGGAGCACTGCAGCAGAAAGGGAAATCACCTTTTGATAAGTGAGAAATCCCTGAAGGTAACAAGAGAAATTTCTTTAACTAGTTGGCCCTACCAGTTGGGAGAGTAGGGAAGCCCTGCTTGTGGTTGTTCCAAATCTCCAATTTAGACACATGCAAATCCTTAATATTAGGGAAACCGTGCATGGTCTGGAGCTTCTCTAGAAAAATTAATGCTTCTCTATTGTCAGGAATATTTACATATTGACAAACCTAGGAGGGAAAACAAGAATCTTAGGAGTCTAAGTCAGGGCTGTGGGATGTTGGTAAGGCAATGGAAGTTTTTATTGCTTCTAGCACATTGAACCAATGCTATGAATAGAGGATTTCATTATCCAGAGCAATCAATTAACCTATCTACACAAAAAATACAGCCCTCAGGAGTCTATATCTGGTTGTTTCAATATTTTGGATCAAATTATGATGTTATATAAATCAGGGACATTTCTTTGCCTTGAATATATATATCTTTATTTTGTTTGTCGTACATAAAAAGGGTGCTGAAACCAGAAAAGAAGGAAAACAGCAATTATTAACAGTTTTCATACATGCAGAGATTAAAAAGAAAGCTTGGAAAGCAAACAACTAGGAGGAGATACTGTATGAAAAGGGATATAAAATGAAGATGAATAGTATTGAGAGGACCAATTGATCAAGAGCTCAGCTGTGAGGGAACTGAGTGTTTTTACTGAATAGATAATACCCAGTAGGGTTCAGGCAATGTTTGTAATAAACCTATTTTTATTACGATTATTTGATCTGATGTTATCTGGGGGAATATAGTTTCCAATTACTAATATTCCCAGTTTTTAGTCTTACTTTATGATTGAAGTAGAGAAATAGGTGGCACAGAACAAAGTGCCTTGGCCAGGTTGGGATAAGAATAATCACAGCCTCAAAGCAAATACAGTCCCTTGAAATGAGACTTTATTTTCCAGCTCATTAAAAAACAGAAGTTGAGCTTAAATAGTATGATATCCTGTACAATTTTTTAAAAATCCAATGTCAAGCTGGAGATGTTGGTGCCATCAAAAAATGAACCTGTACTATAATCTTAGGCCCAAAATTTGTAACCTTAGCATGTATCTTGATCTATTTCTAGGTCTTATAGCTGTGGTAATTGTTGAAATACTCATGTGAAGTGGATCAGTTCTATCATGAATTAAGCTGTGATCACGAATTAAGGGCGACCATGCATGGGAATATTTTTATATCTTATTGAGTCTTCCTATGATACATTCTTGAGCTTTAATGCTGAACATAGAACCTTATTAAGATATCTGCATAAGAAAATTAAGAAGACTCTAATCCAGCAGACTGTTACATAGCTCCTTTGTATACAGAAAGCTCTGAAGCCTGCTTAAGTCACTCATACAATGGGCCAACTTCTGCTGAGACAAGGTCAGCATGATGGGAAAATTTAAAAAAAAAACCTCCCTCAGACAGGAACAGAAGAACTGCTGAGGCTTGTGTTAGGGAACTTGTATAAATTAGCATTGTTACATCCTATTACCAGTGTGTCCATCTCCAGTACAGAGCTCTAGTAATCCCCTTGCATAGCTATAGAGAAAAGGAGAAAGATGAGTCAGGAATCAAATTTCAAGAGCACTGTTAAAAAGCTAACCTTGGAACGGGGGTAGAGGAGGCCTTTATCACCTAAATCTCTTAGCAAAGTAGTAAACTTCTGACTCCCTTTGGAGCTGGAAGGAGTAGGGACTCTACTACAAACTGGGGAGGGGATTGTGCAGTTCTCCATTTCATCCTAATTGCCACTGCATAATTTTATAAAAGATAGTATATTTTCTCCTGTTAGGCTCCTCCACCACCCCCATTTTAAATCTGTTTTCAAAAGGTCTGCAGGGAAAAGGTTTTAGGCCATATGACCTCTTTAAAGTGTGTCCTTGGCCATAAATTGGAAAAGACCCAGCTCCCCCTGCTTGTATATCAAGAACGTTTCTTGTCTTGTCCAGGCATTTCCCAGAGGCTGACTGCAGTATGCTGAGGCACTTACATAAGGAGGTGACAGATGCCTTAGAGAGACTGTAGATAGATATATGTCAGTCAGGTGAGACAGAGAAATAGATACTGTCCTTGGGGAAAGAGATAAAATGGGTGATGATGGTAAATGCTGGTCATCCACTCTTGGGAAGGGACTGCCTCAGAAGTGGCTCTGTAACTACTGAGCATGAAAGCTTAGAAGGCCTGCATGGAGCTACGCCAATGTAGCGTTGTTGAGCACAATCCATGATGCTGATGATACTGCACAGTAGCATGGGAAAAGACCTGTGTGGCATCTGGATTGTGCAGTAATGTTGGTTACTGCACAGTCATTAAGCAAGAACTAAATGACTGCTCAGAAACAACTGCGCAGTTCAGTACATGTGTAGACATGCCTACTTAGAAGCAGATAGGGGTTGAATAAATCTCTTAATGTGCACAAAAACATCAAGGCACGATCAATACCAAGGAGTGATTGTTTCATTTTTCTTTCAAATATTGCTTTGCTAGAATACAAAGAGAAGATGCTCTCTTTGAGATGAATATCAATATTTCTATCAAAAAGTTAGATGAAAAAACTAGATTTGTGCCAATATCTTACACTAATAAAAATGAGAAAAATGGCATAACTTAATACATTCAGTATCTTCAGAAATTGTGTGAAATGGATAAAAGTTATCACCTCTAGATATTTTTAAAGTTAAATGCTGCTAAAGCTTTCAAGAGCCTGCATGGGAAAAAGAAGAAGAGGCTGACTTGCAGCCAGTTCACAAAGACCATAAGTAGCGCGGTGCAGCATTGCACACAACGATCTAGTTCAGTGTCTAATTCAGTACTCTTTCCTGCTGTTATTTGCAGACACCAGTAGCAAATCACTGGTCATGGTCTCATAATGCCAGGACCAGAAAATAAAGCCCTCCTTAGGCATTTCTATATCACATAACGTTTTTGTGTTCTCTTGAAGAACATGGACTAGATAAGCATACACAAGGCTTCTAATTCTCATTTTTAAGCTCTTTCCCCTTCCTCCTGGCCTTTACTCATTTTTTAAAGTGCCTGTTTTGCCTGTGTTTTTCTTTCATTGCATGAGAGGAGAATCCAAGTTTTATATTTTAAAAATGGTAAATGATTAGAACCTAGTAATTAATTTGCAGCAGTTGAAATCTGTTGTCTTCAGTTTCAGAGCCAAAGTGCATTGGCTGGATCGGGGTTTTAAATTCCTCAACAGAATAAACAGCTAGTATGACACTAGTAATAAATGCAGTGTTTAAATCTGTCTCTAATGCTGCCAGGCTGTGCCTCACTGCTTTTCATGTAAACAACTCTTGGATACTTTATTGTTTTACTCACAAATAGACAAAAATACAACTTGGGATGTGGACACTTCTCTACTGACAACTAGATTGAGACCATTAAACATTCACTTGTCTGATCAGTTGCTAGCAACTTTTGATCAATCCTGAACTGTGTTGGCTTTAAAATAATGAAAACTTTCCAATTTTCTCACTTTTTCCAATGAAACCTGAAAAACACAAGGTATTTCCAGAGTACTTGATAAGAAACAGAATATTAAAATGTTCATTACTAGCTTGCTTCAGTGTGCAAACAGGTTCCCTCACTAAACAATAGAGTGACTGAACAATGAAGCACATAAAAAGTAATTTAGCAATGTATCCTTCAATTTGTCATAAAAGCCTTAAGCAATCGCATGAAAATTTTCAGAAAAAGGCACAAGTCCTGTAAACACATGTGCAAGTAATTTTATACACAATCAGCAGTCTCATGAAAGTTCAATGGAACTTCTCATACATACGGGGTATGTCTACACAAGACTCTTTACTGCACAGTAGACTAATCTATTGCACAATAAAGCATCATTGCCTACACATATGCACCATTTACTGTGTAGTAAATTAGTCTGCTATGCAATTAGCTACTACTTGTGAACACAGGTAGTAAACTAACCTCATAATAGTGCATGTTTAGACACTGCCCAGGAGCAAATTTGCTTCTGGTCAGACACAACACTAGGGGACCACAAGAGATGGAGAAATCCAGGAGATGGGAGCCAAGCAGTGCTGGGACTGGAGAGCTCTCTACTTCCTTGTGCAGCCAGGGGCTGGCCAGGAGCTTGCCTCAGAAGTGGGACAGCTCCCAGCCCACCACTAGGGCTGTGCGAAACGGCCTCTATTTGATTCAGATTCTGCCTGAATCAGGGACAGTGATTTGATCCATTGATTTGGATCACTGTCCCTGATTTGATTTAGCCAAATATGAATTTGAAGATTCAATGCTGATTCAGTGAATCAGTGATTTGGACACAGGCATAGCTTTAAAAGTTTTTTCTACATACCTTGAGGTAGCAGCGTGGCTTGTGATCGCTGTGATGCTGAGACACATAGAGCATCCCTCAGGAGCACAGGGGGCTTTCCAGTGTGCTCAGCAGCAAACTCAGAAGTGGACCAGAGTTCTTCCGGTCCACTTCCGGGTCTGCCGGGGAGCGTGCTGGGGGGCTCCCCATTCCCTCCAAACCGGTAATCAGCTGCAGGGGACCCCAGGTAGCCCCAGACCCAGGAGGCACCAGTCACCAAGCCGGGGATGTGCAGGGGCTCCCCTGCGTGCTTCCCAGTGGACCAGGAAGTGGACTAGAAGTTCTTCTGGTCCACTTTTGGGTCTGCTGCCAAGTGTACTGGGGAGCCCCCCTTGCTTCTGTGGGATGCTGCATCTGCACTGTAGCGTTCAGAGATCCTGCTACCTAAGGGTATGTAGAAAAAACATTTAAAGCTGTATCTACGTCCAAATTGCCAAATCTGTCCGAATCTCTCCAAATCTATTTGGAGGGTTCCAAATCAATTCAGAGAAATTAAAGGGTCCTCTGATTCGATTTGGATTTGGAGATTTGGCCACGGAATCAGGCCAGATCTCTGTCGAAATGAATCAGGGACTGAAGCTTCGCTCAGCCCTACCAGCCACCAGCTGCATGGGGAAGTGACACTGGGCACAGGGCTTGTCCCCATGTATACAGGGCCAGAAGAGATCTGATGCAGCAGTTGTCTCCTGGCCCCCTGTTTGTCGGGACCCCTCCCAATGTGTATGGGGCAAAGAGACAGCTGCCACTGCAACTGGCAGAGCTCTCCTGCTCCGTGCAGAGGGGGACCAGGCTCATGCTCCCTGCCAGTTCCCTGGGCTAATCCCAGGGCATCCTGGAGGTCCTCCAAGTTGTTGCAGGGGGCTAGAGCAGGATAGGAGCAGACCCGTGAATGGGAATACAGATTGAGACCAGATTTGCTACCAACAGGGAGCACATGTTGATGTATTTGCCTGCAAAAAGTCACTTGTGTTCATATTGAGGATTAGGTCCCTAGTTTATATAGATACAGACTATAAGATAGTATCACTAATCAAATTCAAACAGACTGATGAATCGTAGTAGCTGCGGAAAAATTTCACATATTTCAAGATAAACAGTTGAATAAAGTTAAATATAAAGTAACATTTATGTAAAATACAAACATAAAAATATCTGGCCACCTAAGTATTGAGAGAAATACAATGGAGAAATACTTAGTCAAATTGCAAAGCACCATTCTTTGTCTTCTGTTTCACATAAGGAAGCTTGACAATGACTTGTACATTTCATAATGTACAGAGCCATTTGACCAAAATAAAACATTATTGTGGTAGAGATAACAGCTATTATTCCTAGAAGAGAGTGTTTAAAAGTCTAAATAAATGAAAAATCACTAAGATCTGTAGCAACTGGATATATGGCTTTCCAATATTGTTACATAAAATACACATTTTAATGGCTCCAACATGATCTCTTTGTGGATTGGAACTAAACCAGTCCACAGCAATCTATTATAGATGTCAGCCTATTTGTTGGGATTTAGGTATTCCTAAATTAGCATTTCCAGGTAAATCAGGTAGTTGCCTTTTGTAAATCATGCACTATTACTGTCCAAAAAACCATCCATATTTCTTGCATATAAATGAATGCATTCAAAGTTTTCCACTTTTATGGCTAACATATATAATCTATATTTTAATAATGATGTAATTGAAATAGCCAGTGTACCTATCCAGCAATACTTTGATTGGACAGCTGGAAAAAATCAAATACAGTCATTCAGTTCACCAATGACTAACAAAAATTACCTTACATAACACATTTTCAAATGTTTTGTCTCATCTTTGTTTCAAATGACTCTTGAGACTAATATTAAAACAATTTCCTTAGGAGATAACTTCATAGCTTAATAGAAGACATGGTAAAGTATTCATAATATCCAAGACTAGCTTTATAGTTTACTTTTACCTCATTTGTCCAAATTTTATTTTCTTCAATAACCTTAAACAAATATTCTCCCTTCTTTATAGTAACACCTTTCTAAAACTCGTACAGTCTTATGTTGGTATTACCAATCCTAGCAGTATTATCACGAATGTCAAAATATTTCATGCTTTTCCGAAAACCTCAGTGCTTGTTGTCAAGTGATTATATAAGACTCAGTTTTCATTTAAGAACTTGTAAGTCCATCCAACTATGAAGAAAAGCCTAATAATATGGAAGCTAAGGGCTCAAAACCCAGAAAGAACAAAAATACTCTCTAATCCATTTATTGTTTTTTAACATTTGTGGGGTTTTAAGCAGATGTCACTATTTTGGAAGGGGATAGATGATTTTAAATGCTTGTGGTTGACAATACTGATCAGATGATTGGGCCCTCTGGGACTGATCTATCGGGAGTATTCAATAAAAAACCTAAACTATAAAGACCTTATTTATGATAATGAATAATATACGGTATTATATACATCTCTCTCTCTCACACACACATACACACACACACACACACACACACACACGATTGGATTTGACATTTCTTTCATCTGTATAACTTTAATTTGAAACTGCTGTATACAAGCGTTGTGTCTATTTTTGCAGGTATGACAATGGAAGAGCAGAGTATCTCCATGCCTTACCAACTGCAGACCTTTCCAGAAGGAGGTACATCTTACTCCTTGCCTGTTGCACACTTGGGTATGAAGAATTCAATGGTTTTATTTTTTATTCTTAATTAAACAATAATATTTTAATCAGTTACCTCTACTCGTATCTAAACTGACTACATAAGCCAGCAACACGTCACATCTAACATCCAGTTAATGCAACGGCAAAATTTCAAATAAGGGCTTTGAACTCCAAGCAGACTAGACCTACACTCTGTGATATATTCCCCCAATTCTGCAGCACTGTCCTTGGAAATTTTACAAGTCTCATTCAAATTAATAAAATGAGATGTTTAATTAATGAAACATGAGCATGGATAATATAATTAGTAAACTTTGTTGGCATGTCACTTATATTGGTAATCTATTATATTTATTTTGCTCTCCTCACAAATTTGAGTATGCCACCACTTACTGTAATTATAATGCACAATTGCACAGGAGGTGGAGGTTTTGGCAGCTTTACTGAGGGACACTGGTCGGTGTCAGAATGTAAGGAGACCAACAGTGAACTATTCAGTTTGACTATTCAGCAAAGTATCAGCTGGGTTTTCCTGCTAAAATGGACAACAGTTAAATTATGTTATCTGTCTTCTTTAGGTTACAGAACCAGTGATCCATTGAAATAATGTGACAAGCCATAGCCAGATATATAGTTTCAGGTTGTTCATAGATTCAGGAAGATGATGCCACAGTGGTTTGCACATTTCACATTTCCAACCTTCACTTTACAATGAGAAAAGCTAGAAACACCACTTCAAAAAGAAAGCTTGAATTGGAACACAATTATGTGACAAGGAGCAGAACGTGCAGGCCGTGAGGACTTCTGACTTCTGCATTACCCCTGAGTGTGATATCAGAATTTTTCACCTGTCCTGACCTAAGGGACTGCCCTCCCTTTGCTGATTGGCAAAAAGAAGTAAGGAACAGGCCTGGAAAGCCAGGGCAGGTTTGACAGCCACAGAATGGCTGATCTCTCAGCTGATTCTCTGTGAATGGATAGCTTGTCTTAACACTGGCAGGGAACAGCTGCTATCATGATAAGAGCAATGAATATAGTCACTTCCTAATAATAGTAATAAACTTCAGTCAAATCCCCATATCTGCATGTTACTCAAGGTACACATTTATGATTTAAGTTTACCAGTAACAAACTGGGATTCAACAGCTGTACATAAAGCAGGAGACTCCCATTTCAATGCTTTTTCACTCACATCTGCTTTCTGATTATGATGTGCAAAAGAAAAGAATACAACAAAATTTAATTTAAATGCCATGTTTTAAATTAGCCGTCTAGAAATTGCACCTATTCCTGAAGCAGAGAATATGATAAATGGTAAACATAATCCATAGCAGTCCTGTAGCCCTTGATTCTCCTTTTGCACAGGTTCTGCTCCAGTGCAGGAGGCAAGGACTTCAGGGAGTTAACTTCAGCTCCCTGATTCCAAAACATCATACCCAAGCACAGGTCAGGGCTGCAGAGAGGCTCACTAGCTTTCAAATATCTTATGCCAGTGGAAACTTGGGCATAGTGGAGTTCTGCCATGCTATATACCCAACAGGCAGGATGTGGCTGGGTGTGGAATGTGGCTGGAGAAGAAGGTAACAAGAGCACCTAGTGCAGGATTTCTAGCAGCAGAGTTCCCTTGAGCAGGAGGAATTCTCCACTGGCTATTTCCCACTGGTTTAAAGTTATTTTGTAGTTGTGCAGTTCTAAATGGCCTTAGTACCAGTTAATCTGGCCCTTTAACCTTTTGACCATCATTACATACTGATATAGCCTAGAGACCAGGAGTGCTCAACCCCTGCCCTGTGGACCAAAGCTGGCCTGTGGAGTTATGGTAACTGGCCCTTAGGGCTCCCACATGTCAGAAACGTGATAGAGAGGGAGTAGTGACAATTACACTGCCACCCCTCATCCACCACCAAATTTTCAAGCTTCGCATGGCTGGATTAGGTCTAGGCTGAGCTGTTGCCACACAGCCAGATTGGGGCTCAAACCAGGCCATTATGATGCAGCTGAATCAGGCCCAGACTGGGTTGTTACCATGTGGTTGAGGTGGCCCTCTTCCACACAGGCAGAAGCCATGACCCCTTGAGGGGCTAAATCTTGCCTATCTCCCCTTGCCCCAGCTTCACTGGGTGCAGGATGGATCAGACCCCTACCATGCCTGCCCCACATTCTGGATTGGGCCCACCAGCCAAAACCAGTTTGCTGACCAGATTAAGATTATTTGGGTTGATACTATCTGGGGGAATATATTTTCCAATTACTAATATTTCCATTTTTTAGTGTTACTTTATGATTGAAGCGGGGAAATAGGTGGCACAGAACAAAGTGCCTTGCCCAGGTTGGGATAAGAATATTTGTAGCCCCAAGGGAAATACAGTCCCTAGCCTACAGAGCAAAATGATTGAGCACCATTGCTTCTTATTTGTGCTGCTTTTTCAAACTAAGAAAAGAGACAAAAATGCACAGACAAAACAGAATTAATGGCCTTACGTTCAATTACAGCTATAGTTAAAACAATCAAGAATCTAAAACTAGGAAAGAAAGCACAGGGCCAATTGATCAGTTATCCTATGCACCATAAATTTAGGGAGTAACACTCTGGAGAAAGGAAGAATCTAGTGGGATATAACTCCAGCAGTTATAAGAAAAATGTTAGCATCCATCTCTCTTACACAGAGGATAGGTAGCCAAATGTACACTCCGCAATTTCTAGATATAATTATTATCCGATCAGCCACATCTGCCATATTCTTAACATCACTGTCCAAATGACTCCAGGCAAACAAAAACCAAATGTAGTACCTGCCTCAGTCCACAAGCTTGTACCAAAATCTAAGACCAAGGGTAATTTATGGTTATAGATCAGAGTCTTTACTTGTATTCAGAGCAAAAAGCAGAAAGCCTAGAGTTCATAGACATAATTCAAAGTGTACCCTACTGAATGGGTTTCCACAGCTCATCAGGTACTTAAAACTATATATCATAGATATTTTTCTTAGATACAGTCCAGCAAATTTTCTATTTGACTTCTATTTAATCGAAATGGAGTTAAGATATCGCAATGAGTGGCATCCGTTACCAATGTTCATGTCAACAACTACTTAGATAAAACAATATAAGTTAATCTGTCATTTCAGGTCATGTGTGTTTCCCTACATTAGTTAATGTGTATTTTTAATGAGTTTCAGACTATTCAAAGCCCAGCTAAACTTATAGGTTTGATGCGTGCATGGATATTTTATTATATTCAGACTTTTCTATTGTCTATATAGCTTTTGAAATGTGCATAAAGTAGATGTTTAAATTCAAACTGGAAAAACACAGTTGGAAACGCACATTTTCCAAAGTTTGATAGAAATCTGTTTGGCCATGTATATGCATGAACTGCAAACAAACAAGAGGTCTATAGTTACTAGGTGTTTTTGATGAGCCTACCTGAGTAGCTGTAATCTTTTTATCTCTCTGCAGAGTTTCACTTTTCATCATGATATTTAGCAGATACAAATTCTGAGATGTAAGCCCATTTTTAAATAATAATGTCAAAAGGCCCTTTTTCTACCTCAGTCAGAGACATAGTCTTGACCATTATTCCCATAAAAGTTACAAAATAAGGTCCTGTAAAAAAATTATGTATTCATAGTAGCTTGCTTCTAAGACTGCAAAATTATTATTTTCTCCTATTAATACAAATAGCCCCCCAAAAGAGTCCCTACATAAGGCAAGCAGAGTTTGGTCTATGAAGGATGAGCTTCTGGTTAAAAATCCCTTTCTTAGGAAGTTAATTATCCACCCCTATTATTAAAAATAAGAGATTTAAGTATCTTACAACCAGGTACTTGTGGGGTGGGGGAGGCTGGTTGTTTGTTTGTCTGCTTGTTTTTTGGTTTCTATTTGTGCTTAAAGTTAGGCTTCCTTGATTTTTAAAAGCTATTAGCACCCAGCTACTCTCAAAGTTTGGTCATAAATGTTTTATCAAATAAGAAATCACTCTGATCAGTTATTTTATGTAATTTACCATTTACAATTACCAATGTATGTGACTGGGTTGGAATATCCTCTAACTATATAATTACTGTCATTATATAATTATTTTTAATAATAACTAAAATTAGCATTTATCTGTGTTGTCCTGTATCCTACGATAATGGACTCACAGGCCCCACTGTGCTTTGTGCTGTGTAAACAGAGAACAAAAGTCCCTGCTCCATAAACCTTATAATTTAAGTATAAATTGAGAGACAACAGATGGATGCTGACAGATGGGGAGCATGAGGAAACAATGAAAGAATATTGGTCAGCATGCTAGACACAGCCATAGCACACCAGCAGCCTATCCGTATCAAATTCTTTGTCATCACTATAGCAAAGGAGAATTTTTATGTAGGATATAGAGAACAACAGTGAACAATAGCTAGTGAACAGTAAGCTATGAACAACAGTCTTCCGACTATTGTCAAAACTATAGCTAGATAGTTATAACTATTTTCACTATATGTTCACTCATCACAGCTAGTGGGTAAGTGGTGGTGTAGCACAGTGACTTTCAGTGTTCTGTGGACCTCCAGGGTTCCACAATAGCTCATCAGGATTCCACCAGGTGATTGAGGGTGATGGACAAGCAGGCCAGGAGGCAGTGCACTGCCAATCCTGGGCTGGGGTGCCTGGCTCCCTCAATTCATGTGGCCCATGGAGCCAGGGATAGGGGTTCTGCAGCAGGAGAAGTCATCTGAAAGTGTCCTGTGACTCTAGGAAGTTTGAAACTACTGCTGTAGCATATAGATAGGTCAGACAGTCCCTCTTCATGTTTGGGAGTGGTCTGCAAGGTTAAACTCTTAGACTGGATTCCTCCTACACAGACTCCAGCCTCTGCTGCTTTTCTGGATCTCCTCCCCCTCACTTTTGCTTAAAAGAAAAATATGGGTCATAGGAAGTTGAAACCACAAAAATTAAATAGTGTTGTCTGATTGAGAAAAAGCCATAGACAATTACAGCTGTAAACCCATCAATAATTCACCTCTGGTGCCTAAATGTATTAGAGAAATCTGTAGACAAAATACGGATTTGATCCTCACTCAAGTAATACCTGCATCAATTTCTATAACAAAGTTGCTTAATAAAAGTGCAGAATTAGGCTCCAGGGACTTGTTTCTGAACTATTACAATCAATTGAATTTTTGCCATTGATTTGAATGGGAACGGGAGCAGAACCCATGTATGTGCTGCTCTATGTAAGAATAACTTAATGCGTTAAATATAGAGTAGGAATATAGAAGTGTAGGTGTACTCCTGTATTTTTTTGCTTTAAGGAGTTTAAGTGGTAATTTAACTATAACTATTTTATTCTCCATTTACTATATTCTTATATTTTAACATTTTGGTTTTTAATAAAGCTACAGTTCTGCTTGTTAACTCCTATTTTATTTTATATCTATTTCAGAGTTTGTTTATTCATTGTTTTCTCTCTCCTGCTCAAGATTTTTATCAAAGTACTCACAGGAACACTCACCAGTGACAGGAAGATATCACCAAAGGTTGCCCACAAAATAGTTCAGCCAATCATAGATAAGATTGTTCCAGCTGTTCTGAGTGCAACAGGATCTTCCCCTGAGTTATTAGTTTCCTGAACCACCATTATTGCTTTTGTCCCAATAACGACATTTAGAACATCTACATATGACATAAATTATAGGAAAATATGGGGACATTTTATGTTAAAACTGTTCTTGACATGCCAAAGAACTACATTTAAGCTCTTGAGACAATATACTTGTCTCAGCTTACAGAATAACTCCCACTGATGTCAACTGGATGTATATGATTTACAGATTAAAATCAGTACATAGCTCTCAATCTGTAGGACCCACGTTAGCTTACAAAAGAACATCACACATGCCACATTTAGTAATAATGGCATTTGATAATAATTAACTTTGCTGCAGAAAACAATTGTATTATATATGTGTGTGCCTTATTTAAAGCAAAAATAGTCTTACTTATCAAGGAAAACGAAGTGAAAGAAAACAGCATGGAAATGTTTAGCTTCAGTGGTTGCAGTTATCAAGTCAGCATTAGCTGATGACTTTTAAATGGTAAAAGTTTAATCCTTTGAAAGCTAGAGAAAGGTAAGATGCAACCTCACCTGTTCAGCGTTGTCTTTAAGCAGCCTTTGAGGTATTTGTCAGTCAAATCTTCTTGTGTTTTATTATCCACCTCTTGCTTAGTTACTTTCTTATGACAAACCAGTATGTAATTTTTGTCATCATTGTTTGCCCAGAATGTGCCAACAGATGTCTCATAACGTATACAGAACTCAACTTTAGCTTCATCTCTTTGATACGGAGGAACCAATGAAATCTTAAAGAAGAACTGGTCAGTTTCACCATCATAAGAATTAGGCACATAGTCTGCTAAGATGTCATAGTGACTTTGCCAATTATCTAAGGTCATTCTAACATATATCAACTTTTCAAAAGATATATTTAGAACTCTAATAATGCCATTCATACACGTTACTCCAGGTAAGAAGAAAACTGACTCCAGCAATACTTTCTCTTCACGCACTTTTTGCAAAAGATCTTCTTGTGCGGCAGGCAAAGTAAACAGTGGAGATAAAAAATATTCCTCCACAGGCTCAACTTCATCTTCAAAGACATCATTTTGTGATGTAGTTGGAACTTCCCAAGTATCAAATTCTTTAACAGACACAAGATCAAAACCAAATGCATCAGCAAATGAAACTTTTCTTGCAATGGTAGATGGGATTTCTGGTTCTGTATCTTCTGAAGAAGCAGAATTCCGCCTTCGTGGAAGTGGGGAGAAACAAGGCTTAAGAGTAGTTTTAACATCTTCATCTTCTGAAGGGGGATCACTTAAAGTAGGGACTTCTAATAAGTTATCCCTGCTAACCTGACTGGGTTCTTCAAAAGACTCCATTGGGCTCTCTGATATAAACTGAAAGAGAACTGTACAACTAGTGGCAGATGATATTTGAGACACTGTGATTTAAAACAAGGATTCATGTTACAGTTGACATTGCAAAAGGGAGTCAGGTCTATTAATAAGTGCAATGGCTTGTAAGCTATGTTAGTCTGCTCTCCAAAGGCCTTAAATCTGATAGTATTAATGTTACGGTTTCAACTATGTTTGATGGCTTCAGTGATGTTTTTAGGTAGTGTGTACGTGCAAAGAGCAAAAGCAACATTTACATAGCTGATGTTTTGCAAAACTGCAAATATGTAGGTATTTTAGGCAATCATTCTGCATTGTAAAGCAAATGCATAACATATTGCACAAATGTAGAACCATAAATAGGAGGTATGGCCTATCAACAAAAGATTTGCTTTAAAATGGATTATTTCTGTTTCTCTTTTCAAACATATTATTTTAATTGTATCCAAATATAAAACTTCAGTCAAATTCTGCTCTGATTTCATGCAAGCTCAGTAAGCCAGATCCTGAACTATGTCAGTTTATACCAACTGAAGTCCTTGCCATCAAAAACATGTGCCAATCTTATTACAACCATATCGAAATACCTTTAAATTAAGCCAAAATGAAATATAGTGAATATATTGAAGGTCATGTTGTAAATCATCACTGTAAATATATCCATTTATCCATACTAGTTCTTTTATAAAGTCTTTTGGGCTAGATTGTATCTAGTCCTCATGCAGTCTCCTAGAGGAGAAAGCAAGGAGCTTTGCATGTGCTAAAAACTTAAGGTGGTGCCTCTACGAGGCCCCACTGGGGTGAGAAAACTCAGTATCACCCATGGTATGAGCCTCTAGCTAAACACCAGAAATCAGTTTACTCAGAAACACCTTAACCAGTCAGCATATACTTTTAAGATATTCTGAAGATAGAAATTTACAAAATAGTTTTTGAGGCATAGGCCATGACCTCTTGATTTCCTCCTCCCACAAGTTATCATCTGTACTTCCCTGCTGTCTTGATATGACTCTCAAAGGGCAAGTTTACTTTTTAATCCAGAAATGTGACCACAGCTCATGTGGACATACCCAAACTAATCTTAAGTAGCAGTCTCAGGTATGGGGAGCAGTATATCCATGACAGCACAGAGTTTCTTCTGGATTCTTCCAAGATCTCAGTTATGTTTCCAGAGTATTTTTTCCAGGATCTGAGGCACGTTCTACACAAAACCCCTTTCTTCTGTGGCTCGCTATTAAACTATCTCAGGTATGCCCACATGAGATGCAGTTGCATTTTTTGGAGTGCAAGATATACATACTTTTTCTTACAGGCTTCCTTTTCTGATAAAGATGTTGCTTCCCACATTGAGAATACAACTCCATCCCTCTTTGCTACATCTCCACTATCATCTCTCTGCTATTGTCTCATCTGTTGCTGCAATATCACATTGGTTTCCTCTTATCATTGATTCTTCAAGAATCCCCTTGAGATGGGATTCTTATATAAGTAGTGCAACCCTTTATTTAAAGAATAGTTAAGTAGTTTGATGTAGTCATGTAAACTGCTGGAATATCACTGTTGTAAAATTTGGCATAGTAGAGTGCTGTGGAACTTTTTCATACGGTTCTATCACAGCAGGAAATGGAGGGGGTGCTTGGAGAACTTGTAGAAGCAAAACAGAAGATGAATAAAAGGACAGTCCTACAGATGAATGGTGACTGCATGCTGAAGATAGCAATGGTGGCTGATCCTCTAATGGCAGCTCAAGTTCTTTCCCACAGAAACAAAAATCATAGTATAAACCATTATACTTTACTTACTGTAATGTCACTATAGTGCTTGTATAACTATATTATGTTCAATTTTGTTACATACTATAATTTCATAGAATCATATAAAATAGAGCTGGAAGGGACCTCAGGAGGTCATTTAGTCCTAGCCACTGCTCAAGATGAGATCATTTGTATGTAACCCTTCCGATGTAAGTGTTGAATCTATTTTAAAAACTGCATTTACAAATGTTTTGCACAACTACCAGGCACAATGCTTCCAAACAGCCAGAACATCATAATTTGACCCAGGTAAAACAGAGCACAAGGGTGCTGTCAACATCCTGACACAAGAAGTAGCTTGTTAAAATACATGCAAGAGATCCAAGGAATAGAACTATTTTTCCCCAACTGCAGAGGAGGAGGGCAAGAATCCCCACAGTCCATGCTGATATGATTTTCCCTTTTTATTTTTAATGAAACTTTATGAGAGAATGCACAGACACTGTGTCCAGCAGACAAGGAATTAACTTCCTAATGAACTCTCTGGCAAGCTACATAGGTGGGAAGGGCTAAGCTATTCAGGCAGAATTCCTGAGAGAATGAAATCATGAATTAAGGATTTATCTTTTTACAGAGAAGTTTTTTTTTAATATTCTGAATGAAGTGAGTGAGGTTAGTAAGCAGAAGGTTAATTAGAACTGTGAAGGTTGAAATTTCTCCTAGAATATAGAAACCAAGCTGAAGAGAAGTAGAAAGGTTTTGCTATTTTAAACCCTGTTAAATAAGAAGAAATGTTCTTTCTGGACTTAATCTAATGCCCAGTAAGTCAATGGGAATTTTTCCATTAACTTTAGTCGGCACTGGGTCAGGCTTAATGTTGGCTGACTACCAGAGTACAGACTACAACACATGACAAGTGATATCTACCCAGTAAGTGAATACTACCAGGGATAGAAACAGAAATTACATTGAAACCCCTATAAGTGATCAGAAACCATTTCAAATCTATAATACAACAGAAGTTAGTGCAAATAAATGGCTTCAAAATTACCAAAACTGGTTTAAGATAAACCTGGATGGATTTACTATCAGACTTAACTGATTTAGGTTAAGTCAGTTTATTAAACTTCTGTCCCAGCTAGCTTTGGTCCAAGCTGTCAGCTCTAGCTGAGCAGGGAGGCATGTGCCTCTAGTGCCTACCTTGCCCCACCTCCAGCTTTTGGCCTCGGCCATTCCGGATATGTGGCTGCATTTCCAAAATCAAAAGTGAATGTCTGTTCACTTGCTTATTGGTTCAAGCTATACAGGTTAGATTAACCTGCAAAGATTGAATTGATTCAGCCTTGGGCTTTTTGAATGTCTGTACTTAGCCAGCTATTTTATGAAGAAAGCTTCAACCTTAGGTCTGAATTTTTGTGCTGTTCATAGATCAGACTTTTACTTGCAATTAAAATATCATGTCTAATTCCCCTTTAAAAATAGACACTTACATTGGAGAACAAACTTTTCCAAACCCAAATAGTGTCAGTTAAGTCAGCATTTGAAGTAAATGAGATTATTTCCTTGGTCTATAACTGTCCTGCTACTCATGGAGTTCATCTCTTTCTAGTTGTTTTTAAACCATCACTGTTAGGGACTACTTTTTTTTTCAATTTGAAGTATCTAGTGAACTGAGGAGCATTTTATTTCCCCTCTATATGGCACCAGTTGCATGAATTTTAAACATTTGTCCTCAAAAATGTTCACAGCTGTTCAGGGAGCAGCTTCTGCAACAAACTGGGCATGTCTACAAGTTCATTAATGTGCCACAGTAATTACACATTAAAATTTAGAATAAAATTAATGCACAATAACTGGTGTTACTGCTTAGTACTGTCAGTGAGTGCCTTTTCAGCAAAACTACTGAGCAGTAGTTTAATAATACTGCACAGTAGCATATTAACGCTGTTTGTGCTGTGACACGCTACTGCACAATATTATTAGGCTACTGCACAGTTAGCATCTCGTGTAGATGCACCCACTGTGTAGTAAACAATTCCATAACGGACATAATGGAGGAAGCAGGACCAGTCACAACGGGAAAGTGAAAGCAACATCCAAAAGAACTTTTCATTATTGAATATGTGCAACTGTCTATATTGTGTATATAGTTGTCATTGGATTGTACTTTTCTGGTTGGTTCTGGCATGAGTGAATAGCAGGGTGAAGAGCAGGGTGAAGAGCGAAGAGACTATATCCCTTATTCCTTTATACATACCTCTTTAATGTTGACTGAAGATAATCAATAGAAGCCCTTGTAAAAATATGGGTCCATAATTATCTTCAGTGAAGAATACAAAACTTATTTTATATTAGTAAATATTGGGCAAAAAATATTTTCTCCATGCAGAAAAGCCTACACTAGCCAATGGTTGAGTGGTCATAAAAGCTAAACAAAGGAGATGGCAGAAAAACTGAAAAAATTGCACCCTTTAGAAATCAAGTTCTTGGCATATTGTGTGAGGTATTCTGTGATTTTTTTTAAGTGTATGGACCTATGAAAGAAAGCACACACCATTTCATTTAACTGTGTTCTGCCAAGATATCCTGACAAAAAAGCAATTTAAAGCACACCAAAAGTAATAAAGGCTGTGTGAGGGCAAGGGCCTTCTGTTATATCTGTGCAGTTTTTTTGTCTTTTGCCCTCAATTACAGACTGTGTGTAATTCAAGGAAACTGCAGAGATTTGGTCCTGAAATTGGAAACTGATTATCAGTTCTGTTGATATCTGTGGCCTAACCTAGAAATCAGTTCACTCTCAAAAACCATTTTGGTTTCACAGTGCTATCAGGAATAGCAAAAGCCTATGTGATAACAGAAATAAACCTTTATTTAAGTCATTTTAATAGCAATACACACAATACAATTAAAACTAAATTCCCATTGACTTCAAGGATACCAGGATCTGGGTGGAACCAATCCAGTGGGTACATCTACATGTGCCCCTGACTGCATAGTTGGTATTACTTGCTTTAGCACATACTAAATGAGTGCTACTTGCTTTAGCAAGTACTAAATGACTGTGCAGTACCCCCAGCACTGCACAGCATGGCTGTGTGAAGCTTCGGTCCCTGATTCAATTCAGGAGAGATTTGGCCTGATTTGGTGTCTGAATCTCTGAATCTGAATCGAATCAGAGGACTCTTTAATCTCTCTGATTCAAATAGGAACCCTCTGAATCAATTTGGAGAGATTCTAAAAGATTCATAGATGTGATATAGACACAACTTTAAATGTTTTTTCTACATACCTCTAGGTAGCAGGAGGCTTGTGAATGCTGCAGTTCTGGGGTGCATGGAGTGTCCCACAGAATCACAGGGGACTCCCCAGCATGCTCAACAGCAGACCCAGAAGTGAACCAGAAGCACTTCTGGTCCACTCTGGGTCCACTGTAGAGCACACTGGGGGGCCCCCTATGCCCTCCTGGCTTTGCAAATGGTGCCTCCTAGGTCTGGGGGGGACCCAGAGACCCCACCCCATGGCCAATTGCCAAGTCGGGGGTGTACAGGGGGCATCCCAACATACTCCCCAGTGGACCCGAAAGTGGACCTGTGACCTCGATCACTCTGGAGAAAGCCCAGAAACTCACCTGCCACAGTTTCAATTGAACCTTCAGTGGTGGGTTCCCCCGTTAAGGACTCTCCCAGGTATGTGATGCCTCCTGAAATGTATCTGTGGGGCTCTGCCTCCCCTACACCCCTTCCACCCACCAGCCTGCAAGATGAGCCACTTGGTCTTTGTGCAGCTTGCCCCCTGGTCACATCAATCCTTGCTGTTCACACCACCTGGACCATGAATTTGCTCTTCGCTATCACTGTGCTCCAGGGGCAGCTGGATTGCCCTAAACTCCCAGTGCTTCTTCATGGCCAGCCGGCTTCTTGCCATGGGTCTGAGACTGCTTCCATCTCCTGAAGCATTGCCCATGCCCTGGCCAAAAAGAAAAAAAACAGGGGTGTCGCAGGGCACCTCGGTGCCCTGCTCCTAGAGAGAGGAAACTGCCAGGGAGAGAGCCCTGGCAGGGAATAACGAGCACAGCTGTGGGTTGCCCGAGGCAACCAGGAAGTCAGCTGACCAGAGGGGGTAGGGCCTGGCCCTCATAAGGCCCAGGGGCTGAGGCCAAGCTAGCAGTTCCCTGCCAGCAGCCAGAGGGGTAGGAGCTCCTGGAGTTAGGATGTGAGGAGAAGCCTAACAGCAAGTACAGCTTGACCAGGGTTGAGCAATGTTGTTATAGCCGGAGGACATGTGTTTGAGTTATAGCCAGAAGGCTCGAGTTTGTGTTGTTATGTATTACATCAATGGCTAGGGTGAGGCTATTAGGGGTTGGAGGAGGCCTCACTGGGGACTCACAACAAAGTGTGAGGGCCCCAGCACCCAAGTGGGCACAGCATCTTCATAGGGACCCATAGTGGTGTGGGGCCCTAGCGCCAGTGAGGGCGCAGCATACTCAGGAGGATCCCACAGCGGCATGGGGACCCCAGCACCAGTGAGGGCACAGCTTGCAGGGTGCAAAGACCCCAACCCCAGAGAGGGGCATTTGTAAAGCCCAAGTTGGGCATGGCGAGCCCCAGAGAGAGAAGCACCTTCTTGAAAAGCCCAAGCATGGGCACAAAGAGCCCTAGAAAGCGGGCGACCTTATTGGAGAGCCCAAGTTGGGCCTGGTGAACCCCAGACAGGGGGTGTCATGGAGAAGCCCCAGTGCAGGTGTGGTGAGCCACAGGGGGGGCACTACTGAGAAGCCCCAGGGCGGGCGTGGCGAGCCCCTGTGGAAGGCATAGTACTGCAGTAAACCCTGGATAAGGGCAGAGTACTGTGGTAAACCCTGGAGAGAGGGGGTAGTAGTGCGGTGAGCCCTGGAGACAGGGGGTAGCAGTGCAGTGGACCCGACAGTCAGGTGGCATAGCCAAGAAGTCCCAGAGTGAGCACAGAAGTCTCCTGGAGCGGGGCGCTTGATCGAGAAGGACCCTGAGAGGAGCAACACTACAGAGAAGACCCAGCGTGGGCATAGAGAGCCATAGGAAAAGGGCAGCATTGGAGAGAGAGCCCCAAGAGAGGGGCAGTATTCTAGAGAAGACCTAGAGCTGGAACGAAGGGCCCCAGAGAGCGGGCAACAGTACAGAGGAGGCCCCAGAGAGCAGGCAAATGTATCCAACAGACCAACATCTATCCCATCTGTGAGGCTTGGGGCATGGTATCAGGGGTGGTTGGAGCCACAGATAGCCCATAAGACTAGGGTGCCCCAAAGCACCCATTTGTAAGACAAGACCCACGAGGAGTCCAGGAAATCATGGAGTATGAGTCAATATAGAGAAATGTCTGAGAGGGAGTAAGGCAGCCTCCCAACCAATTTAAACCATCAAAGACATGGCGGACAAGAAATAGAGGGTGCCCTTGGGCCAACTTGGCACGGAGAGGGAGCCTTAAGGAGATCACGGGCCTCCTACAGGAACCTGCCATGACAAGCAGGGGAAAAAAGGAATCCTGGCACTTAAAAAAAAAAAAAACCCCAAAAAAACCAACACTGAAGGAGTAGGCTCACAGCCCCAGTGCCTGGGGCTTGGGCTATCCCCCAACACTGCTCCAGGTCCTCTCTCCTGCTAAGGACCTCTCTTCTTTTCTTGAAGCTAGATCCTGAGTTGCACACTGGTGCTGCCTGCATTAGCATGAAGAGCACCTTCCCCACCAGCCATCTCATCCGTTGTCTCCGCTGTCTCTCCCACTGCCAGCTTTTATCCTGGCTGGGCAGCATTCTGCAATGATGTCAGCCGCCAGAGCTGGCTTCAGCCAGAAATAAGTGTGGCTTACGAATTGCACAGGTGTTTCTTCTGAGAGCACCTCATCCAGAACTTCCTGTCCTGGAATTGGTGAGTTTGTCTGAATTCAAGGCTTTTCTTGTAGGGCTGGATCACCCCCATTCCCACCTCCCACCACAGAGAGGGTTCCCCGTCTCCCTGTGATATAACCTCCCCTTTATGATGCCTTGGGTGATCCCATTCTTTTGTCCCGGGTTCCTACCTCTTATTTCATGCCTCTTTCTAGGTTGGCATCCTGTGTCACTGGGTCTAGCTTCGTCTCTGCACCTAGATAAAAAAATCTGCTACAATATTACTTCCCCACCCCCGATCGGTGTAGTATGTGACATTTGATTGGTTGTAGGGCAAGGGGCCACCTGGTGATTTGAGCATTATCGGTTTTGGCTGTGCTTAACCATTTTAGAGGTGCGTGATCTGTCACGAGTTTAAACTCCCTCCCCATCAGATAGTAACTGAAATGCTCTACTGCCCAGTGGATTGCTAAACGTTCCCTTTCTATTGCAGCGTGTCTCTGTGGGTAGTAATTTATGACTTGCATAGGCAATGGACCTCTCCAGCCCTTCATCCTCTTAAGTCAGGACTGCTCCAATGGCAGTTTCCAAGGCATCTGTCTATAAAATAAAAGGTTTACAAAAGTCAGGTGCATGTATTATGACATTCTTGCATAAGATCTTCTTCAGAAGTTCAAAATTATGCATCATTTCTGTGGTTCATGTTATGGTTCCTGTTCACCGACCTTTCAGGATTTCTGTGAAGGGCACCACTAGTTCAGAAAATTGAGGAACAAATCACTGGTAATAGTTGGCTAACCCCAAAAATGACTGAAGTTGTTTGCCATTCTGAGGTGTTGCAAAGTTATGGATAGTCTGCACTTTATCTGCCAGTGGTTTAATAGTGCCCTGCCCAACTAGAAAACCTAAGTATTTGGTTTGTCTCTGGGCCAGTGCACATTTCTGAGAGTTTGCTGTCATCCCCATTCTTTGTAATTCTGACAATATGGCCTGGAGAGCTCCCATGAGCTGTGCCTATGTCTGCAAAAATACAACAATGTTGTTTATGTAACCTGCAGCATATTCAGCATGTGGAGCCAGCATCTGGTCCATCAGGCACTGAAATGTAGCTGCTGCTCTGTGGAGCCAAAACAGCATACATATAAACTCATAAAGACCCCATGGCATCCCAAAAGCTGTCTTAACTCGGTCTTTCTTAGCTACAGGGATTTGCCTATATCCTTTGGCAAGATCAAGAGTAGTGATATATTATGCATTCCCAATGCATTCCACTAGTTCAGCTACATGGGGCATGGGAAATGCATCAAAGTCTGCCATCATGTTTAGGCACCAATAGTTGATGCACAACCACAAGGACCTATCTGGCTTGGGGACTGGGACCAATGGGCTCTTCCATGGACTCCTGGATGGACATATCACCCCTTGCTTGGCATTTTCTCAACTTCCTTGTGGACCTCTCCAAGGAGATGATGAGGCACTGGTTACCACCTTTCTCACACTATTGCTCCAGGAGGTGTTTTTAATCAAGTGATAGGTGCCCCAGACCCATCCATGCTCCTCACAGAGTACATCCTTGAATTCCTGCACCAGTGCCTGCATTTCGTGGTTTTGGGATACTGACAATTATTCTCCTATTTGGACTAGTTCTTCTGTCCCAGCCTTTGTTTCCTTCTGAGTCAGTGCCTGGGGTCCAAGGTCTTCTGTATCAGCTTCTGTAAATGCAGCCTATCCCTCAGGATTGCACCATTCCCATAGGAGGGTCACATGATATATCTGTCTCCTACTGGTGGCCTGGCCAGTGGGCCTTGTAATCCACCGGTCCCACTCTGAATTATTTTGAATGGACCCTGACACTGGGTCAGCAGCTTGCTTGTGGATGTGGGCAAGTGTACTAACACTCTCTGGCCAGGTTTGAGTTCTTGCTCCTTATAGATTTCATAGACATTAGGGCTGGAAGGGACCTCGGAAGATCATCGAGTCCAGCCCCCTGGCCAAAGGGCAGGAAGTCAGCTGAGGTCATAGGATCCCAGCAAGATAAGCATCCAGCACAGGCACAGGCATCATATTTTTCCTTCTGTTGATGTTGTGCCTCATGCATATTATCTTTGGCAAGACTTTGGGCCACCTGGATTTGCTGCTGAAACTCTTGTTGGTAAGCGACTGGGTTTCTCATGTCTCCTGCATTCTGTTCCCAGTATTCTTGTAGGGCTTGCAGTAGACCCCTAAGGTGGTGCCCTAGTATAAGCTTGAATGGTGAGTACTTCATTGACTCCTGTGGGGTGTCCCAAATTGCAAACAATACTAGAGGAAGGAGTAAATCCCACTTCCATGGGTCACCTTGTATGCATTGCCATAGCATTCATTTTATTGTTCCAGTGAGACACTCAGTGAGACCATTGGTCTGTGAGTGATACACAGAGGTGTGCAGATGTTTTATCCAGGGCACGTGGCACATGACCCATAACATTCCTGAGGGGTTCCCACCTGGCTCAAAGAGGTTGAAGAGGACCAAGCAACTGGCAGCCAAGGAAACATGGTGGTGCCCAGAGGGGGAACCATGGGAGACAAGGCAGGCCAGCTAGGGCCCAGCAAATCACCTATGAGGCCAGCATGGACTGAGGCCAGCAGTAGCAGTAAGTGAGACGCTGGCGAGGACAACGGAGCCAGAGCTTGGACACAGATGACAGGCAAAAGGTACTGAACCCAGGGAGGGGGTAACCCATCAAGCGGACCCGAAGCTTAGCCGGAGGCTGGCATCCCATGAGTCAGGGAACACCAAAGGACAGCAGTGTACTCTCGGTGCCCATACCATCAGTAGCTCACAGCCATAGCCTTTAAGAAATTGAGTGTTATCAAGGACCAGAACACCAGCCCCAATGGATAACATCATGGTTGGCGTTAGGTGGGGTGTAAGGGAGGTGGAGCCCCAAGAAACTATAATTACAAGGATGACCAAATGGAAATACCAGGGGAGACAGGATTAAACATCTTCCTCCCGCTTAAGAATTAAAGACATGGCAGGAGAGACCCCTAGGGAGCTGACCCAAGGTGACTCTCAGTAGCCTGGCCGTGCAACCCAAGAGGTGGTGGCAAGGCCCAAAAGAGACCCAGATGTGTGTTGCTCAGGGGGAAAGGCACAGAAAGCTCCCACCAGTAGCTCTCCCTGATGTTCTGTCACCCAGAATCAGACCCATTGACAGTTGATCTGCCTTGTTTCCCTGTGGAGGCAGGTCATCTTCACCAGAACTGCGCTGTGATCCCTCTGGGATGTAATAAGGTCAGCCCTCAAAAGCAACTATGTGCGTCCAGAATCAATGTGGCCTGCATGGGATGATTTTCTACCCAGGCCTTTATGACCAGACATCCCCAGATGGCACTGTTCCCTCATGATGCATAGCTGAAGGCCATTGGCTTGCTTGCTTCTGACTCTTTTCATGCTTCAGTTTGCATCCTCAGGGAGTTATCCAGACACCATTGTTCAGTAGGGCCACTCGGACATTCTTGTGAAAGATGTCCGGTTCTTCCACAGTGGAAGCAGACCATCTCTCTCAAACCACTTCTATTGGGAGGCCATCTCCTATCCGGCTCCTGAGGTAGTGGGGGCATCAGGCTAAGGGTCTGCTTCTCCCAGCTATACCCCATCTCATATGCTGAAAAGGCCTCCAACAGCTTCAAAGTCACTTTGCAAGTGCATGGAGAATGCTGTTAGAGCCAGCGCTGTGTGCACTCAGAATTCTAAGTCATTCTGGAATTGTTCTAGTAGTATCTGGTCTGCCAGAGTGTCCTGATCATACACTTCAGAGATCACCCATTTGTTCAAAAGATCCTGAAGCAACTGTAGCAGGATCCTGGGCTCTCTATCATGCATGGCCTTCTTAACCTGGAACAGCTTTCAATAGTGTTCCAGGTTTATCTCAAGTCTATATAAAATAATTGCTTTCACCTGCATGTAGTCATAGGCTTCCTCCCTGGGAAGGGCTTGATAGGCTTCCTGGGCCTTGCCCACAATGAGCGTGCCCAGCTGGCTGGCCCAATACCTTTTGTCCAACCCAGTCATTATTGAGTGAAGTTAGAAGACCTCAATATATGCCTCTGGATCATTCCTGGGTCATTTCTGGCATCTTGAATGCTGCTAGGCTATGGCACAGTCAGTCCTGCTGCTGATAAATCATCTTTTGTTAAGCATCCAGGATCTGTGTAAGGGCTTGCAAGTTTTGGCTTAAGACAGCTGTAGGGGCCATGGCCACTGGTTGCATGTTGATATACTCTGTGTCTACCAGGTCTCTTTGCAGATTCCCAGTTAGTGTACCACTTTGTCCTCACTTGGTCTTGAGTATGCACTCCTGTGCTGCCCTAGCATATGTACCTGGTGTTGGGCATTGTGTGGGCTCCTGTGACGTCTGGAGGGGTCCTTGATCACCCCGGGGAAAGCCCAGAAACTCACCTGCCACTCAAACTTTGATTGAACTGTCAGTGGTGGGTTCTCCCGTTAAAGATTCTCCCAGGTAGGTCATGTCTCCTGATGGGTATCTGTGGGGCTCTGTAACAGGTATCCACTCTGGGCCAATCTAAACGTGGCCCACCCACCTGTTCCTGGGACAACTGCCTGCCTTCTCTCCTGCTATGCCTTGCTGTTAATTGATTAATTTATGTTAATTAGAAGGAGGCTGCCCTTGTACTGCCCCGCTGCCAGAGTGCACTATCTGTGGCTTCATTTCCTCCCCTACACCGCAGTCCACACCTTGCCAATGGAATGGACATTGTGTCCCAGTCTTATTACAATCTGGGTTTTTTTGTCCTCTCTGTGCCTTCCTTTCTTTGATATGAGCCCTCTCCAGGGCTAGGGCCCTTCCCAGCCCTATTTCACTATGTTTCCTCTTCCCTGGGGCTCCCCCAACAATGCTGCCCCCTCTCTGGGGCCTCTGCACCCACAATGGGGCTTCTCAGCAACTGCCCCTTCTCTGGGGCTTCTCAGTAATGATGCCCCCTCTCCAGGGCTCACCATGCCAGCACTGGGGCTTCTCAGCAATGCCCCCCCATCTCTGGGGCTCCTCAGTAGTGCTGCCCCCTTTCTGGAGCTCACCATGCCTGCAGTGGGGCTTCTCAGTAATGCTGCCCCTTCTCCAGGGCTCCTTAGTAATGTTTCGCCCTCTCAGGACTCACCAAGCCCACACTGGGGCTTCTCACTAGTGCCCCCGCTCCGGGGCCTTCTTAGTAATGCTTCTGGGCTCTTCTCAGTAATGCTGTCCTCTCTCTGGGGGTTGGACTTGATGATCTCGTGGGGGCTGAGAATAGCCAGATGGGGCCGCACGATGGAATGGAATTAGGCACAGAAGCTTATCGGTTGAATTCAAAAGAACTTTACTTACAAACTGCAGTACAGGGACTCACGCCGATGCAAGCAGTGTAGGTATGCTCCATACAAGTTGCAAAACACAGAAAAGCAGAAACCGGGTGGCACACCAATGTTGTCCGAGCATGCAGGGCACAGGGTACATGGGGGTGAACAGCAACGGGGCATCGTTGGTGGTTGATCAGGCCTCCAGGTTCACTCCGAGATACACGTGGAAGTCTCTTCCAACATACACGCAAAGTTCTCCAACTTGGGCGGAAACTTGCCCTAACTTTTATATGGCTAGTGAGTCAATTGCCAGCTGCCAAGTAGGAATAATTTATGGTAAGCCAATCGGTAGCATGCATGCAAAGAGTGTAGATGCAAGCTTTGATGGGGACTGATCATTGCACCAAGGGTTTTTCCCGGCGTATCAGGGAACTTTTTGCACCGGGTACTCACATGGTGCTGAGAACTCTACTGTGCTGAGGGACTTCTAATTACTGAGCTCAGACAGAACTGTTGAGGTCCCTTCTGACCCTAACATCTATGAATCTCAAAAGCTGCCCTCTCTCAGGGCTCACCACGCCCACACTGGGGCTTCTCAGAAATTCCCCCTCTCTTGGGCTTCTCAGAAATTCCCTCTCTCTGGGGCTGAGGTCTGTGCACCCCAAATGCTGCACCCTCACTGTCGCTGGGGTCCCTACTCTGCTGTGGGTCCCCTATGAGGCCTCCTCCAACCCCTAATAGCCTCACCCAAACCACCGGTAACAAACAGCAACACAAATGTAAGCCACTTGGCTATAACATAAATGGAAGCCACCCAGCCCTAACAACAGTCCAGCCTACTCCATCCCTCAGCCATGTCAGACACTGCACCTTCAGTCAGGCTTTCCCTCTCTGCCATGGCAGAGAGCTTCTCCTCCTTGGTTGCTGGCAGTGAACTGCTTCTGGCCTTAGCTCCTAGGGTTTATAAGGGAGCCAGGCCCTGCCCCTTCTGGTCAGCTGACCTACTCTGGTTGTCTTGACGACCCACAACTGAGCTCCTTAGTCACTGCTAGGGCTCCCTCCCTAGCAGTTTCCCCTTTTTAGAAGCAGGGCACCTCAGTGTTCTGTGATAGGCTCCATCTCCCCTACACCTCTTCCACACACCAGCCTCCAGGATCAGCTACTTGGTCTTCATGTGGCTTGCCCTCCATTCATGTCAACCCTTGCTCTCATGCCACCTGGACCATAAACTTGTTCTTCCCTATCACTGTGCTCCAGAGATGGTTGGATTTCCCTAACCTCCCAGTGCTTCTTCACAGCCAGCCAGCTGCTTGCCATGGGTCTGAGGCTGCTTCTGTCTCCTGAAGCATTGCCCATGCCCTGGCTGAAAAGAAAAAAACAAGGGGAAAAAAACCAGAATCCTGGCACTTAAAAAAAGACAAATAAAAACTGAGGGAGTAGGCTAGCAGCCCCTCCTCCCTCACAGCCCCAGTGCCTGGGACTTGCACTTTCCCCCACTGCTGCTCCAGATCTTCTCTCCTGCCAGGACCTCTCTCCCTTCCATGACGCTGGATCCTCAGTTGCATGCCTGCACTCAATGTGGAGAGCACCTTCCCTGCCAGCCATCTCCTCCTCTCTCCCCGCTGTCTCTCCCAATGCTGGCTTTTATCCTGGCCAGGTGACATTCTGCAATAATATCAGCCGCCCGAGCCAGCTTCAACCAGAAATAAGCATGGCTTACAAACTGTGCAGATGTCTCTTCTCAGTGTGCCTTTTCTCGCACTTCCCAGCCTGAAATTGGTGAGTGTGCCCTGGTTTCAGGGCTTTTCATCTAGGTGTGGGTCACCCCAATCCCCTCCCACCGCAGGGAGAGTTCCCTGTCTCCCAGTTACTGCCTCCCTGGGACACACTGATTCTCCAAATCAGCACTGAATCTTCAGATTCAGATTTGGCTGAATCAAATCGAGGACAGACAGTGATCTGAATCAACAAATTGAATCACTGTCTCTGATTTGGGCCAAATCTGAATCCAAATTGAACAGAGACTGCTTTGCACACCCCTACTGCACAGTCCTGGCAATGCACAGGTTAGTTTTGACCCTAATGTGCAGTAGCAATGAGCTACACTGCAGTAGCTTATTGCTACCTCATGGTAGTGGCAGCATCACTGTTAGTGCTTACGAACACTATGTCATCATAGCTTGTCACTAATGTAACCTAGTGTCTCATGTTATTCCAAGAAAAAGTTTCATAGTTTCATAGCAGCTAGGGTCAGAAGGGACCTGAACAGATCATCTAGCCTGACCCCCTGCCACAGGCAGGAATGAATGCTGGATTCACAAGACCCCAGACAGGTGATCATCTAACCTCTTTTCGAATTTACCCAAGGTAGGGGTGAGGACCACTTTGCCCAAGGGAAGGGCAAGGACCACTAGGAAATTGGTTCCAGATTCTGGCCACCCTAACTGTAAAATATTGCCTTCTGATCTCTAACCTAAACCTCTTCTCCATCAGCTTATTACCAATGTTCCTTGTCACCCCAGGTGGTGCTGGGGAGAATAGGGATCTTCCTAATTGCTGATGGAGTCCTCTGATGAGTTTGTAGGCAGCCACCAGGTCCCCCCTCAGCATCTTCTTGCTGAGGCTGAACAGGTTCATGTCCCTCAGTCTCTCCTCATAGGGCCTGTCCAGCTGCCCTCTCACCAAGCAGGTGGCCCTCCTCTGAATTCTCCCCAGGCTGGCCACATCCTTTTTAAAGTACAGTTCCCAGTACTGGATGCAGTACTCCAATTGCAGTCTGACCAATGTTGCATAGAGGGGGAGTATCACCTTTCTGGACTGGCTTGAGATGCATCTTTGGATGCATGACAAGGTATGGCTGGCCTGGTTGGCGGTTAATGTTCACCTTGGAGTCAATAATGACTGTGCTGCTTGGGGTCTAGACACACTCCACCCCATGGTGCCACTGGCTCCAGTGAGCGGTGGGGGGGTGGCAAAGCCACCACCACTGGCCTCAGACTCCCCACATGTATTCTGTCCCCAGGCTCTCCCTCCTGGTCCCATTCTTGTGGGGTGGCACTTCTTATCTGGTGCTGTTCCCCCTGCTCCTCCCTCCACTATGTCAAGGCTTGTTTTTACCCCCCTCATTCCCCTTCTGCCTCAGGCAAGTGGGGGGAGGGGGAGGCCAGTGCTGCTGGCCTTGCCCACCCTGTGGTGTTCCCTCCATTGCCACCTCCTCAGGGCTGCTTTGGGGCCAGGCCGCCATCATGGGAGGGTGCACGCTGGGACCAAGCCCCGTGTCTGGCTCTGACCCCACTTCTCCTCTAGCCGAGGGGGAACAGGCCCACTCCCCCCACCCTCCCCACCCACCGCTTTGGGGCCAGCCTGCTCTCTTCACCCTCCTTTGTCACCTGTGTCCCTGCTGTCATTGCAGCACTCCACCATGCCATCTCCTGTCCCAATGCTTTTGGAGCACTCCAGTTAGCTGTTTCAGTCAGCCAATCAGAGTACAAGTAAAGCATTATAGATAGACAGACAAGCTAATTAAGGCTTTTATAATATACTGATACACCCACTGAGTACCAATTTTTACATAGTCAATTTTCAGTGCAGAGTTTTCCACTAAAAGTTTTTACCAGGACTCTATCTACTAGAGTCTTCCTTTCAAGATTGTTCCATTTACAGTAAATTGTAACAAAAAATTATTTAACCAGTCCAGCTTATGTCTGGTATATAATATATATTATTATAACTATCCTCTAGCTTGCTGTGCCTAATGAACTCTGACTAACATGTTATCTGAAGTTAGCCTAGGCTTTTTTCTTTCCTTTGAGCAGGGGACTTGATACAATTTTAAAATCGTTACGCTTTTAGTATCCTAGCAGCACTTTCAACAATGCACTAATAAATGCAATAGTAAACAAAGTGTAGCACCGTGATATACTGTATATGTGTCTATTTAGGTGCAAGTTGCTGTTGCAGGCCCAGTTGGATAAAATCTGTCCCGTATTTGAAGATAAAATCTTTTCTGTCCCCTTGGTTAATGGCTTCTGACAATGGGTAAAATGGGAAAGAAACAGGTCTAACATGACTTTCTCACATGTACCTTGCCTTATGCACTGCTTAAATCTCATGGTGAAGAATTTTCTCCAGGATGATAAGCAAATGATGGTTATACTCATTTGGGTCCTAAAGCTTTATAACCAATCCGGTCCAGTATCTGTCAGAACTGTTACCTGGAGAAGGCAAATACAGGTTTTCTCAGAGTTCCACGGAGCCCAAAATGTTGTCATCTTTAGCTCCATACCTCCACAGCACCAGATCTTTGTTTTCTGTTGGAAAAAACACATCTGAGCATAATGCTCAAATAGAAGAACCTTTTAAATGCTCACAAAAACTTTTTCCTCTTAGGAATAAGCTTTTTCTTTTGAAGCTTCAGTTGCTTCTTTAACTATAAAACATACCAGAAAATATATAGTTAACTTCTCCAGGAAATCATATTAGACAGTGTGACATTCATAAGTCTTTCCTTGGTATCAGATCTCAGAGCTATCTGAATTGGCTCTTAATGTAATGTTGAAGCTCTAGTGTATACCCTGAAGGCCCTAGCATGCGGTGCTTACTCACTCTAAGTGGTACTTATTCACACAAGCAGTTCGTTGGGTCAGGGGAACTAGTCACATGAGTAAGCACTACTCTGAGAAACAGTTGCACAATTGGGCTCAGTTCTATAAGAATACAGAGTCAGGAAACTACCTTGTGACTGAAATTCAGTTCCTTACACAGTAGGCAACTTCCAGCTGTAACATTTGATTGAATGTTTCAGTTTACACTGCACTTTCTTTTAGAGTTTAAAACAAACCTTGATTGTATTAAATACATGTTTGTCTAGGTGTAGAACCCAGGAACCAACATGCTGATTTCACTTTGTTCTGCGTATCAGCGAAGGGTCTAATCCTTTCACAGTGCTATCTAACCACAATCATTTTTTCATTAATCATTAGATTTCAATGGGGAACACTGAGGGCTGTTTTCCCAGATTATAATGAAGTGAAAAATGAACGTCATGGTCAGTTTATCTTCATACTTCACCTATTACAATTATTTTGTGTTTTTTCATTCAGCTAGGAATTGTATCTTAAGTTTTGTAAATATAGGTAGTTCTTTTCATTGTTAAAAACACTGCCTTACCATGATATAAAATAGGAATCTGAACAAGTTACAGAAGGACATGAAGTGCCTGTCATTCACTTCTGCTACCGTTTGTTTCAGTGGATTAATAATTTCACTAACTACTCAAGGCAAAATATTGGGAAGCTCAAAGTCTTGAACCCTCACTGTGCTATAATGACTCATGATATTCCTGGAAAAAATAAAGGCAAAGACATCTATAAAAAAGGAGAGGAAGAAGTATGCCTGGCTCACAGGATTCCATCCAAAACTGCCTTTTCTGAGTCATGCACAAACCATTGTCTTTCCATGAGCATGAATGAAGACAGACTTTTGGAAAAACCACCTTTTTCTTACATAGCCTTAATTGCAAAGGCAATTCTCTCCTCCCCTACAAATAAGCTGAATTTAGCTTCTATTTACGGATACATTGAAGATAATTTTCCTTACTACAGAAATAAAGGTCAAGGCTGGAGAAACAGTGTGAGGCATAACCTTTCGCTAAACAGCTGTTTTGTCAAAGTAGGAAGATGTGAAGATGGTAAAGGAAATTACTGGAGTATCCATCCAGAAAACTTAAATGATTTTATTCATGGACACTTTAGGCAACATCGAAGATCACGAAAACGAGGATATCAAAAGGATTCAGATTCTTATCTCACTATGAATTACTTCATGTCATGGGGGGATTGTTCATCTTTAACACCAAGTTCAAGTTCACTTCACCAAACATATTACTATTTTCTGGATCCTCTCTGGAAAATGCTTTACTTTAACAGGCTGTATTTCACAGGTGAATGCCAAATGGAGAATGCCAGTTATGGTTTCAATCCAGGGAAGTTTCCACCTCTGATACAATTTGCTGAAGCAAAGGGGAATTATGTTAGCTGGCTTTATGGATTCCACGCTTCAACTACACAGCAAAATGTTTTTCTGAACGTTCATCAGACATTCCCTAATTGATTTTTTCTCCTCTCAAAATCAACTGAAATGTTAAACAATCAGCCACACTTGTGAGTACCAAAAGAATGTCACTTCAAGTGTAATAATTTAATAGGCAACTGTAGTAAAGAGCATTTATTTATATTACAATAATTATAACATATAATATATAATATCTATGTATGTAGAAAGAAAGGAGAAAGATCAATTTAGTAGCCAAAGCCAATGATTGGCAAAGATTATGTAAGGAATAAACCTTTTGAAGTGATAATAATGAATATTTTTTGAAAAATTCTACTTAAAAACCAGTGGTGCTGTATAGGTTACAGGGTAGAAAAGTAAATCCAACATGACTGATCCATCACTAGGTCTAACCTACAATTGTTTTGTTTAAGTCAACTGTTGTATGATACCACGCTTTTACCTTCAAGCCAAAACACCTGCGTTGTGTGTGTGCGCATATGTTTACATTTGCTACAAATCCTGTACAGTAGTAAATATTAAAATATTTTCCATTCCTGTTTCTGATATTTTAAAATGATATTTCTAATGCTAATTATTACAGAAAATGTTTTTAGACATAAATATTGCAGGAATTGTACTCCTGTTGATTGTGTTTGATATTATTAAATAGGAATCACTTTATATTATTTATGGTCTGGTATGTTATATTTATCTGAAAGGCACCCTACATTTGTGTGTGTGTGTGTGTGTGTGTGTGTGTGTGTGTGTGTGTGTCTTTATTGATGGAATTTGTACCTACAAGTGTCTCAATAAATATCCAAATGAATAAACTTTTCACTAACAAAATAAGATTGCAATTTAATTTGTATTTGAATAAGCTTATATTTTGATTCTGGTTCTTAAATTCACAGCTACATAATGATTTGAGGCAGTTGAACAGTAACAGCTTAGTTATTAATAGTGTATAATACATCTAAACTAAGACTATATTCTGTATTATATTACCCAAATAACATTATTATTATCCAAAATGGTAAGCAAATTCATTTCACTTTTTTTTCTATGTTTACACCATGAAATATTTTAATGATCATGTAAATCACACAAATTTATTTTTAATTGACTTTAGTAATTTCTCTGGTACAAGAGGTACATTCTTTTGGTACCATACTTTAAACCATAATAATAAGTTGTAGCTGAAAGAGTTTCTAAGTATAAACAGTGAAATTAAACACGATCCATTATAAGGAAAGCTGCTAGCACTATCTAGAATTAAAGGTGCTTGACACTTCTAATGTACGACTCCATTTTCAGTTGTTTATAAGTTCACCAAACTTTAGCTGATCAAACTGAAATTTTCAAGCTGAATATCTACCTTAGGCTGTTTTTAATTTTTTTCTTTTTTATTTCTGCCAGCTATTTCTGAACATTAAAAATACCAATTTTGACTCTGCTAAAAAATCTGCCATTTTTTAATTTTAAAATTCTGTACTGGCCCTATACTTTTGAGCAGGGCTTAAATATTTTGTAGAGGTTGCCCCTTGTCCCATGGAGGTGCCTTTAATCAGCCTGTGAAGATCCATCATAATTCAGCCAAGTTATAAACTTCAGAAAATGCTCAATAGAGATGTATATTTTAGCAGCTAAATATCCTAAAGTTTTAGTATGCACTGTGCCCAGGGCTATGCAGAATCTCACAAAACCGAGCTGGTTTTCTTCCATTATGGAAGAAAAGGGGAAAAGAAGGAAGAGTCCTTTAAAAGGGATGATGCAGGCTGGGAGGCCCTTCTATGTAAGGAAAGACAGCAGAGAATAGATAGGTGGCCTTCATCAGTAAGGGTGTGTTTACATGTGCAATTAATGCACTGAAAGCTTACTGTACAGTACAATTTCCTTAGTGTGTCTACATGTGTGCCCATCAGAAACAAATTTGCTCCCAATGGGAGGTGTTCAGAGAAGGACTATTCCTCCCTTCTCTGTTCCCATACAGCATCCAGGGTGAGCTCTAGGCTCCTCCAGGTGTCAGCCCTGGGCTGGAAGGGGGCCGGGCTCTGTGGGATGGAGACCTCACCTGTCTCTTGGGCAGCTGCCTCCCATCCAACACCCCTTCCCTGGTCAGCTGCCTGCTGCCCAGTTCCCACTCCAAGATCAAAGTGGAGGCTGGGACAATGTCCCCTGTCCCAGCAGCAGGCAGCTGCCATGGTAGGGGACATTGTCCCAGCCCCCACTCTGATCTCAAAGTGGGGCCTGGCAGCTGCCTGCTGCCAGGGCAGGGGACAAAGTCCTAGCTCTTGCTCTGAGATTAGAGCAGAGGCCTGGCAGCAGGCTGCTGCCCAGGTGAGGGGACAATTCTCCCCTTGCTGCCTGGACTGAGTGAGAGGAATTTGCTCTCAGTCAGCTATACACCTGTGTGTTAATGCACATTAGGTAATGCACAGTAAATCTACCTGTATTTTAATGCACAATAGCTGCTGCACTCGGTTACATAGTGACACTTTACTATGCAGTAGATTAGTCTACTACACAGTAAAGTGTCTCATGTAGATGAACCCTGAAAGGAGTCCCTGCTCAAGATGATATGACCTGGAACACAGAAGAAGAGACTAAGGTGTGGGAGACTAAGTAGGTCTGGAAGAGGTCCAGTGGAAGTACTAGCAGTATGTCTGAGAAAAGGCCTGGGTTGAGAGGATCCCATGTAGGACTGAGAGCACCTAGGGGAAGCACAGGAACTGGGAAGACCAACAATGGAGCAGGAACATTGCAAAGCAAGGGGTAGCTGTAAATGAGAGGTGGGAGACTATCAGAAGCTTCGTCAAGGACCTAACTGATGAATGTACCTTGTCCTGGGGGACAAGATCCTTTACCTGCAGCCTGGTCACTAAGGCAAAAATGAGGCATAGCAGATGAGCTAAATAGGGATGTTACAGAGAAACCTAGACTGAAGGTATACCCCAAAGACCTCTTCACAACTTGAGGAGTCACCAGTCCCTGCTCACCTAGAAAACTGTCTTTCTTGTGCTCTCAATAGCTTGTCTGCTGAGCCTAGGCAATATGGAAGAAAGGGTCTGATTTGAATGCAGAAGAAACATATTTTGGACTTGTGAAAGGACCCAGAGGTGGAAATTGGGAAAAGCTGTGGGGAAAGAAGGTGGTACTAGTAGCCAGCAGGATGTTGAGAGGGAAATTAAAATTAAGAGTTGAGGTGTGGAGGAGACTGGAACAAGGAAAATTGGACTGTGATGCCACGAGAAATTTAAACTGACCTTGCAAAGAGGTTTCAGCTGAGTGTTTGGATGAGAAATGGGGACTAGGAGCCAGAAGGAGGAAGGGAGACTAAGATCACATGAGAAGCCAAGTACAGAGACTGGGACTGGTCTGGCAGGAAGACAGGGACTGAGGACTAGTGCTGCATGGAAAACAGGACAGACATTAGAGCAGGGGCGGGCAATTCTTTTGGGTGCAGAGCAGCTTACTAAGTTTGGGCAAGCTCTCAAGGGCCACATGGGTAGCCCTGCCCCTTGACAGGAGCTCCACACCCTGGTTGTCATCTTCGGATCAGAAATCCCACCCCCTAACCCCCGACCTTTGCCACCAAAAGTCCCTCCCCTTGCCCCCAGAAGTACTCCTTTCAGCAAGGGGTTTTGCCATTCAGGAACCAGAAAAATATCAAATTATATTTAAAAAATTATAGAAGTGTACATAGAAGTGATCACACAGTAGCTTAAAATGAAGTCTTACTGTTGTGAACTGTAGGGTGCTGTAGTGGTGTGGGTATTGGTGGGGGTTGGGGTAAGGGAGCACATGAGAAGGCAAAGACAGAGTGGTAGATCTGTGAGGTGTGGGTAGGTATGAGGTTTGTGGGGGGATGTGCAGGGGGAGGCTGGGAAAGCTGCCACAGGCAGATACTTCTGGGTGGGGGGGCAGGGGGTGAGAGGGGGTTGGGAGCAGGGCTGAGCGGACCTTTTTCCTGACTCCTGCTGGCTTCCCCCATGTTCTACTGCCCCAGGCTCCTTTCAGTTTTGGCAGGAAACCCGGAGCAGATAAATATTAATTTTCTAAACTTTGCAGGTGTCCCACAGGCCATATTTTGCCTGCCCCTGCATTAAAGACTTGGGTGTGAAGCTAGGGACAGGGTTTGTAGGTGAAGAGATCAGTGAAGCATAGGTGAGGAGACTGGGAACAGTGAAAATATTGAACTGGGGCAGGAGTCTGAAGGGCCAGGACTTGCTTAGAAGGGGGAACCTTAAGAATGCAGAATGGTACTGACTAGCTGTGGGCACTGAGGCTAGACAATTGTCCAGTGGTGGGGAAGAGAGAGGTATAGGTTGAATGGAATGAGGCAGAATATGTCATGCTTGTGGAAAAGCATCTACGCTCACTCTAGGATACTCCTTTCTAGAGTACAGACAGAAGTGATAATTTTCACCTAATCTGGCTACAGAAAGCAGCTTTTAGCTGTGGCCAGTTCACGCACCCCATCTTTCAGCACCAGCTGGGGCGCCCTGAGAATGAGCTCCCTCCCTGCCTTTCCTCCTTTCCCTTCTGAAAACAGGGAGCACTGGCCTGGGAACCTGGCTATGGGAACCTGGCTGCAGGGTCCCAGCTGCAGCTAGATTCTCCTCTCTCCTGGAACCAAGAGTGAACTTCTGTTTGGTCTGGGGTAATGTTGTAACTCAGAATGCTTTGCAAAAATCGTTCTGAGTTACAGCTAGAAGCTGCACTTCTGTCTGTACCTCTAGTGCCTGAAGTGGAACTCAAGATTCACCATTCCTCAGTTGTTTGCAAATATCTGTAAAACACACTGACAAATCGTGCCACTACCTTTCACCGATTCAAAAGGATGCCAACCTATTATTGCTGTTGGTTTCTTTATCAGTTGTAGTATCACTAGACTATGCAGCAGATTCCCAGGCTGAGCTATGCGATTGTCAATATGATGCCACATGCTGGATTTCAAGCTTTTTCCGTGTCCTTTTTTAAAAACTGTGGCAAATACATGTGAAAAAAATATTAAATAGCTGTGTAGAAATAATATTAAGGATGCAAAGTTAAGCATTCAAAAGTTGGGGAAATGCCAGAATCAAAGCTGTTTGTACTACATTAAGTAAACTGTCTTATGCATGGGCATTACTGTAATCTTATGTGACCACACATCCTGTTTTTATATGACTCCTACCTCAAATATTGCACGGGGTGGACAGTGGTCACTTACTTGGCAGATATTCAATAGGGCTTTTACTTTCTTCAGGGGCCTTTCTTCAATACAGTATCTTGGTATTTTAAAAGCTTCCATTTATTTTCACAATATCTTGTGAAATGAGGATGTGGTATCACTTCACAGATGTAGAACTGGGACACAGAAAGATCAAAAGCTTTCATTTGTTCTGAGTGTACAGTCGGGGATTCTCAAGACCTGATTTTGTTAAGTACTTGGCAATTTTTTGTTCAAAGCACAGCTCTTATTGTTTTCATTTGTATCTGTGAATGTTCAGCCTTTTTGCAAATGAGAGCCTGGAGTCTTAGGTACCCCAAAAATAAGGAAAACACACTTGATAAACAGCTATGAAAAGTTTGATTCGAGTGACTTGCCTAACACTACCCAAGAACTCTGTGACAGAAGAATAGATAAAATCCAGCTCTCCAACACATCATTCAATTGCCTTTCACAGGAGACAATCCTTTCTCTTCCTGCAGTCTCTTACTCATTCACTACAGACTTTAAAACTTCTGCAACACAGGAGGTAGGGGTCCTACAGACAATACCCCCATTCACTGTACAACCTAGATTCTGTTATAGAAGAGATTCACTCTGTATCCAGCAAAGGCATGGTCACATGAGAAAACTATATGAGCTCATGAAATTAAAGGCCATACCATAATGTATCTGCATACAGGGGCCAAATTTAGATTTCACAGACCCCTTCATTCTGACATTTAGTAACTTTTGACTATTTAACTTACAACCCTTATAATATCCTTTCAGAAGACTTTTTATATGCAATTTTAAACAGAGGTGTCAGAGACATGATTCACAAAACTGAAAATTTAAAAAAAAAGAACAAATTATTAAATTCTACATTTTCACTGATTTTTTAAAAATCACATTTTAAAAATTTTAAAAACCATTCTATAATTAGAGGGGATATCAGATTTATGATATAGACAATGTTCACATGATGAGAAGCTAGCCACATTTCTGAAAATTAGACAGCTGTAATGTATGCTTGTATAGAATGTCTGAGGCAGCACATGTGATGTAAGACTCTTCAATGACAATCATCACAGTTACAGATTCTAGAGTACAGCAGATCAGATAAGAACAAAATAGACAAAACTTGCTAATTAACAATGTTAATATTTACCAGCTGAAATGCATCAGTGAATTTGGTAGAAAAGAGAGGAAGTCAGAGAGAATCACTGCAGTTTGACCCTAGCCTGTGCTGTTATGCTCATAAATAAGACAGAGGTCATCTCTTTACAGCAGATCCACTTCTGAAGTACACAGATGAAATGCCAGACTATGACATAAATAGCTTAGCTGAGGTCATGTATCCTTTTATAAATAAATACTGCTAATTGCCCTTTGCTTCTTGCACTAACTACTCAGGCATAATAAAACTGTGTCTGATAATCACATATTTGAAGTAACCTAACATCCTATAATAGTTGTGTTACTTTCAATAGATGATATCTTAACTATGTGCAGTAAAAAGAATTAGATATGAAAGTGAAACCTTGCTATTAACAGCTTTTACATTTCATTTTAAGCCATATAATGAGATTAATTTTGCAGCCCACCTTCACTAGTTTATGCAAACACTTATTTCAAAAGTACAAGGAAATACCTAATTTGCGCAAAGTAGTAACAGTGAGTTTATGGTCTAATTTCTATTAGATCTCCTGTCTCATGTAAGTGCTGATTCTTAGACAACAATCACCTTCTTATTATAGAAAATTATTATATTTATTTCGAAGGACATAAGTGAAGATTTTCCTAATGAAACATTTCCTTTTAACATATTTGTATTTATTTAGGTTTATATGTATGTAAGTATTAGTATACATACATACATACATTTATACAAATATATACAAACACATGCACAAACATATATATAATTTGTCTCCTCATAAGGTAACTTTCTGCTCACTCAAAAATTGTCCAGATCATGTCCCCCTATCAATATATAGAGAAGAGCTCTCCATCTCTACAAAGCATAAACCCCTTTCCAGGTTTTACAAAGGCTTGTCCATATGGATCCCTGAAGGTCCACTAAGTTTGGCCTATGAGGGAAACAAAATTAAATAAAATTCTAATGAGTTTTGAAAATCAGTTAAACAGCCTATGGGTCTACAGTCAGAACCACCTGCTAGTTCATGGTGTTACTACAGAGTTAAAACTGATTAAGTTAACTTTAAACTGTTTGGATTTCCTTACATCAAACTTTAATCTTCTACTGTCAATAATGACTGGTTTGGGAATAACTGCATGGTCCCTATGATACATAGATTATGATACATACTTTCTAGCTTCACTCCGTGTCAGCATAGTGTGAATGAGCACATCCAGGATTTTGATAGAGGGGGCAGGGAGGAGGAACTATGTGCTGCTGCTTTATTGGCCTGATCCTGGCTTCCTGTGCATCCTGGCTGGAGTGGGGTAGGAATGGCTCTGGAGCTTCCCTGGGCAGCTAGAGACAGTTGAAGCAGTGGGGGGCAGGTGAGGGGAGGGAGCATGCTGCTTAGTACAAAGAGAGAAGGAGGGATCCTTACCTGATAGGGGGACTCAAAGTCCTTGGCTCCTGCTCCTGTGATGTGGCCTGAAAGATGAGGAAGGGTGTGACTATGTTACTGCACCCCTCCCAATCTGTCCCTCAGTGTATGTAGCTATATAGCTAGCAAGGAAAAATCTACTGTAACTATTCCTGTTTTGTACCATGCCAACTATGTGTTAGATTCAGCTGTCTGAGGATTCCCCTGGTCTGAGACATCCTTGAATAGGTTAGAGTGATAATTCTCAGCCTGGGTGCTGGAGCACCATGGAGTGCCTGAGATACTTTAAGAGTGCTACAGGGGGACTGTCACAGAGCACTAAGGTGCTCTGTGCCTGGAAAACTGCTAGGGCAGAAGCCCTAGCAGTGATTAGGCATCACAGCTGGGGGTTGCTGGGGCAACTAATGAGAGTCAGCTGACCGGAGAGGACAAGGCCTGGCCCTCATAAAGCCCAGGACTGAGGCCAGGGTAGCAGCTCCCTGTCAGCTACCAAAGAGAAAGGAGCTCTCTGCCGGGCGAGGGCGAGGGCGAGGGCGAGGGCGAGGGCGAGGGCGAGGGCGAGGGCGAGGGCGAGGGCGAGGACAAACAAACAAACAAACAAACAAACCTGAGGCAGGGGCTGCAGCTGAGAGTTGAAGGGTCACTGGTAGGACTGAATGTTGTTTGGGCTGGCGGGCTTCTGTTTTGTTATAGCCAAAGGGCTTGTATTTTGTTGTTGTTACAGCCAGGTGGCTTATGTTTTCAGTTGTAGCCAAGAGGCTTGAGTTTGCTTTGTTGTTATCTATGAGACCGGTGGTTTGGGTGAGGCTATAGAGGTTGGAGGAGGCCTCATAGGAGACCCACAGTGGCATGGGGATCCAGATGCCAGTGAGGGTGCAATTTATGGGGTGCATAGACCCCAGCCCCGGAGAGGGGTGTTTGGAGAGCCCCAGAATGGGGGCCACCTTATTGAGAGGCCCAAGTTGGGCACAGCGAGCCCCAAAGAGGGGAGTGCCTTATTGGAAACCCTAGTGTGGGTGCAGAGAGCCCCAGAAAGGGGGCAGCATTTGAGAGGCCCAAACACGGGCGTGGAGAGCACCACAATGGGAGCCACATTGAGAGGTCCAAATGTGGATGCAGAGAGCCCCAGAAAAGGGGCCATTTTATTGAGAAGCCTGATAGGGGGCTGCATTTATTAAGGAGCCCAAGTTGGGCACAGCAAGCCCCAGGAAGGGGGCAACATCGAGAAGCCCCAAGAGTGGGCATGGCAAGCCCCAGAGAGGGGGTGGTAATATTGGGGAGGCCCAAGTTGGGCACAGCAAGCCCCAGAAAGCCTCTCTGGGCAACACGTGAGAAGGTCCAGAGAGGACAGAAAGGGGCCGAGATAGGGAAGACCAAGTAGATATCTGTGAGGCTTGGTCTGTGGTATTGGGGAGGAAAGGAGCCGCAGATAGCACCCCCTAGTGGAGGGGGCAGTATAAGGGCAGCCTCCCGCTAATTAATTAATTAAGATCAAGACGTGGCAGGTGAGACGAGGCTGGTGGTTGCCCAGAGACAGGTGCGTGGGCCACATTAAGGGCAGCCTAGAGTGACGACCTGTCACAAGGACACACAATAATAGTGTTGCAAACACTTACACATGATTTGTAAAATAAACCCAGAGACTTCAAGTAGGAATCCATAGTGTCAAAACTGCTCTGGCTGGGTGTGGTCTCAGTTCTTTGCAATGGAAAAATAGACCAATTCTTCCCTAGTCAAAAAAATAAATGAAAGCAAAAGCTTGGATCTTATGATAAGTGTCTTCAGTCTAAAAACTTTGAGAACCACTGGTTTAGAACCTTTCCAATGTTTCCTATACTGTCCTGTCTCAAAGCAGTTTTGGCAAAGGTGTGGCTGAGAGAACCTAGCCTAAATAGAGCACTGAGATATTCCAGTCATCCCTGAAGCTATTCTAACCTATTGTAGGGATTGGTTTAGTAGGAAGTTGACTTTGAACTTCCTACCAAACCAAAGTAAATGGGTCTGTGCTTCTGCTTTCTCACATGTGCCCAGTAAAATTGAGACAGACTCATTTTGTTTTATTTTTTCATTCTTATTTCTATCTTCTGCCTCCCTGCTTCTTCCCAACCTCTGCTCCCTTTTTTTTTTTACAGCCCTTCTGCATTTTTTTTCTTCACTCTGGCCACCTTTTCCACTTTTTACCTATTTGTTCCATTGGAAATGATTTCCTTGCTGCTATCTTTTTACAGGCTCCCTGATAAGGAATCCCTAGTCAATAATACTCAAATAGAACTTTTTCAGACTCTGGATACTTGTATGGATCTGAGATGAGATAAAGTTCCCTTGTAGTCTTCTCAAGAAGAGTTCAGGGAAAAGACATGAGGCCTATTTCTCATCTTTGTTAAAACAGGATAAATTGGGATGAATTCCACTGACAACCATGTAATTACAAGGGGGTTAACATGTTCTAAACAAACTAGTCTAATCATGAAACAATGCAGTTCTTCAGCGTGTCCTCAAAAATTAGTTGGAATTTCAATTGAAATCTGGTCTGGTCTCCAGAAGAATAGTTTCCATGTAAGCAACCTTACTTCTGAGCTCATGATCCCATTTCAGGAATGCTCATAACCTGACATCCTCTGCAAGCCCAAGTATTAACATTCAATTCTAATGGTACCTGCAATCCTATTTGACTCCTAGAGAAAGTGGCAAACTCTTCTAAAGAACTTTGAATCTTTCAACAATTTGTATAGAACTCTAGTGTTTTGAGATTTATTTTAATGCTGGTTTCAGCACAAGTAGCTTATCTGTTTTTAAAAGCAGCATAGCTTATTGCTACAAGGTGACAATTTACACTTTAGTGACAGGCATTCACAGTATTTGTGGTTCTGGGTGTGTCTGAGAGCAGGTGACAGAGCCAAGCTTCCTGGGATAAATAAGTATATCTTTACTCAAAGTAAGTAGGTACCAGAATGATTGATACTGGGGGGGAGGGTTCTGTTTCAGGTTTAAACTGGTTTCTGATCATTTAAAACCAGTTTGGCTAGAGACAGACATTACACATAACCAGTTTAAGTGATCAGAAACTGATTTCAATCTGTTACGGAAAAGATATTCGCTGCACATAAACCAATTTGAAAAAGGCTGAATCCAGTTTGAGATGAAGCTGGCTGAATGTAATCTGAGTATCAAACTTAACTGATTTGGGTCAAACCAGTTTATGCAATGTCTGTCCCAGACCTGTTGCTGGTTTAAGTTAAATCAGAGTCTCCCAGTATCTTGGCATGCTCTCTGGGCTGGGCAAGGCTCTTTGCTCCACAGTAGGGCTTGCCCCTACCCTCTGCCCCCTGGCTAGAGCTTGGTGCAGACTTGCAGATACAGCAGGGTCTGCTGGGTTCCCTATGCCCCTCTCCCCAGCTGCCACTCTCTGCTTAAGCAAAGATTTCTTCCTCCTCTCTGCAACAGCAGGGACCATAGCCAGCATGTGGTATGCTAGCTAATGCCTAGAGGTGTCTGTGTGCGTCTCTCTCCTATTTCACTGGGGCAGGCAGCGATTGCTTAAGACTTTTGGAGCTAATCAACAGGTCAGCCAGTAAGCTGTTTAAGAAATTCGAAGTAATGTGAAGAGAGGCTATTGTTTTGCTAATCAGGTGATAAAGACTGTTATCTGCTTCCCCTCCCCCTGTCTGCTGCCTTGCTCACCTATCAGTTTGCTGCAGACAGTGTAATGAAGCAGGGAGGGAGATTGAAAAGCTCCATATCATCAACAGATGTGTGCACTGCATACCCCACCTTGTCTTAGTGCTAGCCTGGGACTGACAACACTCTCACCCCTTCAGCAGCCAGCAGGAAAAAGCCTGGCACTGTGCAGGCAGACATCCCTAATGAGAGTCCTGCGGCCATGTCCCCCTCAGCTCAGTTCCCTGCAGAAGGGAAGAGAGGACTGTTCTAGAGACCCCCTCCTCACCAACTTCTAGCCTGAGCCACTGGGGGCACGTGCCTGAATTTCTTCAGTCCAGAATATCTGTCCAGTTTCAAACCAGTTCAGCTTAGCCAGGTTAGACTAACCTGCAAAGATTAAATCAGTTCAGGCTCAGGTTTTTGAATGTCTGTCCCTAGTCTTTATGTGGAACTCCTGTTCCTAGCCTACATGACTTGAATTAACAATTGATTCAAGTGCAGTGTCATTATAATGTCCAATTCCACAAGTTTATGTTGCAAAGACATGAGTAATAGTACAGAATATAAACCCAGTCTCTGTAGTCCAGTCCTTAAAAAATATTGGTATCTTAGAGTATGTCCACATTGCCTCCATATTGTGCCCAAAAGCACTGCCATGAAACACACCCTGGCCACTCACTCTTGGTTCATGCATTTCAAATCCTGAGAATAAAGTAGTGTAGCTGTTTTGAACAGCAGCTTTAAAACAACATAGCTGCTTCAGCGATGCACATCCAGCCCTGCTCTTAGGTTCTATGACTTGGCCGTGCTTATTGGCATTTAATCACAATTCTCTTTCTTACCTAAGTTTCTCCTCCTCCATTACTTGTACAAAGCAGCTAGTATTCACTTTGGATTTGGCTAATTTGGGAGACAGTGATTCGATTCACTGATTCAAATCACTGTTCCGAATTGATTCAACCGAATCTGATTTGGAGATTCAGCTACTGCTGAATCTCCATATCACACAGGCTCCATCTCCCACCCACTCTCCCAACCCTGGAAATGGCTGCCTCACCTGCCCCAGCTCCCAGCACTTTGGAAAAAAAGCTCCTGCTCACTGGTTGGTTCCAGGCACGGGAGGTGATCTCCACTACCCCACACTAAATGGGGGGCTCTGTCATGAGCCCCCCCAACCCCAACCTGCTGTCCCAGCCTCCCCATGGCTGCCCATCTGCCCCAGCTCTGGCACTTTAAGAAAAAAAAAACAAGGCTGACCAGTACCTGCCCAGCAGGTGACAATCCCTGCTGCCCCCCACTGCCCTGTGCTGTGTTGGGGGCTCTGCCTGAGCCCCCAGAAGCCCCAAGGCCACTGTAGGAACTGGTAAGTATTGGGTGGGGGAGTTGTTTTTTGCTTAAGGGGCCAGAGGTGGGTTGGGAGAGATGACCATGTAGGCTGGAGGGGGAGCTGGGAGAGTGGGTGAGGGTTGGGGGCCTCATGGCAGAGCCCTGTATGCAGTGGAGGGCAGCAGGGACCCCCTCTGCTGCCTGGCAGCACCCAGTGAGTAGGGGCTGTTCTTAAAGCAGTGGGAGCCAAGGCCAGATGAAGCAGCCATGGGAGGAAGTTGGGGGAACAGGCAGGGGATGGGGCCTGGCAGAGGACCCCCCCATGGTCCTGTCCCCCTTCCTTCACCCCCTACTTACCAGCTCTGAGTCCAGGTCTACTTCCTGGCTGCAGCAGGTGGGGACTGCCTGAATCTCTGAAGCTCTCCAAATCTTTTCCAAATCAACTCGGAGAGCTTCGAATCAATTCAGACCTTTTAACTGGTCCCCTTATTAAATTCAGATTTGGAGATTCTGCCACCAAATCAGGCCAAATCGCCTCTGAATCTAATCAGTACCCAAAGCTTCACACAGCCCTAATATATATGTTAGTGGATTTTCAGGTTCTGACAGCAATACTGCCTATTTAAGGCTTGAACATGTGTTACAAAGCTGTAGCTTCTAACTCAAAGCTGTAGCTTCTAATTGCTACAGTAATAAAAGTAAATAAATAATAATGGTAATTAGCTTGGAAAATGAAGTAGCCAGCAAGCACAATCTGAGCTGCACTGCAGTATTTCTGTCATCTTAACCTTGAACAGCTCCTAGGAAATCATCCATGCTAGAAATTCATCCTTGTCATGACTTCAACCCAGGTGAGTTATCTGGACCAATAATCTTTCTTGGAACGTTCTCACAGACATAATTCAGTGTAAAACCAATAATAAAAAATACTCAAAGAGGACAATCATTAATAGAGAAGCACTTTTTCCTCAGCAACTCACGAAGCACTTATAACTGCATTACCTTATTTCCATGTGCTACAGTTGTAGGATTCCTATTATTTGTATGCAAGCCTTTAGAAAGACCCACTGAACAAAATGAGTTATCCCTAAATCCAAAAATGGGTAGGGGTCCAAAAAAATTGCACAGGTCCTTTGAGAAGACATTTAGTATGAACATAGCTTTCAAATAATACATGAAGAGTATTTTCCAAAACATGTTCACTCACCAGACTTCATAAAATTACTGATGAGTTAAACTGATATTATCATTTCAGAATAAGGTGAATTATAATAGCTTATTAATAAGCAATTCAAGTGGGTGATCTAATATGGAAATGCCTACAGATCTTTAACATGCATGTATAAGGATACTCAGTATCTTGATATGCTTGACTGGCTGATAACTCTAAATCATATTCAGCAACTGCATATCAGAAAAGTAGCAGTTGTAAAAATGAAATCAATGATACTTTTGGCATTAATAGCTGAGGAGTTTTCTGGCTTTACTTCTTCACATCTTCAGAGAGAAAACCTAGGAGTGTAGAGATCAGTATCCTATTATAAGCATAGAAAATGAGTAGCATCATCTTGAATATGAGATTATAAACTGTAATTCTGTGTAATTCCTGCAGCCTTTGACACAATAAAAGAATAAAAGGTAACAAAATATAATCAGTAAAGCAGAAGAACTAAAATACTGTCATGAAGGATATGCAGTCACTGAAAATTTCTACATGTATGTCCCATTGCTGCATCCTGAGAAATTACTGTATAAAATATCAGACTTTCAAGTACTGGTTCGTAGAACAATTCTGATATGAAGTGAAGCAAATTACATGGCACACAACAAGATTCATAATCAATCAGGACAGAATTTATGTCATGCTTGAAAGACTTACTAGCATTCTTCATGTAGCGCTGCTTCAGTTGGTAGATTTTTTTGTTGTTGTTAATTGAGATGCAACAATACATTCCAAAATTTAGTAAGAAATGGCAGATGTTCTACTGGCTGCTAATTACTTTGCAAATCTGAATTAAATAATAGCTTTCTAACAATTAGAGTAATCATAGTAATTTTAAGGGTGGATAGAACAAGGATGATATTAACATCAAGTTTGTGATATTATAAAAACTGGAATTAATACTTGGATAATCTCCACCATTAATCAAGAAATAAATCTATCTTGCAAGTGGATTTCATGAAAGCAGTTAATAACTGCCATCACACTTTTCTGAGTCTACAATCCAAATATAGATAGATAAGAGTGACTGATACTAGTTGTCTGAAAGTGACAATTCCCTTCTGAATATCACAAGAACATGTGACCTGCATAGTATCAAGTTCTGAAGTTAAATGATCTTATCAGGAAATAATTCAGCAGTCAACTTGATGACTACCTTGCATCAGAAGCATAGAGATCTGAGTCGAGAGTGATTTATTTTAAGCCTGAGTGAATAATGGATTTTTTTTTGCACATATTTATTTGAATTCAAAAGCAGGTTCTAATTTGACTATCTTTGTAGCAATTCATCTCTATGAACCTTAAAACACTCAAGCTTTTTCTGAAGCACATACTTGCAAAAAGCAAAATTTTAACCACAAAATCAGAAAGTTCAGTTAAAGCTCATCTAGAATTTTATATTTCAGTGTTAAAGTATCTGTTCACGGTGTATTTTCATTGCTTAAATTCAGTAGTATTGTTTCTGGTTTCTGTTCAATGATGAGATGGTTTAAATAACGAACATTAACTGTTAGTGTAAATAGCACAACTAAATATGGAAAATGAAATTTATGTTTTAAAGCAACTTCCACTTTAGGGAAGAAAAATTTACTTCTATATTATATGTTCCTACACAGGAGGTGCATCTACATATGCAATTGATATGATGTGATAAACTCCAGAGCTCTCTGACATAGAGTACACTGCTTCTGGGCGCAAGGTCTACATGGGGTCCCAGGACCATAGTCCTGTAATGAGCTGGCAGACAGTACAGGGGGTCAACCCCAGGCTCCAGGTGACAGTATTGGGTGGCAGAGGGGCTGGCAGGAGCCAGAGGTCTGGCTCTCAGCTGGCTGGGCTGACTGGCTGTCACTATCTACATGTGCATTTGATCACACATGATGACCCCACTATAAAATAGGACAGTCCCTGACAGTACTATCTTACGGTGGAGTTAATTAATTTACTGTGCCCTAACAGGAAGAGATGAGATCCACCTGACAAAGGCAGGGAAGAGTGTAACAGGAAACCCTAGTCCTGTCACCAGAAAACAAGTCAACCACTTTAAGGCCAGAACTTTCTGGGTACAGAGTGCTGGTAAGGCGGGGGTTAAAAGCTGAGCCTGGCCAGCTAGTCAGCTGACCAGAAGGGGCAAGGTAGAACTATAAAAACCCTGGGCTCAGCAGCAGTAGGGGCTAGCAGCTAAAGGGGAAGGAGTGTGTCCCAGAGTTCTATGGAGTGGCTTGGTGAGCGGGCCAAAGGCTGGAGGGAGGGTACCCCGGAGGGAGGGTACCCCAGAGAGATGGCAACAACCCAAGAGGAAGATCTATAGCTGATGGTGGGGAGCTGAAGCATGGATCCTGCATGCTGTGCCCACATAAGCCAGCATGCTGCCTTCTTTAACCACATTTCTCTTGGTTGCAGTTATTGCCTTTGAACAGGACTGCTCCTTTTATTTTTTTTTTGTTATTGAATAACACTGGTGGTTTGGGCAAGGCTATTGAGGAAGGAGAAAGCCTCACTGGGACCCCACTACAGTGTGGGCACAGGATTTGGGGTGCACTGACCCTGGTGCCAGAGAAGGCACAGTATTCAGGGTACATAAGCCTCAGCACCAATGTGGGTGCAGGACATTAGGGTGTACAGACCCGGTCCCAGAGGGTGTGATCCTAAAAGGCAGGGTGGCCCAGTGCACCTGTGGTGCAATTTGGGGGGTTTTTTTGGACTAAGACAGTGTGAGTTTAGGGCTGTTGCCCAGCCTTGAACTTGCACTTCCTTAGCTGTGGGGGAACTAGTGGCTGGGCCGCTAGGCCAGGCTCCAGACTGAAGCAACAAGGAGGACCATAAGCCTCAAGACAAGGGAACAAAGGCTAGTACCTCAGAGCCAAACCCTGTTTGGTGGGTTTAGACAGGGAAGCCTATCTAGAGAAAGACAGGGGTCAAGGTCCATGGAGGTGGAAGACCCCAACATACAAAATACAATAGGCAATCTCCCACTTACAAGAACATCAGCATAATAATGTCCATTAAGACTTGGCAGATAAGTAGAGAGTGGAACACAAGAACCTTAACAAGGACTTCAAGGGCAGCCCACGTAAGACAAGGATAACAGGAAAGATGGCACTGGGGAGGCTGCCCTGTTACAAAGAGCAGGACAGTCTCACTAACCTAGTAAAGAGGGCTTTAAACTAGATTCACCTGGACATAGAGGCGAAAACCCTGAGGTAAGTGAGGAAGTAGGTGACCTGGAGAAAGAGCAAGCAGGAAGGGGCAACAGGGAAAGTGTTCTCATTATTCCTGAGAAATCAGGGCAATCAACTAGTTATCTCAAGTGCCTGTACACAAATGCATGGAACCTGGGAAACAAGCAGGAAGAATAGAAAGTCCTTGCACAGCCACAGAATTATGATGTGAATGGGATAATAGACTTGGTGGGATAGCTCACATGACTGTCATGGATGGGCACAAACTGTTCAAGAAGGATAGGTGGGGAGAAGAGGAGGAGGAGTTGCACTTTATGTAAAAGGGCTATAGGATTTCTCAGAGCTCCAGTATGGAACTGGAAGTAGGCCTGTTGAAAGTCTCTGGGTTAGGGTCAAAAGAGAGGGCAAGAAGGGTGATGTCTGGTGGGGGTCTACCATACACCACCAGATTAGCAGGAAGTAGTAGATGAAGCTTTCTTCAAACAGCTAGTGAAAGTTTCCTAGTCACAGGTTCTGGTTCTTATGGGGCACTTCAATTACCCTGGAAAGGCAATACAGCAGTATGTAGGCAATCCAGGAAGTTTCTGGAGAGGGTCGGAGACAACTTACTGGTGCAAGTGCTAGAGCAGTTAACTAGCCCTTCTTCATCCGCTGCTCATAAATGGGTAAGAACTGGTGAGGGAATGTAGTATAGTATATGGCAACTTGGGCAGTGGTGACCATGAGATAATTGAATTCAGGATCCTGAGGAAAAGAAAGATGGAGAGCAGCAAAACAAAGACCCTGGACTTCAGAAAGACAGACTTTGACTCACTCGGGGAACTCATGGGTAGGATCCCCTGTGAAGCCAGTCTGAGGTGGAGTGGAGTCCAGGAGAGCTGGCTGTACTTTAAAGAAGCCTTACTGAGAGTGCAGGAACAAACCATCCCAATGTGCAGGAAGACTAGCATGTATGACAGAAGACCAGCTTGGCTTAGCAGGAAACTCTTCAGTAAACTAAATCACAAAAGAGAAACTTATATTCCTTCCTATGTGTTTGTCTGAGGTTCCACTCCTTATAAGGGTATTGTTCAGGCATTCAGGGTTGAAGTCAGGAAGGCCAAAGCACAACTGGAGTTGCAGCTAGAAGGGATGACAAAAATGATGATGATGTTGAAGGGTAACAAAAAGAGTTTTTACAAGTATGTTGGTAACAAGAGGAAGGTCAGGGAAAGTGTGGTTCCCTTACTGAATGGGGAATGCAACCTAGTGACATTGGATACAGAAAAGGCTGAGGTACTCAATGCCTTTTTCATCTCAGTCTTCACAGACAAGGTCGGCTCCCAGACTATTGCACCTGGCGGCACAGTTTAAGGATCAAATGAGCAGCCAACTTTGCTGAAAGATGTCTGTGCATAATGGTTGAGATGCCTCGGCACAGCTTGTGTTGAGCACATTATGAGCAGGGAGTTTCCCCTGTAGCGCGGGAAAAGTTTTGGTGCAAGATTAAAGCCCGCCAAAACCTTGCAGCTGCACCAGCGAGTGCATGCTTGCTATTGGCTCACATTAAATTATGCATATGTGTCAGTTGGTAATTGGCTAGCTGACCGAATAAGAGACTTGGGCGATGCCCACCAAAAGCGGAGGAGAGCTGGGGTGTGCATGAGGAAATATCCTTGTGCGTGTCCAAGCCACACGCAAGGCCTGATCAGCTGACAACGACTCCTCGCCAGATTCATCTGATGCCCCATACCCTGCGTGAGTATGAGCTTCGGTGTGCCTGAGTTCCTGTTTTGAGTTTTGTAACTTCAAGGAATGTGCCTACAGCCTAAGGACTGTAAGTAAAGTTTTTCTGCTTCCAACAACCCATGTGTTTAGCTCTCTAATTCCACGCTCCATCAGTGGCCCCATTCCGCCAGCATTTCTTGGTCCCCACAAAAGACAGGTTAGGAACTTTACAGAAAAGCTGGACATATACAAGGTAATAGGGCCAGGCAGGATGCACCCAAAGTGCTAAGGAAGTTAGTTGATAAGACTGCAAAGCCACTGGCCATCATCTTTGAAAACTCATGGTGATTAGGAGAGGTCCCAGATGATTGGAAAAGGGTAAACATAGTGCTCATATTTAAGAAAGGGGAAAAAATGGATCTAGGGAACTACAGACTAAGCATGTGGAGGAGAAGGTGATTAGAAAGAGTTGGTATGGATTCACTAAGGGCAAGTCATGCTGGAAGAATTTTTTTCTCACTAGGAGGGTAGTAAAACACTGGTACAGGTTGCCCAGAGAGGTTGTGGACTCTTTATCCTTGGAGGTTTTTAAGACCTGGCTAGACAAAGCTTTGTCTGGGATGATGTAGTTGGGGTTGGTCCTGCCTTAATCAGGGGGTTGGACTAGATGACCTCCTGAGGTCCCTTCTAACCCTAATTTTCTATGATACTGGCACATACATAGATGCACATGTATATGGTGACACTTTACTGTAGAACTAATTAGTCAACTCAGGAGTAAAGCACTTGTGTAGAAGTACCCAGGGTTTCCTTGAATTATCACCCAAAATATGAGGGACATCCTAGTCATAATGAGTCAGCACTTCTCTAGGAAATTAGCAGCAATTTTTTTTTTTTTTTAAGGAATTTTTTAGGTTGTTTTATAAAGAGTGTAAAAGTAAATGTAAAGAATAGGTCAGGATTGAGGTCCCCACTTACTAGCATGTCATCCAGAGGTCACTAAATGTTTTCAGTTTTTGAGTGTTCTTTAAGCAGATTGCCATTACATTTGTCAAAATGAATAACAAGGAGAAAATATGCAAGTGCCAAAGATAAAGATGGAATAATATTTATCTGTTCCATAAATATAAAAGCCAGTACCCACCAATACCTTCCCTTCAGTGACCATAGGAAATCTATCAGATGGGACACAGTCAGATGATTAAAAGGGATTCACTAAAAAGCAAGGCTCCTGCTAATTCATATACTTGTAAAAATGCAATATCTTAGGCCAAGGATGTCAAACTCACACAAGCCCTGGACCAGATCCAGACTGTGGGGCTCTCACAGGGCTTGCAGCAGTAGTCAGTGTCTAATGGCTAGGGTCTAGTGGTGGGGCCAAGTGGCCACAGGGCAAGCGAGGCTTTAACTGAACAGTCTCTGTTCACATCACTACTACTGGTGGCCAGATTAATTGGGACTCAAGGACCCCAAATTCTGTGGTAGACCATACCCCATAGCTCTACTCCTCAACTTCTGGTAATCTGCCAGGCCAGACTGAACATTACCACAGGCTGGATCTGGCCCATGGACTGCATAATTGATCCCTAACTTTAGGCTATTATTGCAAACAAAAACAAAGACAAAACTTCAAGATCCAACCTACCAAACCAATACATTAAAAGGTCACTAGAATGGCATTTTGATATACCTAAGAGACAGCAGCTATATAATAAAAGTTTAATTTTGCTAATTGTGTAGTTCAGTTGATCTTACTTGGAAGATCAAAGCAGAAATATAACCTAAAATTGCTGGTGGATGTTGCTGTGAATTTACACTGTAATCTAAATAATGTGTTTGGGTGGTAATAACTGAATGGAAGAAATGAGAGAGAAATTAACCAGCAGCTCAAAACTTTGCCTCTTAAAAGTGGAGTTAGTTTCTAATCTGCAAACTGCTAATTAGCAATACTAGAAATCCGCATTATTTACAGAGATCACAGAGTAGTGGTTTAGCTCACCTATGGCTCTTCTGAGGGAGGAAAGAGTGGAAGGATTTTCTTTGAAGGGAAAAGCTTGGTTGCATCTCCTCCTTACTGACTGGAACACAGTGGCTACATCCAAATAAAGAACTGGCTTTCACTTCACTACAAGCCATTGGGAGGTGGGGAGGGGAAAGGACAATCTGTAAGGATTTCCCCTAGATTGATTATGTGCCTAGCTTTGGAGCCACAATCCTTTGCACTGCTGGGGAGTCTTGCACATGACAGAATTGTTCCAGAAGTACACAGTAAGTGGGCTACCTTGAAATTAAGCAGAGAGCCCAATTTCATTTCCAGGGGCAAAATTTTAAAAATAAGAATATGGGACTGGTAGGGGCCTCCTAAAGCCTACTCCTCTATGATCTTAGGCAATCATATAACAAAACCTTCATAGAATCATATCATTCTTTTCTTTGATCTGACTCTCTTTTTTTTGGAGTAGCCAGCACCATTTTCAAATTCTTAACAGACCATAATTCATCTGGCAGTGATGGTGGCTGGGCAGCTTCACTGTGGCTTGCACAGATGTTATTTGAAACATGGCCACTGAATAGCTCCAGTTTTGAAAGAAAACCTGCTGTGATCCCCAGCAGCTTTGGCACCTGTGTGTTTGGGGGATTTTTTTGGGGGGGGGTTTATTTATTTATTTTTTTTGGTAGGCTGACTGTCACTAGCTAGAAGACAAGAGAAACTGCTGACCAATAGTTGCCTCGGATTACAGCTGCCTGCTGTGTTCTGCATGGCATATATAAAGACAATAGACCACCTCATCAAGGACTGAAATGCAGAGGTTCAGAGATTTTTCACCATGCTGTGAGCGGCCCAAAAGACACTCTCTCCTGAGAGCCAGATTAACACAGATGCCTGTTATGCATACCTTGAGGAAAGGATAAAATTATTTGTGATTTGCGTATCATTTTGAGATGCTTTTGAAAACATTTGAAGATGTGGGATACTGGAGTGATTGTGCAGTGCTGCTGGACTAAGGGAGAATCATGAGGTAGTGATACTGGACCAAGGAGAGTCATGGGACATTCATTAGCATGCTCTGTACATCTTATAGTTTTAAAAAATTACATGTGATTTCACTCTAGATCATTGCTACACTATACAAGTTTAGGTACATGGAAGCATTATTTTGTATATATCTTTATGAATTTCTAAGAATACATTAGATGTGATTTCATTATATGGGCTTTTGGAATGCCAAGGCTTACTAATGTAGAAGGCAGCCATTGTGCATATCAGTGGCTTCTTACTCATGTTTGGGGACCTGTGTGAATGTAACAGGGCCAGACCCAAGCTGCTAACTCACCAAGACATGGATGGTCATCATGAGCTTGTGACATAGAATGAGTCTAAACTCCCATTGGAGGGGCCACACATGCACGTGGTTCAAAGTAGTTTGGTCCAAGGTAGTTGGGATGTAATCAGTCCAGGTGGCACCATGCCAGCTGGGAGAGAAGTGCTGATTCTTCTGGAGCCAAAGGAATATGGGCTAAAAAATAAGCTAGCTAGAAGGAAGAGAGCAGGGAGTGCATGCTGAAACTCCAGAAGCTAAGTTGTGTATCTCCTGTCAACCAGAGAGCCAGACACTCTATTCATGCTGCCAGAGCCTGAGATTCCTCTGCCCCAGATGCAGCAAGAACTTGTCCCTCACCCAAAAGCCCACATTGGGTGATCCAGGTCAAATGAGGCAGGGAGGGAGGAGCTCAGAGGAGCTGGAAGGGAAACTATCAGAGGGGTTGCAGCTAGATGGCCAACCAACACAATGTGTCCAGTGGGAAGGCCCACAGACTACAAGCACCCCAGCAAGTGGCTGGCCAGAGATTGATCTCCATGTAGACATGGCATAGGCTGGCTCGGAGACGCATCATAGCTTGCTGGGTGAGTGAGGAGGGAGAGCCCACATGAGAAGGGTAACGAGCCAGGAATTGAAGGGAGCCTGACCAGGAGAATCAGAAGTTATGCGCAGGGCACCAGACTAAGACTCCCACCCCAGGAAAAGGGGTACCTCTGCACACTGAGGCATCACTGCCCTGCCCAGTTGACAGGTGAGTTATTTAAATTACATTACCTGTTTCTCTTATGCTTCCTGAGATAGAGGCACAACCATGGCATGTGTGGTCCTGGTCCTTGTTGCATACCTAAAGGAGATGAGGGGATCATATTGTAACCTACCTCATCACCAGGGTCCAGCAATAACACTCGATTGGAAAGGGGTGGAGTGTAAGGGAGGAGGAACCCCACAGAAGCTATGTGAATGAAACTGCACCAGGGCTACCAGGGAACAACTGACATCACTTGCATACAAGTAAGGGTTCTGCTGGAAGAACAACAAGGTTGCAGCAAGAGAGAAAAGCCAAGTGCAACATGACCAGGTGAGTGGGACATGCCCATGGCCTTTCAGTAGTTGGACTGGGCATGGACCTGTCACAGTGAATTTTAAAGAATGGAGAATGAGCTTTCACTATATAACAACACTTCGGCTTTGGGGTAAAGGATGTAGTAGTAGTTTATTTACAGCTTTTACCAAAACGATACAATGCAATGAACAATCCAATTATTATATATAAGATTGTTTTGGGTTTTTTTTACTAAAAACATCATAACATTTTCCTTTCTACCAGTTTACACAATTAAAATCAGAACATAGTATATGATAATATAAAAAAGATAAAGTGATGGACTGGACAATAAAATGAAACAGAGGGATTTGATTTTAGCCCTTATTCTTTGTGAAAATGATGCAACTATATATGAAAAGCAAGCTACAAATTGTTAGATATAAGTGTAGAAGAAATCAAACTTCACATTGTGGTTGTATCAGAATTGGCAGAGCTATCTTAGTTTATTTAAAGCTATACAAGTGATCACAAGGCAGGTTCTCAAAGGAACTCTGATCTCTACAAGTTTACAAGCGTATTTATACTTTAGACAGCGAGAAAAGATACAGGGTTCAGACAAAGCGACCTTGAAAGAAACAGGAAGTTGATCATTTGATGGTCACACATAAGCAGTTTACTTATTCAGAAAAAAAACGCTGTGTTTTGGGAACAGTTATCAGCTTCTGGTTTGGGGGAAAGAAGGAAGTTAACATCTTCACACAGAGCTTAATATAACATGACATGAAGGTTTTTTCTTATCTTAGAACATTTTGAAACACATAGCATCAGCATCTTTTTCTCTTCTCTCTCTTTGTCTCTCCTCCTAGTCAAGTAAGAGGCCTGGTTAAACTTATTTCCACATAAGGGAGAATTTTTTTTTTCATTAGCCCAGTACTTAAAATTTCCCATTCATAAAGAGATCCATTTTCCTCATGTCTTCAAAAAAGAAACAAGAATAAATACCAATTTAAGTTGTCCATCTCATTCTTCCCACATAGTTTTATTAGAGACCACAAATCTGAACAAAATAATTTTTATTTTCCCCACATGTGCAAATGCTCAAATTCTGTGAAAACTGTGTACACAGGGGACATTTGACTAAAACAAGGTATATTTTGCGTAAGCTTTAATTAAGCACATAGATGCTTGTTTTCCCAGCTTTGTATCTTGGAACTGGAATGGAACTCGGCTCCCAGAAGCTGCTGTTTTATACCCAAGGAGCTGCTGGTGTGCTTTCTTATGGTAAAATGGTAATCCCAATTTAGGATGAGTTCTCTAGAATCTGTAGAACAGGAGCTGGTATTGATTTTTGGCATTGGAGTTTATGATGCAACTGTACTGGAATGCCAAAAGCAGAGAGAGGGTAGAAAGTGAGGGGTAGCTTTGATGAATCCAATTCTCCAACAGTAGTTGCCTGTTCATTATCTCTGCATTTCTCTGACAATTTCTGCAGTATGCTGGGTCACAGCAGGGCTCCACTCTCTATTCCCTGATCCCAGTGAGCTTCCTCTCTGCAGATCCCTGGCCACAAGGAGGCCCTTGGTCAAAGGGAGGTCTTCCCTCCCTTTTTCTTGTAAAAAGGTCTTCCTTTATCTCTTATTCCTTGGAAAAAACTCCTCTATTCCTAAACTTTCTTCCCTCACTTCTCAGGAGCTTCCACAAACTCAATAAATATTTATTCTTGAGTTGTTCTCTACCCTTCCCCCCACTCATACACTTGTCAGAAATTGGGCAGTTGATAATGGTGTTGTCTTTGACCTAGCTGTCTCGGTTTCAGACATTGTAAAGTTATAATAGTGAACAGTAAATACTCATTACTATCTCCAATTCCTTGGTAGCAGAAAGATTTTATATATATATATATATATATATATAACTTTTTATGTTAATGACACTTCTGAGATGCCATCTTGAGATCTGGTGATTCTGTAGTGATACATTGTTTTTCCAACTTTAATCTCATGTGCTTTGAAATGATAATGTACAGGCACTCCATAATTAATAAAGTTTGCTAGTAGTGCATGATTGACTAATGCTTGCACAGGGTATGTTGGATTACTGTTCTGTTGTATTGCATTTTGCATAAATCGCATGGATGGGGAAAGAGGCAATAGCACTTGGGTACTAGTGAATAGCAATTCTAGGGCATTGTACATGAATGCATTAAGGATCAGATTAGGTCAGGCTTGTGATGGTGTTTGTATTTCTGATGACATTCCTAACAGAGGATGTCCCTCTGATCCATGGGGCCAAGCAATAAAGAAACTACCTGTTTCTGAAAGCTAAGGAAAGTTCAGCAAGATAGGGATTGCTATTATCACTAGAATAATAATTCATAATGTTTCTAACTGGAAGGGTATATCTACCTATTCAAGAACCAGGGAGAAGGTAGTCATGCATTGCAGTGTTCTAGATATGCACTGAAGTATTTTCTATATCTAAAATTCCATTTCATTTCCTAAAACCACTCGAACTTTGCTGTGCTAGTAATACTGTTTTGCAATGAATGCTAGTGACTCAAAAGACTGGAAAAGAGAACTGAGCTAGAAAACTACAAGTAGGTGTTCTGATCACCAATGTGGATGTTCCAGAGTGGGGTAGCTGTTGTATTCCAGTAACCATTTTAAGCATGTGATAGAGGTGGTTTGATGATAACTGGAAGTGAGAAGGAGAGGAAAAAGGGGGTCTGGTTGGAGGCAGGCAGGCTAGCTGCTGCTTTCCTGTCAATGCAGTCACCATTCTGAGTACAAAGAGAGAGACTGGAACTCAAAAGAAGGGTACAAGACTCAGAAAAAGAAATAGCTCATACCCACCCACAAAGGAAGCATGAAGACCTGGAATAAAAATAATATTAGGTGTATGTCACAGTTTGTAATACCAAGAACTTTTAATAAAAGCAAACACAATGCTGCTTCCTGGTCTCTGCTGAAATGTTGTTGGCAGAGTGCTTTCAGGGACAGAAGGCTGGTTGGCAGCCTTGGTAAAGTACTTGAGCTTTCAGATCAGTCTCTATAGGATCTCAATTTAACCACTGTGTATTGAAGAGGTCTTGGCTGTGAGGCACATGTGTTTGTAGTCATTAGTCTCATAATTATCAGCTGTGTCTGACATGGAACATGGGTTGATATTGGTGTCCTATGCCAGAAACCTGTCCACCTCCTTATTATAAACATGACTGAAGCACTGACGGAGCCATAGTTTCTGTCCTTTGCTTTCTTGAAGCTCTCTTCACATCCTTTTATTTAAATACAACTCCAACCTGCAATCTCATTGTGAACCTGCTCTTCTTAGGTTTAGGGCAGAAATTACATATAAACCAGTATAAGTGACTGGAAACCAGTTCAAATCTATAACCCAACAGAAGTTCAGTGCACATAAACTACTTTCAAAATGGCCAAACCTTTTTTAAGACAAACCTGGATGGATATAGTATCATTCTTTCCTGATTTATGTTAAATTGGTTTATTGAACTTCTGTCCCAGATCCCCTCCAGATTCAAGTTAACTCATAGTCTTCCAGCATTCCAGGATGCTTTGTACAGTAGGCAGGTTAGCCTTGGCCCAAGCTGTCTGCTCCAGTCAGTCAAGGAGGTGTGCTCTAACATCTCCTGGCTTCTGGCCAAGTAACTGCAGGCATGTGGCTACATTTTGAGAATCAAAAGTGAATGTCTGTTTACTTGCTTACCTGTTCAATCTGTGTAGCTTGGACTAACCTGAAAACATTGAATCAATTCAGCCTCAGGCTTTTTGACTGTCTATACTTATCCCTGGTACTTCCTTCAAAAAAAATGTCTATTTCTAGCTCTAGTTTCCACAAATTCCTGTTTCTGTGCTTCTTCAAAAAGAGTGAGGAGACCTAGAACTTCAGGGTCATGTCAGCTAGAATTGCAAGAAGGCAGGGAACAAAATACTAAGTACACTTGCTAAGTATGCTGACTCCTGGAGCACACACACACAAATGGACCATATATGGCTGTATGCCAGTCCTCAAACAGGAGATGGCATTTGGTAAAGATGACCCAAAGCAGTAGAGGCCCACAAGTAAACAGACCACTGGGGCACAAGAGAATGCAGGTAATATAAGAAGGCAGCTGGAGAACTACAAAATTAGTTTGCAGCACAGATACATTTCAGTAACATTTGTCTGGTTGTAACTGTGATATGATACGTCTGCTGATTCCAACAGGAATAAAAACATCCAAGTAATTTGCCAATTACATCATACTGAGAAATTTTCATATGGAGAAAGTTCCTTTTATTGCTAGAGTCATGTTTACAACAGAGCAAATAATGCATGTAAAAAAGCCCCCAAACTTGTCTGACATTAGTCTGCGTGAAGGCAGAGTAGATTTGCACTTTATAGACTAACCAAATAGATTAGTCTGCATGGCCATTCAAGCCTTGGCTACTCTAGAGTTGCTAAAGTATTACAGTATTAATACTGTAGCAGAGTGGCCAAGGTATTACTAATATTATGATTAGTTTAAATTGTGGGGGGGGTTATATATATATTCATATAGCTATTGTACTCTGGGAGCTGAACTGAAGCTACTACTGAGGAACACTAGTGGTAGACATCTGAAAGGCACTTTCAATTAGCTGCTTTCAGATAGCTACCACCAGCATTCCTCGATCACTGCTGACCAGACATGATTTGTGCCCACATGTGGGTGGCTCTGTAGCCTATTAGCATTCTGAAAAAACATTCTGTCCTTGGATGTTCCTTGTTCATATATTTACTATGACAACTGACTTTTAATAGCACAAATTATGGATCTTCCTGCAAAATGTATAATAGGGTCTTAAAATGCTTTTCTGATGCTCCTAACTGTTTGCCCAAGTGTTAACAACATGCTGATTTTTGGGATACATTTTCTACATGCTTACCTCCCGTTGTTATCACTTGCATATCGAATCTATGTGCAATACACTGTAATTAACCCCTTAGTGCTCCCATGAAATATAACTTGTATGCACATAAAATATCAGTGCAATATCTAGAGATGAAATCCAATGGAAACAGTTTACTGTGAAATCCAGTCTTTGTTCCCTCATTTTTCCACTTCACTGACTGTTGCTTTTTCAAAGTACTTCTAGAGATCTCTCATATAGCCCTTCATTATGCTGGGTTTTTATATCACTTTATTTGGGAAATAAAATTAAAAAGCATTTTATATGTCTTGATTTCCCATAACTTCTGAAGTGATTCTTAGACATTTTTCCAGAAAAAAAATGCTAAGCAATTTTAGTTCAAAACATGTTGAAATTCCGTATCCACTGATGCCACAGTGCAATCAGTAGTAGAAGCAGGGGGGGAGAGGTATAAACCGACTCTCACTTTAACACAAAGGATGTGAAATATATTTTACTTGAATCAAATGCTATTTAGCAACTTAAGCATCTGGAGCACTTCTGATAACTTGGGTAAGGTGTATTGATTTCTCAATTGATTTTTTTTAGTATACCTTCTCTAAGGAGAAGCTCTTACTGAATAGCAACAAGTGACTCGGCTAATGCCAACCCACACTAATGTGCAGGCGTTCTTCAGTATGGGCAATTGTTGAATTCCAAAGTACTGTAGATATGCATTATTCACTTGAAGAATCTGTAGTGTTCATGACTATCTCATAATAGTTTTCAGTATTTAAAAGCTTTTAATTACAAAGTGGTCTTTCTAGACAGAAGATATCAACATAGAATAATTGGTCATGTGACTAAGAGCACAAGATTTACATATGGATTGAAGAAGTATATGGCTCTTCTGCTACCATATATTAACCTTTTCTTCCAACCTTGGAGGAATGCATACAGACATTTTTCTCTAGTCCAAAAACTGATCTATAGTCATCATAATGCATAGGAATATATTTTAAGTGGATTTGTATGAATAGTTTGCAGTGCTTTTAAAATATGATCCACAAAATTTTAAATAAGACATTTTTTTTCTCCAGACATTAAAAGACTGTAAAACAATGTTTTTCTCTCTATCTTTAACAAAATGTTTTTCTAGTTATCAATATGGCTTGGGGATAATGGGAGAAATCTTGATCTTAGTGAAATCATTGGAATGAATGGTCATTTTGCTAGTGAGAATTCAGTAGAGACAAGACTTCTTTACACAGCTAGAAGTTGTCCTTAGAAGTTTCTTAGTGAAAATTAGAGCTTTATAAGAACTTTGGCGCACTTATTGTATTTGTATTAGATGGTATTGCGCATTTCATTACATATTACATTACATAATATATACACTAAAAGAGAAATTGCAAATTCAGGACAGAAAAGTTCTTTGCACAGATGTACTAGAAGGGAGTAAAAGGAGCCCTATGGTCCCTTACCAATAATGAACAGTAAAAATAGCCCAAGGTGTGCTGTCTATAGTCTCAAAGAAGGTAAAGGAAATAGTCTTTTCCATACCTCCATAGAAAGAGTGCAGACGTCTACAACTTTGCAGGATAAGGTTAAAACCCAGACTGATAGTGAATGGTCTTCCACAGTGTCCCTGAGAGCATTACAAACCAGTTTCTATTCCACCTATAAGCCATCTAAGTGTGATGCTATTCCACCCTGTCCAAGCCCTATAAATCCATTCATTTGTAGTATTTTGAAATCCATACTATTTTAACACACTTTCATCTTACCCTTAGGACTGAGTCAGAAAAAAGCAGCATGGAAGAGAAGGTTCCACCCACCTTTTCCATTAACTGTTTTAAGGGATTCAAGCAGAATGAAATAGGATTGCATTTAGGTACCTATTTTGAACAGCAGTTGTATTTTTTTTTGCCATTTTAAAGTGCTTTATAACCATGACTTAACAGAAGTGTGTGGCTCTATAGCACTTTAAAAATAGGTACAGAGCTTTAAATTAACCCTTTTTAAGTGAGGTATTACATTTGAAGCTCTGTATTTTACAGCACTTTAAATAACTTCTGTATACTGGTCAAATTTCTGACCAGTGGAGAAGCTCCAGGACATTGTGGAAGGACCCCTGCTTCCTAGCTTGAAACATGCAAGGAGGCTCAAATGTTCCCTTCCCCCATCAAACACTGCACTTCTGTCATGCTTAAGAGTACTGTAACTTTAAAGTGCTATAAAAAGTGTTCTAAATTATAGCCCTGTAAAATGTGCACAGAGCCTTTATGGACCTGTGTCTGTTTCTGTTATCTGTAGATGTAGATGGCTTAAATCAGAGGTCATATTTAATGGAGGATATGTTGGCTTCTTCTACAATAACATAATCCCTTAAAGTGGATGTAAATGAGTCTAAACGGTATGTTATGCCATTTTACACACACCTTCTAAATTTGGCTCATGACTTTACCCAATTCTGCTCATGTTGCACTGCCTTTCTCTGACAAGCAATTTTCAGCTATCCAAATCATAATTTAATCTGATTCTTTTTTTTTTTTTGCCCAGCTCTTGAATGTTTTAAATTTCTGCAGCAATTTGCACTGTATTATATACACAGCATTTGTTAACAGCGAGATGCACTTTGAATCTGTATTTTGTCATTTTAAAAATTCTTTTGTTTTCATCAACTGCTTTCCAAGAACTATAACCAACACCACTCACCTCACAATTCCCACTAGTTTTAATACGTCTTCCTGCAAACTGAGAACTGTATGTAAATCTGGAGATATACACAGACCCTATCTTTACTTCAGCCTTGCCTTATATACCAAACCCAGACATGGGAAGCTAAAAAATTTTTTCCTCTGGTATAGCAAAGAAACAAACTTTTATGTAGATCAATGTGGGAAACAGAGTTATGTAGCAGAAGCAACTTCATGTTAAATGTTGTTGAATCTTGAAGAGAAATCTGTTCTAAATATATTCTGTGCATACTCTCAAACAAAAACAACATGATCATATTTAGCCATTTTAACTTGGCTTGAGTAACTATTGAAAATGTCCTTAAAACTAATATATTTACAATTAAACCTGTTTTAATACTCCATTAACCACTAGGTGGCACCAAATAGCCATTATTCATAAACTTTCCTTTCCTTCGAAAGATTACTGTGTCCTAAGAGGAGAGCCAAATAGTGAGGATTCATTTACATTCAGATTTTACCTACAATAAATACCAGTTTATAACTAGACAAAAAGATTCCAAGCTAGGAAGGGGTGACTTTAATTAGACTAGAGTATCAATGAAGTAAAAACAAATGTATTGTAGATAACCTAAATATAAAATTTTGAACTTCCTTTTTAGAAAGGAGAGTGTTTGTGTATAACATATGAGTGTCATGGCACACCTTGCTGCCCTGTTCCTAGTGTGTGAAAGTTGCTGGATAAAGCCCTAGCAGTTTGACAAGGGGCACAGCTGCGAGTTGTCAGGACGACTGCAGGCAGCAAATGACCGCACCTGACAGCGGTCAGCTGACACTCATAAAGCCCAGAGCCAGGGCCAAGCTGGCAGTTGCCTGCTAGCAGCTGGAGAGGTAGGAGATGTGAGCACTGTAGCAACCATTCAAGCAGAGGGTAGGATGATAGCTCCAGAGGCTAGAGCAATGGTGTTGAGTAGTAGCCAGGTGCCTTATGTTTAAGTTAAAGCCAGAGGCTTGTATTTTGTTTTGCTGTGGTATTACACTGGTGGTTTGGGTGAGGCCGTAGGGGTTGGAGGAAGCCTCATGGGAGACCCACAGTAGTATGGGGATCCCAGTGCCAGTGTGGTGCAATCTAGTGCCAAGGAAGGTGCAGTCTAGCGCCAGAGAGGGCACAGCAGTACGGAGTGTGGAGGCCCCAGCCCAGAGAGGGGCATTGGAAGAGCCCAGGCATGGGCATGGTGAGCCCCAGACAGGGGGCAGTATTTTAAGGACCCCAAGAAGGGCAACGCTATTGTGAAGCATGAGAGGGGCCATACGTGAGAAGCCCTAGAAGGGGGCAGTATTTTGAGAAGCCCAGGACGGCCGTGACAAGCCCGGCAATAGCCTAGTGTGGCAATAAACATCAGCCAGGGGCAGGGTGCTGCAGTGGACCTGGAGAAAAGGGGTTAGCAGCACAGTGCCTCCAGAGAAGGGCAAGTGCTGCGATGGTCCCTAGTCAAAGGGGATAGCAGCACGGTACGCCTGGCAGTAGAGAGGGTAGCCATGCGGTGGACCAAAGAGACCGGTGGCTCGTTAGGCAGTCCCAGAGCAGACTCAATTGTTTTAGAGAAGGCCCAGTGTGGGGCGCAGAGGGCCCTAGGAAGAGGGGCCGCATTAAAGAGAAAGCCCAAGGGAAGGGCGGTATTTCAGGGAAAGCCCAGAGTGGGAGAGCATACAGAGAAGGCCCAAGAGTGGGCTAGAATACAGAGGAGACAAACCAATGTCTGGTACATCCATGAGGCTTGGGGCATGGTATTAGGGGCTGGCTGGAGCCACACGTAGCCCTTAAGACTATGGTGCCTGGAGAGCACCCAGTGTACAGGAAGAGCACCTGGAGTCTGGAAGAACACGGGGACAGAGGTCCCCAAAGCGGTATAAGGTAGCCTCCCAAACTTATTTAAGAATAAGGCACGGTGGGTGAGAATAAGAGGGTGCCCTTGGGCCGGCCTAGACACGGCAAGAGGAACCTCAGGGAGCTCACGGCCCTCCCTGGCGGACCCTGCTGTGACAATGAGCTTAACTGTTTCCGTTTCTTAAAAAAAAGAAAGGAGAATGCTATCTACAAGTAGTATCATCAATTTCTACATATGGCATTTCATAGTAACTGTATTTGTTCTTAAAAAGCATTGGGAAATAATGCCAAGAAGATATGAAATTCTAGTGGTCTAGCTACTGATACAATTATATAATCCATATTGCATGTCATAGGTGTAGCCCTAATTACAAAAAATAAAAATTTAGGTTTTGGGGATTTTTTATTTTGGAAAACGTCAAGTACCATCTCGACATGAGAAATGACAACTCCTCAGCTAGGTTTCAATTGGGGGGCCTATGTAGTGTACCTTGGACTAAGCATAGACATCTTATATATCAGATCTGACTTCTTAAATTTCACCATTCACACTGACAGTGTTTGCATGGTTAGGTTGTAAACTGACAGCATGGAGCTACAGATTTAATCACTGTAATAATAAAGAAAATCAACTGTTTCTTCTAAAAAATGATGTAAGGTACAAGATACTTCAGAAACTTCCTCTCTATTTATCTTTATCCATGGTAGTTCCAAGGAAGCTTGTGTAACTAGGCTAGTTTAAAAAAACTAGCTGACTATTTTAGTATGCTGCCATATAACCTACCTGTCTCCAACTGTATCTTTCTGGAAATAACTATGTCCTTGTTCAAAGCCCAGTACAAGAACAAACCCATTGTGGTAGCACTTAAGACTAGACCTACATTGCTAGAAAGAACCTACTTTAAGGCACCTTCTAAATTCGTCTTCCAACAGTCTACTCTGTAAACCCACAACAGCAGTCTAACTTTACTGTAGAAGGTCTGCTGAATTTCAGGATATAAGGCCGATTCTGCCCCAGTCTCTTCCTAGCCTTCTCCTCTCTACAGTGAGTTTGGAATGGTGCCATGTACTATAGGTCTCAAGCATAGGAAATCTACCAGCAACAATTCTACATCAGCCTGTTTTGGACTTCTGGCTGGCTGTCTCCCATTTCCTGTCTCTACTTCCCACACTTAGAATGAAGCAAAGAAGGAAGAATTAGTCATGTGCAGACTAGTTCCTAGAAGGGCTCTGTTTAAGTAACAATAGTAGGGACTACAAGGTAGATATAGAGAAGGAAGTGTAACTCAAATGGCTTGGCTCATCAAGGTCATAGGCGACGCATAAAGGGTGCAGGGGGTACACATGCATCCCCTGAGAATGCTGATGCCACCCCTGAGAGTGAGTGTTCTTGGCTTAGATGATGGGCAGGAGTGCAGGCTGAGCACTGATGCCCACTCCAAGAAGTGTCTCTGGCACTTCCAGGTGTGCTGCCAGCACTTCTGGGCTTTGCATCTGGCCACAGGGGGACCCTTCTCCCCCAGTCGGCAATCAGCCATGCGAGGACTACCCCCCACCACTGACACCACCGCAGCTGCTTGCAGATGGTCTCTGCTCCACCTGTGTCCCCCCAGCCTCAGGAGGCATGCGTCTCCTGTGATCAAGGTTGACCCTAAATACCAGTGCAGACATATCCTAAGTGATGGAGGGCCAATCTGTTTGGTAGGCATGCCACAAATTAAGTCCTGTGTCCTCCCTGAGTGCCACTGTCATACCTTTTACCCTTCCTCTGTTCAATCTGTTGCCCTGCTTTCTGCTCCCTACCCTGTGCTACCTGCTCAGTTGGATGCTCTGCTTCCTGCTCCCTGCCCCACCCTCCTTGCTCCCTTCCAATCTCCTATATGCCACACATGGAGACTGCTCATGCCACTTTTGATACTCTGGTAACATGTTGGCTAATGTTGAGAGGTGATTGGTTTATCAGAATCTCACTCCTCTGAGCTAAGTGCTGTACAAACACAAGGCCTGATACAATGCCTATTAAAATCAGTGGAGCCTACAATGGCCGCATAGTAAATTTTTAGATCAAAGAGCTTACAATCTAAAAATAAAAGACAAGTTTAACTCTGTGCCAGTGAGGATCCATATTCTGAGCTCTTCTCATTTTTAATATTTAATTTTCCCTTGCTTAATAATTTTAACAAAATGAGTTTTTAATTCATTTTATATATGTTCTAATCTATGCCTTTAAGAATAATTTAAAGATTGATGTTATTTTCTTATATTTGAGACCACTGCCTATTTTCTTTGGGCTTTTTTTACTTATCTATTTTTCTGCTTTATTCTTTCCCTTTAAAAAATATACTTGACATTCCCCCTTATCTATTTTTAATCAACACCTCCCCTTGTGTATAAATTATTCTCTGGGGTTTTTTATTCTTCTCTGCTCTAGGTCCCTTATCCTACAAATAGCTATGTACACTTAACTTACTCATTTGAGCAATCTCAGTAATATTAGTGAAATTACTCACATGCTTAGCTAAAAACACACACATTTTTCAGAGATAAAGGCTAGACAATCATTAACCCTCCTCTACTCTTTTTAAAGTTTCTTTTCTGGTCTTAATGGGTCTCTGAATTATTCACTACAGCTAGCTATATTTTTAATTGCCCAGAATATTGTCAACTTTTTCTCACATTTCACAACAATTCAAAATTTAAATGAAATTGTTACATCTAATTTCAGAAACTTTTTCCCAGCTCTGCTTCTACTGCTTCTACTACTGCTTCTTTGATGCTGGCACTTCTTCTAGAATTACTAGGAA
>JAGPOW010001296.1:95043494-95083529 GCA_030014935.1 Caiman crocodilus
GGACCACATTGGCCCTCTTCCAATCCTCCGGCACCTCACCAGAGCACCACGAGTGCTCATAGAGCTGCGCCACGGGTCCCGCAATGACCTCGGCCAATTATGCCTGTTATGTTCCCAGTATTGTTCCCTCATTAAATGGTATATGGTTAAGTCCCCAGCAGTGGTCTGGCTCTGCTCTATATGGGGAGGAGAGTCCCTACACCTCCCACAGCACTTGTGCACCTGCTCTGATCCCTTGGAGAGGGGTTACCTTTTGGAGTACCGCCCAGGTTACATTTGTGTGGGAGGGTGTGGTTGTGGGGTTTATGGGGAAAGGTTTGTGGGTATGGTGGAGTATGCATGGTAACCCCCCTGTTTGTGCACCCCCCTGAGTTGGTCAGCCCCCACCCCTGCCCCACAACAGCCCAGGTCCTGCATGCCTTGTGGTGCTTTCCCACCACTGCCAACAACATGAAGCCCCAGCTGCTTCCCACATCTACTCTGGACTCACCCTAGCAGGAGCAGATCAGCCAGAACCCATGTGCATAGCTCTGACCCCAGCCCTTCCCATGTCTGCTCTACATGACCAGCCTGTGGCATGTCTTGCCACCCTCTGGGTATGCAGTAGGCCTGAGGAGGCTCTGTGGATGAACTGACCTTTCTATGAAGCCCAGGTGGTGGCAGCTCCTTCCAGCTGCCACCACCACTGGCCCCCGCCCCATGGTACCCCAACCAGCGATGTACCATGGGACTACAGTGCCAAAGGGGCCAATGGTTGCATTTTCATAGATTCATAGATTGTTAGAGGCTGAAAGGGACCTCGCAGATCATCAAGTCCAGCCTCCCCCACCCTCCACCCCACTCTACTCTAAGCAGGAAGACAACTAATCCCAGTAAGGTGACTGTCCAGCCTCCTCTTGAAAACTTCCAGGGTAGGTGACTGCACCACCTCTGGAGGGAGTTTATTCCACATTCTGGACACCTTGACTGTGAAGGAGCTTTTATGGTATTAAGCTTGAAGCAGCTTTCCAGTTTATATCCGTTGGTCCTGGTCTTCCCCAGGGGGGCCCTAATGAACAGTTGTTCACTGAGCTCCTGGTGCACTCCACTGATGTAGCTGTAAGCCTCTATAAAGGCCAATTCTCAACCTTCTCTTTTTTAGGCTAAAGAGGCCCAGGTCCCTCAACTTTTCCTCGTATGCTTGCCTTGCCAGCCCCTGATTATATGGGTGACTCTTTTCTGGACCCTCTCAAGTTTTTCCACATCCTTATTGAAATGCAGCACCCACAATTGAGCGGAGAACTACAACTGTAGTCTCACCAGTGCTGAAGTATAGTGGGAGTATCACTTCCTTTTGCCTGCCTCCCTCCATCCTTCTCATAGCAATACTTAAAGTAGCATCACGCGATAAGAACTCTGATGGGCACAGCTGGCGCCTCCCCACCATGCTGACACCTGGGGTCTATTCTCCCCCCTGTTGGTCCACCACTGACCCCAAGCATGGCCCTAGCCCCTCAACCTGGCAAGCCTCATGCTGTGCCTGCTCCTGCACAGGCAGCCTGACTTGCTTGCCTAGGCTCAGCAGCAGCAGCAATGGCAGCTGCCAGGCAAAAACTGTTGCTCAGTGCAGGGGAAAAGTAGCGTATTCCCCTTACCACTGCTGAGCCATTCCTGCTGCAGCTGTCCAGACCCCATGCTGTACTGCCCTGTGTCTCCACCACCATTACTGCCACCTCCAGGCTGCTGAGCAAGACAGCAGTGGAAGTGCAGAACCGATGCAGGACAAGCTTCACGAGGCGGCAGCAGGAAGCAGTTTTGAGGGGGAGGGGTCTCTTTTCCCGTTCCAAGGAATACTTTCTGCCCGGCAGCCACTGCTGCTGCCGCTGCTCCACACTGGCGATTCTGGAGTAGGCATGGGGCAGGATGGGGTGTGCTGGGTCAGGGCTGTGTGCATGGTTCCCTGCCAGTACCATGGGGCTGTGACCAGTGCAGAAACAGCTGGAAGGAGCCACCACCACCTGAGCTCCCTAGAAAGGCAGTCTAGCTGCAAAGCCACCACAGACCTGTTGCCAGGGACCTACTATGGGCTAGACAAAGCCCCGCCACAAGCAGGATCCAGCCCGTGGGCCGTATTTTGCCCACCCCTGTTCTTTGGGCTCTATGGCATGGTCACAGGTCATATTCCTTGTTCTGACATTAATAATATTCCTTTTATAACTTTTATTATGAAATACTTTGTGTAAGCACAACTTATTTCATATATGCCATGTGGCTTTCTCTTACAATATGCTTGAACAGTTCTTAGTCAACTAATACATGATTAATTGTGGGGCTTTAGTGTTGGTGTAAGATCACAGACATGATCTGGTATACAAAACCAGTATAAATTGCACCCAAATCAGAAATAGAACACCATGTAGCTATCTTGGGATCACTCAGACAGTAGAATGTTATTACAGGGCATCTTTACATGTGCTGTGAAGTGGGGAAGGAGCACTTTAATTGGGAGCTGTTTTGGGTGACGCTCTAATAAAAGCGCCTGCAGCACTTCAGATATTAAGTGTCCCACACTTCAAAATGGCAGCAGGGGCATTTTAACCAGCTAGTTTGATGAGCTTCAGTTAAAACACCCCCACTGCAATTTTGAAGTGTGGGGATGCTGAATACATGTAATGCCAAGGCTGCTGGAGTGTGCTAATTAGCATGCTGCAGCAGACTAATTAGAGATGCATCAGAGCAGGTACCTGGCACATGTATAGGTGCCCAGAGTATCTTACTCCTAAGTGGCAAGGGAGAAGATAATAGCCTATCTGCCTTCAGAAAACATACCATGCATAGAATGCACCAGTCAGGCAAAACCTAAACAGTTGTAACTCATTCCAGCAGCATAATAGTAGCTAAAGTTAGGATTTAGGCAGGACATTAGGACTAATACTCCTTTTCATTTATAAAAGTGCCATGCAAACTTTTTCAGTGGAGAGATTTTCATTTCATTACAAAATCAGCATCTTCACCAATATGGGATCTTACAGAACTGGGCTGATTATTGGGTCAATGTCAACTCAGTAGAGAGAAATTCATTTTCTAGTGACATTTACTGCATCATGAATACAGAATGGATGGTTTTTTGGTTAAAACACAGGATTAGATGTCAGGAAATCTATGCTCTATTCCCAGCAGAGCTCCAGAATTCCTCTGTGATCTTGGGCAATCTCTCTATTCCTCAATTTCTCCTTCTGTATAATATGAATAATAAAACTTACCTACTTCACAGGAGTGCTGGGAGACTTAGCTCATTAATTTTTGTAAAACACTGAGATTCTTTGATGGAAGGCACTATAGAAGTGCCAAGTGTCACTAATTATGATTATAGATCCTCTTCCTGTGGCTTATGATTTTATTGGAAGTCTCCTTAATAAAAAAAGAAAAAAAAAAAAAGAGCCATCTAAAAACCTTGTTCTATAGTAGCTGCTTTTCCATTAGGCCTCCTTTGATTCCTTTAACAAGGCTTTACATTGTAGTCAAATATTGTAGACCTTTGTATTGATCAGTCCAAGGTCCCTAAGATTTGCTGTCCCAATCAGGCATTTTCATAGATTATAAAGTCAGCAGGAACCATTTATAATCATCTAGTCTGACATTTTATATAACATAGGCCAGAGGACTTTCTTAAATTAATTCTTGTCTTAGAAATTACCAGTGATGGAGAGCCCACTACAACCTTGGGATGTTCCTATGGTTAATTAAACATAATTTTAAAATGTGCACCTTGTTTCTAGTTTGAATTTGTTTGGCTCCAACATCCAGTCATTGCCTCTTTTTTTTTATTCCTTCCTCTACTAGACTAAAGAGTCAATTATTAAAGTGTTGTCTTCCATGATAGGTACATAGTGACCATGATCAAGTGACTGTGATTCCCTTTCATAAGCTGGAGACTGAACTTCTTGAGCTTTTCATTACAAGGCATGTCCTTCCAATCTTGTAATCATTTTCATGGCTTTTCTCTGGCTCCACACCAAGTTATCAACATCTTTCCTAAATTGTGGACACCAGAACTGGACACTGTATTCCATGAACAACGCATGCCCCCGGAGGCTGGGGGCGGGGGGGACACAGCACAGCAAGCTCCCACAGGCAGCAGTGGTGCTGTTGATGGTGAAACATGATGAAGGCAAGTGAGGAACTGCCACAGGCAGCTGCAGTGCTGTCGGTGGTGGGGGGTTGGTGAGTGCTGACCAGTGGTCGTCGACCACCCGCGGACACTGCCAGCAGCAGTGACCACTGGCGGTGTCTGTGGGCAGTTCACAGGCACTGCTGACGGTGTCAATGGCGGCTTTTTTCAGGGGATGTACCACCACACTCAGGGGGTGCATGTGCACCTGTTTGCATCCCCTATGTGATGCCAATTCAGTATCCCAGTAGTCAGTGCCAAAGCTAAAGATAACAGAACTGCCTTATGCTATTCAGCGTGCCTCTGCTCAAATACTTAAGGATCACATTGGTACTATTTTATAGTGAGAGTCCATGCTTAGTTAATTGTCTGCCATAACCCTCAAGTCTTTTTCAGTCACTGCTTCTCAAGAAAAATCCCTTGTGCATATTGAAAATAATGCCTGTATTCCTTGTTCCTAGGCTGGAAATTTAATTGGCAACTGGTCTTATTAAACCATGTACCATTTGCAAACAGGCAAGATGCTCTGTGAGTGACTACTGGCCTGAGTTATTTAGCATTCCCTCAATCTTTATGTCATTATTATATCAAATTTTATCAGTGACCCATTAGGTCTAGTATTTTATCTTTTTGGCAATGACCAATACCTAAAACTTCATATGAAGAAGGGAAATGAAGTACAATTCACTGGCAAGTTTTGCAAATCTTTACAAGAGTGAAAGATTCCTTCTTACTGCTGCAGAGATAAGCACATATTGCACAACAAGGAAAGTGATTGCATTCCCTGACCAAGCATAATTTTAAATAGTATTGGTCATAAAATGGTCCAGTCCTTTTAAAATCAGGTTATTTTACTGGGTCTCCACTGGGAAAGAATACCACCATTTAAATGCTGGTGTGAATCTGAATTGCCTTCCTTTGCTGTAATTAACTCACCATTGCTTTTATCATGTATTAACTTGATACATCAACAATTGTGTATTGCTGATCAGTTTCTAAAGAAACATCCACAATTCTAACTATGTCAGTGAATTTCTTCAAAGTTATCTTTTAGGCACTATGGGCCTAATCAAGTCAGGAAAGCTCAAATCCTATTTCATCTATAAGGTGTTTACGTATTCCTTGCATATCTAAGGGCCAGATCTGCTGATCAGCTACACTAGGCTGCCATGCATGTTCAGAAACAGTCCAGCACTTCAGTATGGTGTGTCTTGTGCTCTGCAGAGCCCCATTCCACCTAGGAAAATCTCAATTAATTGCATGCAACTCACTCAGAACTTTAGAAAGAAAATATTTTTAGACCATATTAGCAATGAGAGTGAGAAGGAAATGGAAGACAAGGACAGTCTGTTTAGGCTAAGTACAGACAGTCAAAAAGCCTGAGGCTAAATAAATTCAGTCTTTGCAGGTTAATATAAGCTGAAGGGATTAAACTGAGAAACAACTGGACAGACATTTACTTTTGATTCAGGTAATGCATTCACAAGCTTGTAGTGTCTCAGGCCAGAAGCTGAGCGGGGTGGGGAGTGGAGGCGTGCTAGAGCATGCCTTTCTGGCATTTATCCAGCCTGAACTGTGTGTTTGCTTCCTTTTCCTGGTGCTCTTGAGAACTCTGAGGTTTACAGTCCAGAATGACATCAGCAAGGGTGGGTCATCATTTCCTCTTCCTCCTTCTAAGTGCCTTTGGGACTCGTAGTCCACAGCCGCAGCAGCAGTAAGTTTCAATAAATTTAGCAGCAGGGCAGCTCTGTATTCAGGGGAAGTTAGGTTTAATCCCCCTCCCTGAGTTCAGGCAACAGCTGAGGTTTGCCTGGGGGCAGGGGATAGTCCCTGCTTCCCCCCTACCGCAACCCTTCTCTGCTGGAGTAGATAGCACAGCACAGCTCAGGGCTGGAAAGCATGCTGGGATCCTGGGGGACGGTGATTTAACTGGAACCAGGAAGGGGTCTGGGACAAGCTTCACAAACTGATTTGACTCAAATAAGCTAAATCTGATACTACATTCAACCAGGCTTATCTTAAGCCAGTTTCAGCCATTTTGAAACTGGTTTAGGTTCACTGAGCTTCTGTTCTTTTACAAGTGTAAACCAGTTTCTGGTCACTTAAACTGGTTTATGTGTAACTTCTGTCCCTAGCTTTAGAATTCAGCCCAATTGCTCAGTGTGTAGGGCAGGGGTGGACAAAATATGGCCTGTGAGCCAGATCTGGCCCACTGAGTACTTTCATCTGGCCCACAACGCCCACCAACAAATTGTGTCCCGCCCAGCTGTTCTGCCTTTGAGGGTGGAAGCAAGATACCCAGATGTCCACACACCCCATACACTACTGTGCTTCAATCCCACATTTGTGGGCGAAAAGGCCCAGCCCTGCTGGCACACAGTTTCCGGTCAGGGCTGTTGCTGCTATTCCTACAGCCCCTAGGCACCTGCTCCACTTTCCAGGTCTCCAGAGGAGTCTGTGGTCCACCGATACAGGCATTGAAAGATGTTATAGCCCCTGCTGTTAGCCCTATTGTTGTTTATCCATTTTATACAATGACTGGTTGGTGTAAAATGCAGAAACAGTATTGAGTGCAGGAGCCAGCAGCCAGAAGTCAGGACACTCTCAGTTCCAAGGCAGTGTGCATTTCACTGAGATGCATATAGTTTCAGATTAAGGGCCACTTATGCTTCCAAAAGACAGAATAGGATCTGGGCTTATAGACATGCTCTGAGAAGGAGTGGGGCACTTTAATTAGCACAGGTATGAGCACTATGCTGGTTAAATAGTACTTGGATCATCATGTGTATCAGCATCTCCACACTGAAAAATGGCAGTGGGGTGCTTTGAACTAAAGCTCATTGAGCCAGCTTTAGTTTAAAACACCCTGCCACCATTTTTCATTGTGGGGATGCTGATACATATCATGCTGGAATCTGCTGGAGCTGGGTAATTACCACATTCTAGAAGACTTGAGTAATCAAGCCTGCTCCAATATGCTATAATTACAGCTCATTGGAGCAGCCTTCCCACACATGTATAGGAGCCCTAGATATCCAAGTAGCACTTAGGTGCTTAAGAAGTGAAATATCATTTGTGTTAAAGTCAGGGCCAGCACTAGGGAGAGGGATCTTGGGGGAGGGATCTTGTGGGGGGGCTATAACCACCCCAAAATTCAACTTAGCCCCCTGTAGCCACCCCTCCCAGTGACACTGCCACCCTGAGAAGCTGAGCCCACACAGGCCTGGCATTTCTGACAGGGGCGGCACCAGCCTCTTCATGGTGGGGGGGGCTGGGCTCAAAGTGGGCAGGAGTGGGGCAGGCTCAGGCATACAAGGTGGGCAAGCAGCAGTGACAGCAGTGCTGGGAAGGGTGGAACCTCCCAGCCCAGCCCCCTCACCCCAAGAAGAGGCTGATTCTGCCATTCATTAAAATCTAGGACAGACCTAGAGTAGAATCAGGTCTCCTGAATTCCAATGTATTTAGCCACAAAGCCATCTTCCCTTACCTCTTATTCAGAGAAGACCTTTACCTCACAATATGTTGAGGTATGGAGGGGTGGACACTTGAGTGAAAAATATAATTCTAAAGGTTATGATTATAGTCATGAGATTTGGTTCAAAGAACAAATATTTAGCTAAAGCTATTATTTACCTAGAAGCTACATAGAACAATAGAATGCTTTTCAAGATGAGGGGACATTCCATGGTATATCTTTATATATCCAAAACCTCCAGAAAAGGAATTTTGATCTTAAGATTTCACTAACTGATTATCTCTTCAGCTATTATTATGTGTTTACACTTTAAGAGTGAAATATATTACTAAGTAGAAAGAGGAATAATCTTGGAAAGAGTGGATAGAAGAAGATAAATGTACTGAGCTTATCATAAGATATACTACATGGGTATATGGGGTCACTAGAATCCTTACTTTTGTATATTTTACTCTGATATATTTTGGGAGCCTTGTGGGGAAGGGAGTTGGTGGAGGCTTTCTTGTTTCTTTGTTTGCTTGTTTTTTATTGAGGGGGAGGGTTGCTACTTATTATATGCATGGTTTGTTTAAAATACAAAATAATAAGAGAGATTCTCTCTTTCCCTGAGATCTTCTCAGTGAAGAAGTAGGAGGCATCTCAAAACCACTCATGTCTTCTTCCTTCTCAGCCTTCCCTGTCCTGCCCTCAACAAAGAGCAGAACATAGACTGTTGTAATTTATGACAGCTGGCTTTGGTTCTTGGGGAGTTCTATGGCAGCTGCAAATCAATACAATAAAGCTACATTCCATCCTGCTTCTGATTTGCTCTTGCTCTTGTACCTGACATTCTCCTTAAGATGAAGTAAAAGATAGCAGGCATAAAAACTAGCTCCTCTAGTTTTAGGCCAGCTGAAAGTTCCCCTCTAACAAGAATTTTCACATTGGCTGCTGAGATGAGACCCTAGGCGTATTTGGATAACCAAGTAGTAAATCAATGTGCAGTAACTTGCAGTACTGCACAGTAGTGCCACACATGGGTTTTTAATGATGTTTACTGTACAGTAGCCTAATACTGCCATGAAGTAGTGTATTAGCACAGTTTTTGCCTGGCACACTACTGTGCAGTGTTATTAGGCTAATGCACAATTCACATCTCATGTAGACACACCCAATAAGTGAAAAGGAGCTGTACTATATAAGATAGTTTCCTTATAAGATTTGCCTCTTAATTATCTACACAGTGATAGATTATTGAAAAATCAAATATGCAGATATTAAACCAGACATATTGTGGACTGCTGAACACACCGAATTTTATGTTATGGACCACTACTTTAACAAAGACATTGTTGTAAATATGAAATATTAGAGAAATGTATTGTTCAGTAGGCTTACTATTTACATCTGTCTAGCGGGACAGAGAGAGCACTAATCCACTGAAAAAAAAACTAAAAAGAAGTCAAGATTATTTCTTTGGCTAAGTCCTGCAAGGCTTTGAATCTAGTATTTTCTCACATAGCAACCATGACAAGCTAAAGAAATTCCTTGAAAGAAGTCCTCTTTTAACTCTAATATGTTATAACAACATCTCATTTTGATTTATGAATTGGCAATGATGAAGGATCTACCATATTCCTTGGTATAGGGCAGCATTAGAGGCTGTTCTGCTACTAGTAGTGGTGGCCAGAGCAGTAATGCAGCTACTGATATTTTTGCACCTCTCCCCCTCCCCCCTTTTGGTTGAGCACCTAATGGTGTAGTGCTCCAACTGATGTCCTCCACTCTTTTTGTTATGTTACTGTAGGGGTGAGCAAAATACAGCCTGCTAAGCCAGTCTATCCATCCCATGGGGCCCCTAAAAAATGTAGAAAATTAATTATTATCTGCCTCGACTGCCTGTCAAAGATGACAAAGCACCAGCGGCAGCAGGACCCAGGAGGAGCTGGCGACAGGATCCAGTGATAGCAGAAACGAGCAGGAGCAGCAGCAAGGCCTGCCCAGCCCTGCCCCACCCTCAGCACCGAAACGGAAGCTTCTTCCTAGCAGACGCTTTTAGCCTGGGACCCTGTGGCTGTTCCCCTGCACTTCCTCCATCTGAGAGGGAGACTCAGATAAGACTGGGTAGTAGGAGCTGGGGAGAGGATTTCCAGCACAGCTGGAGCCAGCTCGGCCCAGCTGGCAGCATGCAGCTCCTGGCTGCATAGCCAGGACTGCAGGATGCAGCAGGAGCCATCCTGGCCTGGCCCAGCCTGGCCCTGACAGGCCCCAGCTGGCTTCTGCTATGCCATGCAATCTGGGCATGTAGCCAGGGACCATGTGCTGCTGTTCCTGCACGACTCAGTTCCCAGCTCCATGGCTAAGACTCCACGGTGCAGTAGGAGCCAGCCAGGAACTGTGGGAGACAGGCCGGGCCAGGCTGGCTCCTGCTACCTCCTGCAGTCCCAGCCATGCAGCTGGAAACTGCACACTGCTGGAGGAGCCAACGGGCAGGCAGGGGGGAGGGGAGTTGTGGTGGTGACCAGGGCCAGCAGGACAGGGCAGCAGGACCGTGGAGCCCATGCTGACAGGGGCTCTATGGAGCCAGGACAGCTCCATCACTCCCCTGCTAGTGGCCCAACCATGTGCAGTCCTGGAGCTCACCAGGACTGTGCACTACCAGGGGTCTTTGCCTGCTGCAGGCTGTGAGTGCCCTGAAGCCTTGCCACCTGCTGCTGCTGCTGGTAGATACTGTGCACAATGACAGCGTATTTGTAGGGGGGTCCCACACACACACTTCACCATACACATATACCCACATCCTCCCTTGCACCGCCATGCACACCCCACACCCATTCACACACACCACCACCCCCGCACACACTCACAGCCACCCACAAACAATGATCTTCAAGTTTTTTTAGTCACTGATTTCTTAGATAGAGAAACTCCTGTCCTGTAAGTATGGCTTACATTTTCTGTTTGTAGATTTTGGACTTTATCATCTGGTCCATTATTTTGCCTGGGATTCATAACAATGTGACCCAGATTATCCTTTATGCCCTTCTAAATACTGACACAATATTAGCATCGTCCAATTCTCTGAGCCTTCATTAGTGTTTCAGTAAGCAGTGAAAGTGTGTGAGTGGTGCAAATTGGTCCTTTGCTTGCTTTTTAAAAAACTCTTGGATTCAAGGTTAAAAAAACTTTGATTCTAAATATTTATACTGAGTTGCATTGAACATCGTTTTTAGTTACCATCAGAATGAAAACTATTTTATGATCATCTGATCTGGCTAAATCATCTCTCTCTTTTTCATTTGTGTGTCTTAGCTTCCAAAATCCCACATAGAAGTCTTGATTGAACACTTTGCCTTTTCTACATTACTGCTGAAAATTCTTCAGTTTCCATCTAGACTTCTTGTTTATTATATATAATCAAGTTGTGTTCAGTTGGCACCCAAACTCTCACTATTTTTTAGTTCCAATTTCTAATTCCAATTAGAATTCCTCTATCTTAGATGTTCAGTACTTTTTGGGTTAGAAAACTAAGATCTATGATAATAATTAGACATTACTAGAACTTTTTAGTATTGGCAGCGAAGTTCCTTGCAATTTCACAGCTTTTTTTTGTTTGTGCATAATGAATAGGTTTATAAGGAACCCCCATTGCTATTCTCCAATGTGATTTGATAGTCTGAAGTAGAAAGCACTTAGTATTTCAACTTGTGCTTTTTCTTTTAGGATATTAGTACATAAACATTAATTATCATGTGCTTTTGAGTTAGTGATTCAAGAACAGGTGATGCCATTTTTTACATGCAGTGTAACTCCACTCTTGCTTATTCAGTCCTACCTACATAAGTTATAGTGATTGATTTTAAAATTCCAGTCATGCATATCTTCCAACCAGGTTTCAATAATATCAACTTGGTCAAATTTATGCTCATACATGAGCCATTCCAATTGCTCTTGTTTATTACATAGGCTCCTAGCATTGGTGTATGGGCAATTAAAGCATTTCTTTTTTTTCACATCCTTTGGTGTCTTGATTAATTTTGCTCTCAACATCTTGATTTTGTGCTAAATGAGTGCTTATTTGCTCATTTGTTTCCCCTTGTCATCCTCCCCTTTTATTATTAGGGTTAACTATCTCAGTTCTGAGGATTTTAACACAAACATCTTGCCACATTAATTTTATCATCAATGTCAGTACATCAGTGAATATTTCAGAAGGTCATTGAGGCAACTAGTTGTTTTTTTGGGTTGCTTTCATAACAAAACAGGACCTCAAACTTCCCCCGCAACCTTTAACTTCAATATCACCTCTGTCTACCAGATCTGGGGAAGAGAAGATTCACTCTTTTCATTGTGCAAAGATTCATAAATATCCAAATGCCAACTGGATTCTAAATTCTATGATGTAGTTATACATTTTCAAATTAAAATTCTATGACATGAGGGGAAAATAGAAGCAGTGTAAAATGAATTTAATTTGAAAATAATATTTATAAGATATACTTTACTGACATCACTTTTTCTTATTTATTAATAAAAGTCCTTCAAATTTCACTGTACTTGAAGCTACCAAACAATCTATAATTTGATGCTGCAGAGTATCAGCCTAGTCTTTTAGAAGACTTTAGGTACTGTTTACATTGAAGGTGCAGTTCTGCTCTCACTAAAATCAATCAATATAAACTGCCAGAGCATTCCTAGAATAGTCTTTCTCAAACCTTCATCACAATAAAAGAAACTAGTTCACTTGTTATGTTAAATGTAATGAACTGTTGCAAGGGAGAAGTGTGCATACATCTGAGCAGGATGAGAACACTAAGAAGTATCTTTCTCCTCATGGGACATTTAAGATAGAAATAGAAGTCACCTGACATCACATTTTTGCCACCATGAAAAATTTTGTGGTGGCACAAATGGAGAGCAAATAGATCGTCCTACCCTTTGTATCATTAAATAGTGCCACTTCACTGTGGTTAGTGGTTAGAGTTAAATAGTTCTGATTTTCCTATGGTTATTTGCTCTGTGATGGGAGAGTGCAGGCAGCCTGGAGCTGTCCACATTTTCCAGCGCCATCAGTGCTCCTAGTCCTGCTCACTCTGGAAATTCCCTGAATACTCTGATCAGGTGCTCCAGCTCCTGTGCACTCTGGAAAGTCCCACACAGGACTGGGCCTCTCAAGCCTCCAGAGTATCTGCCTGGCTTTCCCTACTTGTAGAGATGTGCCCTAGATACCCTCTGTAAACAAGGAAAGTAAGGATTACCCACTCTGTGATCTCCAGGGGTGCATCTCCAAAAGCAGGAAAAGCCCACGCAGATCCCAGCATAGAGGCATGGGACACAAGGAATCCCCAGTGCCCTGTGCCTCTATGCTTGGATCCATGCTGACCCATGCCTCTGAGTGAAAATGGGTTGGCACAGGTCCCAACCTAGAAACACAGGATGCTGGGAATTCCCTGGGTCCCATAGCACACTGTGCCTCCTTACCAGGATCCACACCAACTTGGGTTTCATGCAGAGGCATGGATTGGCATGGGTCCTGACATGGAGTTCCCAGGTGCCAGGGATTCCCCAGGTTCTGGGCTGCTTTGCACCATGACCCACACCTACCTATGCTTCACATAGAAATGTGCACAGGTCCCGGTGTGGAGGCACAAGGCTCCAGGGATTCCCCAGGTTAGTGGGAAATGCAGGGAATCCCTGGGCAAGGAGAATGCATCATCCATTGTCTTGCATTGGGCCCCTGCTCAATGCAGGAGAATGGGCAACATGAGTTTCACCCAATAAAGTGGATCAGCTGTGGTGGGACATGTCCCACCACAGTTAATCTGCTTTGTTTGGAAACATCTGTTTTTACCTTTACTCATGTTCCCTTATTCCTGGCTAGCTGAGGAAGACACAAAATAAAGGTTGCTTTTGCATTCTTGTGGCACAGCATGAAACTGTCAAGCTAAGCTTTCAAACAAGCTCAAACCCAGAATTCCAAGTGCTCAGCACCAAAAATTGAGACCAGATTTTAAGAGGTCAGCTGCTATTTCAGCCCATAAATGATGGCCAGATTTTGAAGAGTTAGAAGCTCCCACTCTTCCATTTCTGGACAGACTTCCAAAATTTGTGTTGAGGCTTTTTGAAAATCAGGCATCTTTATTTCCTGAGTAGGAGGAATGTTCTCAACACTCTTGAAAAGGCAAATATTGATGGAGACACTGTTTATGTAATTAGAAAACCTCTGTGTCTTCCCTCAACACAATTTTCTTAAATGTTATGAATAGGGAATAAAGAATTTTGTTAAATGTACTGGGCAAGGGAGTCATCTTGTATAGGAAAGCATCAGATATCTGGACTGTGGGAAGTCAGTACAAGTTGTTCAAGCAGACAAAGGGTTAAAACTCTGGCTCCTGCTTTGCAAGGGCTACAGCAAACCAGCTGGAGACTCTTATTTGGGAGAATGACATTCAGCAGCTAAGAGAGTAGTGACTAGACAAAGAGAGGAAGCTAGCCCAGAATTAGAAGCAGGAATTGAGAATTGTAAATAGGATTTAGGTAAGTGGCTGGAGTTTCATGGAAGGTTGCCACTGGAAAAAGTGAAGTTTTTTACCAAAATGTAACATTGCTGTGACTATGGGGAGTTTCTTGTAGCAGTTGCCTCTTATTTAAAATTGTAAGGCACTTGGCTCCCCTAAAACTAAAGATGGAACTTGTTCTTAATTAATTTTCTTTGATTTTATCCTAGAAAGTATTGTTTTTCTGAGCTGCTTATTCCTGTGTAGCATTTTAATTGTTGTATGAGAGGGAGGCAACTAATGAGATGTAACGTGCACTAGTCTCCAAATGTGTTGGTTGGTTGATTGACTCTGAACTGTATTCTGTTCCCTCCTAGCTCTCTTCACTTTACAGAACCAATGTCAGTGTGGAAAAAAAACTATTTAATTACTATTTAAGGAAAACTGACTGAAACAGAGTGAGGATTATGTTGAGTAAGAAGGCAGCCTTCAGTTGGTCTTCTTACTATGTTTTGATGTTAACCTGTTTGACAAGTTCCATTGTTGCCTTTGTACTACAAGATTATGTAACTAAAATCTGAATGGTAAGTTATATAAAAAATGTCCTCTCTGAGGTTGAGTTTCTTTAGCTTTCTTGACTAGGGTTTCCATAGGATGAATTTGCTTGACTGGTGAAAACTTCTGTGGCTAACCATCCGGTTAACATTCACAGTCTATTTTCAATTTACTTCCCAAATCTATGAATTCTACATAAGTGTTTGTGAGCAGGAAGATGACTATCGAATGTGTGTTGCAGAGAGAGCGGTTTCTAGGAAATTTCTTCCCTTCCTCAAATACTGACAACTTCAAAGAGGCCTGGCATATTGCTACAAAAGGGCTAAAGTTGTGAAATTGGACTTAATTTTGCATCTTTGATATTGTTCATTGTACTTGTAGAAGTTAATATTAAGATCTTTATCTGTATCATCTTTCTCCGCTGTGCCTAAATAGCTGGGTTGAAGGCAACACCTTCTGCAGGAATGTGACATATAGCAGGGTTACTTATACATAGCATGCAGGTGCTTACATGTAGACAAGTGTGATGGGCTAGCTGGTAGTGACCTAGCCCAGACTTTGAAGGGGCAAAAGAAAATTGGAGGACTTGGAATTTCCTTTCCTCACCAATCAGGCTCCAGATACTCACCCCTCATGTCCCCTGATTGGCCCCTTGGGTCCCCAGGAGGGGGATAAAAGGGGCAACGTGGCTGATTCAGGAAAGAGACCAGCCAGGGACCACGAGGCAGGAGCTTCAAAGAGCTGGCAAGAGCTGAGCCACTGGGGTGGAAGCAGTTGCCCCAGAAGAGCCTGAAGGAAGAGGACCTGCAGGCAGCAGTTGGACCCTCAGCAGCATGGCGTGTGGCCAGTAGGAGAGGCTTCCTGCTGGGCTCCCAGATTTCCCAAGAGAGGCTGTGGCCAGCAGGACAGGCTTCCTGCTTCAGCAAGGATCTGAGCAATGACCTGAGGAGTTTCCAGCTTGGCTTCCAGCTCCTAAAATTGGGAACCAGGCAGCTTGACGTGAGGCTGGGGCTCCAGGAAGGTCAAGACCCCTAGCAGCTTGAATCAGTACAAGTACTGGTAGTTGTGTGGCAGTGTTCCTACCTACCACACAGGAGATCCAAGTTCAAGCCCTAGGTTTGGTGACTTGGGGTAAATATCTAACAAGGAGGGATTATTTTTGCAGTGAAAGGGGCCATTGTGTTTTCCACCTTTCTCCCCTTCCAGGTACCTAGGTCCTGTATTACTTTGTCCTTTAAAGAGGCACAACATGTCATATTTCCCCAACCAGTATTGTTTGCTCTGATGTTTGTGTTTTATATTTTGTTAACCCTATCTTTTGCCAATGATTGTAAATGTCTAACCTTTGTTGAATCCTGCCCCCTTGGGGCATTATGGTGTCCACTATACCCCCTGATTATGCCTGTTATGTTCCCAGTATTGTTCCCTTATTAAAAGGTATATGGTTAGGTCCCCAGCAGTGGTCTGGCTCTGCTCTATACGGGGAGGAGAGTCCCTACACCTCCCACAGCACTTGTGCACCTGCTTTGATCCCTTCAATTGGAGAGGGGTTACCTTTTGGAGTACCACCTGAGTTGCACAAGATATAGGGAAAGGACAGAGAGACAAGATGAAGGAAAACAGTAGAATTAATATAGAGAAAGACAAGTCTTTTTTTTTTTTTTAGGAGTTTTCCTCTGTGTCTCCATGAAAAGCTTGGTGAATTTCTACAAAGAAATCTGTTAGGAAGCTACAGAAACAGAAATGTGCTTTGCATTAAGATGGACAACATCTTTTCTAAGGATATCCTATCTAAGATGGGGCTGGCATCCATGCTGTGAGAGATGTGAAGGAGGGCGGAAGCCCTGCTTGAGTGGGGGTGGGGTGTGCAAGGGCAGGTGGAAGCCAGGTAGACCCTGCTGTGCCTGCAGTCTCCAGTAGAGCTCTGGCTAAAAGGAGTGGGGCCCTGTTCTCTGGAGCAGAGAGCCCAGCCTAGGGCTGAAAAGCATGCTGGGATGCTGGGGGACTCTGATGTAACTTAAACCAGGAAAGGATCTGTGCCAGAAGTTCCATAAACTGACTTGACCCAAATCAGTTAAATCTGATACTACATGCAATCAGGTTTATCTTAAACCAGTTTCAGCTATTTTGAAACTGGTTTATGTGCACTGAATTTACGCTCTATTACAGGTTTAAACCAGGTTCTGAACACTTAAACTGGTTTGTGTGTAGTGTCTCTCCGTAGCCCTTATGTCACCTGGGGGAAAAAAAGGGGGGGTTGGGAGAACAGACATTCCTTTTTTCAAAACATGGCAGTGGAAGAGCAGAAATGGAGATGACTCTTCCCTTTTATACGGAAGCCCAGTGACTGGTACACTTGTGTGGCCTATGGGGCACTGGGGATATATGCTTGCCCTGCTCAGTGTGAATGGGTTCAAACCCACATTTTCTGCCTTCGTGAAAAATGCCCTAACCACCTATAGCCTGCTGTAGGGTTGGAGCACTCCCTACTTTTGGAGCTTCACTGGGAGAAAAAAAAATGTGCCTTAAGTGTCTATAAACTTCAAGTGCTTTATGGTTGAGGCTGGTCTTGAGGATTAAAAGCTTGGACTATGCCCATGTTTCAAAGACCTATTTTAAACACTTGCATGACTTTTGTGGATGCCGGCCCTAAACCCAATCCTGACTCCTAACCTTTGCTCTTATCTTCCATTGAACTCCTATACAGTTACTTAATTGTGTGCATGTTTATAATATTAGCCCCTAGGCTTTATTTTATTAGTTCATTAAGACGTTTAACAGCCTTCAAATTTCCCCTACCTTTGATTAAATAAAGCTTTCTTATATGTGACTATCTAATACAGGTGGTTGAGGTTCTTTACCTGAAATCTAAGGTTAGCATAGTAGCAGTATATCCACGTACCTTGCTCCATGTATTGGCAGAATCTCTTCTCTTTTACAGTAGAGGAACACAAACTCTGTAAGTAAAGACATCTGCTGCTATCTAGAGTTGACAGTAAAATCATGTAGATATAACTGCACTGTCTGTCAGTTCTTCTGACCCTTTTAAATGGTGACTGTCAGGGTGCACTGCACACCCATTTGGCACACTTGCCGTGAGAAACTGATATGGGTTGGGGGAAGGGCAGTGGTGCAGTTGTACTCCTTCACCCCCTTGATTCCTGGTCCACCCAAAGTTTAAAACTAAGGGCCTGACAGTGGCTCATTTCTATTCAAGCAGTGAAGGATTCACTTGACTTCATGAATCAATATAATCTATGTGATTCCTTCTAAACTCTTAATTCCATAGGCGTTAGTGTTCTCTCTTTTTTTTTAATGGTCTTGATGTTCCCTTTATTAAACAGTCCTTTTTCCTATAATTGTTCTGTCTGATAGCTGCTCCATTTACTGTAGCTTCTATTTCACAGCTCTGCAGACTGTTTTTAACTAGCAAAAAAAATAATTCAGGTGTGGAAACATGAACTGAGGTGAGCATCTACTCAGGTGTGGAATTGACTTTCAGTGAAGCATTGGATACATCAAGATGCTCAAGAAGGCTAGATTCTGTGTTATGAATCTGAAAGAAATGTACATTTAATGTATTTACTCAAAGTCTAGGTGAGGTTTTTGGATTTAGTCAAATCCAAGACAAGACCTAGTTAGAGAGGGAGGGGGAGTGTAGGGGAGAACTGCCTGTGCAACTCAGGGTGGAGATTGTGCAGTCTTTTTCCCCCAACCCACCTGCTTTTCTGACTCCAGTCCTGACCCAGCCAGGCCCAGGTCCTTTTAATGGCCTGGTCCAGGACCTCTATCTGCCCGGGAGCTGGAGTAGAGCAGAGCAGCAGAAAGTAAGCAGTTGCGGGGTGGGAGTACAGGGGCTCAGCATGTGGGGGAACAGGTGGCAGCACAGTGAGTTGGGAAGGGCAGCACATAGACACAGGTACTGGGGGAAGGGAGCAGGCACAAGCACAAGGGGACAAGGGGAATGGGGGGCAGGTAGCATGGAGGAGCCAGTGGCAGTGAGACAGGCATATGTGGGGGGAGGGGCAAAGGCCAGGAAGGCAGGCAATGTAGAAAGAGGAAGTGGGAGCAAGGGTTAGAATTTAGCCTCTCTCCCCCTGCCTTTGCTTTCCATGACACAGCAGCAGGAGATTCTATACATGGAAAGTTGTAACAAATGTATATATTTCAGGTGTAAATTCCTAATCATTGGGGGGTTGGGTTGCAGTAAATTCTGTCCGTGACGGCTTTAATGCTGACGGGTGGTTGCGTTCAGGCTGTTAGCTAAACACCTGGGCCTTCGCCTCAGCAGGTGGGTGTTTAAAGATAGAGTGGAATTAACCAGGCATTGACACGTATTGGTATCAGGACGATTTTACTTACACCACTCAGAAGCACGACGCAGGCAGGAGACTTGCTTTAGTTACAGATAAGCATGCGGGTTCGATTACAGTTGACAGCATGTGACAAATGAGGCACCAACGGAAATGAGCTAGCAGGTTCTTAGATACGCCAGGGCAATCGGTGGTTTTTAAATGGCAAGCGGGTGTACGCAAAAGCAGAAAGTGTCATCAAGCGTTTTTTTTTTTATAAGCTGCAAGATACAACAACCTAAACATACAACAATGGCTATTGCAATCAATGGCAAACACCAGGTAATAAGTGGGGTTAATAAGTACATTAACCAAGATGATGTGTCCCATCCCATCCAACTGAAAATATCGGCTAACCACCCCTTTCCTATTCCGGCGATATTGTTGGTATCCGCTGCAGTTTTTCGAATCATCATGATCTGGTGTTCTAGAGGGAGTGACATATTGGGAATACCAATACAACAATGATTAAGGAATAGATTTAAGAACTGACAAAGTCCGCCTTCCTTGAGCAGAATAGCGTCTCATGTTAGGTGGTTTTGCGTTGTCATTTGTGAGGTGGCTGTAGTTGTTGATTAATTAGAGCAAAACTTTTAGTGGTTTCGTTGGCTTACCACTCAGCTTCATCTGTTAACTGAGCGACGGCTACACGAGGTCTACCTATGCCTAAGCCCCCGCAAAGGAAGGAGCCTTTGAGAACCCATTGTAGGACCTGAATGCCTTTTTCGTTATTAGTAAGTGAACTCCAGGTGACACCCTGTCGGGCACGGTGACGTAACACGGGTGTCGGTGGTCATGCTGTATTGGCGTAAAGAGGTGGACATAACACAACCATAGCTAAAAAGCATTGTACACCTGAGAGGGTGGCGGGAAGCATTGTATATAATCGCCCATTTGAGCAGGCCCATAGTAACCCAGCAGGGACTGGAGTATTTATGGTTTTACACTGGGTTGGCCCTGTCCATGGTTTGGGGTGTACCTCCCTAGGGATGGCATTAGGATTAGGTGATGCCGCTGAAAAGTTACGGCACCACTGGCTAATTCTGGCTGCCCTTAATATGGGGTAATAATACGAGTGCCAGCTCGTATTATCTGAAACGTTCACCGCCAGAGGGGCGCTCCACATCACGACTGGAACTGGGGTTAACAAGGGGGAAGGGCCAAAAGGAGGGGGTCCCAAGGTTTTAATATCCTCACCAGTTATGGTGAAACTGGGGTCAGGCGGAAGGGGTAAGTGCCAAGGTGGTGACCAACCCCTTTTTGGATAGCATCCAAGCAAGTTATCCAGTTGTTGCCAGTCTACTCCCTCACCTGGGATTCCCCATGGGACCTCAGAGCCGAGCAGCTGCTGAGTGCTGTGTTTGTTTGAGGACAGGTCGGTGGTACTTCAGAGGAAGTCTTTTTGACTCATACCATCGAGGGTTATATTAACAGACCGAGAATAACTATGATGGCGTGAACCCTTGTCACTGGGAAAAGTTAAATTGGCACTTCTTTGAGGGGCCCTATTTCTTGCCTGAAACCATGCAGAAACATTTAATGGGTACACAATAGGGTCCAGTATTGGGTCTATAACCGACAAGGGGAGTTTGAGGTAGGCGTTTAGTCCCAATGTATCACTAGACCCTGTCATATTTGCCCAAACTGACAGAAGAGATAAAACTGAGTTGTAGGATTCAGGGTCTGGAAGAGGCATTGAAGCGAGCACAGCATGCAACAGGATTAGCACGAGCCCTTTCATGACGGTCTGGGAAATCCTCAACGGCATGGGGATGGATGCCAATCAAAGCTCTGACAGGCCTCACAGCAGGCTGTTGTATGTGGTCACTGTGTTCGCTGCTGAACCTATAAAATAAAATGAGAGCAGTAACTGCATCTACAACAGTTAGTTTGCTTGGAGGACAGAGCGACGGGTTAATCAGTTGTGATGAACTAGAATTGGCGACTGGTTTTCATTTTCATCAAGGTATACGGAGTAAGTGTTAGGGTACAGCTCAGATTTGCAGACAACCCCTTTATGCACTCGTGGGTGTGGCTGACGAGGGTGTGGGATCGCAACCCAAACAGACTCGTCTGGCGCAAACTTTGGTTGCCATGCTTGAGGTTTTTGAGGCTCGGATTCATTCCACAGGGGTTTGTTCTTGTTGAGCGAGATTAATACATCGTGGTTAAAATTTGTCCAGTTTTTGTAACTACCACTTCCTCGGAGGCGTAGTTGCTCCTTGTACATGCCAGTACATCTTTCTACCACTCCGTTCGATTGGGGATGATAGGGGAGATGAAGGTGCCTGGTTACGTTATGGAGGTGTGCAAACTTGATGAACGCTATGGAGTTGAACAGGGGTCCTCTGTCTGACTGGATTTCATTAGGAGCTTGCCAAGTAGCAAATACAGGGGTTAGTGCAGTGATGACAGCTGTGGCATTGCTTTTCCCTAGAGGGATTACTTGCAATTGTCGCGTGCCCAGGTCAACGACGGCTAGTCCTTTGTTTGGTGGCTTGGCTCCTGGCAGGGGTCCTAGAAGGTCTACCTGCCAGACTTTTCTGGGTGCGAAATGTCGTGCATCTAGTGCTCCAACTTGGTGTTTCGTTCGGTGACACTTTTCTTTGGCACGTTTCACAAGCTTGAGATACCCGCTCCCAATCAGACCTTGTTCCATAAGGCGCAGGGGTCGCTGTAGTAGATTGTCAGCGTAAGTGACTAGCCCTTGGTCCTGGGTGTCCCCAGTGTTTGTGGAGCCACATGAGGAACTAGTCTAAATGTGGTTTTGGGTCAACTGTTTTCATGGCCAGAACAACATCACTTCGAAGAGGGTCTTCTAGGATTTTGTTGATGATTTCATGCACAGGGTCAGTTTCGAGTTGGTGTGATTTGGTGTGCTTTATCAGTGGTTGAATAGCAAACTTTGATAACATGCCCCAAATCTCCTCCCAATCCTCTAGGTTTTCCGCCACTGTAGCCATGCCTGTAACAATCTTATAGACGTACTGGGAATCGATGGCTATGACAGGAGGTGGAAGCATCCCATCATGATGTTGAAGGCAATGTCGGATAATGGCTTTGAAACCTAGGAGTTCATTTTTTGGGGCTGTGGCCCCTTCGGGGGTGTTGAATATTCCTACATCATGACACAACTTGCAATAGAACCCGTAGCCCCCTATGTTTCGAGAGGTACCGTTGGACGCCATCCAGGCTGGGACTGTAGTTCCATAGAGGGTGAGTGAGGAGTCTTCTTAGGCACCGGGATTGGGCGGTAAGTCTTCGCACTTCCAGCAACACCAATGGTAGTGGTGGTTGAGTACTATTTCATTCCAAGTAGCTGGTTCCCCTTAGAATTGTGGGTCGACCTTTTCGGCGTTCAGCAAGGGTAGGAGAGTGGCGGCTGGTGCTCGGAGTGTCTCATGTCCATGAGAGAACAGTTCTACGAGTTGTCCTGCTAACAGGATTCTTCCCACGACCCCACATCGATGCTGAGTCACTTGGAGGGTTTTGTGTGAGGTGTAAACTAGCTCGCCTTGGGGGTTGTGGACAGTGGCCCATATGTGGTTGGTGGTGTATCCCAGAGTTACTAGTGCCTCAGCGAAATCAAATGCGTGAAGCAGCATGGTTTTGATGGCATGTAGAAGATTATGAAGGTCCCTTTTGTCCTTCCTGGTCCAAGACGTGGCTTTTCGTGACCTCTCCGGGGTTTGTCGTTGAAGTCTTGCAAGTACCAGGTGCTGTTCATGGTGCTCGTGGCTAATGCTGGAGCATTGCGGTATCCCTGCGGGCAAACTGTCCACCGGTACAGTGCCCTTGACACACACATTCAGGATTCTGTCCCGATCGATGTTATCCTTAAGATCAGCAGTTGTTCCATACCTCTTGCCCCTTTGAAACTGCCATTTCAAGTAGGCATTGTGGTAGCATAGAAGCGTTGGGCTGCATGAGTGGCTGACATCGTTTATTGGCCTTGCGGTAGTCAACTGCTAACCGTACCTCATTGGGCTTCGCAGGTTTGGCAAGTCCCCACCCTGGTGATAGGTGGGTACTGGCGGCCACTGGTCTTATGCATTCCTGTTGTTCGAGGCGCCGTAGGAGGCTGATAAGGGCCTCCTGTAGGGGGCCTTTAGTCAGGATTGATTTGTAACACCATGTGGATGTGTTGCAGAGTGTGGGTCTGTGCAGATCCACTTCCAAAACGGTAATCGGAAGAGCTTGCAACACTTGTTCCTTCAGTTCGAGTGCTTTCAGTCCAGAGATCCCCAAAATGTTAATGCCCCCCTAGGACCGCCTCTAATGCGTGGTGGTGTCTGACCACAGTGAACCTTACTTTTGTTGTAGTGGTGACAGAGTTTAACCCTTGGACCTTGATGGCCTTCTGTGTCTTTATGTGAGGTGTCGTTGGGGTGATGACATTAACCTGAGCCCCGGTGTCGAGGAGAAAAAGAACCTTGCGTCGTATAGCTGGGTCGGTAGAGTTGTAAACAGTGAATTAGGCATAGTGGCGAGGGTCTGTATGGTCGGGCTTAAGTAGGCCGCCGGGGTGACCGGTGGCCATTACTCGCTTTTTGGCTTGTCCTGGTATTTGAAGTCCAGTGCGGATGCTAGGTGGTGCTGGCCCTCATCCCCAAGGACACGTAGCTGCTGCTTTGTAAGCTGAGTGTTGCTTAGAAGAAACCCAAACATCGCCCTTTCTTCCGGTGTCCTTTGTGGTAAGGGCTGTGGTTCACGCTGAAAATCAGGCTGGCGCCATGGCAGCCCTGAATCCTTGACCAGGTATGCCATGGGATGTAGTTTTCTTTCACCAGAGGTTTTCTCCGTGGCATCCATTAGGGCTGCAGCCATGGGAGCTGGCTTAGCAGGTCCCCAGACAGTTGTCCAGCCTGGGGTCCAAGGACAAGCCTGAGGATTATGGCTTATTTCCCTCCATAAACCTCCACACATGCCTCAATACTGCCCATGGTCGTAGGTACATCACTGGGACGCGTTAGAGAACGATGAGGCCATGGTTCGTTGGCTTGTTTCCGAATCAAGTCCAACTGGTCTGCTCGTGGGTTCCAGGACGTGTAGGACACTCCGTTAATCACCAGCAGCAGATGGATGGGTTGGGCGGTCATCCATTATGCCATGCATGGGATTTGCTGCACATTCGACCTGCAATGAGAGCTGGGAGCAGATTGGGCCAGCGTTTGTTGTCCGTAATTATGTTCATGTTAGTACCATGCCCCCCGCTCCATGAAGCTTGACGCGTTAGGAAGCTCCTCACGATCAAGTGTGTTAGACCCATATTCAACCACCAGTCACCCCAACCACAGTGCTAAAGTTTCACCCAGGGCTAACTTTGATTCTTTATATAAATCCTGTAATTCAGGGCGTGTACAGGTGCAGTATGTAACAGTAGTGCAAGCCTTGCCCTGATCGTCAATCATTTGTTTTATCAGAGCTATGGGATGCACAACCACCAATGGCACTGGTGCATCTGGCAGGAGGGCCAGATATAACTTCTCAGTTTCATAAAGCTGTGGATCCACGGCCGGTGCTGCCTCAAGGGGCGGACCAGCGGGTGGCGCCACTTTGGGAGGTGGGGCCGGTGGGGCCGTAGGTGTTACCGTGGCTGACCATTCCCCTTATGGAACTTTTTCATTGTCACGCCCTTTCTTTTCCCCAGCGCCATTTTCGGGTGGTGGTTCAGAACTTTCTTTTACCACTGCATCTGTGGCCGTTTTTCCAGCTGTGGCTAGCTGGGCCTCTAAGTCCACAGTCTCTTGTAACAGGCTGATAAAGGCACGAAACAGCACATTCATCATTTTTCCTTTGTCCCACTTATGACCTGCCCACTTCGTTGTTGTGCAGCCCTCCGTCTCTAAACTTTCGCGGAGTTGTGCGAGCAGCTCATGGCTGCATGACCCAAGTGCCAGAGTTGGGCAGTTGAACTTATCAGCTGGCATCAGCTCCCCGCCCTCCCACACATCGCATGCAGTGGACATATTCTTGGGCAGGGATCAGGTTCGCTGCACCCACCGGTTTTATTCAGGCCAGGGGCATTACCTCAGTCTTTTTCCATGGCCTGTACAGAACCCGGTCGCCACCCATAACACAGCCAAATGCCCCGAGGGACAGATCCACCGCCCACTCCTTAGTGACTCCCTCTTCCCTCTTTAGCGAAAAGTAGCCATCAACGCACTCCGACCCCGCTCCGCCTGCTTGGTGATAGGCAATGTGCGCCCACAGTTCATCTGCATCATTTGCACGGCACCCCCACGGCACGCCCCACTGCGCCAGGGGCAATTCCAACTCCATCGCATTTCCCCAGGATCCTGTTCATGATGCCATGTCCACTATGGCTTTAATGCTGCCAGGTGGTTGTGTTCGGGCTGTTAGCTAAACACCTGGGCCTTCATCTCAGCAGGTGGGTGTTTAAAGATAGAGTGGAATTAACTAGGCATTGACACGTCTTGGTTGCAGGAAGATTTTACTTACGTCACTCAGAAGCATGACGCAGGCAGGAGACTTGCTTTAGTTACAGATAAGTGTGCGGGTTCGATTACAGTAGACAGTGTGTGATGAACGAGGTGCCGACGGAAATGAGCTAGCAGATTCGTAGATATGCCAGGGCAATCGGTGGCGGGGAATCGTTGGTGGGTGATCAGTCCACCAAGTTACTCTGTCCAGTTGTTCAGAGTTCTCCGACTTGGGAGGAAGCTGCATTACTATTTAAATGTGCAGGATGGATTTGTCTGCATTATGACCAATCATTTTAGGCCACGCCATCAGGTTCAACTTTGAAACACCAATCATTTAATGTTTTCACTAGGGTTTTATGCCAGGGATTTATTGCAGGGATTTTCTTTTACTCTTGGCCAATGATAAGCCACCGAGTGGAATTCTGATTATCAGTAAGGCAGCAGCCTTTCTGTTGAGAACGGCCTCGAACCATCTTCCCAAGACATGATAAAAGACGAGACTATGAGACTGTTATGTAAAGAATGCCCATCTGCAGTGATAAGGAGGAGATAGCTGTGCCAGGCAAGAGGCCTCGAAGGAAAATAATGAAATACACAGGAAAGTAGGTGAAAGGGCTCCTTATAATACTAAAAAACACACCCCTAGGTGGAGGTATGCTAGGTACGCTAATGAAACATACATGTATGGAAATTAAGTACATGGTTAAGACGCAGGTATAGAGACACGTTCAGTAGAGGACTTGCATCACTCACCTGCAACCAATCACTGAACAGTATGCTTACTAACTTTTGAAAGTTTCTGTATAAAAGATGCTTAGAAATAGTGTTTGGTGTGCTTGTTACCTTGCACTTTTATTGCTGGCAATAAAACTCTTTTCTTTCAAACTTCCACCCCTGGTATTCATATTGGCTTTTGCATACCGGACACAGACCCAGATTTGGGACCCAGATTTCTACTTCCAAACTTAGAAGCAGAGTTAAATTTCACTTCCTGGCTGTGATGTAGGAGAGGTTTAGGCTTTGTTTCTTTTCAGTGACACGGGCACTGTTTTACTGGGTTGTGATAAATTCAAAATTGTCTTGGATTTGGGTAAATATCGTAATTCCAACTACAACAGGACTAAAACAAAAAATTTTCTTTTTGTTTTTTTTTTTTTTGCCTAGTTGGTTGTTTTTTTTCATGCATTCCCCATAGTCTTATGTTTTGGTTTTTATGCTTCAGTCCTGAAGTAAATAACACACCCCACAGGCCTCTAGCATATAAGTGAAGCTTCCAGTTCCTTTTTACCTGGAGAAAAATGTGTTTGTTATTGTGTTCAGTGATGCACCACACCACCTGAACCCCCGCCCCCTTTCAAAATTCAGGTCCACCTATCCATGGGTTTGTACATATCTTCTATGGTTTCCCTGTAGTGGCTGCAGTCAGCTGACAAAAGGTTTGTAATGTGAACATGTTCTCATTTTTATATTGCTGGTGTTGCCTTCACTGAGAGCAGGTTTGAATGGCTATATTTTTTGTTTTGGTTTTTATTGTCTAGTAATTAAATATTTATTCTGCAGTTGAGTTCTTGCTTTAATGGGCCAGATCCAGAAAGATAAGTGCCTAAAAAATGACTGAGGCAGACTTTTTAGGTGTGTAAGTTTAGATGTGTTCTCTGAAAACCCCTAATCACCTAACTTTGCAGATACCCAAATTGCAAGATGCCTCTGCCTTTGGCCCAAAAGGTCCCTTGGTACTGTGCACATGCTCAGAACTGCCCCAGGCTGTTCTAGTTGCCTAGCTCCCTCCAAGCTTCATTGCCATTCACAATTTAGGTGGAGTGGCACCTGAGTACCCTGAGGGGTGTTCTCAGAATAAGCTTACTGCACATGAAGAGAATTAAAATGAATACAAAACAGAGCAACTGTAGTCAGTCTCTTTCTAAACATGGCTGTAGGAGGAGGTGTCGGTAATACCACTGCCATTTACACAATGCCTTAGTTATTAGAGCAGTTGCCCCTGGAACTGGGAGACCTGAGTTATGCCTTTTTATCCTGAAGAGATTCAAATGTACATCTTCAACTTCCCAGGAGACTGCCTTAATCAGTAACCTATAAATAGCTGAACCTTGCTCTCTGAAAACCCCATGTCACCTAACTTTGGAGATACCTAAATTGCTAAGTCCTCTCTTTTTGACCCAAAAGGTCTCTTGGAGCAACTTCCAAACCTTTTGATAAAGCTAGGTCACTTTATGGCATGAGTCATGCAGCCAGAACAAGCAAAGAGGAGTCTAAATTTATGGTTGAGTGGTTAGGGCACCGGACTGGGTGAGATTGTAGTCCTGCCCCTAGAACCCAGGCCTTTCTCTTCATGGGCAAGTTTTCTGAACATCAGAGTGCTTTTTGAAAGGGAGACAGCTCCTCCATCTCCCATTTTAGTGTGTTATAAAAGGAAGTCTGTCAACCCTGCTTTTGTTTTTGGATTTTTAAAGGAACAGTTGTAAATGATTGTAAATCCTGAGTGGATGGAGGTGCAACTCTCCCATCCTTCCTAAGGGCCTAAACTCTGAAGGTGGGTGGGGTTATGACTGCAGACACACTCATGTCTGTTATATTTCCTCTAGCTAGCTCTAGGTGGCCTCCCATGACAGGTTTGTTTTTTGGGATCAACCTTGTAAGATTTCTCCATGTATTGTATAGGGAACCTAGTTCCTAATGCTGGGGGATAGACGCCTATAATTTAGGTATGCTAGAACTGTTTAGGTGGTCAGGTTTTACTGGATCTCACCCTTATTACATCAATATTCTTACCAAGAAAAACTTTAAATAGCAAGAAATACAAATATTGAAGGAAATCATCAATAGCTGACTGTAGAGCTTATCAAAGTGATGCACATTTGGTGCATTACTTGTCATTTGTAAATGCCTACTTATCTGCCCAACCAGAGAAAGTATCAGTAAATTTCCATGAATTAGCTAAAGAGTATCTGTCTTCCCTCATCTGGGAACCTTTTACTCTGAGGTGATACTCTCAAAGAGATTAGTTGATTATAATGAAGGTAAAAAAAAGGGGTGGGGGGAATTATTTTGGAACACTTAGTAAATAATGCATAGGACAGGAAGGTTGAAATGTTTCTCTCTAGTGCTTCATCCACAGGCTCTCTTGTTTTATGAAACTGAAATGTCTCTTTCTGGGAATGTCAAGCTGAAAGTGAAACCATCATGTCAAGCATCAACAGAAATAAAATAAATTTATTTTTGGTGTGTCAAGAAATTAGATTGGGAAACAGGATTTACATTAATCCATTAAACTGTCATATTCATTTAAAAGTAGCCAAAGCATCCTGAAGGTGGCTAATGCTAATTACAGTACAAGGATGATATACACTTGTAAAATGTCAGTCTGAATACATGGTACTGAGCTGAGGTTTTCTACAATTGGAGGAACACAATCTGAAAGACAGCAAAATGATGGTTGTGTTAATGATCTGGTTACAAATTCCCAATTTTAGCTTAATACTATTTTCACATGCCTTGAAATAAGAACTATGATAAAATAATTCTGTAATCTAACTTCCATTGTAACTTTCTGCAAATAATTATTTTCTGTTCTAGTGTCCTTTGCTTCCTCTGAGACCAAGGAACCCTGAGATGCTTAAGTATTATGCCCTCTTTCTCTGGTTTTCTTTTTTTTCTTTCTACCTCTAAGTTATGGCAAGTAGGAATTTTGACTGCCTTTCAACTGAAAAGAAAACTCAGAAAGACCTCGAGCTTGGTGAAGACCACTTATGTTTGCCAGTTTTCTCTAGTAGATAGATGACTAGTCAATAATGCAAAGGCATTCTCCTTTATAATCTAACAACACTGTTTCCAGTAGTGTGTGGTTTCAGTTTCTAAGAGTAATCAGTAGTAGAACTTGGACACAACTGATTTTAAGTATCATTTTAATGATTTTATTCTTACATATTTCTCTTCACTAGCCAGTTGCTTAATGTCTAACAGATTTACACATGCTTCAGGATCAAGCATAGCAATGGATTTTGGCTTCATGATGGAAGGAACTAATTCACACATCTGGTAACAGCTAGTTAGGGCCTCACTTCATAAAAGCCGGTACAATAGGGTGTAGGAGGAGTAGGTCAGACTGGGGATGACTGTCCATTTTGCAAGGCACTGTTTGGAGGCCATGGGGTGTGGCATATACTCTTTGGATTTCAGGAAGCAGGCATGGTAACTGGCAAGGAACATGTTTGCTCACATGTATCTGAATCTGGAATTTACACACCTTGCTTGTAGGTCTGAAACTCTTGTTATATGAACAATACCGGAAAAGCCATCCTGAAACGGTGCATGAGTTCTGGAGAGGGGTGGGGGGAGTTGCCAGCTTTGATTAAGATTTATTATACTTCCGAAGTTTTGTAGTCCCTAAGCTTAACGACAGATGGTGGTGTAACTCCACCAATTTTGTAACTTCTCCGCTCACTTTGATGTTGTAACAGAGTCTCCTTGATTTGACTTCAGTTAAAAACAGTCTTTTCTCCTCTTTCCAAACTGTCTGGAACAGTGAGTGGGGAAGTGAGGGGAAATGCATCCACGTAGAAGAACAGCCTGTTTATTTGTAAAGGGAACAAGAAAACAATCATCATGGAGAGTGGGAATCTGATCTACACCTAATGCTGCCAGCTGCAGGGAAAAATGCATTACATTAATTAAAGGAAGACGTTTCCAAGTGGTTTACGTGAGGCAAGAAATACAATACAAATGCGCAGATGAAATCGCAAACCGTAAACAGGAACAAATGAAACCCACCAGCCTTTTTCATTAGAAAGCTAAGTGATAGTTTAAGCCTTCGCCGTGGCATCGTTTCAGAAGAGCCAGAGCCGTGTGGGCTTGCTTGGCTCGAAGTTTTTTGCAGACTGCCACGCCAGTTAACGCCAAACCATTTAGGCAGGCGAGAGTCCTGTTGCACCCCTTGCTTTCAGACTAGGCTCGGGACAGCCCGGGCTGCAGCGTGTCCTCCGCGGCTTTCCGGGGGTCAGCCCACTCGGGTTTCTCATTCGAGATGTTTGATTTCACGCCGGGAGCAGGGGCAGGGAACACGGCAAACGAACTTGAGCGCTGGCTGGGTGCCAGCCAGAGCCAGCCCTCTGTTTTTGTTTGTCTTGCGAATTTTCTTTCAAACAATCCCGTGGCAAAACAGTTCCCACTGCCCGAGTGTTTGGACACGCACGGGGAGAGGCGGGGGGGACAAGCCGGCTCGCCGCGGGATGCCGCCTGCGTCTGCCTGGCCGGTGCGGCCGAGAGGGTCGCCCTCGCGCCCTGTCAGCGCCCCGGGCGCCGCGTCGCCCGATGCCCTTCGCCCGGGGGGATTTCGTTTGCGGGGCTCGGGTGCACTCCGGGCAGGGACAGGGGCAGGGGCGGGGAGGGGAGCGCGGTCGCTCTCTCTTTTCAGGACTTCTCAAGTTGGCTGTTCCCAGAAACTTTTTGTTGTGAGCTGCTGGGAGCTCTTGGCAGCCTGAAACGCATCCGCACCGCTCCCGCGCTCACAAACTAACGCGAAATCAAGTAGCGCGAGTTTCTTGGGAACTTGGGCAGTTAATGGCGGGGAAAGGACGACAAAAGCATCGTAAGGAGCAAATAAATTTATTTTACGACCACCCCTCAGCAGGCCCCGCGCGCTCCCGGGGCAGGCGATGGCAGGAGTGTGCGTGCCCTCGGGCTGAACTTTCACCTCGCGAACCCGGCCCGAGCGCCGCGGCTGCGAGGAGCTCGGGGCTCCGCTACGGCCCCGGGCAAGGGGGAGCGGGGCCGGGGTCCCCTCTTGACATCCGCCCCTACTTCTTCGTCCACGGTGCAAACCGCAAGAGTGGGAGCGGAGCCGGCTGCCTCCCTGCCCTTTCCTAGCCCCGCCGGTTTTTCCACGCGCGGGCAAGTTTTACTTGATTTCGGTTTTTTGCGCCTCATCGGCACTGGCGCGAGCCCCCGCAACTTCGTGCAGCCGCTCTGTCACGGCGTGTCTCCTGTCTCCATCCTGGCTCTCTGACCCTGCCTCGAGGGGAAAGTTGCGCCAAAATCAAGTTCTGAGATGGGGTTTCTCGTGCACCTCAAGGCGGAGGGGGGCCCGGAGTGCGGGTGGGAATCCCCCCGGCACCTCGCACAAAACCTTCATTTGTGCCTGAGGCAGGACGGGCCTCGCCTCGCCTCGCAGTGCCCGCAGAGTAGCAGCAGCCAAGGCTGTGGGTTGCAAGGGTATGTGTAAGTCGTTGCAAATATGCGCGCATCTGTTTGAGGCGTTCCAAGTGTGTGCGAGTGAGGCATTTCAAGTGTTTGTGGTGTTTGGAGTGCGTGTGTGTGTGGAGGGCCTTCCATTCACTTTAATTGCGAATGGCTTCAGGTCTTTGCTGGAGGGAGAAGCAGCTTTTACATCCAACACCGAGCCTCAACTTCCCACTCCTCGCCTCTTTGTTTACTGGCGCCTTGGCAAGGCGGCTCGGGGCGCCCCCAGCTCAGTTGCAGGCCGACTTGGGGCGCTTCTCTCGCCCCCCCCTCGCTCCCGTGAGCCAGAGCAAAAGCCAGGAACCCGAGTCGGGCGAGAAGCCCGCGCGGATCGGAGAAGACGGCTCAATTCCTCGTTTCTGGGGGCGAGGACAACTCCCTTGTTCTCCTGCGTGCGCGCTCGTGAATGACCCCGCTGGCTGGAGGGGACCGGGGGGGGGACGGGGACACGAGCAGCCGCGGGCGGGGGCGGCTCTGTGTGCCCAAGTTCTCGCGGTCTCATCACGTCTCATTGTCGCCCTCAGAAATAGCCGAACGAGCAGCTGGTTTCCATTGGGAACAAGGGGGTGGGGGGAGCACCTGGTGTGCTGGAGGAGGGTGCACTTTATCCACCAAAGACCTTGAAGCAAATGATTCACAATTAAACAGAATTCAAATGTCTACCAAAAAAAATAAATAGGAAGTTCAAGTGTCCTCAGCCAGGACGCAGCCGTCAGGCCCGGGACCGGCAGCAGCGCCTGGAAGGGGCACGAAAGCGGTGGGGCCCGGTTCCTAGCGCCCTTAGCGGAGGCAGCGAGCAGCGCCCCTACCGCCCTGGCCCTCTCCCAGGAAGCGTGAACCGGCGCCCGGGCCGCTTCTCCCAGCGCGGTGCTTGGAGTTTGGCCCGTGCGACCCCCCCGCCGCCTCGCAGCCCGGACGCCCCCGGAAAGGGCAGCTGCAGCTCAAGGCAGGCGTCCCTCCCCGTTGGGGGCGGGTTGGCCCCGGGGCCGTCACTCGGTGCTGCAGACACCACGTCGGGCTTTGTTTCCCCCCGTCTGCTCCAGCCGCCGAGTCCGCAGGGCGACTGGCGCAAACAACTTCCCGGCCGGGCGGAGCAGGAGCAGGTGGACCTGACGTCAAGCCGGGCGCCGCGCTCCCGCATTGTGCTCAGCCAGGCTCCCTGCCCGCCGAGGCGGCGCCGGGGAGGACGGCGGAGGGGTGCACTGCCCGGCCGACCACTCTTCACTTTTTCTGCTGCAACCCCCCTCCCCTCCCGCGTTTCCGAGAGCATTATTAGCACTTCTGTGCAGGCCACTTGGCGGTCATGTGAGCGCTCCCTCCCCTGCACCCGTGTTGTTTTTGCCCGCCCAATACACAGACACACACACACTCACACTCTCTCTCTGCACTCCCCCCCCCAGACGCGCGCGCGCGGGGGGTGGAGGCTGCAGAGCGCTAGACGGAGCTAGCCTCCAAGAAAGCGCGAGACGCGGCGCTCCCGCCGCCGCTTGTCCCTGCCCCTGCCCGGGGCTGCGGAGACGGCTCCGCCCGCAGAGAATCACCCAGCCCAGGCATCGATGCCGCCGCTGCTTGTCGTCCCCCTCTAATCCCCCGCCCTCCGTCCCCTCCCGTGACTCTGCTCGCGCGTCCCGGCGGCAGCGGCGGCGGCAGCTGCTCCTCCTCCTGCAAAGACTTTGTATGTGTTTGTTTGTGTGTGGGGGCCAGTGCAGCTCCGCGCTCTCCCTCTCTCGGTGGCAGCTCCTCGGGACGCTCTACACACTATCTCCTCTTGGTAAGTTTTCTCCCCCCCCGTTTTCTCCCCCTTCAAGTCCCCGCTTTTGACTTGTTACTTTCATCCTTTCTCCCTCCCCCCCTTCTCTCCTTGCTGCCGCTGCTGGAAAGTTTTCAGCTCCAGCAGCTCTTAAGCGCGGTGGGTGCAAAATGTGACATGTGTCAAGTTCCCTCCTTGCAAATGGGTCACTTTGTGCTCCCCCCCTCGGATCACAGTTGTGACGGGAGTGGTGGGGAGGTTGTGAGATGGGGGCTAACTTGTTTGGGTTTGTTTGTTAATGTGCCTTGTAGTTTTGAAGTGGATTTAAAAGTCTTGCATCCAGGCTGAGGAGCAGTGGGATCGGGGCACCCAGGGGTTGACTTAGTTCTCCTAGACTCCCACCCCCCATGAGGAAGGAGAAGCGCACAGTGTCTTCCCGAGGAGGCTGCGATGCGAATTGAATCCCTTGTTGTGTGCGCCGCGGTGCCACCTACCAAACTTCAGCTGGGCTTTTAGCAGCGTTTGGTGCAAAATGGAGTTTCTTCTTGAAGCCCAACTTTTAGTCCAGATGCACAATGCAGGCACCGCGGGGCGGTGAAACGCTCTGTTGGATGATGCTGTTTCAGTCGGAGGGGGCCTTTCATTCCCATCCCTGCCTTGCCTTTTTTTTTCTTATAGGAAAATTCTAGACACACGTAGCCTGGTAAAGAAACATGTCCCACTGCGTGTGCGTGTGTGTGTGTAGCTTGCACACAAACACCTCTCTCAGCTTTCCAGCCTCCCTGGCCCGTCCCTAGGTGCAGCAGTGGAGGGGAGGGACCGTTGGGAGCTTGATCTCGCCGTTGATCTGGCGCCCGGCCCTGCTCAGCTCTGGGCGCTGGCCCGCCCGGCTGCACGTGCACTCGGAGGGGCAGTGCTGCGGAAGGTGTTCGCCATCTACCCTCTCTGGCCTGGGCCGGTTACTGCATGCTACTTGATTTTGCCTACACGGCCAGTTCCCGTCCCCACTCTTGGGTCTCCTCCACCTTCCCGACGCCTTTTGAATGTACTTGGCGGCTAGAGTTAACCATGAATAACAGCAACAGAAAAGTTTAAGCCTAAAACGAGATGAATACGTAATCACGCCAGGCCTATGCGATTTCTGGGGTAGTTATAACTTGTAGTGGGAGCTTGCTCCTGGAATTTTGCTCTTGAAAATCAGGAATAGTCAGAGACAGAAAGTTGTCCAAGTTTGATTCTGAAGAGCTTGAGAGCTAGAGGGCAAATGGCTGGGAGGCTTAGCAGGGTTTGGTTGTGAGGGGAAGGACAGGGAAGAAAAAAACAGGTATTAAAGAGACTTACTTAGGCTTCTCTAGGACACCCCACCTGAAAAAGGCCCCCCCCCCATACACACTTTTGAGAATATGGGTGACTCAAAATATAGAGATGAGAACTTTCAGAAAAAAAATATAAAGTGGGATATCACTTATTATCTGGATCAATCCAATCTAAACCTGTAGCAAGCTGCTTGTTATATATTACAATTTAAAATGGCCAAGGTATTGAACTCAAATAGGTCAAGGTAAAGATGACATACGGTGGTTTTGGTCTCTTCCTCTGTTCACAAGTTAAACTTGTTTCAGGCTTATCATGACTGTCTCAACAGTCAGTTTCTTTTAAGGTTGAACACCAGTTTAAAAAAAGGATAACCCTTTATTACTTTGGGCATTTGTAAACTGCCTAAATTGGGTGTCAGAGAGAAGCAGAGAGGAAAAAGACTGAGGTAACTATTGGGTCATGTTGTCAGAGAGTAATTATACTTGTGGGGAAAAGGATTTGACATATGGTAGCTGGACCAGAAAGAATGCTAGTGGAGAGAGAGAGAGAGAGAGAGTGTGTGAGAGTGAGTGTGAGTGTGTGTGTTTAAATCCCTAAAGTTTTAAAGTTAAATCCCTACCCTACATTTTATAGTCTCATCTCTTAATAGAGGAAGAGAGTGACAATGAAGCCACAGGAAGAGCCATGATACTTTACACTTGAGTAGCATTTCTGTTTTTAGTGGCTTTTATTTTACTTTTTAATAATAAGAGAAACTTAAAACTGTACCTTTTGAGCAGTTTTTATTATGTTCCTTTGCTGCTTGGCTTTAAGGGCCTGATCCAAACCTCATTGATGACTACGGGGGTTGTTACGTGGATGTCAATAGTCTCTATCAGGCCCTTGGTAACTTTTATAACTTTTGAGACTGGGGAGTTAGCTTGTGAAAGTTTATTTTTAATTTCATTTTAAGAGATTTTGATGTGTGTGTGTGTGTGTGTGTGTGTGTGTGTGTTTACCCCTGGTAATTTAAAGTTGCCAAGGAAAAGATATTGCTGCTAATAATATGACTATGAAGAAAGTATGGTTCATTATTAAATTGTTTTCTTTAATGTTACTCTAAACCTGCATGGGCAAGATATTGATTCTAGTGTTTTAGAGAGAATATTTTCAAATGTAGCATCATATTTGGTATCTATAATCAGTTGTTTTTGCATGAATGAATTCACAGAAAAAAAAGTAAGTATTTTTAGAATACATATAATACTCTATTTGTATATTCAATCTATATATGATTTAGTAGCTTTTAATGTGGTAATCTGGTATGTATTTTGATAATGTATACTATCGAAAATAGTTGCTTCAGATGAGGCCTCATTAAATTTACATGAGATTTTAACAAAATGAGCTCAAACACTTGCAAGTTAACCCTTATATGTGGGTTTCTTTGGTTTTGTGTAGCAGGAGTGACTTTTAATCTTTGTGATACATTGTGCACGGCATTTAGGAAATAAACTCTTAATTGTTTTGTGACTTTTTTCTATTCATTCAGCATTGTATAAGAGTACAGGTCTCTTTAAACACCAAGCAAGTTAATGTTTATAGAGTGCTTGAAAGATTAAAAGTACTGTATAAGCTAGGTATTTTAATTCATAAATGAACAATATTAGTATTTAACAGTGCTCGAGAGAAAATGTACAAATGCAATGGGTGTATTGATTTCACAGGTTTAAAAATGACTAAAACTCAAAACATCAAATAATCACACATTGCTTAAATAGTTTAAATGGAGTTCTAAAATAGAAATGCATCTGAAAACTATTTTAAGAGTAAAGACTAATTCTTGTCATTTGAGTTTTTTTTCTTAATGTAATAAAAAATTGTTGTGCACTTCTGTTTTTCAGGTTTGATTTAATTGAAATAGAAAAACAAATTTGATAATTTGAGAAGATGCATTTAATTTGGCATTGTTCAGGAGGTATTATATTTTAGTGGATGAGAAGAGCCCCAAACTCCTGAGTTTTGCCAATGATTTACTTTATGGTTTTGGAAATGTTGCTTAACTTCTGTCTCCCATCTGCTAAATTAAGTTAATGACACTTATCTACCTACCTGGCAGATGTGAGGATGAATTAATTAAAGTTTATTAAATGTTAAGTATTATTTTTCCCCTCCTCTTCCTGGCTTTCCAGAGCAATTTAATTCTAGTACTGGTGGGAAACAGAATGAGTGATGGGAGTTGTCATGTTGTTTCTCTCTGAGTCAAGTCATAAAGAGGTCATTTTCTTGTATGAACTGAAAGTGGTTTAGGACACAGGTCACTAAGAAGTACTCATGGTATGTGTGATTGTTCATGGAGAAAACTGCAAATCACAGTGAATCTCAGAAATGCTATCAAATCCATTACAAAAATTGAATACTAATTTTTGGCACACTCAGACTGATTACTCTTTTTAAACTTTGTGACAGTTAGTGGCACTAGAAATAATGTAAAGTGTCTAATTTTTTCATACCAATTGCTGCATACTTCTCAAAAATCCCTTATTAAAAGGGCAGCCTTCATTTTAGACCTAACTTTTTTCCATTTTGACTTTATATTTTTCTAGATTGTAACTTTGAAATTATTGACACTATGGAACTGAACTAAACTGATGTTACAGAAAAAGTTAGTTACTCAATATCTTAACCTTGGATAGTCTTAAGATTACAGTCGTATTCTATTAGGAGCTTTTTTTCCACTTTGGGCCTACAAAGGTTGAAGGTGCTTGTGTTGTTGAAAAAATTGAAAGGTATTTCTAGATCTGATTTTCAAGATTTGTTAGAGCAGCCTCCAAAAATAAAACAGAGAGAGAGAGAGGTCAGGAGAGTTAAAAATACTAATTACCTCTTTTTTTCTCCAGTAAGATTCCTAATAACACTTATCACTTTTTTTTTTGTAAATTGTCTAAAAAGCTTATTCTTATTTATCACCAGATGTGGATGTTTGCAGATATACATTTTTATTATTTTTTTCCCCTTCACTTTTTTTATTAGATTTGCATGTGAAGTTCAGGATCTTTGAGTATCAGAAATCCAGATATGAGCTTCAGTGGAGACCAGTGTGCTTCTGGAGAGGTAGTTAGCTTTGTTAGTCTGAACTAAGGTAGAAGCCAGGGTAGATTCACACCTTTAAAGACTACACCAGGGATGCATTACGCAAGCCTTCCTAGGCAGAGGGGTGCTCTGAGGTGGACTGCAGGAAGCAGAACTGCTAAAAAGAAGCAGTGATTATAGTGTTAAGGGTAGGGAATAGGGGAGGGAAAGGGAGTGAGCATTGCTAATTGTGTTAAGTATGATCTCAATCAAAACTAGGGCTTATCCCATTACTTGAGATAGTTTTTATAAACTGTATGTCCCTCAGTAGGTTAACTGCTTTGTTTTTCTCTCTTTCCTACTCACCTTGCCTCTTAGCTGTGCCCCCTCTTCTTTCCCCTTCTCTACCCACTTTTCCTGTCCAAATCATTGCTTTCTGCTTAACAGCTCTGCTACCTGCAGTCCCTTCGTGGCATGTGATGTAGTAAGTCCTCTGCTTGTGAAAGTTTATGCTGTACATCTCTGATGTAGTTTATAAAGGTGCATATCTTCCCAGTCTGCTGCCTTGTGCTGCCACCACACAAGTAGATGAAAATCACCTCTGAAGTATGCTATGGTTTTGGTATGATAATACAGAGTAGCATGTCAATAATAGATCCCAAGCTATATAGAGAAGGGATAGTAAAATTAGATCAATTGGTGCTTTTTAATAAAGGGCTTTAAATTCCTATCTTAAAGGAAGTTAAAATAAATATTGAACAAATTATATTTATCAGTTGATGAAGTCCTATTGCAAAGTAAGCTGAGGAATGGAATATGAATAGATGCAGACTCGTTTTTTAGCAGTTTGGTTTGTTTCTTGTTGCTGGTGATTGAATCACAGTGTCCTTTCTACAACTAGGGTAGAGGGTGATCTAGAGTTTATCAACAACACACTTTTTTTGTGAAAGTTAACTGCAAAAGACAAGTGTGACTTCCTTGCTTACCATATACTAAATATACTTTGAGTATAGATGTTTGATGATAAAGTGTTTGGCTGCAATTTCATGTTAATAGCAAATATTTCTAATCAATTAGTCCATGAATGTGAATGAAGACTTGCATTCATACAAGCCAGAACTTGAGCTTAACATTGGGAAGGGGTGTTATATCTACCTTGACTGTTCCATTAGCCATTTAAGTGGGTCCTGTGTGGCTTAAAGGCCACCTTCTGTATAACCTCAAACTCTGGGTAAACTAACTCTTGTTTACTCTTCTGATTCATTTCACCCTACCCTTAGAAATGGCATAGGGAGGAGGACCTTAGTCTGTGAAGACATCAGAGTCCCTTCTACTTTTTCAGAAAGACACAAACAGCACAAATGGCATCCTGGGGCTCCTTTACTTTTGGGAGCTACTCCCTAAACATACACACAGTTTATTGTTATTAATTTTCAAATCTGGCTCTTTCTTAATCTATTTTTGCCTCCATAATGCTGTGAGGAAAGCAGAAAATCAGCTAGACCCAATTTGCTTCATCCCCAAACCGGCAGTTTTTTTAAAGTTACAGTTTAAGGCAGAATCGAATTTCTTGTATCTAGGCAATTTCTTTTCAAAAGCAGTTGGTTTCTCTCGATATATATTTATATTTTTAAATAAGATTTTGTGTGGTTTCATGGCATTTTAATTTGAGAGACTGGAAACTCTATTCAAGTTATATATATCATTATGAGAGAAGAATTTTATAACATTTCTGTGAAATTATTAAAAAAAATCTTGAAACCATAGATCTATAGCAGTCCAAAACTTGTAACATAGTCTGATGCAAAATGGTGTGAAGTATATTTTAAATATATGTATACATGTTGTGGTAATTCATACATATTTTTAAAAAAATGAACTTACTGTAAATTAATTTTATGAGAGTGATAGTAGTGGTGTGTATTTCCATAGAAGGATGGAGAGGGGCAGTGCCAATTTTCCATGCTACTTCACTTCTGGACTTAGATCAACTGTTTAGTTCCATCCTGATACAGGTGTCTAACAAGTGCAGTGTGCCTGTGAAACCTGAGACCCTCTCCATGAAAACTAGAAAAGGGCAATCACATTGTTTTAGATAGTCAGATATTAAGTGTGACCGCGGCCAATCCCCTTTCCTGGCCACAGACCACTTCTGCAGGCTGCCCCTTAACCCCTTATCTCGCCCGCCACGACTTTGATGATTCTAAA
>JAGPOW010001296.1:95101804-95133953 GCA_030014935.1 Caiman crocodilus
CTGCCCTATTTCCTGCTGATCGCCCCTCAGCAGCTTATAGGCAGCCACCAGGTCCCCCCTCAGCCTCCGTTTACTGAGGCTGAACAGGTTAAGGTCCCTTAGACACTACTCATAAGGCCTATCTTGCTGCCCACATATCAATCTAGTGGTCCTTTTCTAGACCCTCTCGAGGCCGTCCACATCCACTTACAACATCGTAATGTTGTAAGTCTGATGCACCAAGACCTCCTTAAAAGAGAGATTAACCCAGTATCTTTTTGGTCTGGGAGCTCTGGTAATACAATCCTTCACCAAATCGTCTTGCCTTTCATGTTTGGAGAGGGTTGTTTGAAGGCCTTGAGTTAGTGCAAAAGACCAAAAGAACAGGTATAGCACTACATTTCAGTAACGAGGCCTGATGCCTCAGCATTATAGCCCACCAAGAGTTCTGTTGCTTTTCTACTACCTTTTGAGGCAAAAGACATTTTGAACCTACCATCAGTTCGGCGAGGAGCACCATTTTTTCTTGACATGTTGAAGCAGTCCCAGATCTGCAGTCCCACAGCACTGTGGAGCTTCATTGACTTCTCTGTGCCAAAGAGCTTACTGATACCGGATCCTCTTAGAGTAAACCAGGTAGTTCCATCACTGTCATGGCACTGTTTTCCAGTACAACTTTTCTTTTACTTGTGAAAACTGTCATTAGCACTGGGTGCTGCTTCTTCTTTTTTTCTTTTATATAGAGGACCAGTGTAGACAATGTTCTGTCCCCAAAGTCACCACCACCTCTGATATTGCCATGCCATACTTATTTGGAGGAGGAGCAATGTCAATCTTATTGGGACATATATCACAACATTGCAAGGCAGTAGCCACTGGGATGTACCCTGATGCTGGCACAGTTAGTTTAGCTCAGACTTCACCCCAATCAGAGGGTCTACAAGCCTCATTCCAAGTCCTCATCTAGGGGCACCTTCTCCAGATCACCATGAGTATGCAGTAACAAGGTACAGAATGAGATGGTTCCTGAGAGCCCCCTTGAGGTAACCACAACACTTCGAGGACTTAGTGGTTTTCAAGAGCTAATGACTTAATGTGCTTGTCTACTATGAAGAGTGATGACCAGAAGTATATAGTACTCTGTAGAGGAATGGAATATTTATATTGTAACCTTGACTCTGTCCTTCTTTAGACATTTTACGTGAAAAGGCTAGGCAAAAGGTTATGAAAGACTTCGAAAGTGGACCAATTTAATAAAAGTTCTCATTCATAAACCAGCCTCCAATTCAGAATTCCAAATGATTAGGTTCATGTGGGCTGCTGCAGCTTCAGGTATTATGAAATGTTATCTGATCTAGTTGACACTTCCTTTCCAGAAAGAAGCAGGGAGGACTTAATGTCTCTAATATCAGCAGGCAAACTGAGATGGCATTACAAACCACTTTGGAAGTAGTTGACATTATGGCTAGATCCATGGTGTCAGTAGTGGTGATGTGCTACTTTTTGTGATTTCAGGACTTTAGCTTCCCTAAAAAAGTCTAGTTAATAGTTGAACTTTCTTTTTTGACTCTGAAACAGGTATGACATTATATATATTAGAGCCATGCTCTGTTTGGTAGGGGCATTCTCTGCAAATACAGGTTTAAATATCAGTAATATTTGATTATTGCACAGAGGGGTCTCATTCTTTTATCTGAATCTTTCCCTGCTCTACCCATATAACTAACCTTGTAGCTTGGCACATCTCCCAGGAATGCCAGAAATTTCATAAGCAAAGCCAGTAGTTGACATTCATATGTATTTACTTCCAGCTCGAGACAGTGGTTTGACTGTGTGGTTGTGTGCGCCTAACACCAAGCTACATTTTCTTAATTATTTGGACAGTTTTTCTATTATGTGAGCCCAAATTACTTCTGGCTGGTGAGTCTTAGATATGGTAGTGACTATTTAATTCAGGCACTATTGTCAACTATCACAAGCTGTCTGCCCTGTCCTTTTTTTTCAGGGACCCTTCTCAGAGGAGACTTGTGGAAGAGGTTTGCATCTTCCTAGAAATAGAGGTTAAAGAGAGTTCTGCATCTCAGGGGAAAGGAGTTCTACATCAGTAACTTCTTCCTTCAAAATGTGAGGGAGGATGGTGATTGATCTTGGCCCTAAGAAAACTCAATGCCTCTTTTTTAAAGACCTTTCAACTCGCAAGGGGCAAACTTTCTGTGTGAGCTCTTATGGTAGTTTAAAACCACCTCCATTGCATGGTGGATCAACTACATTACAAGAATCTACCTGTTTCTGGGGTCCTGAGAGCTTTTGTTTTGTTTTTTTCACCAGGATCCTCCATAGTTGTCACTGATCCAAGAGGGCAGAGGAGTGTGGTACGCCCTTGCACAATTGATTATTAAGAGACTGTGTGTTCAAACAGGTATCGGGTAACCTTTAGAGGACAGTGAGCCTGTTTCTGTCTTTAGGTCTGTGATTGGGGGGCTGAAATGTCCCTGACTGCTACTGCTACAGCATAGTCTGCCTGCTCTGGTTGTTGCTGCGTCAGTAGCATTGTGGGGGGTCAATGCACATGGCTGTTACTGCTGCTGCCAGGGTGTGGAATTTGGGTGGATACCATTCTGGTACACCTGCTAAGTTGGCACCTGGGACTGGTACTTTATTTGTCATGCAAAATTAGGGTTGGAAGGGTCCTCAGGAGGTCATCTAGTCCAGCTTGTTGCTCAAAGCAGGACCATCCCCAACTAGATCATCCAGGCCAAGGCTTTGTCTAGCCAGGTCTTAAAACCTCCAAGGGTGGATAGTCCACAACCTCTCTGGGTAACCTGTTCCTGTGTTTTACTACCAATCTAGTGAGAAAATTCTTCCTAATATCTGACCTAAACTTCCCTTGCTCCAACTTGAGACTGCTGCTCCTTGTGTCATCTGTCACCACTGAGAACAGTCTAGATTCATCTTCTTTTGAACTCCACTTCAGATAGTTGAAGCCTGCTATTATACCCCCTCTCCATCTTCTCTTCTCTAGATTAAATAAGCACAGTTTCCTCAGGTTCTCCTCACAAATCATGTGCCTCAGCCCCCTTACCATTTTCTTTGCTTTCCACTAGACGCTTTCCACTGGACTCTCTCCAATTTGTCCACATCCTTTCTGTAGTGGGGGGCCCAAAACTGAACACAGTACTCCAGATGTGGCTTCATCAGTGCTGAATAGAGGGGACAATCACTTCCCTTGATCTGCTGGCAACACTCCTACTAATGCAGCCCATGATGCTATTAGCCTTCTTGTCAACAAGTGCACACTGGTGGCTCATATTCAGCTTATTGTCCTCTGTAACCCCCAGGTCCTTTTCTGTAGAGTTGATGCCCAGCCAGTCAGCCCTCAGCTTGTTATGGTACATGGTATTGTTCCATCCTAAGTGCAGGACTTTGCACTTGTCCTTGTTGAACCTTGTGAGATTTCTTTTGGCCCACTCCTCTAAATTGTCTAGGTCACTCTGAATCCTAGCCCTACCCTCAAGTATATATCTACTATTCTCTCCAGCTTAGTGTCATCTGTATACTTGCTTAGGGTGCACACTCTATGCCATCTTCCAGGTCATTGACGAAGATATTGAACAAAATGGGCCCTCCACTTAAGACCAGCTGCCGAGGCATCGAGCCATTGATTACTACCTTCTGAGCCCAGTGCTCCAGCTAGCTTTCTAGCCACCTTACAGTCCATTCATCCATCCTGTACTTCCTTAGCTTGCCTCTGGGAATATGGTGGGAGACTATCAAATGCCTTGGTAGAATCAAGGTATACCGCATCCACTGGTATCCCCCCATTAACAGAGCCAGTCATCTCATCATAGAAAATGATCAGGTTGGTCAGGCATGACTTGCCCTTGGTGAATTCATGCTGACTATTCCTAATCGCCTTCTCCTTCTCCAGGTGCTTCGAGATGGATTCCTTGAGGATCTGCTCCATGATTTTTCCAGGGACTGAGGTGAGGCTGTTTGGTCTGTAGTTTCTTATATCCCTCTTTTTCCCTTTTTTAAATATGGGCACTATGTTTGCCCTTTTCCAAACATCTGGGACCTCTCCTGATTGCCATGAGTTTTCAAAGATGATTGCTAATGGCTTTGCAATCATGTTAGCCAACTCCCACAGCAACCTCTGCCCCCATGGATTTATATATGCCCAGCTTTTCTAAATGGTCCCTAATCTATTCTTTTGCCACTGTTGGCTGCTCACCTTCTCCCCAAACAGTGCTGGCAAGTGCAGTAGTTTGGGAGTTTACTTTGCCTGTGAAGAATGAGATGAAAAAGGCATTGAGTACTGATCCTTTTCTGCATTCTCTATCACTAGGTTGCCTCCCTGATTCAATTGTCCCTGCTTCGGTGTTACATTGTTGCTGCACATGGGCTGCGCAGCAAAAGGGGATATGGCCACACCCACTCCTCCCCATCCTGGATCTGCCCATGTGTATACACATAATGTTTTGCCTTAGCAAAATTGTCTCCCTACAACGCAGAAGGGAGATCAAAGACTGGGTATTCAGGGCCATGTTTGCAGATTGGGGGTTATTTTATGATAGTTCATTTTACTATTTGAGGTCTTGGTTCTCTTTTTGGTATTGGGGAAGGAGCTTTAGTTCTGTCATGTCTTCAAATCTGCATTTACTAGATTATCTGCTGAGTCTGAAACATACTGGACATCTCTATCAGCATCCATCTGGTAAGAATCACAGCCTACTTGAAAGGCAATCAGTGTTCATGTTCCTAACAAACCTCAGGTTCCTCAAAGACTTATTTAATGTCTTTCTTCAAATGAGGGATTCAGACTTGCTGATCTGTTTAGGTCCCTTCTGACCTAAGTACTATGAGGGACATAACTCAGCAGTGGAACTTGTGTTTGGATCTTGCATTGCTTATGGGAATGCTGTACACTTGAATGGCAATATATTCTCTCCATCCTTTTGTGAACACTGCCTTTCTGATGTTAATCACATTGACAAGAAGAGCAGATGATATCCAAATTCTTACTGCTCATCCCTTGCCACATCATAAGATAATTTCGAGAACCCACCCAAAGTTCTTATCCAAGTTGATTACAGACTTTCATTAAGGGCAGCAAGTCATCATTAATGTGGTCTCCTTTTTTTTCCCATGAAGTCTCATTCTACCTGAGATGAAACTTTGTGCATTCACTTTGTAAGGAGAACTGGTCTACTACCTGCACAAGACTAATTCTTTTAGGAGGCCTTAGGAGTTGCTTGTCCCCATAGTATAGACAGATAAAGATAGAGTAGTGTTGTACTTTAGAGACTAACCAAATCAAAGATACATAAACTACTTCATTGTTTATGAACGTTTATGCATCTCTGATTTAATTAATCTGTTAGGTGCAATTCCATTCTTCTTTCTTTCTGACTTCAGACTAACATGGCTGTCTACCTCCCTGCCTATAGAGATTCATAGATTTATAGATGTTAGGATGGGAAGGGACTTCAGTAGGTCATCAAGTCTGACCCCCTGCTCTGGGCAGGAAAGAGCACTGGGGTCAGACAGCTCCAGCAAGGTGCTTGTTCAGTCTCCTCTTGAAAACCCCCAGGGTAGGGGGTAGAACCACCTCTCTCAGAAGCCCATTCCAGATTCTGGCAACTCTTACTGTGAAGAAATTCTTCCTAATGTCCAACCTAAATCTGCACTCTATCAATTTGTGACCCTTGTCCTAGCTACTCCAAGAGGTGCCCTAGTATATAGAGCATTTCCTATTCCCTGTTGCCCTCCCCTGACGAATTTATAGGCAGCCACAAGATCACCTCTCAGCCTTCTCTTGTGAAGACTGAAGAGATCTAGGTCCCTCAGTCTCTCCTCATAGGGAGGCCTGCAGGTCTCTGACCATACAAGTGGCCCTCCTCTGAACCCTCTCAAAATTCTCCACATACGTTTTAAAGTGCAGCTCTCAAAACTGGATGTAGTACTGCAACTGTGGCATGACCAGTGCCACACAGAGGGCTAGCATCACCTCCCTGAACCTGTTCATCATGCATCTGCTAATGCATGATGAAGTGTGGTTAGCTCTGTTGATCACTTCATCACATTGATGATTCATGTTCATCTTGGAGTCAGCTATGACTCCAGGATCCCTCTCTGCTGCTGTGCTGCTGAGAAGGGCACACCGCAGCCTGTAAGTGTGTTGGTGGTTCTTTTTGCCCAAGTGCAGCATTTTGCACTTTGTCTTTGTTGAACTGCATCTTATTTGGTTCTGCCCATTTTTTCAACCTGTCCAGATTCGCCTGGATCCATTCCCTACCCTCCAGTGCGTTAACTTTGCCCCATAATTTGCTATCATCTATGAACTTGGACACGGTGCTCTCCACACCCTCATCCAAGTCACTGATGATGATATTGAATAGCACCAATCCAAGGACTGAGCCTTGTGGGACTCCAGTACCCACATCTTTCTAGGTCAATATCGACCCATCCACCACCACTCTTTGGGTGCAACCCCTAAGCCAATTTGCCACCCACCTGACTGTAATCATCTACATCACAGCCTGTGAGTTTAAGAGAACAGAATGAGATACCATATCGAAGGCCTTCTTTAAGTCTAGGTAGATGGTATCTACCTTGACACCTGTGTCTAAGCATTCTGTGACCTGATCATAAAAAGAAACAAAGTTAGTCAGGCAGGGTCCACCTGCAATGAACTCATGCTGATTTCCTTTCAGCATTATTTCCCCTGCTGGGCTCCCACAAATAGGATTCTTAATGATTTTTTCCAGAGTTTTCCCAAGGATAGAGGTGAGACTAACTGCCCTATAGTTTCCAAGTTCCTTCCTCCTCCCCTTCTTGAAAATAGGGACCACATTGGCCCTTTTCCAGTCCTCTGTGACCTGACTGGAGCACCATGAGTGCTCAAACAGTCATGCCAGTAGCTCTGCTATGACACTGGCCAATTCCTTCAGCACCCTTGGATGAAGTTCATCCAGGTCCATTGATATGAACACATCCAGCTCCTCCAAATGCCCCTTTACTAAGTCTGTGCTAACAGCTGGTGGGCTGGTGTCCCTCCTGTGTCTGTCTATGGGTCAACTGGGAGATTTGTCTTGATCTGTGTCTAGGAATACAGATGCAAAGAACACATTGAAGAGATCAGCTTTGTCCTCCCTCTCTGTCACTAATTGCCCTAGTTTGTCCTGTAGGGGTGCTATGCTATCCTGCGCCTTCCTTTTGGTCCCTATATATGTGAAGAGGGACTTTGTTGTCCTTAATGTTTGTCACCAGCCTAAGTTCTAATCCTGCTTTGGCCTTTCTAACTGATTCCCTGGAAGTGTGAGCCAGGGAGGTATGCTCCTTCTTGGTAGCTACCCGCTGTTTCTACAGCCTGTATACCTCTTTCTTTGCCCTTGGGCTTTCCTGGACTTCCCTGTTCAGCCAAGAAGGCTTCTTGGCATCTTCACCTTCTTTTATGTGCAATGGGATTGTCTCCTTCTGCGCTCATAGGATCGCTCCCTTGAGGAAGGACCACCCTTCCTGGACCCCCTTTTGCCAATGCTCTTCAGCTTTAATGCCCCACTAACTAATCTCCTGAGCATGCTGAAGTTAGCCTTTCTGAAGTCTAGCACTTCAGCCCTCCTGGTTAGCTTACCCACCCCTTGCTGGATAGTGAACTCGATCAATTAATGGTCACTATCCTCTAGGTTACCTTGTACTCGCAGATTCCCCACCAGGTCATTCCCCTGTAGCTAACACCAAGTCCAGCAAGGCATTTCCCCTAGTGGGATTGTATGTCTCCTGCATTAGATGGATGTCCTGTATGCAGGTTAAGAACCTATGTGAGCTGTTAGATTTGGCTGACTGCTTCTCCCAGCAGATGTCAGGGTAGCTTAGGTCACCCATGGCAACCATATCTCTTAAGTGTACAGCCTCTGAGAGCTGTCTGGAGAATTCCAGGTCTAGCTCATCCTTCTGGCGTGATGGTCTATAGTAGACCCCCCACTACCCTTTCCCCCTGATTCCCTTATATCCTGACCCCCAGTACCTTGGCTTGGCCCTCCTCTGATCCCAGCTTGATTATAGAGGATGTATATTGTTCCTTAACATGGAGAGCAACACCCCCTGCCTTTTTTCCCTCACTCTATCCCATCTGTACAAACTGTAACCCTCATTGCCAATACCCACTCGTGAGTAGGGTCCCACCAGTTTGTGGTTAGTTCAACCAGATCTAAGTTGTTGCTTGGAAGCAGGAGTGCAAGTTCCTCTTGCTTGTTCCCCATGCTCCTAGCATTAGTGTGGAGATCTAAAGGTGCATTACAGATTACACCCTAGAGTACTCAAGGAGCTAGCCGGTGTCATAGCCCAACCATTGGCAAAAATATTCAAAAACTCGTGGTGCACAGGTGAAGTACCTGAAGACTGGAAGAAGGCCAATGTGGTACCCATCTTCAAGAAAGGGCGGAAAGTAGATCCCGGAAATTACAGGCCAGTCAGGTTGACCTCAGTCCCTGGTAAGATTCTGGGGAAAATTATCAAAGAGACACTTCTTGATCAGCTGGCTGATGGCAACATCCTGAGGGACAGCCAGCCTGGGTTTGTTATGGGTAGGTCTTGCCTGACCAATCTCATCTCCTTCTGTGACCAGGTGACGTGTCACCTGGACTAGGGAGAAGAGATTGACATCATATATCTGGACTTTAAAAAAGCCTTTGATTTGGTGTCCCATGACCTCCTCATGGAAAATTTGGCCAACTGTGGCCTTGGCTACACCACAGTCTGATGGCTGGAAAATTGGCTCCAAGGCTGGACCCAGAGATTAGTAGTCAATGGTAGTGAAGCATTATGGTGCTCTATGACCAGCGGTCATATGGTGTCCTTGGGTGTCCCCCCAAGGCTCTGTCTTTGGATCAGTTCTCTTTAATGTCTTTATCAGTGGTGTGGACATTGGTGTCAGAAGCGCATTGGCCATGTTTGTTGATGACATTAAACTTTGGGGCATAGTGTCCACACCTGAGGACAGACTAGTGATCCAGGCTGATTTGGATAAACTTAGTAAGTAGGCAGATAGAAACCTGATGACGTTCAATACCAATAAACGTAAGGTACTCAAACTCGGGTTGGGGGGGAACCCGCAGCATGCTTATAGGCTCAGCAGTGCTATGTTTGCTAGCACCATGGTTGAAAGAGACTTGGGGGTCATGATTGACCACAAGATGAACATGAGCCACCAATGTGATCTCGCAGCTGGTAAAGCAAACAAAACTCTGGCTTGCATCCATAGATGCATCTCAGGTAAATCTCAGGATGTCATCCTCCCGCTGTACTCAGCCTTGGTGAGGCCACAGCTGGATTATTGCATCCAATCCTGGGCTCGACAATTCAAGAAGGATGTCAAGAAGCTTGAGAGAGTCCAGAGGAGAGCCACATGCATGATCAGAGGGAAGGGAATAGGCCTTATAAGAAGAGGTTTAGAGCCATGGGACTTTTCAGCCTGGAAAAGTGCAGGCTCAGGGGGGACCTGGTGGCTGCTTATAAGTACATAAGGAGTACATAATGTGCATCAGGAGAATGTCTGTTCACCACAGCACCCCAAGGGAAAACAAAGACCAGTTGTCATAAATTCCTCCAAGACCATTTTAGGTTGGACATAAGAAACAATTTCTTTACTGTCCGAGCCCCCAAGGCCTGGAATAGACTTCCTCCAGAAGTGGCGCAGGCACTTACTCTGGACTCATTCAAAAAATGTTTGGATGCTTATCTTGCTGGGATCCTTTGACTCTAGCTGACTTCTGGCCCCTGGGGCAGGGGGCTGGACTTGATGATCTTCAAGGTCCCTTCCAGCCATAATGTCTATGAAATCTACATTGAAATCAATGCAGCAGTTCTAATGGAATGGACTTTTCCATGAGACTGCCAAGATGTGTCCATACCTTCAGTGGTACAACCACATCCATGAGTGCCTAGACCATTTCCAGAGACTCCTTGTATAATGTCTCTATAGATGATATCTGTAGGGTAGCCCCTTGGAACACCATTCATATTGTCACTAAGCATTTTATCATTGCAGAAGCATATAGAGCAGACTAGTTATACAGCCTCTCTTCGTCTGTGGGGCTCTGACAGTCACCTCTGAGTATTTTGGCACTGTTTTGACATTGCCAAGAACTGAGAATGAGTATTTGGACATTTATTCAAAGAAAAAAAGTGAGATTGCTTACCAGGAACTGGAGCTCTTTGAGATGTTTTTGTTCATATACCTGTTCAAATTTTGCCTGCCTACATTTCTTCCTTGGAGTTGGACGCAGCATAGAACTATAGTTAAGAGGAAACTGAGGAGCCAAGACATGCACATTCTCTATTATTGCCTCAATTCGGGAGTACACTCTGAATGCTGCTAAGGCAGGAAGTCTCCAGGTGGGGACTGATACAATTTTTAGCGTGTCTCAAAGGGACGAAGAGCCCAAAAGTGCTAACATTGTGTAATACCTATAGCATTCTTGAAAAAAATCTCAAGGCACCCCAGAATACTGTGGCATCCTGCTTAAGAATCGCCAGTCTACCTTCTCTGAAGCTTTGGTGGACCCTCAAATAAGAATATGTACATGAAAAATGTATCTAGAAGAGCTGGTAATTAACTTTAATTTTTCTCCAGCTACACTATAAGCAACAATACATTCTGATGTGGAATTTGGCAAACTAGTTTCATTGTGAGTGATTAAGAATTAATTTGAAAGAAAAAAATGTTGGGAGGTGATTAAATCTTCTAAGGGATCTCTTTTTTTTACTTTTTTCTCCTAAGCTTTCTAACATTTCCCTTTTTGTTATCTTTTCCGCTTCTCTGGAGTCGTTTATAGGGTCCTCTGTCCACAACTCTGTCTACTGAACCCTGCTAGACTTCTGAAGAACTTTGTGCGGAGTCCAGTTACTTTGATAACTTGCAGTGGTGCACCGATAGAGATTTTCTTGGCTGATACTGATAGCTGGTTATTTACTAGGCATATTGGCCGATGGGCCTGTGGGTGGATTTGGCTGATTTGGAGGACAGTGATTTGATTTGGAGATTTGGATTGAATCAATTTGGCCAAATTGGCTTTGGAAAATTCTGGTGAGAGATGGATTTGGAGAGATTTGGTGATTCATCCATAGACTATAATGGGAAATCACTGAAATACCTAAAACTTTGATAATTTTTGGCAGATTTGGATGAAAACAGCAGGGGTGCTAGCCTCTTCTGAAGGCATGGAGCCTGCCAAATTTCAAGGAGATAGGTGCAGGGGTTCTGGGAAACTGCACCTCAAACTATTCAAAGCAAAACTTGTGATGTGTGACTTTGTGTGTGTGAAGGCTTAGTGGGATGAAAACAGCTGGGATGGTAGCCCCTTCTGAGGGCATGAGACCTGTCAGATTTCAAGGAGATAGGTGCAGGGGTTTCTGGGAAACTGCACCTCAAGGTGTTGACCAGCAAAACTTGTGAAGTGTGACTGTATGTGTGTGTTATGGCACGGGGAAGTGAAAACAGCAGGGATGGTAGCCTGTAACAGGGGCCTTCCTGGTGCTGAGGCAGAAACAGCTCGCAAAAGGGATGGAAAGGCTGCAGACAGAAGCTTATGCGTTGTTCCTATGTCTCTCCCCCAGAGCACTGTGATTGGAAGGGGACTTGGGGAATGATCACAATCACTAGTCAGTCTTTTCCCCCTGTTCCCCCTCCCTCCTCTTAGTTTCTGTTTCCCTGCAAGACTGCCTTCTGAATCTCTGAATCTTTTTCTGAATCTTTTTCCGAATCCCTTTCTGAATCTATTCAGAGGCTCCAAATTGATTTGGAGGTGGTTTTTTGGTCTCCCGATTCAATTCGGGTCAGCCTCTGAATTGGGCCAAATCTTCTTCTAATCAAATTGGTGACCAAAGCTTTGCACACCCCTATTGGCTGATACTGATCTGATAGCCGTTTTACAGGGGGGCAGCTGGGCAGTTTGGAGAGCAGCTCCCAGGAGGTAAGTCTGTGGAGGGGAAGGGGGGTGTGTGGGTGGGGGCCAGATTGAGACCTCCGTGGTGAGGGTGGGAGTGGGGAAGGATGGGCTGGAGCTGGGGCTGGGACTGGGCGGGGAGCTGGGGGTGATTGAATGGGACCCTGGGGATGGGGTGGGAGTGGGAGGGAGTTGTAGTTGGCTCATCCAGGGGATTAAAATGGTCATTTGAACTAAAGCTTGTCAAATGAGCCTTAGTTCAATTGCTGCCACCACCATTTCTAAGTGTAGACTGCCCACTGTGGGTCTTTCCACCTTGCTGCCTTTGCCCTGGATGAGCCACCTACAACTCAACAGATTACCTTGATATCATATTTTTGATGAGACTACAAGTCTTGTTGATAAAGACAATAGTGTAATACTTAGGTTGAGAATGGATGTTTATTGCTACTGGTAAGAATTTCTCCAGAATTCTTACTGCTAAAAAAATAGCTTGGGAACAGGAGTGGACATGCCAGTGGTTCTCAACCTTTTAAGACTTGAGGGACCTCTTACAACTTTTTGCAATGTAGTGACATCCCATTTAAAGACTAATTTATTTCTTACAATGCTTACCTTCTTGGACCATGTGCCAAACTTAAAAGGATTTTGTGGGATGGTAGGGCAGGCAGGGGCTTCTTGGCAGGGCACATTGGGGAGGTTGATGGGATGGGATGGATCATTAGACCCCTGAAGGAAGAACTTGTCTCTGAGCAAGGCAGAAAAGAGTGACAATGGCCTCTGGTGAAGAGGCTGGTGCTAGATGAGGGTGGCAGGAGCACGGCCCTTTTATGCCCTCTATTCTCATAGTCTTTCCCTGTCCCTGTCCCCAGTCTGTATCTTTGGAGGTCACTGTGATCCCTGCTGCTGCTCCTCTGTGGACTTGAATGCTGGCCCATTCACTGTGGTCCCTCCCACCAGCTCTGGAAGCATGGAAGGAGTGCGGGAAGGAGCCGGAATGAAAATGTACGGCTCTGCATCAGTCTGTCTGTGACAGAGTGTACCACTCGGACTGTGAGGGTGGTCAGCATAGGTACTGCACTCTTCAGCACAGCTTATTCCTTAACTCCTGAAGCTGGTAGGAGGGACCACACGGATACTGGGAAAGGCCCAGGGTGCCCAGCATCTGGAGGAGCCAGCACTTGCCTCTTTGTACCCAGGGCTGGGAGCTGTGACATCCCTAAAAGATCTCAGAGGCCTCTAGTGTGCCACAGCACCATGGTTGAGAATCATTGGTACATGCATTCAAGTCCCTTGGCTGGAGAGCTACATAGGTGAGCTTTCCATCCAGACCCACCTCTGCCCTTAGGCGAGCCCATTACTTGACAGTCTGTCTTCTCGCCACTTCCTTATTTCCCCCCCCCCCCCCCCAAACACAGTGTTGAATCATGTTGTGTGCATTCCAGATAGGCTGCACATGGAAGAGATTTAAATCTGGAAGCCTGGAGAAGCAGGACCAGGGCCAGGGCTAGCTCCCCAGCTTTTAAATCACTGCATGTACTGCTCACCTGACAAGCATATGAGGCATTTAAAATGGGCAGGGCTGTGAACCAGGATGGCGATATCTTCCCTGGATTTGGTTCCTAGTCCCCAGGGCTTTGCAATCCCCACTCGTGCTGCCCAACTGGACATTCTTTAAAGCCTGGGGACTGGGAGACTGGGCTTCCACCTAGAGGCATTTGAATATGAGCCAAAGGGAAGTGATTCTTTTGTGACTGCAAGATTGCCTGAGCATGGGAAGCTTTGCAGCTGCAGGAGCACTGTAATCCACCCCCTTACATGCCTCACAGTAGAACCAGAGGAGAGCAGTGGGCAGAGTCTCTTCTTTTATAGTGGAAACCTTCCTTGGGCTTCTTCCTGCTTCAGGAGAATGCCCCACACTCCTACCTTCTGCCAGTCAGGTTATTGGCAGGGCAGGTGGCAGGATCTCTAAAGGCTGCCCTGATACCTTGCTCCTGGGTGAGCTGTCAGGAAGCCAGTGCTTTCCCTCCTTCCTTCTCCCTTGAGGGAAGGAGGAAGATTAGAGGACTCTTGGACACTAAGTATCCTCAACACTCAGGAGAAGTGTGCGGCCATTCAAGTTAGCACAGAAGGGAGAGATGTACTTGGCTTGACAAGGTAGAACTGTCTTGAGTAAGCACTATTTTTCTTTGGTAAGAACGCCCCCAAAGTAGTCTAGATTCAAGGATCACATTAGTTAACCAGATACATATGACGCCCAGTGGGATGCTAGAAAGGATGCATGTGATCTTTGGATGTGCTAAATGGGACAGCTTGAGTAGGAGTGGAGATGTCTCTGTGTTATCTCTGTCTTTGGTGCTGGTACCTCTGTTGCTGAAATTCAGTATTGATTCTGATGTTCACACTTTAAGGAAGGTAGTGATATATCAGAGTGAGTTTTGAAAAGTGCTACAAAATGATTGAAGAATTGGAAAGAAGATGTGCTTTAAGCAACATTCAGGGAGCTCATTCTTGTAGATTGAGGGGGACTCAGTCTCTTATGTTTTAAATACGGTGTGACAGGATCACTAGGACAGATATATAAAGGACCACAGTCCCTAGGAGTTAGTTGCCTAAAATATAGGTTCTCAGAGTGAGGTTGAGTATCTCAGAATGGGATCCAAGAGCCAGCTCCATTGAGCAGGGACTTGCCTAAGGTCAGCATGTTCAGCATGCAGCCATCTAGAGATAGCCAGTGGAAAACACTGAACACCAAGATATTTCTTTTGTACTCTAGCAGTTTGGTACTATCTAGGACTGCGGCTATATCTGCTTGGAATCCACAACCGATAACCTTCTACAAATTTATTTTAGGAAAATGAAACAAGGATTGTTTTTTCTTTTAAGATGTTGCAGTAAGAAGAGGTAATTGTGCTGTCACCCTTTCTTAGTACTGTATATAATAGACTGAAACTGGGGGATTTCACTCAGTGGGAGACATAGTTACAGTTTTCTCCTCTGTTCCTGGGGGTGCTGTCTGCCTTTCTACTGAAGGCGTGCCATCACACAGAGTAGAATTTAAAATTCTGTGGGTCAGAAAAGGGCCAAGAATAAGCATGACTTTCTTGCTCAGTAGTTAGGACACTCCCCTGGGTAGGGAGGAGACCTCCTAATCCTTGCTCCAGGGATTGCTTATATATTTTATATGAAATCGTGATAGGATGAAAAGAAGACAAGGTTCCTGGTGAATTTGATATCTTTTATTAGACCAACCCAAATAGTCGGAGAATAGTTATTAAGAAAGCTTTTGGGTTCAAAACCCTTTGTCAGGCTAAGGAAGTTTCAGCAGTTGGTGTGTGCTATTCCTGGATGGATAGGATGAAATGCATTTAGCTCTGTAGTATATGAAATGGAACCCCAGTTTTCTCTTTCTCTTGTTTGTGTTTTTAATCACGGCCATGTTCCCTTGCTTTAGCATATGAATTAAGAATTCTTTTCTGTTCAATAAAACAGCTTCAACAAGAGGAGTGGAGACCCTGGTGATTAGGCCACTCCCCAGAAAGGTGGGAAATGAGGGTCTAAAGCTTATCAAACTAAGAAGGGAATCAAGCATGGACAACTAAATCTACTGCTTAAAATGACTCCTTTTTTTCCACTTTATTTTGTGAAGAGTCTGATTCTATTGGTTTGCTCTAGCTATGTTCAGACAGCCTATGAGGGAGAGTCCCTTACAGGACTTAAGCAAGTGAGCACTTAGTTTTAGGATCCTGAGTGGGCTTAGGTGTGAACCAGACAAAGAGATGATCAGGACTTTTGAGAATTAAGTATTTCTGGGCACATGCAGAGGCAGAATGTTGGGTTTAAAAGGAAAACAGCTGTGGATTTTAGGTATCTTGAGGATTAGATGGCTGAGATGCAGTTTTTTGCATTTGTTTTCTTAGGTATGTGCCTAACCACTTTTGCCATCTTTTTAGAATGTGGCCTTAAATACAAACAAGGAAGCAGAATTTTGATAATAGAAAACTCTGTGGCATAACAGAAAATAGCAGATCCAGTGGCTGGAAATTGAAACAAGATGCATTTAGATTAGAAATAATGTACTAATGTGTGACATTGAGGGTAATTACCCACTAGAGCAATTTGCCGGAGGCTCTATCAATGAACATTTAAAAATCAAGTTTGAATGTATTTCTGAGAGATGATCTAATTGAATCATAGTTATTGGACTTCTGTGGAGGGATCGGAAAAGCCATCTATTAGAAATGTTATTATTCAAAAACAGTGTATAAGACCTAGATGTGACCTGGATGTGAAGACTTAAAGGCAAGGATGATTTGAAGGTGAGGCCCAGGTTACAGGTTTGAATTAAAGTGGCATTGTCCATACTGTTGAAGCAAGGAGGGAGCAAGAAGAGGTCAGGGAACAGATTATTAATTTTAGCTATTTAGATTGCTGTTCCATATTAGGTCTCATTTGCTATGCTGTGATCTCATTGTTGGGGGTGAGTGTAATGTTCCCCCAGTATGAGTTGATAAGGAAAAAGGGGCTCTTAAAAGAGGGACAGCCCATGCTTGGAGGCCCTGCCATGTGAAGTATGGAAGGGAGGAGGACAGCATGGAAAGAGAGAGGACATGATACTGAGTGTGGAGGGAGACAAGAGTCATGAAACTAAATAGTACTAAGGCAAGACCAGCACTGGGAGGACCTCACATAGGACAGAATGTATCTGGAGAGAGCCCAGTAGGAATACCTCTGCCCTAAGAGCAAGGCCCCCTTTCCCAATGAGCTGCCCACTGAAGACATGAGGATGACAGGTGAGACAAGTGAGGCTGTTGGAGCAAAGCCCTGACTGAGGGGAAGACCAGACTGCTCAGTGGGGGGTGGGAGGACAGAGGGAGAAATAACCCAATGTAATGTGTGCACTGCATTTTTTAGTTCATAAATTGATAGTTTAAGGCAGTAGGTATGTCTAAATCATTCAAATGATAGGCCATTATATTAATCTCATTAATAACATAATAAACTGAACAGAACTACTTTGTGACAAACTGAAGCAGCCATTCTCAAGCAGGGTGCTTTGAGATCCTTTTAAGGGTGTTGCACAATAATAGCACTGTTAGGTATACAAACACCTACAGATGATTCACAGGACAAACCTAGAGATTTCAAATAGAAATCCATAGTGTCAAACACATTCTGACCTGTTACAGTCTTTCTGAGTACCTTGCAACAGAAGAATGACTCTGTTATGGTTCTGCAGTCACAAAACAAGTGAAAGCTAAAAGCAGGCATTTTCTGAGAGGTGCCTTGGCCCTAAAAAGGTTGAGAACCACTGGGTTAAAGCATGACATGTTTGGATAAAACTTATTGTCTAGTCTTGATTTGTAAGGAGTCCAGTCCTGATATGAAGACACTGAAAGATGGAGAGCCTGTTTCTCCCATTAGTCTGTTCTAATGGTTAATCCCCTTACTGCTTAAAAATATGTGCTTTTATATATCATTTGAATTTCCTTGGCTTCAGCTTCTAGCCTTTGGTTCTTATTATGCCTCTTCTTAATTGTTGTTCTCCTCGCTCAGAAGTGAATTGTGGGATTTTGAATTCTATAGTTTCCCGTGTCCTTCCACTTTAGCACTATCCATGTGAAAGATAGTTCTGTGAACATTATTGTTGCTTTTCTTTTTTATGGCTACTTTGTTAGTGATAATATTTGCAGGTCAATCTGATATTATGATTATAGTCCATTTCAAAATGTTGTTGGCAGTGTACCATGGAAACTGTGTATAAGTCACATACGTGTACAGAATGATGTGGTATAGTACAGTGGTGGCCAGCTTCAGCAAGCATGCCACAAGTGGCATGGGCAACTGGTCTATTTGGCATGCAAGTCCTGGGTGTTGACAATAGGAGTTGGAGGTCAGTGCTAGCTGAAAGGTTTGGCTCCATGAGAGCTGCAGGGGTAGGTGCTGAGAAATTCCATGTTGCCATGTCCCATTGGTGACAGGGTTTGTCAGCAGTGGGCAGTGGAAGTGGCTGATTATTAGAGTGGCACTATCTCATACTTTGGTCTTAACATGTGACACGCTTGCCAGTAAGGTTGGCTGCCATTGGTGTACAAATGTTTCATCAGCTTGAACTCTGCATGGCTGTATTGCTCTGTAGTAATGAATGCAGTTGATGTGTGCAGGCCATTCTACTTGACTACCAGTAAAATCTAAATCTTTATGTATCTTGTATTTTGTCTGTAGCACATAAATATGAAAACTGTTTTGGAAATATGTCAGAAACTTGTATTGTCCACTTGTAATGACAGGTGACTTCAGTTACCATGAGTTGTACCTGTAGCAGGCTGGGGGGGAGGGCAAGGGTTGGTGTGAGGTACCTTCCTAGCTGCCTGTTACTTGGTTCTCCTCAGCATTTCTAAAACATGCTTCTGAGGCCATTCTGTTGGATTGCTGGAGTTGTATGCTACTTTGTGCTTGGAAATATCATTTTGCTGGAGGAGGTGGATAATACAACTATGTCATTAAATCTGTTTTAATGCTGGAGTATGATGAATAAATCTTAATGGGCCTGAGGATTGTGTTCAACACCGTTTTAATTTGTGTACAGGCCTGTCCAACTGTCCAGGGAGCTGGGGGCCAGAGACTTTAGGGGCACATGCCATGTGGGTGGACAGGCACCCTCATGGTTCTCTCACACAGACCAGGCTGCCCAATGGCCTTCCCCTTTCACTGTGCGGGCAGCCTGTTTCCATCCCATCCCAGCTGCATGGGCTGCTGAGCACTACCCCCTTCCCGGGCCACTCTTGCAGCCCAGAAAGACCAGCTCACCCCTGGCCCCCTTTCAACAGCACATGCTGTGCAGGCTGCACAGTGCCCTACCTGTTGCATGCACAGTGCAAACAGCCATGCCTCCCCCCTTCCTCCTCCCTGGCTGGTCACATCACCTACCTACAGTGCAGGTAGACTGGCTTCCTTCTTTGCAGCTCAGGTACTCTATCCCCCTCTGGGTTGCTGGGGCAGGAGCAGTTGATGGGGGGTTGGGCAGAAGCCATCAGGCCTCATGCTATCCTTTTAGTGGTTATTAAGTACTTATTAAATACTTGCAAAACTCTAGAACTCTTGGGTCAGAGATGAGACCAACAAAGGAATCGCAAAAAAAGTATCTTTTTCTAGAAGCTGTCAGGCTCAGAGAAAATTAAAGATGGTAAAAAGCCCCCATAGGTAGGAAATAAACTTCATTCTTTATTAAATATTTACTATTTTTGCTAAAATGCTAACAGGATTTTGCTTTTTTTTAAATTTCTTTTAAGTTTGAAGAAAGCGTGATCTGTAAACTTAAGCTTTTTATTTTGTTTTGCTTATGGGCTTCTAGCCACATGCAACTTCTAAGACATTTTGCTATTAGTAGTAGGTAGGTGCATTGCTTTGGGATTCCTTACAGTGGAACCCTGTTAATTGAAGTTGGTGTCTTTCTGTATTGGTTCAGGATTGATTGCTTTGTTATTTTTCTTTCCTTTGCCCTTCCCCAACATTCTCTCAAGGTCTAAAAACCCTTCATTGGATTTATCTTTGCTTTTTAAAGAACATCTTCATAAGCCTGACCTGAGGTTTTGCAGGAAATCTTGAAATAAAAGTAATAACATTGTTATATATTTTCTCACATTCATACACATGCTATCACAGTAGTAGCCTTGCAGCTGTTTGAGTTTTGCACCAAAGAATGTTTCTTTTCTTATTTTGTAGTCCAATTGGCTGGGTTGGTTTTTTTTTATTTGAAAATACACCCTTCATACTAATACATGCCTCTGTATTTTGGGTGCAATTAATTGGTTGTTTCAATTACTAAAAGTCACTAAATAAAGGTTGGGGAAATTTTTCTTTTTCTTCTCTGCACTAACGTGTACAAATGTGTATTTTTATAAGTCACTGTTAGTGGATGTATAATCTTTGTGTCTGCTTTTATTCTTGGCTACTGGGAGTTTTGCTACCAGAAATAAAAGACGACCTCCATGTTGTACTATACAGTATAGATATTGTAAATTTTGGTCTTGCTTTCCATTGATCTGGTTTGCCATATGGGAATCCTATTCAGCTGATCTTTATTTCCTGAGTCAGAAATTCTGTTTTACCCATCTTTGGGGCTTTCAGTAGTTATTCTCAGTGGGCTGTCAGGTATTGCACATGAAAGCAGAGGTTCAAAGGCATATAAAGAAGGTTGAGGTCTGAAATGTTTACTTAACAGTGATTTTTTTTTTCTTTTTACAAACATTTGCCAGACTGTAGGATCAGCTTGAAGGCTTAATAAATTTTAGACTTTTTTTATATTCTATTTTGAGCATTTTTATATACGTAATCTTAACATAGCCTAGAATTCATCAGTTGTAAACTAGAGAGTGTAACAGTTTGCTAGCATCTGCTTTTTTCCCTGTAAGTAGGATTAACAGAATTGCAATTAGTTTTTGTATGTTTATTGACATTTTTGTCAGAGGTTTTTCCCTTTTACTTTATGTTTTTGTTATTAAAACTGCAGCTGACAGGCTGGTTTTGTGCTATTGTGAATTAGGCCATAAATGAGGACTGCACAGCTTTTAATTGTCGAAGAGTGATTTGACAACTAAGCTTTTATAATAAACATATGAAACCATAGCCTCTTTGCTGTGTTGTTCAATAGCCAGGCAAGAATGCATCTGTTGAAGTTCTTTCTGACTTGTAATAAAAATATTGTTAATAAGGAAAACAATTGATCTTAACCTCGTATTTATGTTCAAGATATTTGATAGCTAGGGAACAGAGTGCCTACATTTTGGGAGATACGAATGACTTAAGACATCAAATTAAGGGCTTTGTATTCAATGATTGTTGGTTTGATTCCATTTCTGATTCATACTGAAGTGTATTTAAGGCTTGCCACACTTAAATATTTGGTGCCTTCCTGAACGATCTTAGTCGTGTCTCATGTTGCTCTGTAATACCAAGCAGTAAAACAGCAGGGGACCCCGAGAGTCCTACCCCCATGGATACAGTAACTCTGGTTTAAGCTTGAACAGGATCCTTGCTTCTGAAAAAAAGGAGGGGAAAAGCCTGTAGTGTCTCCAGTCACTTTTTATCTTTAACACTTAGGATTTTATATAAAAGACTGAAAGGGAATCTATGACTCCTCTCCTTCTTCTTCAGCACAGGCACATCTCCAAAAATGAGAATGCCAAAGAACTCTGTTTTCTCATGAAGAAAGAACTAACAATCCCAACACTGCTCCTCCAGTAATTTTACGACTTGCTGGTAGGAAGTTACTGTATGGCTCTAATTCAGACATGACTTAGTAAGTTCTGTGTCCTGTATGTTTGTTCCTACCTCTAGCAGAATAACTGAGGGGTTTTGAATAGGCCAGCAGCCCCAGGTGCTGCCTTTGTGTGTGAGGGAGAGGAGCACAAAAGCAGAGGTTGCTGCATCTGCACCTACTCACTAGGCCTGTGTGAAGCAGCAAATATTGGATTTGGCTTTGGATTCGACTGATTCAGAGGGACAGTGATTCAATTCAGTGATTTGAATCAGTGTCCCAATTCTATATGGCCACCAAACGGGCCGAATCTCTTCTGAATTGAACAGGTGGCAGGGGCAGTGTCAGTGATGGGTGTGTGGCAGCAAGCAGGGCCCCACCCTCTGCCTGTTCCCCTAGCCTCTCCCATTTCTACCCTGCCTAGGCCCAGTGTCTCGTCACTTTAAAAAAAAAAAAAAAAGGCCCTGTACTTACTGGTTGCAACAGCAGCAATCAGGACCTCTGGGGGTCTGTGGCAGAGCCGCCCTCACACAGCATGAAACAATGGGGGGCAGCAGGGGCTGGCACCCCACCTAGTACTTGCACAGCAGCTCTTGCGTCACATGAGTGCAGCGTGGCTCGGCAGGGTGGTGCGTGGCTCTACATGCTGTCTAGGAGCTGGGGCAGCTCACGCTGGGTGCTGGAGATGCCCCAGTTCCAGGACAGCATGCGGCAGGGCTCTGCCATGAGCTCCCAGAGGACCTGATTGGTGCTGCTGCACCCGGTGAGTGTGGGGCTTTTAATTTTTTTTTTTTTTTTTTTTTTAAGTGCAGGGGTGCTAGGGCCAGGAGGGGTGGGGCTGAGTGGGATTTCCCCTTTGGTCCCCTCCAGCTCCCCTGCTTCCAATTTACTGGCATGGACTCTGGGTTCTGCTCCCTGAAGCAGCAAGCAGGCACCACCCAAATCTCCAAATTGATTTGGATGCTTCTGATTCGATTTGGGCATTTTAATGGATCTCCTGTTTCGATTTGGATTCGGCCCCCGAACTGGGCCACATTTCCTCCAAATTGAATTGGCTACAGAAGCTTTACGCAGCCCTACTACTCACACTACTACAAGTAGCACAGCGGGAGCTGGCGCTGCTCTGCGTGCTGTGCAGCTTCCCCTAGCAAGGAACTGTGCTGCTATACCTCTGCTTACTACCTTGCTCCAGAAACAGAGAAGAGTGATAGGGGCCATCATGGTAACATGCACAGCTTATTTAAAGTATGTAGTTTTCCAGTGTCATTGGTCATTCTTTCTAGCCTTTATTATTGTCATTAGTAGTAGCATTTCCATTTGATGTTATGGTACTGGATTTCTAGGAACACTCTGTTCCAATTTTGTTTCCAGAACTCAACCATTTTTGAGTTCCACAAGGTATCCAACTTACTTATTTTTCTGAGGGCATCTGGTAAAGCTGATAGCTTTCATAGAATTATAGAAAAGTATAGCTGGAAGCAGATCCTGTAGTCCAACCCCCAGGGTAAGGCACAGTAGTCTCTATTTAAATCATCCTATCCAAGAATTAGTATAATTTGCTTTTAAAAAGTTCTACCAATAGAGAATCCACAACTGCACTAGGAAGAACTTTCTAACTCTCAGGATTTTTAAGATTACTTAATTTCTAACTTGAATTTTTCTGGTTTCAGTTTAAGAGCATTATTGTTTGATCTGTTCATTGTGGTTGCAGGGAATAATAGCTCACCACCCTTTCTATAATCAGGTTTCAGGTATATGAAGTCTGATATCAAATCCCTCCTCAGTTTTCTCAAATTAAATAGTCCCAGTTCTTTCCCACTTTTGTTTGTTATGTTTTCTGCATTTGTGATCATTTTTTTGCTTTTTGCTGGACACTTTACAGGGTTACTTTATGGTGTATAAGCATTAAGTCTGGAACCTGGTTTTTGATATCTGCTTTTCTGTTTCCTTAGGTTATTCCTCCCCATTTGAGCTACAGTAGGCAATGAAAGGATTGGTGGAGTTAGATGGTCGAAGTGGAGGAAAAATGGAGATAAATTGGAGAAATGGTCTGAAATTAATTGGATAAAATACAATAAAAACAAGTCCAAAGGATCAGTACCCTAGCAGAGGTTGAAGTAATAAGCAGAAAGTAACATAAACTGGGTGTATCTACATGAGAAGCTTTACTATACATTAGACTAACTTGCAGTAAAGCATCAGCATTCACATGCTCAGCAATAATTGCGCAGTAGATTAATCTAATGTGTAATTTCTAGTACCTGTAGATGTAGGCACTAGAAATCAGTATGCTAAACTAAAGTGCTGAAGTGCAGGTGTAGATACTGACAGAGCAAATTGCTTCTAGTCAGCCTAGGCAGCAGTGAGTTACAGGGGACAGGGAGATCTCTCCTGCCTCAGTGGGACACTGCCTCCTAGTCCCGTGGATTTCAGGACCTATCTTGATCTTCACATGGTTGGGAGAGCTTGATCTCCATGGGGTTGGGGGACAGCTGCCTGGCAGCCAGGACAACTCTTCCCCATACCAAGGAGATTAGGGCCAGCTCCTATACTTCCTGCTGGCCCAAGGCTGGCACCCAGTGGAGCCTGGAGCTCCCTCTGGCTACTGCAGGGGGGCAGAGAATGGCAAGAGCGGCCATAAATTGAACTGCTCCTATTGGGAGCAAATTGACTTCTGACAGGTGCACATTCGGATGCTTGCACCAACAATCCATGACATATGATAAAACATTTGATATATAAAGCACTATATCACCAAGACCTGACTGGATGACACCAGAAGCCATATGCTAACTCACCTTTATCACTCTAGGACATTTGGCTTATCACAGACCCAGACTGAACAGGAAGATGGGTAGCACCACAATTTTCAAATTCATGGACGGTACCTTAAAATTGTAGAACAATTTTAGATTCATATACTAAAGCCTAAATTAATGTAAATTTCATGCTTATTTGCAAGTCCATCACAGATAAAAAGATTAATAAGAGTTCACTGTTATCTTTTTGGTTCTTGTAAAATACCATGTGCTCAGATATTTCATTTTGCACATATGCACACTGCCAAAACAGTAGATGCAAAAGCCTACTAATTCCTCTCTTCAGTACTCATAGATGCTGAGAGACTCCACCTCCTCCTAGGAGACTTGTGACCTGGGCTAATTTATATTGCTTTAGGCCGGCAGAGAGGTAATGTGCATTACTTCAGAAGCATGGGCTACTATGAGCCCATCACTTCTGTTCTCTGTGCTCCTCACTGATTTCTCTATGCAATTTTAAATCTAATTGAAGCTCTTGGTCTTCATCAATGTAAACTTTGCCTTGACCCCAACTAAAACTCTAGGCTGATGACTCTGGTTGACAACTGTGTTTCTCTGCAGAATAGTGATCTGTATCAGAAGGGTTAAATTTGCTTGTGCTAGAGATTGAACTTCTTTAGGAGCCAGTCTAAACCTGGGGAAATCAATGCCATTAGAAGTGCACCATCTTTTACTTCTTTGACCTTGCCTTCTCTATGATTGTGTGGCAATGTGTGCCGTGTGCTTTTTTTTTAAAGTAAATATGCAACAGACATCATAAACTAAAAAAAAGAAACAAAAGGGGTTACTGTAAAAAAAAAAAAAAAGGTGTTCTCTGTGGGAAACAATGATAATTACATACAATGGTGAATGGTGATGAGCAGGCTACCTGTATTGAACAGAATATTACCATAAATGAACTTGGTACTTCTTTAAAAAAAATACAAACATGTAATGTGTTGCCATACCTTAAATCTTTGCTATGAAGGGAAAATAACTTATCTGAAGCTCAGTTGTGCAGAATTAAATGAAAAGTGTTGTTAAATAAGTTATTCTGTACTTCAGAAGCATTGTATACTTGGCTTACTAGGTATATCTAGCCTATTTGAAATATGTTTTTGACATTTTCAATTTCTCCATTATCTTTGCTTATATTTCAAACAAATTGTTTCTAGTAAAAAATAAATGCTAAAAATCATAAAAAAAAAATAAAAATAAAAATCATGCTAAGTTTGTGAATAGAGTGTAAACCAGGGGTGGGCAAAATGTGGCCCGGGGGCTGGATGTGGCCCACCAGGCCATTCTATCTGGCCTGCAGTGTCCCTAAAAAATTTAGAAAATTAATATTTATCTTCTCTGAGCTGCCTGTCATGCAGCCCCCAATGGCTTGCCAAAACTCAGTAAGCGGCCCTCTGCCCAAAATAATGGCCCGCCTCTGGAGTAAACTGATGCAGTGTTGTCTTCTTGGATCTGTGGGCAACCTGAAGCACTGAGTCTGAGATGTATGAATTCCATTGCTCTCGTTAAGATTGTGAGGCCTTAATACTACAAATTAAGTTTAAGGATGATCTTTTAAATGTGTCAGCAGTAATGATTTTTGTTGCTGGTAAATGTAACTGGTACAAAATGGTGTGAAGCTCATGAATGACTGGAATTGCAGGAGAGGAGAGAGTGCAGAGGGAATAAATGAAAGAACTTGAGGAAGAAAATTGAAAAGTAGTAGAAGACAAACAATGAGAATTTCTAAAGTTAGTTTAAAAATGAGCATATTTTTTTCCTTCAAATGACGATGCTGATCGTGCCGACAAGGTGACAAACATAAAACAATAAAGTTTTGGTTATTCCATGAAGACATTTTTCCTCCTAGTACACTGTTCCAAAGAAAACACTGAGATGAGTGGGAAAGAGTCATTGTAGTAGACTGAGTGCAGTATGTAGTTCTGCTGCAATGCCAGGAGGTTTTAGAATTTTGGTCCACATTGTGGGGTAAGTGTAACATGTTCATACTATATGCATAGAAGATACTGGCTGGAAAGTGCTCTGTATCTTAATCCTGATTACTCTTCAGCCAGCCCTGTGCACTTTTTTGGCTATACTGCCTATTGAAAATTTGGTGGGGGTTTGGCTTGAGGGCTGGATTCCAGTCCCCTGACCTCCAGGTGACTTTGTTATTGCATCTTGTCAGTGAAGATAAAGAAATGTTTGCTAATATATGGACAAAATCAGTATGATTTTTAAAACTTTTACTACTTATTAAAAGTAAATAGACTATTCAGGAAGAAAATATCTAGCTGTATGTAAAAGGGATCTCTAAATTTAACCCATAACTTTTGTGCATCTCTGAGCTTTGTTTAGTACTATTAAAATAAAAGGGAAAGCCCATTGTAGTCACTGGAATAAAATTAAGATCTCTAGGATATAATTCCACAAATTAAGGTGGAGATATAATTTGAAATCTGTTTGGATCTAGTTTGTCTGCACAAGGGCAGCAGAATTCCCAGTTTCTTTGGGAGTATTCTGCCAACATAAAAATTGCAGGATAAGGCCTATTCTACTTGAATAGGGGAGGCGTCTTCAGCTTGCTTTGTTAAATGAGTTTACAATACACATCGGTTGCTGCAGGAACCTGTTTTGAGCCTAGCTGGTGAATATCCTTTCATTTGTAGGTTTATGTCTGTTCTGCACTGTAAAAAAGACATTTCATAGTTTAATTAATATATTCCGATCTCTGTTTTAAGATCCCTATAATCATAGGCAACACACATTGTAGTGAAAAGTTTTGTTGGCATTTTTGGGAAGAAGGTAGTTCATTTTGGTTTTGTTTGCTTTAACTTAAAATCAGAAACTTCTGGTATATTTGGTTTAATTTTACTTTATTTTTCTTTTTGGGGAGGAAAAAAAACAGCCTTTGCTTTGTTAAGCCAGATTGTTACTAGCTTTACTTTCTGCTGCATTTTGTCATAATGCGCTTTGAGTATAAATAAACTGTGGTATGCTAAACCTAATAGCAATTAAACTGGAAGTGTTTGTGTTTCATCACTGTGAACTTCGCAGAAATGTTTCCATGACAACCTCCATGCTAGTTAAGGCAACCAGAGGTGATCAACAGTTTATATTTTTTTTTCTCTTGTAAGAATGGAATTTGTGTTGACAGTTTTGGCCTTTAATGGCACTTTTGTACTGTGTGAAAGTATTTGTTTACTAGATCATATGCTGTTAACTGTCAGCCTGAGATAGAGTGACTGCTTTTGATAAAAGGGCTGCATTACGTTTCTGTGTCTGTGAAGCTCTTGTACTTTAATTACCCACATCAGTACAAAAGTGTCCATTTGCTTCAGTACACTTAAAAATTAGATTTATTAGATCAAATCATTAATAGTGAATTAATTTAGTCCTTTAAAGAGCTTTTTTCGTTGAAATTTTGGCTTCCAGCTGATTATTTAGCAATACATTTATTTACTATTTAATTTTACAGAGGAGATATGAATTCCTTTGTGTAATATGGGATACACGTTAAGTATTATAATTTGTTTCTCTGTGAATTACCATTTTGGGCTCTGGTTCCATGTATGTATAGTTTGATGAGGACTGTCACAACAGAGTAAAATGTATCTGATGTAAAAGGGATTCTGGTTAACAAGGACTTTACTCCAATGGAAAGGCTTTCTCTGTCATAAGAGTCTCAAAGAAAATGCACACTCCATGACTAAATGATTCCTCCTGAAATGTAACTTAATGATGGTGCAAGTAGAATGTTGTCTGTTTTGCATGTCTTCCAGACAGTTGGCAAGTTATAGGATGAAGCTGTTAGCTTTAGTGATGTTTCTTCCCTCCTTAAAGCACTTTTTAGGTCAAAGAACATCTTGAAATTCAAATTGACTAATAAGTGCTAGTACAGCAAGTTTTTTCATCCACCACCAGCAGTAAGTTTGAGGGCATAACCTATACTGAGTCAAACAAAGAACTTGCTTTTGTTAAATGTCTGTTCATTGTCAAGCTGGTACCTATTTATGGGCTAATACCTATCCTTGGTAACCCTTGAAAAACTGTTTGTGTGTAGGGGGGATGGGGAAGGTTGGGGGCTATTTGTTTAATGAAAATTCTTAATGAGGCAAATACTTCCTTTTAAGAATCCCTTTTGAACATAGCTAAACATTTTTTCTAACAGTAAATAACAGGGGATGGGGTGTGGGGGGAAAGATCCTTTTTTAGTATTCATGAATACAGGATGCAGTACAAGTTTAAGGACTGGTTGAATTCAAATGTAGCTGTCCTCTATATTTGGTGTCCTTTCTGTTCTACAGATAATTTCAAGAAGTCAGTTTCATACTTGATTCTAGGATATTTCAGTAATCGACTTGTTCCCTTTCTAAAAGAACTGTCTGCATCTTGACTGATTTGCTAGGCAATTAAATACAGAGATGGAATTGAGGGTACCTTTCCCCTACCACATATAAATATTTGTGTTGATGTTGATGCCCCTGCGTAATACACTTGATTAGCTGCATCCTGTTAGGAACCACAGCAACCAGAATGAAACCAGGATTTGATATTTGTACAGAGAACATATCTTTTTGCATTAGTAGAGTGTGACTAAAGAGGTTGTTAGATATTACACTTAGCATGTGTTAACTGCATTTAAAATGGTAGTGTCTGAGCATTCAAGCAGTAAATGCATGCTAGCTGCCATTGTAGTGTAGTGAAGTTAGGACTTTTTTGTCAAGGAGTATCTCCAGATCCAGTTACCTAACGCAAGTTAAACTAATGTCTGACTGCTCCATAGAGATAATAGCATTGGAGACTAGTAGTGGGCTTGGGACTGACAATCAGTTGTTTGTTGGTCAAAACCTTTCTGACAGTACCCAAGCAGTGTCAGGATTCTCAGCCCTCCCACCATACAAGAGGAGGTTCACTGCAGTGGAAGGGCTGTGACTGATGATCAGCTGTTTATTGGTCATAGCTCCACATTGTGGTGTGGCAGGAGAGCTTTGATGCTGCTGCTCTCTGCTTTTGTCTTGGTTCTGTCTTGTGGCACTGTCTTCCCCTGTGCTAAGCCCTGGGATTCAGCACAGTGGCAAGGAGCATTGTGGGACTTGGTTCCCACCATTCCCTGCCTCTGTACTGAGTCCTGGGTCTGGCTACAGAGTGGGACCTGGCATGGAGGCAGGAAGTGCTGTGGCTGGATCCTGGGTTCTGAAATATCGTCTGCCTTTGTGCTGGGTCCTGGAACCAGGTGCAGAAGAAGGGAGCAGCGCAGAACCCAGTGCAGAGGGTCTCTGTACAGACCAAGAATCAGATGGTTTTCGGTCTTAGCCCTGGGACTGCCCTGGAATCTTGAACTGGCTTTGTTGCTGTGCCAGAGCTGAGATTGAAAATCAGCTGTTTTTCAGTCTCTGCCCTGGGATGGCACCAGAGTTGGTTCAAGACTCCTGTGCAAGCTATAATCTATGTTTAGACTGTAGTAAGAATTAATGTACTGTAGAGTTCATGCTTACTATGCTTTAAATATATGGTTCGTATCCTGTGTATCAAGGGCCTAAGGAAGTCTGTGTCAGATTTGGGCATGAATGGTTTGGGTGTTTTTGAGTTGCTCCTCCCACTATGCTGAAACGCTGGCACTGTAAGGGTAAAATTCAGTACAGAAAAGAGAATTGGGAAGCACTCACCCTGTTTCAGTCCCTAGATGATAAGCAAGGCTCTGTGTGGACTCTCTGAATTCATCTTGTTACACATTACTGTGAATAGTGTTTCAAGGCAGCAGACTTTTAGGTGCTCATGTTGAAGGTGAATACATGCAAACTAAGATGCCTAAATTAGACTCATTTCACTTCATTTCATGAGTGAGCTTTCTTCAGGTAAGTATTTCAGATCTCCCATATACAACTTGACCTCAATAACCTATTTTGAAAGCTTGAGCATGTGTTTCTCTGAATTTATGCATATATTCAGTGTTAGAAATATCAGTTTACAGTGTTTCTGCATCTAGAAAAATGCTGCGGGGTTCCTAAAATGCCCAAGTTTTAATGTAGTACTGAGAAGCAAGCTTGATTACTGGTGTTCACTTGGTCTGAAAACTCTTTAAAAGAAATAGAAAGTTATCCATGTTTCCCAACTAAAAAATGCAATTACTTCTTTAATACTGCATATTATGACTAACCTAATTACTATTCTGTAGATCAGTATTCTGCAATTTATAGGATGTATATATAATATTACTATCTGTCTGTAAGACTTGGAAAAATTACATGAAAAATAATAAAGATGGTCAAAGACAGGGTGCTGGCAGGTTATTGTTTTAATGCCTTTAGTATGAGAGAAATGAATTCAAACTGGAACAGCAAAGAGATGGGCTACTAGGATGGTTAGAGAAGCAGAGAGACTACTTTACAAGTGGAAACTGTGGGGGCCGAGAAACGCTGGTGAAATGGGGCCGCTGATGGAGCAGAATTGGGGTGCTGGAGACGCAGCAGTTGCAACAAAAAAACCCTTTTACTTACAGTCTATACACTGTAGGCACGTCTCTTGAAGTTACAGAACTTAAATGGAACGCAGGCACATTGTTGCTCACACTCTCGCAGGGTATGGGGTGTCGGATGATTCTGGCAGGGAGTCGTCGTCAGTTGATCAGACCTCCTTCATAGCTTGGAAATGCATGCGGGGATCTCTCCTCATGCGCATCCAAGCACTCCTCCGGTTTGGGCGGGCATTGCCCAAGCCTTTTATTTGGTCAGCAAGCCAATTGCTGACCGACACACGTACATAATTTACGGTGAGCCAATCGTAAGCATGCACTTGGTGGTGCAGCTGCAAGGTTTTGGCGGGCTCTGATCTTGCACCGAGACTTTTTTTCCGCGTTACAGGGGAAATCCCTGCACCTGTGCTTGCAATGTGCTTAACACAGCTGTGCCGAAGTATCTCTTTAACTGTTTTGCACAGACAGAAACTAAAGGGACTTGGGTGCAACAAAAGTTGAGTGGGACTCTATAAATAATTTGGGAAGAATGAAGGCTTGTTGGCATAAAAGGACACTCATTAAGGTCAGTAATGGGATTATTTTTGGTGACGGTGGTAGCAAAGACTAGACATGGTGATCCAGGAATTGTTTGCCATCCTTACCTTTTGTTGCTGTTTTCCTAACCAAATAGCTTTTGGTCCCATGCTCCCATGTAGGTGGGCTTGGGAGGAACTGCTATCTCATTGTGCCTTTTCATGGAAGTGGAGCTTTGTTTCTTAGCTTGCATTCTTATTATCTTTTCTTCTGGTTCCTTAATGATTTTATTGTTCTTCTAACTTTGTTTCCTAAACATTCATCAACATTGTTGGGGTGATCAAAATTGAGCTTAGATAATTATTCAGAAAAATGAATTGTCCTTAGATCAAGAATAGAGTGAAATGCCACTTATCCAATGACAGCTAAATTGTTGCTTCAAGGTTAAGAGTTGGTAGGTTGTTTCTATCTGTATTAAAAAAGTTTAGTAGAGAGCTGTTTCATGCAAGGATTATGTCTCTTTGTATATTATAAAAGAAGATTTGTTAAATAGCTGAATTCCAGTGTTACCAACAATGGTAAGGAAAGAATTTATGAATCATATTGACAGTGGTATTATGATATTTTGCAGTATTTGTTGACTGTTGCTATTAGGTAACAGATGTTTCTTGAAAATGTACAGTATGTTCTGAAGAGAGAATTCTTTATCCAGAGTGGGCCTTAGCCAGGCACTTTATTGACCCCCAAACAAAAGACTCTTGAAATTTTTGTTTTCATTTGGATTAATATTTGAGTTGGTAAGCCTTGGTGTTACTGATTTATTAGTAGAAGTATTTTCTTAAAAGTGCCTTGATTGCTGGATATAATGTATAAGAGAAGTGCAACTTATTTTATTCATTGCCTGACAATAGAAAGTCGTTTCTTTAATGAGGTAGTTCTAGTCTGCCTCATCAGCACTGCATGTCCAGTTTCCAAGCCTCTGACTTCTTGCTTTGGTCAGGCTGTGCCTAAAGTAAGAACATGAGACCTGCCATTTACTGGGTCAGACCATAGGTCATCTTGCCCAGTATCCTGTGTCATGCAGTAGCAGAGAGGGGATGCTGAAAGGGAGAGTGAGCTGGATATTACTACAGCTTTTTCTACTGTTCCTCTCCTTCTTGCAGCCTCCAGAATTTAAGGT
>JAGPOW010001296.1:95134359-95160159 GCA_030014935.1 Caiman crocodilus
AGGAACCTCTGGGACCTCTCGGACTTGGCCGACTGCTCCTCCCAGCAGATGTCTGGGTAATTGAAATCCCCCATGACAATGACATCCCTTGTCCTAGCCTCCTCCTTGAGCTGGCCAGCAATTTGGAGGTCCAGCTCCTCCCTCTGGTTGGGTGGTCTGTAGCAGACATCCACCATTAAGTCCCTTTCCCCTTGTCCTCCTTGTATCCTGACCCAAATCGCTTCCGTCTGGTCCTCAGTCGCCCTCAAGTTGACGCTCAATGCAGAGAAACACTCTTTGACATAGAGCGCAACCCCTCTGCCTCTTCTCCCCATCCTGTCCTTCCTGAAAATGGTATATCCATCGATGCCTATGGCTCAGTCATGGTTTGGATCCCACCAGGTTTCCGTGAGCCCAACCAAATCTGGGTCTTCCACAGCCACCAGGAGAGACTGCTCCTCCTGCTTACCTCCCATGCTGCGAGCATTTGTATAGAGGCATTTAAGGCTACCTACTGCTGCCTCTCTCTCTCTCCACTTGTTTCCCCCAAGCCACAACCATATACGCTCGCCCGACTTACCTGGCTCAGCGGCAGAGCGTCCTCTCCTCTCTCGGCTGGCCTGTCCCCCGGCAAAGCTGGTTTAAAGGCCACCGCACGAGATCAGCCAACCTAGAAGAAAAGAAACGCTGACCTTTAGGCATTAGGTGGAGTCCATCCTCAGCCAGCATGCTTCGCGTAGAGAAATGTGGGCTATGATCGAAGAATCCAAAGCCCACATCATAACAACAACCCCGAAGGCGCTGGTTTATAGCTGCGATACAGGCCTCGTGTCGCCTTCCCTGTTGACTCACTGGCAGAATGGAGTAAAACATCACCTGCAACCCAAACACCTTGAGCTGTCTTCCAAGGGCCTTGAAGTCTTCTATGATGTCCCCGGCCGGCCTCTAGAAGCGTCGTTGGTTCCCACGTGGACTACCACTAACGGATGGTAGTCTGTGGGTTTAACAATCTTCTGAATGCACTCCGTGATATCCTGAACCCATGCTCCAGGCAGGCAGCAGACCTCTCGGCCCAAGGGATCAGGACAGCAGATGGGACCCTCCGTGCCCCTCAGGATGGAGACCCCAATGACCAGGACTGGACGCTTGCTTCTCCTTTGGGACTGCTTCTTCCTCTCCGCTTGCGATGAGGGTGCACGATCAGCACCGCAAGGGGGGTGTTCCTCAGCAGTCTCCTCCAGAGTGGCCAGGGCCACATACCTGTTCCCAAGTGGCACCTCAGGTACAGGTTCTGCAACAGTGCGGGCTACCCTGGATCCAAGGGGAACTTGCTGCCACTGACGAGTTGCTCTTCTCGGTCAGGGGGGCTCCTCGGTAGGTTTCTGGCCCTGCAGAGAACAGAAGTACATATCAATTTCGTTTTCTGCCACCCGGATCCACCGCAGCCTGCTCGCCTCGGCCTGGAGCTCCCGCAGCTGCCCCTCCAGGGCCTGAATAAGGTCACAAAAGGGGCAGCCAGGGGACACCCCAGGCATCTCCCCCACCCCTGGGGGCCCCATCCAGCCACCACCCCCAGCCAGGGTGGGGCAGGTGGACAGTCTGGGTGGTGGCCTCAGAGGAGCGCCGGGGAGGGCAGCACCGGGCACCGGGGAAGAGGGAGGGGGAGGGGCAGGCCCCTGGCAGTGGCAGTACGTGTACTCACCATGTTCCTAGAAAATGAGATCTTCCCACTGTCGAGTCCCTCTTCTCTTCCTCCTTGCGCTCCTGCTGCATCAATGCCAGCGCAAACACCGGCCCGCCTTTACAGAACGTGCCTGTTTGCGCGCTCTGTTCGCACACAGCTCAGGAACGCGGCTCCCTGCTGGCTCAGCTATGAGCGATCCAGGAGGCTCCCCTCCGGATCAGCTGCAGCTGCCGGCACTAACCCCACTCACCGCTTCGCTGTCCCCGCCACTGCTGCTGCTTCTTCGCTAAACGGGCTTGTGTGTGGCCGAGACCACATCTGAACCCTATCAGGGGTCTTCCTTGGCCCCCTGCTCCACTCCCAACTGCCGAGCAGTGAGTCAGACCCTGCTTGTAAGTTACAAGGTTTGAATTTCCTGTGGTATTCCCGCGGTTTTTTGGCTGCCAATCAGGAGTCCCGGTTCCCCGGAAGTGCCTGCTGGCAGCCTCAGCCTCTGAAGCTCCTGGGTTGCGGGGAGGGAGGGGTGTGAGTCCCGAGACCAGCAACCTACCTCGGCGGACTGGTATCACTCCCCGGAGCGGCCTCTGGGAATGCTCCTAACCCACCCCTGTCCCCTTGCCACTTCCCTGTTTTCGCACTCTATTCGTGTGCGACTCGGGAGCGTGGTTCCCTGCCGGCTCAGCTATGAGCAATCCAGGAGGCTCTCCTCCGGATCAGCTGCAGCTGCCGGCACTAACCCCACTCACAGCTTTGCTGCTGCTGCTGCTGCTGCTACTTCTTCGCTGAAAGGGCTCACGTGTGGCTGAGACCACACCTGAACCTTATCGGGGGTCTTCCTTGGCCCCCTGCTCCGCTCCCAACATAATGATGGACTGTCTCAGTATCTTCCCTAAAGTATTATTCTCAGAATTCTTGCTTCTAATTTGAAGCTTTGGAGCTTTGGAGCTTTGTCTAGTTTTAGATATTTTAATTTTTGTTATTATTCTGGACAAGGTACAGCATATGTTATGTCTCTGTATGCACATGTACTCCTGTAGTCAGTAGTCATGTTGCTCTTTTTAGTATAAGTCAATGTCAGTCTGGCAAAATTCAGCTGTGTAAATGGCCTAAGGGTATGGGAGTGGATTTTGGTAAGCACATGGAGTTGAATCTATTACTTATTTATAGCATGGGCTCATCTAGTGCTTGAATACTTCCATGATCTGTACATGTTTTCATTGATATTCTGAGTTTTAAAGGGCTCCATACATTGATCATTGCAATTTGGTTCAACAGTAAATGACTGAAAAAACATAAATAAGAAAAAGTTAAGGGGCAATACGTTCTTGAAAAATGTATTTATAGATTGTAGAGTTAGAAGAGGCCATTATGATGATCTAGTCCAGTGGTTCTCAATTAGGTTGTCATGGTGTCCTGGGGTACCATGGGTTGCTGTTCAATATTAGCACTACAAACACTGACATCTAATTCACAGGATAAATCCAGAGATTTCATATAGGAATCCATAGCATCAAAAATGTTCTGGAACCGGTTTTAGATGTTGTGAGGTCTTTATAACAGATGAATTGCTCTAATTTTTCCATAGACAAAAAATGAATGAATGCTAGGAGCTGGCATTTTCCAAGGGTGCCTTGAGTCTGTTGAGGTGCGTCTTGAGTCTAAAAAGTTTTAGAACCACTGATCTAGTCAGATATCCTGCAAAATGCAAGCCATCTTACTTCCTTCAGTTTCTTTCTAATGGAACTAGAGCATGCCTTTTTGGAAAAAAAAATCCCATCTTGATTTTAAATTTGTTTAGTAATGGAAGATAACTTGTTCAGTCATTAAGTAACTTTACTGGTAAACCCTGTGTGTCTAGTCTGTGCTTTTTCACCTTCAGATTTTGTTTTAATTAATTGCCTTTGCTATTGTGTCCATAGAAAACTTTAACAGTATATTGATGGGGAGCTATGACTGCTGTTTGACATGTTGACCAACTCTCTCATTGTTTGCCTATTATTCTGGCTATATTTCTCTGTTGTCTTTTGTCATATACTTAGTTTGTCAGTTTTTAGGGCCAGGGATTATCTACTCTTTTTTTTTTTGGAACAGTTTCTCACATTGAAATCCTGGTCCATATTCGATGCTTCTGCACACTTTGGTAATACAAATAATAATCATAATAGTAAGTAGTGGTAGTAGTAATACTAACAAGCTAGTGAGCACACTTAACATCTTGTATTAGCTACAAAAGAAGTACGAATAAGGTTCAAACCTTAATACATTATAAGGCCTCAAGAGATAATTGTGATCTTCTAGATCGACTCGTGCAGGCCAAAGCACTTCGGTGAATTAATTTCTTCTTTCAGCCATAATTGGTGTCCTTGAAAAGTCTAACATAACCCTTGGTATCTTTTTCTTGTTGTTAGTTACTCTCTTTTAAAAAAAAAAAAAATTCTATACCATATTTTATCATATACCACACATACCTTTTCCTTCGACAAAATCAGTCTTCCAAAATTGGCATTAAGCAGGAAACCTGATTTTTTTAGTAGAATAGAGAAAGATGACTCTGACTTATGGTCCCCAAGATGGTTTCCACTTCTCCCTGGGGCTATGAAGAGCCTGGATGGAGTCTAGCGTTAGTCCTTTTGCAGGTGCTGGTGAGGCAGTACCTTTTGGTTAAAGCGTCACAGAGCTGGCTGAGGAGGAATAAACTGTTGCATTGTAGTCTGTAGTACTTTGATGCAACTTGTGTTATAGAAACAGCACTTGATTTTTTACCAACACTTTTATATAAATAACTATTTATAGTAAAGAAGTAACAGTTTTGCTATTGTCATTGAAAAGATCTGGGACCTAGCCTTGTTCCTGCATCTTCGTCCAGACTGTTGCCTGGGATACTGCCCTTGGACACGCACCCTAGGAGGATTTACTCTTATCACACAGTTGGCTACGACTCTGGAAACTCCCCCTTCCACTGCCCTACATTCTGCCTTCCAAAAACAAAAACGAAGTGCGTGTTTTATCTGGAGCTGAGTGGCATGCAAAAAAATATGGTACTTATAGTCTAAATGTTGTCATGCTTCAACTTGCTGTCAGGCCAGGAACTTATGCCTTCGTGTGCTAGAAAGCCAACTGTTATCTAACTTCTGTTCTGTATGTGGATACTTTATAACCTGCATTCAGTTTACCCTTTTATCTTTTTTGAATAAATGTTAACCTTGTTTCTTTCACTATAAGGTATTCTTTCCAGTCTTTTTATAGTTTCTATACCTTTTTTCTATAACCATTCTCTTTTATCAATATGCTTCCTCAAGTTTGAACACCAGAATTGGACGGGATGTTCTAGAATCATACTGTTGTCAAATACAGGGAATAATATAACCAAACTACTCCGAGCCAGCTCTCCTGCTTACTCATTCATAGACTGTACTAACTTTTTGAGGGTGGCCTTTCACTGGGATATAATATTCAACTGATTAGTCACAATGACCCTCTAGTTTTTTTTCCAAAGTTACAGCTTTCCCTGATGGAGTTCTTGCACTACAAAAATGAACTACAGTCTTTATTGTTAGATATGTAATTTTACATTATAGCTGTAAATTGTAAGAGATATTATTTATTTGCACCCTGTTTGCTTAATTAATCTATATCACATTGTATTTGTGATCTGTCATCTTAATTATTTACCCTTCTCTCAATATTTGTTACTTTACCAAGCGCCTTTCTTCTCTATTTAGGAAAATGATGTTTCTCTAGTTATTCTTGTATCTATTGAGACCCCAGGTCCTATAAAAGATTTTGTGCTGGGTCCATCCAATTTATTTTTCATATTCTCGCCCCTTTTCCTATCTTGCCAGTAAATGCTATTCCAGATAGAGGAATAGGTTCACACGAAGACTTTATTATGTTTTTCTTTAACTGCTTGATTTCTATGGGACCAACATGTTTGCAAGATTCTTTTCTATTCTTAAAATATTTTTGTGCATTTATTATGTCTTTGTAATTTTATACACTCCTTAGATCAAACTCATTTCAAAACTTAATATAATATAGTTTTCTTTCTTTCCCTCCAACAATTAATACTGCTTGGGAGGAGAATAAAGTCCTTGATGTTTTTTATTCATCTTTCATTCGTGATATCCATTAGATCAGGGGTGTTGACTTGGATAGCCCTCACAGGCCAATTCCAGACCCAGTGGCGGTGACAGAAGCAGTGGGGTAAGTGGTATCCATTGTTCGCTTTTTCTTGCTGAGATGTGTGCACATCAGTACTCGTCAGCAGGATGGAATCATAGAAATTAAGGGCTGGAAGAGACCTCAAAAGATCATTGGGTTACCCCCCCTGCTTTGGGTGGGAATACTTCTGAGATCAAATGATCCCAGCAAGATGTCTGTCCAGTCTCTTCTTGAAGACTTCCAGGTCACCCTTACCATAAAGAAGTTCTTCCTTGCATCTAACCTGAAACCATCCTCTAACAGTTTATGGGCATTGCTCCTTGTCTTCTCCTGGGGCATCCTCTCGAAACTCCTGATATTCACTCCATACATACTTACAGGTCCCCCCTCAGTCTCCACTTCTCCAGGCTGAGCAGTCCCAGATCCCTTAGTCTTTCCTCATTAGGTTTGTCCTCTAGGTCCTTAATTATTCTTTTGGCCCTTCTCTAGACCCTTTCAAGATTCTCCATGTCTTTTTTGAAGTGTGGCACCCAGAACTGGACATAGTATTTCACCTGGGGTCTCACCAGCACCAAGGAGAGAGGAAATAGAGAGTAGCCTTGCTCATGACACATCAGCTAATACATCCAGTATGCTATTAGCTCTGTTGACTATAGTGTCACACTGATGGCTCATGTTCATCTTGTGATTAGTCATAACCCTGAGGTCCCTTTCAGTCATTGTGCTGGCCAGGACATCTCCTAGCCTGTATTCATGTTGTAGGTTACTCCTCCCCAGATGAAGTACTCCACATTTATCCTTATTGAACTGCATCCAGTTCCTCTCTGCCTACTTTTGCAGCTTGCCCAGGTCCATTTGGATCTGCATCCTGTCCCTTAGCGTGACTGCTTTTCCTCATAACTTGGTCTGCAAACTTGGCCAGTGTGCTTTCCAATTCCTCATCTAAATTGTTAATAAAGATGTTGAACAGCAGGGGACCAAACCCTGTGGGACACTACCGGCCACTTTCTGCCATGATACAGACCTGTCCACTAACACTTTCTAGCTTTGACTCTTTACCCAGTTCTCAACCCACCTGACCGTGGATTCTGGCAGACCACAGTCCCTCAGTTTTTTTTATAAGAGCATTATGGGAGACCATATGGAAGGCCTTCTTAAAATTCAAGTATATGATATCAACTGTGTCTCCCACAGCCAAATGATTCGTTACTTGGTCATAGAGGGAGATGAGGTTGGAAATTCAGCAGCAGGCCCTGCTTCCTCACCCTACCTCTGAATGCCTAGCTTCTTTATATCATCCCTATGGGCTGAGTGAAGTATTTTCTCAGGTGAGTCTTTGACATTCCTGAATTAGATAGGATTCTTTTCACAGGCATTTATCTGGAACTGCTGATTCTTTTGAACCAGAGCAATTAAGGAATTTTAGATTCAAGAGCTCAGTACTGAGTTTGTTTTCCTGCCTTTTACCTTGATGGAAAAACCTAGGCACTGCATCAGGCAATCAGGACTCCTCTGCATATGCAGAGAGGCTGCTCCAATATGCTGTAATTACAACATGTCAGAACAGACTCAATTATTCGAGTCTGCTGGAGTGTGGTAATTGCTGTGCTTAAGCCTCACATGCATTGGCATTCCTATGCTGAAAAATGGCAGCCTCAGGTCCCAGGGCAAGCTCTTGTCTATTGGCCAGCAGGTGCTTTCTGGACCTACCTGAGCCCAGTCCTGCCTCTCAAATTGTGGGGGCCCCTTTGGCCCCATCTGTGCTCCGGGGAACCAGTTGCCTTAAGGGCTATTTTGTGGCCTCCTTCCTCCTATACAATCATGATCATGCCTTTCAGATGTTAGTCAGTTGCCAGTTACTCCCTACAGTCTTCTTAGCCTTAGTATACAGAAGACAGTCCGGTTGTCCTCTATTGATACGAAACCCAATGCCTTCATGTCCTCTATTTTTCTCTTGAACTGGCATGAACTCCTCTTTCTGCCCAGTGCAGGGCTACACTGCCCCCTTTCCTCAGGGGCCCAGATTTATATCCCCTGGCTCCTTCCTTTCTGGTCAGGTGAGCTTCTACCCTGCTCAGCCTCATGCTACTCTGGCTGCTGTAGCAGTGTCCTTGCTGCCTAAGCTAGCTCTGCAGTAGGCACTAGCAGCCTATGGGTCCCTGGCTGCCTACTCCTCTGCAGTCAGCCTGTAATGTGCAGTTTTCTTCCACCTGGAGCTATCCTGGCTGCTGCGTCTTCCTGGCACCGTTACTTGGCCATATTATTTTATTATTATTTTTAATTTTTTAATTTAAATTTTACCTCTTTCTGCTGTTGAACTAGGAAAAAGGTTACTCTCTTAACTGGGGCTTCATTCCCAAGTAAATCATAAACCTAAGAGTTTACATGAGCAGTTGCTTGTCCCAACCATGCAGCCAGTTGGATCTGAGTGTTTGGACATTGAGAGCAATATCTTCTCACCTTTGTCATGTTAGGCCTTCTCCTCCAGGCTGAAGGCTGCTTTTCCTTCTCTTAACTGAACTTTTGATCCTCCTACAGCCTTACTTACATGTCCTTGGCCAGAGGGACCATCACTGCGGTGTGTGAGAGTGGTGGAGCAAATGAGAAGGATCCTTCACAGTGTAGGACTGAAAGGACTGGAGCAGTTGTAAGGTGGAGCCAAAAACAGAAACAGACCATCAGAAATAAATGTCACATGTAGCATTTAGAATGTTATATTTCCCAGATTACAGGAAGATACAGGCATGAGAGAGAGGGGGAGAGAGAGAGAGAGATAGAAAAAGAAGCAAAGGGAAATAATGGATTTTAAGTTTTTGGCTACTGTTTTCAGTAGTTAATTGAATCTGTAACAGAAAATAATTTAAATTCTATCTCTTTTGATCCCCGTGCGTTGCTCTAGTAGATCCACATGTATGACTGACATGTGAGTGCATGTATATGGGAAAAGCAAGATATATTTTTGCATACACAGTTCTTAACAATTTTCATCACTTTTTTCAATTCAAACATTGAAGAACTCCTTAATGAATCTGACAGAAAGGAATAAATTAGCTGGTTGTACCATTACTATGTTTAGGTGTCTAGTATCTAACCTGAGAGATGAGGTTTTTAGAAAACACAGAGTTTGGCTGGTTTCTGTCTGGATATATTGTGGTTAAGGTCCCCACAATGAAAAGTGTATTGGGCCTCTTGTTACACTGCTAATCACACTAGTAGAAATGGCCATCCTAAAATGCATCTCATACCACTTGAGGTAGCCATGCTTTAGTGCTCCTATCTGCTGTCAAAATTCCCAGGTTCACTAGCAGGTTCTATGATGCAGTTAAGCCTGACCGTATAAAAATATGCAACAGGTTTTTTTAAAAAAAAGCAACTATGGAAAAAAATAACTGAATTTTAGCTGTGAAAATAAGAAAAAAATAACATATTGACAATATATATTTCCATGCTACTTTAATGTAAACTTTTGTATTTTCTTTTATTAAGTGAAGTTGTCATAGAATTTCTTAATTGAATTGCTTAATAGAATGCTCCAGAATTTAGGTTTAGCTTGTACAAGAGACCTGGGTTTTAGAGTACATTGTATGAACATAAATAAGAGTAGGTTGTCATCTTCCTTTGGAGATTTCTTAAAATGCCCATGACCCCTCTTTTACTTGGTTGATATGGTCAGGACTTTATACTGAGTCAGAGGAGTAAAACAATCTTGCCATGTATAATATGAAGATGTTTCAGAAAGTAAGGGCAATTTCAGAATAAAACCATTTTGTATGCAATGATCATTTACTGGGCTGTATCACTTCTTTACATAGTCATAAATGATGGGTGTTGTAACAGGGAACCCTATGCCTGTTCCAGGAAGCAGGGTGGCCCCTTTAAATCCAGAACCTTCCAGGCACAGCTATCCAGTCGTGCAGGGGTTAAGGATCAAGCCCTGCCAGCTGATCAGGTGACAGGAAGGGAAAGGCTAGAACCTTATAAACCTCAAGTGAAGGGAGACTCCTGATGACTATGGAACAACTGTGGCAGCCTCCTTGAGAAGAATGCACCATGCTGTGAGACAGAAGCACAATCACCTGTAAGTGGGCAGTTTGCCTCTTATTTTTATTTTCACTATATGGCCATAGGGACCTATGGCTTACATTTAATGAAAGCCTGTGGTTTGTGGTTGAGGCTGTAGGAAAGAAGGAGGTCTCATTAGTCCTGAGGGGCACTGTGACAGAGGGCTCAAAAAGTCCTGCTGCACTAGGGCCACAAGCTCAGAGTCTCTTGAAGGGAAGGTAGGACCCTTGAAGCTAGGTCCTAGTGGGTGGACTACAGGAAGAAGGGCAAAGCTGCAGGGAGCTGAGGCCCCAACAGCCTGGCACCACAGGGGCACAGAGTAGAAGAGCCAGTAGGCTTGGTGTCATGCAGAGTATGGAACAAAGGGCCTTGAGCCTGAGCGAGTTTGAGAGCTAAAGCCTCAGAGTCAAGCCTTGCTTAGTGGGTTTTGATTACAGGCCTAGTTAGAGGGTAAGCCCACAGCAACTGACACTCCAATGTAAAGAGAAAATTATAAAAACATCTGTGAGGCACGGGGCATATCAAGTGGAAGTAAGAGTATGCATTTTGCCCCTAAGGCAACAGCTCATTATCCTGCAGGTGGCAAGCCTAGAGCTTGTCTGGGAGCCTTTTGTGTCAGCCCCCCGCTTTCTTAAGAACCCAGTAACATCAAGTTGTGGCAGGTGAGTAAAAGTGGGGGGAGGCTGATCCCCAGGAGAAGAATTCAGCAAGACTTGACGGGTGTCCACTCACCTGTCCACGAAATAAATAAATAAATAAAAATTGCAGCTGAAGACCACACCCTGTCACAGTGTCTATGACAATGCTGCTGCCATCAGTGTTCTCCACTGCTGTGTAGTTTCCCACTTTGCCACAGACATACAATGTGGGAAGCCATTTTGCTGTTAGTTTCTGAAATACCCTCATATATATGAGAAGTCACCTTTTAATGCTTCACAATAAGGAAAAATGTGGACATTTCTAATAATATTGTCGAAGCCTTATGAACACAGGATTTTCATCATGGATATCTCAATTCCTCTTTCACACCTAATTCTCCTTGTTTTTTAAACACTGGTAAAATGTTAATTAATACTTTACTTAAGCTAATTTAAAACAATGATGATCACAGCTTACTGAGTTCATGTATTAACCTTAATTGAATCTGACCAGTGGTCCCTGCAGTTTGGACAAATTTATAAAAAATGGAGTGTTAGAGTGATGATGTAGCCGTGATGGTCCAGGAATTATGTGAGAAGCAAGGAATTTTTTGGTGGTGATTATCTTTTATTGGACCAAAATATGTAGGGATAAAATTAGGTAGGCTTTTGGATTCTGTATTTGAAAGCCTGCCTGAATTACCCCAACTACATTGTAGGTCCAGTAAAAGAGTGACCCCACAAAATCTGTACCTCATTATAAAGAAGGAACAGTCTATATTACATATACCACATTTTATCCACAAACCTTTACTATTTAAGTAGACTGAAATGTGGTTTGACTGTTTTCAATGTTGTGCCTTGTACACTGTCTCTTTGGGCACCTACACGAGTGCCAAGGCTGCTCTGTTGCGCTAGGATTCCAGCATGTCGGAGCAGATTTGATTAATTGAGACTGCTGGAACGTGGCAGTTGCTGTGCTCCAGCAGTTTCCCGTGTCTCGTGTCAGCATCCCTGCATTTAAATTTGGCGAAAGCGCACTTGAACTAAAGTTTGTCGCAGAAGCTTTAGTTCAAGTGCCTCTGCTGCCATTTTTAAGCACAGGGATGTTGATACAGGAGATGCAGCAGCATTTTAATTAGAGTGGCTCTCAAAGCCACTCTAATTAAAGCACCACTCCCCCCCTCACTTCCCGCCCCCCGTCCCAGCCTTAGAGCATGTGTAAAACTGCCCTTTACTTCTAAGTGTACATAGTTCTGTGAATTCCTTTGCAAATATTTTCTTCCTGCTTTTAGTAGGTTCTAGATCCGAATGAATCTTTTTTCCTTCTGAAGAACAGACCTTTTGCTTTCATAGCATATACAAATTCTGTTTGTCTTTAGAGTGTTATCATCACTGGACAATACTTAAGGTATTTATACATTTTTTTTTTTTTTTACTAATAAGTACAGTTGCTTACATATGTACATCTAATAGCATCTGCACTTCTGCAATTTAGGAAATAGGAATATTATAAGGACAAATAGTGGCTGCTTATCTATGCACAGGTTCAGAAGTGTGGAGGAGAAAGCATAGGGAGCAGACAGAACAGGGTTACTTTGCCTCCTAAATGCTGGGATGGAGTACCAAACCTACATCTGCAAGGTGGTTCAAGAGAGAAAGAGGCTTCAGAGTTGCCACAGTTTTATAGTTACAGGTCTGGAGCAATTTATGGAATCTGTCAGTAGGGATTGCTTTGGTAACCACTGCTTTCCCACTCTTCCTGCTGCTTTCTTATTTTCTCTGATAGTTCTTCTGCCCATTTATATGGTATGTCAGGAGTTTCAGAGAGCTGGGAAAAAAGACGGGGATGAATATTCTCCCAATTGAGGAGAACACAAAGTTTCATTCCCTGAAGGGAATCCAGAGCCCTCTCTGACTTCCAAGATGGCAAGGCAAATAATTCAAAGCAAAGGTGTCAAACCTGCAGAGCCTTGCTATCTGGCTCACTGGGCTACTGTAGGACAGTGGAAGCTGGGGGGTGTGGCCTGCTACAGAATCCAAGGCCTTTTGGGCCCACTTGGCATAACCATTGGGAGTGAGTATGACTTGCTGCCAGTGCCCCTAGATTTGCATGTCCACACCTCTAGCTGCTACTGCTGCTGTAGTGATCACTGTGGCAGTTCTCATACCTCAGGCAGGATTCAGCCCACAAGGAACTTTGTGATCTGAATCCGGCCTGGGGCCTCAGGTGAGTTTGACCTCCCTGGTTCAAAGGGCTGTAGTTAAAATACAGCATAGTTAAAAACACAAAATGGAAAATGTTAAATGTGTATTTTTAACAACACTGGAACATCCAGTGTTTAAATGAGCAGAGCAAAACACTCTTTAAACCCCTTAGGGAAGCTTCCTTCTAGGCTTCTGCGTTAGAAATGAAGCGACTGTTTTTCCTGGTGTCATCAGTTGTGGATCTTCTTTTCTTTTTTTTTCCCCCCCCCAAAGACCTACTAAATGCAGAAGGTTATATGATGAAGGCCAAGATATTGAAGATTTAAATTCTGAGACTTTCTCAGTCTTCAAATTCACCTACCTCCTTTTTCAATATACTTCAGCCTTGTGTTCTTACTTTTAAGGTTCTGGAAATGTTGTTACAATACTAAAGCCTTAATAGAAGCAGCTGTGAAGCTTATCCTTTGGCCTTCAGAATTTAAGTTAACAACAGGAATTTAATTCTGCAAGCCATTCCATTTATTATAGATTCATTTGAAACATTTGTTTTTGCAGTTTCAAAACAAAAACTTGCATTTTTCCAAACATTTTTACACTTTATCTAAAAAAATACTTCAATAATGTTGCTTAAAAATAAAACAAAATATAGGAGGTCATCCTTGTATTTTTTTTTTTAAAGGTTTAAAAAGTAACAAGAGAGCAGTTTTTTTCTTTTCTTAAAAGCAATAGTGTAGCATTTTGGTAATGTTTATTCTCTTGTAAAAAGAGGAAAAATGGCCTGTAAAGTTTGAGGAATTATGGGGATTATCAAATCAAAGAATCTATGCTACCCATTGCAGCAACCTGCAATTTAAAAGTAACACCAGAAATAATGCAAAATCAGACCTCTTTTAATGAATAATTCATGTGGTCTAATTTAGCTATATCTTTATTACTACAGTGGAGGCGAGAGACTATTATCCTTAACTAGCACTATTTTCTAACATAATAACATCAACAATAATGAGGTAGCATTATTCTTTTGTGAATTGGATGTAGTGTGACACTGCTAAGATTATGCTGTGCTGCAGCTTTAAATTTTGAAAAAAATTAGAAGGAAGACTCATCACTCAAAAGCTTGAAAACCTTGTATTTTTTCAAAGAGGAAATTGTAAAATTAGTTAAATCCCTAGTTTTTAAAGAAGGAAAGCAATTTAAGTACATCGCTATATTAAAAGTTTTTATATACTTTAAAATATATACATTTTAAGCTTTTATGTATGTATATTTTTTCCTTCTGGGCATAGACTCTAAACATTAAGCAGGTAAGTAATTTGTTTTTTAAATTTAAATTTTAATAAAAGGTTTGATGTGAAAAAAGGCAATGGAGGGACCAAAAAAAAAATTTATATACAGTGATTGATGTACTTTTTGTCTTCTCATATTTAGGCAATAGCTAAAAAAGTAAAAATCTGAATAAAATGTACTACATATATTCTCTGTTACACAGTTGTCAGTTGCTGTTCTTAAGGCTGTGTGAAACATAGGTAGCTGATTGAATTTGGACAAGATTCAGCCCAGGGGTCACCCCCCGCCTGGTACACACGCAGCAGCTGGGGTGCAGCATGGCTTGGCAGGGTGTTTGTTGTACACTGTCTGGAAGCTGGGGTGGCTACATATGTTAGATGGACCCTGGCACCACTCATTCCCAGTGTCCTCAGCTGTACCCGCACCATGGGGCAACTTCCTCGTGGGTGCCAGGTGGGGGGGAGGGGATTGATCCCTGATGCTGCCCACTGCAGCATGGTGGGGCTCTGCCATGAGCGTGCAGAGGCCCTGATCACAGCTGCTAGAGCCTGTGAGCGCGGGGCTCTTTTTTTTTTAAGTGCTGGGACTAGGCTGGGGCTGGGCAGGGCAGCCAAGCGGGTTCCCTGGCTGATCCAAATCTCTGTGAATCAGTGCCGAATCTTCTGAATCTGATTCAACCGAATCGATTCAGGACAGTGATCTGAATCTCTGAATTGAATTACTGTCCTTCAAGTAGGGAAGGATTCGGAATTAGTCTATCTGCACAGGCCTAGTTATTGTGTATAGTAATTTAAGTAAACTTTTGTTTATGCAGCAGTCTAATTCTGCTCTTGCAGACTTGTCTTTTTAAATATGGGCTTGTCCTGAGCTGAATTTTATATTGGTCCGACTGTTGCAGAAGTATATACAATTTAAAAATATAAATTCTGTATACCTTAGCACAGGAGTATGCAAAATATGGCCCACAGGCTGGATCCAGCCCACAGAGGGACTTTGTCTGGATCATGGCAGGTTCCTTGGTCCCTTCTGTCTCAGGAACCATCTGGTCCATGGCACATCCTTCTACCCCAGGTGCGCAGTATGGCTGGGGTGGCTTTGCTCCTGAAATGCATTTCTAGGTAGCCCAGGCAGTAGCAACTCCATCTGGCTGCTGCAGGGCCCCACCACTTGCTCCAGCCCCACGGTATTAGTGGGGACCTGTATGCACAGCCCTGACCTTGGCCTGGCCTGGACCTGGGCTGTGCCTGGTCTGGACCTTGCCTAACTGAAGCAGACCAGCTCCAGACCAGCTGGGACCTGTGCGTGCAGACCCAACCCTGGGCTGCCCTGCACCTGCTCTGGACCACCTGCCCACTTTGAGCAGTGGCAGCAGCTAGGCAGAAGCTGCTGCAGGGCACAGGAGAAAAGCAGCCATCTCCCCCTCACTGCTCCCAGGCCCTTCTTCATGCAGCCAACCAGAGCCTGTGCCTGGGCTGCCCTGCAACTCCTCCCTGTTGCTGTCACCACCACTTCCAGGCTGCCTAATGGGGCAGAGGTGGTAGTTGAGAGGAGTTACAGGAAAGCCTGGGTGTGGGCTTCAGTTGCTGCAGCAAGAAGGGCCTGGCAAGGGGGTGTGGTGGCCCATTTTCCCTTGTGCGCAGCAGCATTTTCTTTTAGGCTGTCCCTGTTGCTGCAGCTGCTCAGTGTGTGTGGGCCAGTCCAGAGCAAGCGCAGTTCGGCCCAGAATTGGGGCTGTGCATGTGGGTCCCAGCTGGTCTGGAGCTAGTCCGCTCTGGGCAGAGAAAGTCTCAGGTGGGCGGGGAGGAGCTGTGGGTCACGTGGGCTCTGGGCTCTTGCAGGGAGGTGGGCAATGGAGGAGCAGGGGGGATTCCTGACTGGCCCATGACAGTTCCCCAGAACTGCCCATGTGGCCTGTGGGCCCAAATAATTCCCTGCCTCTATCTTGTCACTATAGTGACAATCCTTTATTGGTGATTAAGGAGACGCATTAAAAAAAGAAAACTACTTTTGTTTTCAAACAGTTAAACTTACTGAAATATTTTTCATTCTTGTTAGTCTAGTGATGTCTTATTTATTTATTTGGATGTAGGTAAAATCAACACATATAAGTATTCAGATTTTTGAGCCTTTCTAAACTTTCATTTTATCTTTAAAAAAAAGTTTTATTAGACATTTTTATCAGCCTTTGATAACTTATAGTTAGCTTGGTTTCTAATATTGTATTTATATACGCTGCAATAATTTTAGAATTACTTTTTGATGACATTTCTTTTATGTGGGTAGAACTGAAATTGGTAAAGCAGTAGTGGGTAATCCAAAGTCTTGAGTCTTTAGCCATCAAAATAAAACACTATACACAATAGATGGTATTAAATTTCAAAATAGAACTATGTATGTGTGTTCTATTGCTCTCTACCAAGCTGCCCAGGTTTAGTTTCCTCTATTTGAGGCTTGGATTCCTTGCTGGGTTCTTGATTTTGGAGTCTCTTTGACTGAGGAAAAGATATTAAGTGATATTTTTTTCTAGTGCCATGAAGAATGTAGTAGTTAGTTTTCAAGTGATTTCCTCCTCTTTACTTGAATGCTTTGGTAAACATTATTGTTTATTTAACAATGTTAACACTTCTATTTACATTGCTATAATTTGACCTCTTTAAGTTTGTTTGTTTGTTTTTTTTACCAGTTGGTAGTCTTACAGCTATTGTCTGTCCTTCTACATGCTTTGAGCAGGGAAGTAATTAGCTATGCTAGTCTGAAGTTAGGCAGAAGGCAGGTGGTACTATATAGCCCAGTGGTTCTCAACCTTTGTGGGCTTGAGGTACCCTTCATTAGACTCAGGCACCCTTTGTTACACTTGAGGCATCACTCCATAACTTTTATGAATTGAGTGGCACGGAATTTCAAAAACTAATTTTATATAGTACAATGCTTACCCCCTTGTACAGGGGCTAGACATGGGAGTGGTAGATTGTTCAGGCAGGGACAATCCTGAGCCTACATTTATCCTCCTTAGCTTATCGCCTCACACCTTCCAGTAAACCTTCAAAGGATCTGGTGGTACAGCAGGGTACCCTTTTTGGGAATCATTGTCATAGACTGATTAATTCAGAGGCATGATCTTTTATAGCCTACAGCTTACTTCATGAGTTTACAAAAGCTTATGCTTCTCTGAATGAGTTAGTCTGTAGGGCTATGGACAGAAGTTACACATAAACCAGTTTAAGTGATCAGAAACTGGTTTAAACCTGTAACAGAACAGAAACTCAGTGCACATAAACTGGTTTCAAAATAGCTGAAAGTGGTTTAAGATAAATGTGGTTGAATGTAATATCAGAATTAACTGATTATGCTCAAACCAGTTTATGGAACTTCTGTTTCGGACCCCTTCCTGGTTTAAGTTAAATCAGAGTTCTCCAGCATCCTATCATTTTGCAGCCCTGAGCTGGGCTGTGGTGTTTGCTCCAGAAAACAGGGTTAGCCCCATCCTTCTGTTCCCTAGCTGGACCAGTGAGGGCTGGCTGACAAAGGGATGGGGGTGGGGGGCAAACTCAGCTGGGGATGCAGCTCAGTCTATATCTCCATGCAGCCCAGTTTGCTCCAGGCAAATCCCAGCTGGGGTCTGGGGCCAGGGAGCAGGTTTAAATGCCTCTTCCACAGCTCAAACTTACTGCTGGCTGCAGTTGTGGACTACAAATCTCAGAGGCACTTGGAAGCAGGAAGAGGAATGATGAGCAATGCTGCAGATTGCTGCTGCTGTAAGTCTGGGCTGCAAATCCCAGATACCTTGGGGGCAGCAGTGAGAGGAAGTGAACATACAACCAGAGATCTGTGCTCTAGCACCCTCCAGCTTCTGGCCAGTGCCACTGCAGGCATGTGGCTGTATTTCCTGAGTCAAAGGTAAATGTCTGCTCACTTCTGTTTAAATTTAATCTGTGCAGTGTAGACTACTTTGCAAAGACTTAGTCATTTCATCCTCAGGCTTTCTGATTGTCTGTACTTAGCCTAGGTATCAACCTGCCCTGCCTGCCACAAACTTTGGCTGACATCATTGCCACAGATGATCTTGTAAATTTTTTGAAAGTCATCTCCATAACTAGGGAAGTTAAAGATTTTTTTTTTTAAGTGAAAGTTAGTTCCTGGGAAAGCAGGGTTATCAGCTCAAGGAAATGTCGGAGGTTCGTGATGAAAGCCCAGGCATTCTTTGATAGTTATAATTGCTTTCCCTACTAGTGGAAGAGCTCTGTGCATCAGCAGCATTGAGAAGGAGAAGAGAAAGAATGGGGCTCATTACAACCTTTTCCTGTGAAAACAAGATGGTTGCAATAACAGGAGTTCATGACAGAATCCTCCTTTTTAATAGATTGTGGTGCATTTAAAGGAAATCAGCAAGAAAGTGTCTGCCGTTCTACATTTTTTTTAAAAATCCAAATGTAAAATAAAGCATAACGCTAACTAAAAATAGCAACCACACACTATTACAGCCAATTAATAAAACACACTAATGTCTAAGATGGAGGGAGAAAGCAGACTACCTGATCCCCCTGAGAGACGAAATAATTATTCTGTCTCTTATTGGACATAAGCTGGTAACTACTATCTCTGAACCTTGATGGCTTTCTGAACACATGATAACTTGTTCCCAAAACGTTTTTTTCCTACCCTATGTAGTGTTCAGCAGCTGAGGTTGATCTGCTGTTTGGAGACTGAGTGCTCCTTGTGTTTTCATTGTCTCTTTTGGTTTATCTGTTTTATGTCAGTACCGGACCATGGTCAGTATTGCTGTGAAGAAAGAGAGAAATAGTTACAGCATCTGATGAAGTAAGACATCTGCTTATGAAAACTTACACTATGCATCTCTCCTTTAGTTAGTCTATAAGGTGCAAATCTACCTAGCATTCTCAAGAAACAGAACATATTTGATTATCTTTAGATGTTTTTTTTATTCCTTCTAATGGCTCAGTTTTTGGGGGCAGCATGACACCAGGGAATGCTGCTAAAGGTGTATGGTTATCTGGGTAAGTTGCCAGCCATCTTCTGTTTGAAATGTAACATTATTTTCTGCATATAGTTTCATAACTTTGTTTTATTTAACATAAAAATATGATGGATTGACATTTAAAAAAGTTATGTTTGTTAACACTGGATTGTATACACTGGATTTTGCACATGTAAATAAATTATATTATATCTGTGGAATACAAACAAGTAGTCACAGTTACTATGGGAAATCTGTATCTGTTTATGCAGTTTGTATTGCATTAACATAATATTAAGGTCAATTAGGAGTTACACAATGCTTTCCATCTTCAAACCTTTGTGGAAAACTTAATCTATGTAGCATACCTGGGATCAGGTTATAGTGATTTAGGGATATATTTTTATGAATATTGGGTATGTGCTGATTATATATTTGAATGGCAAAAAAGTATTCTACCCCTATTTTCTGTTGCCTTTTGTTCACACAGTAAATAAAAAGCATAATGTATGTTACTAAAAGTACGTGGACTAGTACCTTTGAATATTTTAATTCATAAACTTGAAAATGACTAGATCTGGAGGCAAAAGTTCAATATAACTATGTACTGTCCTGTTTTATTATGCATTTTCTAGCTATTTGTATTTAGTTTAAGATCACATACTGTTTGTGTTGCCTGTTCCTGCTTCACTGTTTTTCTTGGAAAGTAGTATTAAAAACCTTTCTCCTTTTAATTAGTATATGCTTTGTATTCTGTTTTCCTAGTCCCCTCTACCCTGCCCAGTAGAGTAAGAGTTTATGCTTAACTGGGAAGCATCTATGCCACTGTTCTCAACCAGAGTGAGAAGGCACGGTAGATATGCACCTTTGTAGATTGACTAAGATATGGATATGAATCTAATTTTTATGTACATGGAGCATAAGCTTTCATGAACCCAAGTTCACTTCATCAGATGCTGTGAAAGGATGGTTATACAGAAAGCAGAGTATAAGAGAGATAAATCAGAATATGTAGAACAAGGGAAATGGGGCAGTGCTTTGCAGAAGCAAAGGAAGCATGGATTCATGGGCGGGGGTTACAAAAACAAATCAACATAATGAGATGATAATCCATAGTCCCTGTTTAAACCATACTAAATGCAATCTAGTTTGTGGATGAATTCTTGTTCCTCAGTTTCCATTCGCAATGGTTTTTAAAGGTTTCTTTTTTTTTTTGCATGAGAACAGCCATCCTGAGGCAGTGATGTTGAAATCCAGGGAAGTTGAAGTGCTCAGTCACAGGCTTTTGTGTCTTTCTGCATCTGAGGTCAGATCACAATTCATTCATTCTCAACCAGGGTGCCAGGGCACCCTGGGGTGCTGCAAGATCCTTTGAACAGTACCACAGACTTATGTGAGGAGATAAGTAGATAAGGGCAGGCTTACGTTGTTCCCTGCCCCTCCTGTACTCCCACTGTCTCCTCTGCAAGGAGGTAAGAATGGAAATAAACTAGTTTGTTTTTGAGCCTAACAAGGAGTGTCACGAGTTTAAAACCTGAACTGTGCTGTTACTGTTTCTGTAACACAATTTAAGAGCCTAACTTTATTGATTCCCAGAGGAGGTAAGCAATTTAAGCGACTTTGCAAGCAACTTAAGATCCGGGCCCAATTTTTTAAAGTATATTCCTTGTGATCTTAAGTGCAAGCAAAGTTTTTATTGGCATGTTACTAAAACAAAGAAAAGATTGTGAAATAGAAGTTAAGCAGAAATGCATCACTTGTTTGATACTGCCAAAACACATCCTTAGTTTTGAAGTAAGGAAAAGTAATCTTTGCATGCGAGAATATATTCTTTCTCCTTTGAGTAAATATATACATTATTACTTATGGGTATATAGCTTGCTCTTTGTGCTTCAGTTGGAGACTTTTTGCCTTAGTTGTATCTACAGTGCTCTCTAGCATCCTCTTTTTGTGCCTCTTATGCTGAATGTATGAAAGGCAGTGTATGCTTTCTGTTCCTCTCAACCACCTGCTTAGAGACAGATCCTTCTTTAGAGTTCCATGACATTTAAACTCGAGAATGATTGGAAGTTTGTTCTCTCTCTCTCAACAACTTCTTAGCAAATATCTTTGAAATGGGAATGGTGCTCTAAGGGGTTTTTTGTATTTTTTTAAAAATAAAAACAAAACCTTTTTGTTTGTTTAGGGGTTCTCTCCCCCTAATTCACTGACACTATGAGGTGATGCAGTCTTGGCTATGCCTCAGATATTGGGCTGTCCATGTTATTACTACTTCCAGATCGAATCATCTCAGTCTGTGGTAAGGTTGGGGTGGTACCATAAGTGGTGGGGGAAAATATTATTTGGAGGTGCTGAGCCCTGCCTGACTCCTGCCTCTCCCTCTCACAGAGCTGTTGCAGCGTGTGCTGGTGGTGTACGCAGCGATGGAAGAGCAGCTTCATGCTGAGCTAAGCCAGGCACTGCAGGATGGCAGTGCTGTGGTACTACTGCTAGTGCCAGCTGCCACAAGAACTTTGGGGGGGGCTAAGCCCCATTAGCCCTGGCCTTCTGCTGCCTATGGGTGGTACTATTTGAAAGATGCTCTTACTGTGTGCAGACAAAAATGCCATCTTTTGCTCAGTCTGGCCACAGAAAGTGGTTTATAGCCATGATCAAACACAAGTGCACAGTTGCAGATCACTTAAAAAAAAAAAAATGGTGAATTGGGTGAAAATCAGTATGCTCATTGCATGAGGGTTCAGATGAGGACGTTTCAAAATATAGTGTCTTCTGTAACTTATATCTGCCTGCCTGCTTGCTAGTCTCTGAGCTGTTTTCAGAATGGAAGGGGGGAAAGGGAGTGGAGGGAGTTTGCTCTGGAGTTTTTTCAGTCCCTGCTGGAGGTTGGGGTGGGTGAATTGGAGCTCCCCGTCCTAAGATGGGGTGGCTCCAATTCACCCACTCCACCCTCCAATGTTGGATGGGGAGCCCCTAGAGTGAATTCCCTTTGCTCCTTTTACCTCATCCCATTCTGAAAAAAGGGACAGGCTGGGAGAGAAGAGGGGCAGGCTGAAGCCCACAGCTAGATTCCTCTTCTCTCTGGAACCAACAGTGAACTTGGGGATCACTATCACTCAGAACACTTCCTGTAATGCATTCTCAGTTACAGCAGGGAGCTGTACGTCTGTCTGCACCCACTGAAGCCTTGTTTAACCTCTGGAGTTCAGGCTGTGTGTTTCTTTTATAATGGCCTATTTTTGGCGTTAGATAGCCACAAGGTACTTGTTATGGCTAGGGGAGACCCAAATTCTTGACAGCTTTCTATCTGTATTTGTAAGTCTTGAAAGCTGAGGACAAGATAGATAAAGAGAATAATCTTCAGTTGTTTCTTCTGGATAAGCACCTCATATACATGTTAGACTTAGGCTCAAAAGCCTTGGACTAGCATCATGCACAGGGAATCATAGAATGGCATTGCTGGCACAGATAAAACTTGCACCTACTCATCTGTCTCAATTTAGGTATAGAGGCAGACTCTATTAAAGTTGATTGTGGGGCCCTGGCAGACACTCAGTTAAAGAAGCGGTGGGATCTGCTCCACAGTCCTAACCGTCGCACCCCCTGCCATTCTATATGTGCATGGCAGGAAGTGCGTTTATGGGATTGGGGATCGGATCCCAATCATACTGTATTGCTGGTACAAGGGGAGGTTGGGATCATCATCCTGGGCCTACTCCTATACCAGCAAGTAGCAAGTAAGTGCCCAGTATGCCAGCCTTGGAGTGTCAGTCAGCTGATTGACACTCCTAGCCTTGGAGGTATATTGAAGTTGAGGGCTCCAATGCACCTCTGAGGCTGGGTGTCCCAATCAGCTGATCAGCCTGGCCACACTTCAGCTGGTCTCACTGGGCACCGAGATGTGGCTTGGAATCTCAGTGGAGAGAGCACTGGTATAGAGACCTTCACTAATTTCCCAGCTGTCCTAAGTCCCCATGGCATTGCTGCATTTGTCTAATGGTAACGAACAGATGGGTCCATCAGCCTGATGCATGGTGCCTTCCTTCTGGAAAGTAGCCCTTATTTTGCAACAAACCACCCTTAGGTGCTGGATATTTGCTAGTCGCTTTGGCAACACTAGCTCAGGTCCAGTACTATACTCTGACATAGGCTGTGTTACCTCTTGTGTAGTTGCTATCTTTGGCACCAGTTGAGTCTCTGTCTGAATGCTGGTCAAGTTCCTATTCAGGCACCAAATCACCAACTCTTCCATTATCTCAATCCTGTAGGCATTCACCAAAAGTTGGCATCACTTAGATTAGTCAACAGACATCTTATGCATTGCCCAACAATGCCAGTGGATCCATTCTGGCTGCCAGGTCTCCAACAACCCTCCCACATGCTTGGACCCATTGTTATACCAGTGCAACTTTGGGGACAGTACTAGAAGCACTGGGGTAGTATAGGCACTAATTATAGCCAGTAATCTTTTTAAAAAATGGGCAGTGTGTGTGTATCTCTGTGGCCTTGCCCTGCCATGTGGTGACAAGTATGGGAAAGAAGCCTCAATGACATCATTCCCTTGTTCCTGTGGACCTAACATAGGATACTCAGTAGGGAGGGAGTGAAAGTGATGGCTCACAGGAACAGTAGGTAAAGTTGGGCTCACATTGTTCAATTGAGTTTACAACCCAAAATTAGCTGTGGTACAGCTTGTGTTTCTTCTTTATGTCTGTGAAATAGAAAAACATTTTGAATCCCTTGGGTAACATGAAAAGGTGTGCGGATAGTATATTTTTCCTTTTCAGGCAGCATTGGGCTGCGTGTGTTTCTGAATTTATAATTGATTGGTTTGTTGTGGCCAGATCTTTGGAGAAAACATTTTAGGGTTGCTTGGGTTTAATGGATGTACTGAATACTGCAAGTAACCTCATGAGCCTCTGTCATCTCTGTCATTAGGATTTTCACATTTTGGAGCCATCTTCTTGCAGTCACCTAAGTAAACTAATGCACTTGCTTTGGGAGAAATAGGAAAGGGCAACTGGAAACGGACTTGAGGATTTTCTTTTCTTTTTTGCAAGTGCAATGGAATTGAAAATCTATCTGTTTATTTAGGAGGCTAAATATTATTTTGAGCTATTTCCTAGAGCTTTTCTTGTCCATTAATATCTTGCTGTCCAAAAAACACTTTCTGTCTGTAACAAGATCATAGCAGTGGTGCATGATTATTGATGTACAGTATGATTTTCCTCAAATGTTTTAAAACTATGTGCTTCCTCTTGGTTGTTTCAGTATTTTCATTATGTTAATGGTCACTCATTTTTTAAAAACACATCTCTGACAGAAGATGTAATCACTTTCTTTTTATCTTTTAAGGTAATTATCGGAAATTTGCTGTTTCTTTCTACTTTGGTGAAGGTGACATATATTTGAAAAATGATACTGAATGAAACTGAAATAATGATACTGAAAAATGATAGTTATCAGTGTTGTTACATTTGCTCTCTATGTTAATGTCTTATAAAACAGTTACAAAATTAATGGACAGAGTTGTAAAACATAGGTGTCCAGATGTCAGGCCAGTCCTTGACAAGAAGTAAACTGAAACCTTTTAAGTAGGGACCTGCTCAAATTGTGATTGCGCAGAAATTGTAAAATTGGGCAATCATTGCAAAATCCATGGGAGGAAAAAAGAACATACTAAAAATAAAATATTGGCTCCACTAGCAGGAGCCAGAAGTCTTCCCAAACATGCAGCCCACTGCAGGGGCTGCCCCCACTTCTTGTCACAGAGAGGACTTCCTGTTTTGCAGCCACTGGGGGACTTGCTCAGCTTCCCTGGCCTCCAGCAGCTCTTCTCTCTGTCTCTGCTTCAACACTTGCTGTGGGCAGCAGGTAGGGAAGCACTGGGAAGGAGGGAAACGTGTGGGGACAGGGGAGCTGTAGCTGGGTGGGAAAACTGAGCGTGGGGCTGGGGCTGATAGGAGCGCAGAGCCCGGGCTTCACACGCAGGCGGGTGATGGGAGTCCACAGCTTGGGTGGTCAGGGTGTGGGTGTAGGGTTTGTGAGGTGTGAGTGAGTTTGGGGAGTGGGGGGACTCTCCCATGCACTCGCCTTCATGGTGCATAGCACTTGCCAATGGTAGGCCCTGGGGGTCCTTGTGGCCTGGACAAGCACTGCTGCCTGACAGAGTGTAGTTTCAGCCAGTTCTGGGAGTTGCATGTTGTGTCAAGGAGTGGCCCACCTCTGTTGTGTGGGACTCCCTGTGGTGCACGTGCAGCTCCTGGCACTCTCATGCTACAGTGGGGTAAGCCCTATGCGATGGAGCTGGCTGCCTTCCCTCCTCCCTACTGCCATGTACAGCTGTTGGGAAGTAAGGGGCAGGGCTCCTCTTCACTTCCGGCAGGCTCTCATGATCTGCATGTGGTGGTAGGGAACAGGGAAGGCAGCTGGCTTCATCACACTGGGCTTCCCCTGAGTGGCACATGAGTACCCTGAGTGCTACATGTGTGCCGTGGGGAGCCCCACATGATAGAGATGGGCTGGATGGGCTCTGCTCCTTGCTGCCACCTGTAGCTCCCAGAACTGGCTGGAGTCGAATGCCACCATGTGGAGGTGCCTGTATGGACCATGAGCACCCTGAGGGCATGCTGCCAGCTGCTGCTTGTGGTGGTGAAGGCTATGTGCCATGGGGGCTGTGTGCCACGGAAACCAGAGAGTTAGAGCTGCGTGCTTTTTATTTTCTTTGTATAAACACAGTGTTTCTTGTGAGCTGATGTGAGACACTAGATCAAGTATTCGTTGGCTGCTTGTACATGTTAAAAAAAAAA
>JAGPOW010001296.1:95160259-95262469 GCA_030014935.1 Caiman crocodilus
AAAAAAAAAAGAAAAGAAAAGTGGTGCTCTATTTTAAACTTGGCATGCTCCTATGCTGAGCATAGCACATGACCGGAAGAGGCAGTGCGTTAGTTGGACCTGGTTCACCCGACACATGTATAGATCAGGTCAAAGTAGCAGAGCCTGGTCAAAGTAACACACTGCTGTTTCTGGTTAAGCACTTTTTTTTTTAATCTTTGCAAACGGCCATGATTTCCAGAGTACAGAAAGCAGAAAGAATGCTATTTTGTGTTCTTCTAAAATTCTTTCTTTGCCATGTTAATATGAGAAATTATTCTCATGAGTGCATGGTATGAAGCATAAAGATGTTAAATTGGTAAGTTTAGTCTGTAAAATCCTAACATTTTGCTCAAAAGCATTCTCGCATTTAAACAATTAGAAACATAGTACTGTTCTGGACATGTGAAATAAAGTGAAGGACTTCTTACTGGAGAGTGTTAGGTTACTGTTTCAGAGCTTTTTGTGACTTAACAAGTAATAAAATATATTTAAAAAATAAATTTGAGTTTATAACTTTTCATTGCTGCTTGAAATATGTGGCACTTAAATAGTTGCTTATATTTACATATATTGCATTTTCATTTGGCTAATCTTCTTGAAACTTGGTTTGCATATGCCTTAAGCAGTGCTACAGAATTGGGACACAGATAGTATTTTATAACCCTGGAGTGTGAGTACAAATATAGAAAAAATATATTTGTATTCCTCAATTTAAAATACAAAGTAGTTTTCTTGAATAAAATCTGTAAGTTAATAAGGTATAGAATGAGATACTTTTATAGCCTGAGTTATGTTTGAAAATTCACAGGGTGGGTAATTTTTTTTCAATATATATTATTAACGGTGTAAGATTAGTATACTGGAGACACCGTTCAACACTATATTATTGATTTGCTACATCGAATAAAAGAAAAACAAATTTTCCTCAAGCAGATTGTTTATCTGCAAAATTTAGCAGGCTACAAGATTGTTACATTGCTAACATAACTGATTAACACTATAACCATTTTAAAATATGTATTCAGCTTATGAAACTTTCTCACTCTGTTTAGCTACATAGTACAATTTTTTCATAAGTTTTTTAAGCAGTGTAGTAATGAATGATGAATTTCACAATTTAACCCATAGTCTGAAATTGTTTTGATGAGTGTGTGAGTAGTATAGCAATATTAACACTGATTGTATAGAGACCACAAAAGGGAAGATAAGAGGTCAAAATATGTCCTTGAATTTGTTCTGTTTACCCATCTCTACAACTATCAGTGTAAATTTACAACTACATACCAGGCTCTTCCCTGTTGTATTTCACACTGTACTGCTACGGGCCATTGTTTTACATAGTGTGCCAGTTGCTGAGTACAGGCGTTTTAGGCCTTTTACTTGAATCATCAATTTTCAGACCTGTAATGGAATAATGTCTTGATCATTGAACACTTTGTTCTTTGATCTTGCACCTGTCCTAAGAAACTCTCTGAAATATTGTTTTTTCCTTGGCAAGAGCATCTTTCTCTAATGGTTGTCCCTTACGTGTTCTCCCAGTTTTTTTCTCTGAAACTGCTAAAGGTACCCTTTCCTACACTGTCTAGGCTTTGAGAACCCTATTACAGGTTCCCCAAAATGGATCTAGTGACACAGGAACATCATAAACTAGCTCAACTTCCCTGCTCCCACCTTCCCCTCCAAAAATTCACTTGTATAAAAAGAATACCATCCATTCACCTTTGGAGGTCAACATATTAAAATACTCAACTTTACATCAGGGAAATGGGTTGTTTCCCTTAGATCTCTTCCATTTGATAAAACTATAATAATTGATTCTCTCTGCATAAAAATAGGAAAGCTAGGGGTTTAAGATTCTTGGGTATCCATTCTTCATACACATTTACAGTTATTATTGTTGTTATTCAAAAAATGACAGAAGGAAAATCATGGTGGGATGGGGGAGAAAGTGAAGAGAAATCTTCTGTGATTCTTGTTAGTGCTTAACTGTCAGGAATGATAAAATTAGCTGCATATCTGCCCTTCATTTGTCCTGCTTTTGGACCTCACTTTCATGGAGCCCTGTGCTGGACTGTGGGGAACATTTTTCATTCATCTTGTATGACCCCTTCCACTTGGTACAGCTAAACCACAACAGCTACATTTTCAGTTGCCTTCAGGCACCTGGAGAAATAATGTATTGTCCTATACTAAGATGCAGTACTTGAGCGGGGGCAAGGGATACAGAATGAATACACTGAGTAAAGAGCGGCCATTTTAATTAAGTCAAATCAAATACAGAGTTGACTTGCCCCTGCATCCTGCCTGTCCCTACATTTTCATAAACACATATTAAACAAATCAGTGAGAGAGACAGGATGTACATTACCTGACTGCACATGAGCAAATGGGTTGGCTGTTTCTAACATGGTTGTTTTACTCAATATCAAAGCTTTATATGGCTGGACTGTTCTTTTTCTAACTTGACTTCATTGTACATGGGAAATGTTTTTGATCAGATTTGCCTCAGCTCTGAGCTGTCATGTAAATACATTCTGTCAAGTATATAATACACATTTTAAAATTTGTCTAAATATTTATGCTCTCGAGGGATCACTGTCTCTCTGAACAGGCAGTTACAGCGGAATAAGTAAATAACTATTTTTTTTAAAGTCTGCAACATTTTTGTAATAAATTGTAACTCCTTTGAAGGGGTCATTTTAAATCTAACACAAACTTCCACAAGATTATTATTCACTAAGAAATAATACTTCCTGCCTCATTAATGTGAGCTCCTCCCCATCCCTTCTCTTATATAAAAAAAAAACCCTTATGAATATACATATGCTACAATATTTTAAAATGTACTTGACATACTCTGTAACACATTCTTTTTTGCATTGCATTGGTTCAAAATATACATTTCATAGACTGTTTGCCTAACTTCACTAACTTTTATGCCTAACTTACACTGTCACAATCTTTGGGACGTTTTACAAATTTCTCACTTTTCAGATGCACAATAAAATGCAGTGAAGTAATAAAATCATTTTCATTAATTTCAAACCAAGCTATACTTAATGCTACCATTGGTCACAAGGCATAAACAATCTAACCTGAGCTATATAATATATATGGTTGGTAACAACCTAACTTAATATAGCTGTAAACTGTACTCTTCCCAAAATCATGCACTGTCTTGAGACTAGTTTCTTAATTTAGAGTAGGTTAGTGTATAAGTTTGGGTAGTACAAGACAGGATAATGTAATTTTTCTTTTTTACAATAATAAAGCATATCTAGAGAAAGTAGATTTGTGATTGTAACATCTTTTGACAAGCACATTAGGCTGTAGAAAGAGCATTCAAGTTGGGGCTTGGGGCATATGGTGCTACCTTCTGCTAGCATAGCTTCAAAACAAGTCATTCTGTTCACTTTGGGGTCATGTTCAGACTCAGGTTAATTCCTTAATCTAGGCAAATGTATAGTTCCTTTTCATAAATAAAAATTAGAATTTTTATATGAACTTCTGTAAGATTAATTATGAAGCAGTATTCCACAGAGGAATTCTGATTTTTTTTTCTTACTACACTTTTTTTCTTCAAGCCATTTTGAGAAAGCATTAAAATGATTTAAGTTGAACAAAAATAATAGTAAACTACCTAATTGATGGTGCAGTAAATTATTTCAATTGACAAAGTTAATATCTTTTGTATTTATTTTTGTTCTGAGAAGGGAGTATCCTAATACTATCAGAAAGGAGTATAGCTTTACTTTAAAACATTTTGAGGCTACATCTAGCATTTAAATAGTTTGATCTCAAATAATTAGCAACTCACTGTTTTCTGAATTTGCTTTCCCCATTTTTCCTAGGCTGTCTTATTTTCTTAAATAATTTTATAGGACTGGTATTTCATAATAGATATGAGTGTTAATTATCTCGGGAATTCATTGTATCTGGGGAATATAACATATGGATGATACTACAAAAAGAATTAGTTATACAAGATTTATTGACCAGCTTTTAATTCAGATTGTCATTTCCAACAAACAGTAGTACAGATGGTAGAGTTTTGACTACCCATCAGAGCCCCTGTACCTTAGGGACAGCTGTTGCTCGATAAACCTTTTTTTACATGCTTTAGGTCAAGAGTAGTCAAACCTGTTATAACACCTGCTTTTGCATATGCAAATCTGTTGTTCTGTCATTTCATTAAACAAGGAGAGGTAGTGGTCTCTTGTGGTTGCAAATAAGTCTGGAACATAGCCCATTTGAAATGAAATCTAACCAAAAGACAACTGTGATTTCTGTAGTATAGCCATGGGATGTTGCTTCTGTTTTGGGGCTTTGTTTCTGGAAGACTGCATGTAATTTGGAAGGAGGGAAGAGAGACAAGTGTATGTTTTGAGGCAAGAAGAAAAGGGAAGGTGTTTGCTGTCATTGACTGTAGGGTAGTTGTGAAGTTTGACATGCCCAGAAGCTAGTGGATGCCATGTGGGGCTACCATACACTGCATACCTCAGTTTTCATCATCTGGTAAGCCTGCAGCATGATTTCCAGGCACTGGAGTCTACAACATGTCTACTTTGGTTTGGAGTTGATTGATCCACAAGAACATGCTTGTGGGATCTTTCCTTGTTATAGAAGAATATAAATGATTGAAATCCTTTCTTAAGAAATGAAAAAAAAAAAGTATAATTTGTTTATAGACTTTAATGCTTAGCAAAAAATTGTCAAATAGGAATACATCCACAGTGTTTGGCAATTAGCTGTATAGCATTGTATGTAGGTTGTGGAACATTTTGTAACTAGTTATATTTGTTTAATCTATTGGAAATGTGTGTGGGGAACTGAAATCACAAGGAGAAAACTTCTTGCTTTGTTTGTTATAGTTTGCAAATGGGGCTTTGGCATATAATAGAAATGGCACTTAAGGATTGTTTTTTAAGCAAACTGACAGAAGATTTTTTTTTCCCTGCACTGCCATAGATTGCTGAGGGGGAGAAGGGAAATAGTAAAATTGATGAACAAATGCTGCATGCTGTCATTTTAGATTAAGCTGCTTCACCCTGAATTTGTTAATTTTCTTTTGAAAGATACTGTGAGATTCTCCTGGTGCAGAAAGTAAAGTAGTAACAATGTTGACTGGATTAATTATTCTATTCTAAACTGGTTTTTCAACAGTATCTGAACACGTTTTGCCTCTGGCTTGATTATTTTGAGGTGGGGAGGGAGGGAGGGGACAGAAAAGGGAGGGGGAAAGACTTTTGCCCTGACCTTTTAACCTTGTCAACTGATTTTTCCCCATTCTGACACTATGCATTATTTTTGTAAAGGTTGGAAGTTTGACTCTTAGAGTAACCAGATATCATTTTTATTGGGATATTAATTCTGGTAGGTGCTAATCTCATCAAGATTTGCAGGCATTTTCCTTCATAGGCCATTCTGATTTGTAGCTTTTTCTTTTCACAGCAGTATTAAATACCAAACCTTCTCTGATATGGAAGTTCATTAGAGATATGTCTTTGATGGCAGCCCTTTCAGGGCTTCAGTTTCAAATACCTTGATGTAAAGCTTAAGAAGCCATTGTGTTGTAAGCCCTCCTTGATGTGCCTTATTTAGATCTGCATAGTAAATCAAGGAAAGTAAATAACAAGGCAGCAGATGGAAGCATGGAGATAAGACCAGTGAACAATTGTATTTGTATTTTGTTATGATGTTGACAGGAGCTAAAATTCACTAATCTAGTTCAACTGATCTGCATTTCAAAGAAATCTCATTTAGCAGCAACTTGAAGGTTTGGAGGATAAAGTTCTTTTATTGCAGCTTTTATTGCATTCTTTGCTAATTTATCTGGTCAAGATTTAGCCTTGCTTACTTAAAGCAGCAAGCATGTTACAAGGAGTCTTAAATACTACGAAAGCATTAATGTCTAGACTATGAACTGAAGGTAATTACATATCCAGCAGTGAATAGGGTATGTTTAGGAAATACTGTTGTCCAAAGTGAATTGCAAGAGAAATGCAGATAAGGGTTTTTTTCTTGGCCTGTTTTCTCTCAGTTTTTCCCCCCTCCTCATAGGGAGAGGGAAAGCAATACACAAGCAGGTCTAAAATAATAAGTATAATAAGTAGAACTTCTTGTACTGCATCTTCTCTCACGTATAATTTTGTTCAACGTGCACATTGAATATGGTGGTGGTTAAATTTTCATTTAGTACTGAGTCCTTTTGTGATTTGTTAAGAAGTGGACAATAATAGTATAATGGATCACAATAGCTTAAAATGTGTGTTCTAAAAGCTATTATAAGTTGCATATCATTTACTTTCATGTACTGCTCATTTGATATGGTGAAGTTACGTGGAATAAATAGGTGCTAAACATGAAATACATTACAATTGTATGAGAGTCATTAAAATATTATGGTGATAACTTGTATGCAAATTTCCATTGTCTTGGTTTCATTTTTATTTGTTTTTTAAAGTGGCTTCTCCTTAATGTATCTAATAATCTTATCCTCTAATTTTGAATCTGTTTTCATCATACAATAAAAATAGGAGCTCTGGGATATTTGGAAAATTTCTCAGATGAATGTATACATCTATGCATGTGTTTGTACATTCAGATGTAATAGTGTAGTGTATAAATATGGCAAAACTGAGACCCTTCTTCAAAAGTGATTTAAGTGCTCAAGAGCCTTTAAATCATTTTAGACAAGGCACTCCTCCAAACAAATATCTACCAGCAAATACTGTGTAGATAGCATGGGGGGAGGGGGGGTTGAAGAATTGGAAGCCCTGTAATGGGTTGGTAAGGTTAAGATGGGAAGTGGATACAAGCTTTGAAGACTTCCCATCAAGGTCACCGTGTCGGCAGTATCCTGCCATATGAAGCTAGGCAAATCTAAAATTGGTGACTTCTCTAGCACAACAGTGTTGGAATAAGTGGTGATCTTTCAAGTAACCAAGTCCCAGACTATTTAGAGCAGTGGTTCTTAAGCAGTGTGCCATTGGACTCTTTCAGGGGTGTCATGCTGTATGCACCCTGGCCACAGTGGTGAGGTGGAACTCCCCTGGGTACCTCTGTTTCAGGGAGGAGTGTAGAAGAGCCACACTGGTAAGGACTGCAAGGGTGGGTACTCCTGCCTGTTTGAGCTTTATCTGGCTATGCAAGAGGTATGTTGGGCATCATACCTTGTACATTAATGCTAGAAGTTTGGGGGATAAACAGGAGGAACTGGTCCTGCTGCTAAACAAAAATGACTATGATTTCATAGGGATAATGGAGACCTGGTGGGACTCTTTCCATATACATGGCTATAGCCTGTACAGGAGAGCTTGTGCTGAAAAAATGGGTGGGGGTATAGCTCTGTCAGTGAAGGAGAGCTACACATCCCTACAAGCTGAGATCGGCACCCAAGGAGGACAACTGGAGACCCTTTGGATTAGAATATGAGGGGAACGTAGCAAAGGGGATACAGTGGTAGAAGTCTACTACATACCTTCTGTGACAGCTGAAAATTATGTCTGTGTGATAAATGTGCTGGCTGAAGGCTCTATGAAGATTAGACCAAGTGTTTTTCTGTCATTTGTTCAGCTATTAAGCTATATGTTGTTGTTAAGAGACTAATTAAAGTCTTAAGATGCAATGAGGCCTTGTATGTAGTAGAAGGCCTAGTAAATTTAGCAAAGCCTTATAGAAGTGATGGTAGACCCTGTGGTGTAGTTAAAATTAGCCTTATCAGAAGAATGCAAGGCTTGTACTGCTATTGGTCAGTCTAAGGACAGCTGAAGTAAAAAGAATCTGAATGGCTATAAGTTATCAGCATAGCTCAGAAGTTATAAATTGGCTGGCACATCTGGAAATCATTTAGAAGGAAGATACAGCTATGTGAAAAGAACTAGTAATTAGCTGTTAACCTGGATCAGTGGGTCCATGGATCTTGAGGAGCCCGAGAACCAGGGTTCTTCCCGGTACTCCTCGGACAGCACTGACTGGAGATGCCTGACTTCACTGAGCTTTGTGGAAAGAGGAACTTGTTGTACATCACTGGGGATTGCTGATAAGTTGCTAACATGAATTATTATTATCTGTCATTATCTGTCTTAGTATACCATGCGTAGTTGTGTTTTTGGTAAGTCAATAAACCTTTCTTACCTTTCTACCCTTGACCATACTCTCAATCCTGAACCCTCTGCAGGTGGCTGGGACACCTCCAAATCAGGAATAAGAGCTTGACCAAGAATTCACCAGAGAACTGGTTGAGGCTGCACGTTCTTGGTGCATGGTTGTCATGAGAGACTTCAACTACCCAGACATCTCATGGGAAGAGCACTTGGCCAAATCCAATTGGTCTCAAAGCTTCCTCACATGCATGGATAAGCACTGCCCATCTCGAGAAATTTATGGGCTGACAACAAGTAAGGTGCTGGTGGACTTGATACTGTCCAAAGAGGATGATCTAATCAGTGACCAAAGAATCGAAGGGAAGATAGGTGACAGTGACCATGAGTTGATCACTTTCATTGTCCATCACAAGGTTGGCAAGTTAGCCAACAATGCAGCAGTCCTCGACTTTAGGAAAGTTGACTTTCATAAGCTCAGGAGGCTTGTTCTTGAGGCCCTGAGAGGTCATGATTTCACAGGGAGGGGAGTTCATGATGTGTGGTTGCTCCTTTAAAGAAGTAATCCTAGAAGCACAAGGGGAGTCCATCCCAACACGTAGGAAAGGTGGTAAAAGGGCTCAACAACTCCCTTGGCTCAATGGGGAACCCATGGACCTCCTACATCTAAAAAGAGAGGCTTATAAAGGATAGATGACTGGAAATACCACTAAGGAGGAGTATTCTGCATTGGTCCACAGCTGCAGGGAGCAAACTAGGAAAGCCAACGCTGCAACTGAACTCCAACTGGCTACACAAATCAAGGACAATAAAAAGTCTTTCAGATATGTGGGAAGTCAAAAGAAAAACAAGGACAACATTTGACCCCTGCTAAACCAGCTGGGGCAGCTGACTACCAACACCCAGGAAAAAGCCAGTCTGCTCAATGCATCAGTTTTTCACCAGCCCAAAGGGACCACCTTGCCTACTATGATGCGGGATGACCAGGACGAGGGTGAATATATGCCCACCTTTGGCGTCGGATCGTGTGAGGGAACATCTTGAGAGGCTGGATAGATCCGGATAGGTTGCACACAAGAGTGCTAAAGAAACTGGCAGACATCATAGCACAGCCACTGACAAGGATATTCGAGAACTCGTGGCACTCCAGGCAAAGTTCCTGAAGATTGGAAGAAGGCCAGTACAGAGAAAGGGAGGAAAGAAGGCCCAGGAAACTACAGGCTAATCTGTTTGATCTCAATCCCTGGGAAGGTTTTGGAAAAAAAGTTATTAAAGAAACCATTCTTTACAGGTTAACAGAAGACAATGTTCTGAGGGATAACCAGCATGGGTTTGTTGTGGGTAGGTCTTGCCTGACCATTCTCATTTCTTTCTATGACCAGGTGACATATCACCTGTACAAAAGGGAAAAGGTTGATATCATATATTTGGACTTTTAAAAAAGCCTTTGACCTTGTGCCCTGTGGTGTCCTTGTGGAAAAATTGGGCAATTGCAGCCTCAGCTACTTCACAGTCTGATGGCTGGGGAACTGGCTCCAAAGTCAGAGCCAGAGACTGGTAGCTGATGGAACTGAATCAATATGGCACTCAGTGACTAGTGGTGCCATCCAAGGCTCTGTTCTCAGACCTATACTCTTCAATGTATTCATAAACAAACAATCTGGACACTGGTGTCAGAAGTAGACTGGCTAAGTGTCATGGCGGGGTCCTGCAGGAGGGCCGTGATCTCCTTAATGCCCCCTCTCCATGTCAAGTCAGCCCAAGGGCACCCTTGTTTTCTTGCCCACCACATCTTTGATGTTTAAATCAGTTGGGAGGCTGCCTTATGTCTCCTTGGGCACGTCTCTAGGTTGACTCGGACCCTGTGGTTTCCCGGACTCCTTGTGGGTCTTGTCTTACAAATGGGTGCTTTGGGGCACCCTAGCCTTATGGGCTATGCATGGCTCCAACCACCCCTGATATCACGCCCCAAGCCTTGCAGTTGGAATTGACGTTGTTCTATTCCTCTACATACACTGCCTGTCTCTCGGGCCTTCTCTGTTATGCCATCCCCCTCCTGGGGCTCTCCGTGCCCATTCAGGGCCTTATCTGTATGGTGGCCCTCTCTCCAGGCCTTCTCTGTACAGTGACCCTCTCTCTGGGGCCTTCTCTTACACTGCTGCCCTCTCTCTGGGTCTTCTCAAGTGCTGTCCCCTTCTCTGCGGCCTTCTCTAAGTGCTGCCTCCTTTCTGGGGCTTGCTACGTCCGCACCGGGGCCTTTCAGTAACGGCCTGTCTCTGGGGCTTGTCACGCCTGCACTGGGGCTTCCTAGTAGTGCCCCCTCCTGGGGCTTGCCATGCCTGTACTAGGGCTTCTCAGTATAACAGCTCCCCCTCAGTGCTGTCCAGTAAGCTGTTCCCTTCTCTGGGCTTTATGTGCCCATACTAGGGCTTCTCAAAAGTGCCCCTTCTCTAGGGCTTGCTATGCCCACACTGGGGCTTCTCAAATGCCCCCTCTCTGGGGCACTCCACTGTGAGGACCCTTTGAGAATACTGCGCACTCACTGGCGCTGGGGTTCCCCCTGAGAATACCTGCAGGTGGGCTCTGTATCTCCTGCTAGGGTTTTTTCCTCTAGTAGTTTCTGTCCTCTAGGAGCAGGGCACCTCAGTGCTCTGCGACTAAGTTTGCTGATGACACCAAACTTTGGGGAAGAGTGTCCACACTTGAGGATAGATTGGTGATCCAGGCCAACCTTGATAGGCTTGAAAGGTGGGAGAGTGAAAACCTGATGGCATGCTATGTAGAGAAGTGCAAAGTGCTCCACCTTGTGAGGAGGGAGGGAAACCCTGCATCACACTTCTAGCTTCAGCAATGCTATGCTTGCTCGCACCATGAACATGTAGACTTGGGGCCACAAGATGAACATGTGCCACCAATGCAATACCGCAGCTGGCAAAGCAAACAAAACTCTGGCTTGCATCTACCGATGCATCTTGAGCAAGACCCAGCAGGTTGTCATCATCTCACTGTACTCAGCCTTGGTGAGGCCGCAGCTGGTGTACGGTATCCAATTCTAGGCTTCACAGTTTACAAAGGATGTGGAGAAGCTTGAAAGAGGTCAGAGGAGAGCCACGTGCATGATCAGATGGTAAGAGAGCAGGCCTTATGAAGAGAAGCTGCAAGCTATGCAACTCTTCAGCCTGGAGAAGCACAGACTCAGGGGTGACTTGGTGGCTGCCTCTAAATAATAAGGGGTGTGCATCAGGATCTGGGGGAATGTCTGTTTACTAGAACACCCCAGGGGATGTTTGGGGGTCAGACTAGATGGCCTGCTCTAGGCCCCTTCTGACCCTAGGTACTATGATACTATGACAAGGTTCAATGGTCACGAACTCCTGCAAGACCATTTTAGGCTGGACATAAAAAAAACTTCTTTACTATCTAAGCCTGGAACATGACTCCTTCCCAGAGGTGGTGCATGCATCTCCTCTGGACACTTTAAAGAAACATTTGGATGCTTATCTTGCTGGGATCCTTTGACCCTAGCTGATTTCCCACCCCTTGGGCAGGGGGCTGGTCCTAATGATCTTACAAGGTCCCTTCCAGCCCTAATGTCTGTAAAATCTGGCTGTAAGCCAAGAACACATCTCTGAGACTAAAGGATGGAACAACACTGTAAAGGAAGCTTCTAACATCAACACACAGTGGCAGGAACTTTTTTAAGAGCTCCTGAACTAAGATTGTAGGGTTGAAGACAATGTCATCAAAGCATTCCACAACACTCTATTAAAGACTGCCTTATAGAACCACCAACTTATCATGAGACCTTGAAAGCCATTAAACAGATGAAAAACAAAAAGCTTTTGGTCATGATGGCATACCAGCTGAAATTTTTAGGTAAGGTGAGAAAAAACTCTTTCACCGATTATATGATGTTATTATGAAAATCTGGAACAGTGAACAGATTCCTAATGACTTCAGAGATTTCAGAATTGTTAACTTATTCAAGGGGAATGAGTGAGAAAATTGCGTTCCTGTCCTTAGCTGGGAAGATCCTTGCCCTCATTCTCTTCAGTATTTTCCTCACAGAGGAGATTGTACCTGAAGTCCCAGTGTGGTTTCAGATCACTCAGAGGTACAGTAGATATGAACATGGTTGCTGGACAGCTGCAGAAGTGCTACAAGCAGCACTGAGATCTTTACATGATTGTCATTGACTTGACTAAGGTCTTTGATTTAATGAACAGAGGCCCAATAGAAGATCCTGATGAGATTTCAATGATTACCAAAATTTGTTACCATTGTCAGACTCCTTCGTGACAATATGCTAGCAGCCGTCTTAAGCAATGGCTTGCAAATAGACCCCTTCACTACTGGAGCAGGAGTCAAGCAAAGATATGTAACTGGATTGACACTGTCTTCCATCTATATCATGTCTTTTCTGTGTCTCACTGCTGATAGACTTCCATCTGGGGTCAGTATTCAGTATCATATGGACACAGATCTGTTTCAATACCAACCGTTATGTTCCAGATCCAAAATAACCAACACCTCTGTTACTGATTTTCAGTATGCTAATTGTTTTGTGCGTGCTCACTCGATTGAAGAGCAGCTTCAAGTCACTCTCGATCATTTCTGTGAAATGTATGAAATGCTTGGATTCAAAATCAACTTCAGGGAAACCAAGATCCTTTACAAGTACACTCCAAGCCAACCAAATGCTTTTCCACGCATTACAATTAGAAGGCAATTGTTAGAGAATATTGAGCATTTCCCTTACATGAGTGGCCACTTCCCCCACCCCCCCACTCTCCCCTCCTCTCCCCTCCACAACACAAAGAAACAAAAAAACAAATGTAGATGATTTTCTTCAACATTGGATAAAATCTACCTTTGGACATCTCCAAAATTGTGTTCCATGATTAGACCCAAAGTATACTTCTCATCTACCAGACTATTGTCTACATAGTTGTATGGGTTTGTAACTTGAACAACATATCAGAAAAACCTGAAATATGTGGGTTATCATCAACAATGTCCTTGGGAAATCCTCCATATCAATAGGAAGGACAGAAGAATGAATGCCAGCTCAAGCAAACACTACCAGAATGTAGTGTTTATGTTTATATGCTACCAGCTCCATTAGACAGGGCACATTATAGGGCTGCCTAAAGACCGACTCCTAAAGTAAGTCCTATACTCCCAACCTGCTGATGTTGACCACTCTAGAGGTGAACAAAAAAGAGATTCAAGGACACCTTGAAGGCCAGTCTGAAGAAGTGCCTTATTGATACAGAACCTGGAAGAGTCAAATACTTAATTGTCCCCAGTGCTGCTGTGATGTACACCAAGGCATCAGTTATTCTGAAAACAACTTGTGTCACTATAGACGAGAGAGACAAAGGAAAGAGCTGTGACCTGCTGTCAGTATGATCTGTTCAGTTTGAGGAGGAAGATTTGCCACATCTGTAGTCTTGCATGCAGATCTCGGATTGGACTCAGTCATCTGCAGACTCACCAAAAACTTATTTATTTGCTAGAAAAGTGTCGTCATCATATGTGGCAGTATAGGACAAAAAAATTTTATCAACAAGTATTTGCCCTTACCTTACAATTTATTTGTAGTTTATCAGCTGCACAATTATTTGTGTTGCATGAAGATCATACTGATCAAATTAAATCACATTACCTTATCATATATTCTATGCGCTACACTTTACATATGCTTATCAAGTTAGTGGGTAGGGGAATGTGTGCTCTGGAATATATTTTCCACTATCTTCTATCCCGTAGATCACCTGTAAAATTCAAGTACTTCATGGATGGGAGTGAAACTTAAGTACACTTTTCTGTTTTCTATACAACATGGACTACAAAACTTCAGTGAGATCTTGTGAGCTTTTCTGAGCTGTGAAGTGGGATAAAGCTATGAAAGAGGCAGAGAAATATTGTAAACACATGCTCTCCTGCTGCTTTTTCTTCTACTTTTGAGGTTAAGGTAGCAATAATTCTCTTTTCTGTTGTTATTGTTTGTTATATTTGTTACAGAGTATATTTCTGAAGGGCTGGATAAAAAAAAATCACCTGTTTTTAATGCTGAGTGCCTTTCACTAGATGTAATGTGTGGTTTAAAGAGCTGTTGTCTTTGCTAAGTTGTTGACTGTCACACACATAGTTCTAAATTGTTTTAACAGCAGGGCCTAGAGGTTCCAACAGAGATTAGACCCTTGTAGTGCTAGGTCAGTGGTCACCAACCAGTTGATCTTGATCAACTGATCGATCATGGAGCCTTGGACAGTCAATCTCAGTGTGTCAAAGGCTCCACAATCCTGAGTGGCAGAATCCAAGTGGCTGGGCTGAGCCACACTCACTGCCGCCTGGGCTGGGCTGGGTGACTGGGGTCAGAGACTGGGAGGTGAGGGAGGGTGGGGCCAGGGGTAGGGCTGGGCAGGGGGTGGAGCTGGGTTTGGGCAGTTGGGGCAGGGGGGTGTGGTAGATCCTGAGGTGTCACTTAGTAATCTTCACTATAAAAAGTTTAGAAACTACTGTGCCAGGTGATGTATGATCCTGTCAGAAGAGTTTATATTCTAAATAGGTAAGTCTGACAAGGAGCTGGATGGGAAGCTTGCCTGAAGTCCTACAGGAAACCAGAGCTGAAACTATAAAGTAGATCCTCTGTCTGTCAGTTCAGTGGCCTCAGTTTCAGCCACTTGAATCAAAGGGAACAAGTGTTATTTAGCTTTCAGTAGCAACAGCTACAGTTACTTTCTGTCCTCCTTTCTCAGGTTTCCATTTCCTAGATGTAGCAACTATTACCTTGTACTTATTTTGATCCAGTATATCAAGCCGACAAGGGACAAGATGCATTTGTAAGGCTAAACTCCCCATTGCAGTGTTTAGGAGAATACTGATAAATAGAGATAGGTGTAGACAGGCAGGGGTCCTTTCAGTTTTTTACCTTAAAGTAAGAACATTAATTCATAGTTTGCAAAAGGGACTTTAGTTCTTCAAGTGCATACTGATATCTGAGCATTTTTTTGGTTAGTATAGGCTTTTTCATACAAGGTACAGAGGCATTGTACATGGGGACATTCAGTTCGCTAAGAGAGATGCATTTTCCCATGCACAGTTTAATTTGCATCTGCTATCAAGCAGTATAGTGTGAAAGACCTGGTATATTCCTCTGACACATCTGGTATGTATGGACAGAATTAATTAACATTGGTTTTGCTATAAATGACATGCAATTCTATGACAGCAAAAAGTATTTGTGCCTGATGTCAATCATTCACTGTCTGCTAGTTCAAAAGGCTTCCCTGAAGGAATATGCATTGATCTGCACATACCCAAAATACAGCAAAAACATTGCTATATCCTGGAGATTAAAGTGAAAGTATGTGTGTTTAACACCAAGAGGAAATATTGGAATACAAATTATGCAGTTGCTAAGGTTTACTTTCTTGAGGAAACTTAGGAAAAGTGCTGACCAGCAATTAGGTTGAATCACAGTAGAAAAACATTGGTTGAGACTATGAACCCTAAATGATAAAACTAGGAAAAAACTGTAACGGCAGAACGTAGCTTCCCCCTCCTCCCCGCCCCCTCATTCTGGTTCATCTATTTTGCTAGTATTGCCTTGAATGAGCAACGATTGGAAAAATACTAATAACTCACTTCTTTATTTCCCTCCACTCTTTAGTGTACCTGCTTTGATTGCATGGTCTACAAGTGATCTGCTTAAGCAGATAGTTGTGAACCCAGAAGTGAGGAGTTTAATCAGGTTTATTGGACATGCTATAAACTAAAGAAGAGGGGCAAGTGGGGAGATAGCTACATAACTTAAAGAAGCTGGTGTGCACTTCCAGTTTGAGTAAGAAATTGCTTGTGTAATGTGGGTGTAAAATGCTATTTGCTTTCTGTCCAGTAAATATGTGCATATAAGGTTTAGCATGACAGAGAAATAGGTTGTGGAGGTTCTTGTTTACTGGCTGTTAAGATTGAGAGTATTTATTAGCATAGGCAACTCAGAATGTTCAGAAATTGGTTTGGTTGAGCACAGGTACTTACATGAACCCAAAGTATTCTGAATGTCATAGTATTACAGAACTGAGTTGGAAATATCATGGAAATTAATTGTTTTTTGAACTGTGTTCAGCTTAATGTGGGTCCAAGGTATGATGTGAATTGCAAGGATAAGAAGGTGACTAATAATCTGGGTTTAGATGCTTGATGTTGGGCTGCCCTGCCCAGCCCCAACATCCCAGGGCTTCAAAGAAAAAGGAAAAAAAAGTCCTGAACTCACTGGCTGTTGCCAAGTGCGGGGGTGATCCCTGCTGCTTCCTGCTGTCCCATGCTGCTGAGTGGGCTCTGCCATGAGCTCCCATCCCCTATCCGCTCTCCCTGCCCCATCAGTGGCTGTCCTGCCTGGCCCCAGCTCCTGGTTCTTTAAAAAAGAACCAGCTCCTGCTGGTGCAGTGGCCCTTGGGGCTCTTGGGGTCTTGTGGCATAGCCCCTCCACACAGCACGGGGCAATGCGGGGGGGCAGCGGGGATTGCCCTCTGACTGGCAGGAGCCAGTGAGTGCAGGGCTTTAAAAAATTTTTTTTAAGATCCAATGTTGGGGCCAGCTGGGACAACCATAGGGGGAGCTGGGAGAGTGGGTGGGGGATGGGGACTCATGGCAGAGCCCCGCACACAGTGTGGAGAAGTGTGGGGCAGCAGGGATTCCCTCCCCCCACAAGGGTGCCTGGCAGCATCTGATGAGTGTGGGGCTTTTTTTTTTTTTTTTTTTAAAGAGTTGGGAAACTAGGGCTGTGTGGGACAGCCGTTGACAGGTCTGGGAGAGCGGGCAGGGGATGGGGCCTGTTTGATTTGGCCGATTTAGGGGATGGTCAAATCTCCGAATCGGATTTGGCTGAATTGATTCAGGACAGTGATTTGAATCACTGAGTTGAATCGCTGTCCCCTGCATTGGCCAAATCCAGATCCAAAGCACATACTAGCCACTTTGCACAGGCCTAATAGATATATATAAAATAAATAAGTATAGTGTTGTGTAAATGTACTGTGTTTTTTAGATCACTGTAATTGCTTGACATAGTACATAGCATAACAATTTACACTTAGCCCTCTTTGTTTTTCATTTTTACATTAGATAACTTAAGCAAAGGCTGAAGGAAAGTTTGTCCTCACTTTCTGCTCTAGAGGTAGAAGACACTCCTAGAGAAAGCACCAGTTTAAGCAAAAAAGAAAAAAAATAGAAAACTGTTCCTGGTCATAAAGCAACGAGGTAACAGACTCCAAAGAAATGTAAGTAAAATAGCTGTGGATGAGACTGTTTTTTTTATAGTACTGCGTGCCATGTAAGAAAAAACAGATTGCTGTAATAATGAATGATATTGCTAAAAGATGTGAAATGTGGTTACAAAAACACCCAGTTTGAAAGTGCATGCCTTTTAGCTGTCAGCTCTATGGCATTTTTAATTTTTCCTAGATGACTGTACAGTTTCTGTAGCATATTTTTTTGTTTTTTTAACGGAATTATGTATTGGCTAAAAATCAGAAACATTTTTTCTATGAGAGACAGAGAGAGATTTTGTGCTGGTGGGGAGTTTATCAGCCCTCAAGGTAAAAAGCTTATTGGGCACTGTGAAGTAGCAAAAACATTTTCTCTCTTGTATTTCTTTGTCTTTGGCTAGTCAGTGATGTTAAAATCCTTTCTCTAGTGCTCTCATTGGCATTACTTTTAGTTATTGTATGAAATAGGATATTTATTACTGTTTTGTTTCTGTTTTTCCAGTTGAGCACATTCAGTTGAGCAATTATGGAAACACGTGTGTTTATTTTACCTCTGAGTTCAAACTCATATTTGCAAAACAGGAAGTATTCACAAACCAATAGGAAGTAAGCAAAAATCTTTTAATATCATGTATTAATGGCTGGTAAGTCCATAATGCATTAAATCTCCTGATACTGCTTTAAAAAATTTAAAACACATTTTCTGGATCTAACCTTAGCCATAGGTTAACCTAGTTAACCCTGTCATTGGAATAATGACATATAGAAATAAAACCCTTGTTACACTGGAAAAATAAAACAAAGATTGAATGCATGAGGCAGGGACTTTGCCTTTCCATCCCATTTTGTGGCAGTTCTTAATCACTGTTATCTTCTGTCCCTTCTTCTTTCTTTATATCTGGCTACTTGCTGAAGATTTTACCTCTAGTTTTGGCTGAAATTCAAGTAGCTGTCTGTAAAATAAATAAAAGAAAAAAAAAGAAAGTTTAAAAAATAATATGCATCTTATTTTGTAGGTGCTGTGTGTGTAGTCAAAAGTGCTTAGGCAGGGCTGCTTGTGCTTATGCAGTCACCCAAATGTAGGTTCCTAGGGGACTTGTTGTCTGAAATGTACATGCTGAATGAATTTTCTCACTTACTCAGTTTTGTGGTTTACTTTACGGTGGGAGGTGTTTGGTGGGAGGGTGGGGTGCCTATTTTGTTTTTTCTCAACATAGGTGCCTAAATTCTGTCTCACTTGTTCTAGGTGTATGGTTTTGTCTTAGTCCCATTTTGAGTGTCATTGTCCTTTTTGTGGATGTGTCCCTTAGTTACCTACCGTGGAAAATTGGATTCATTGAATCATAGAAAATTAGGGTTGGAAGGGACCTCAGGAAGTAATCTAGTCTAATCCCCTGTTTAAAGCAGGACCATCCCCAACAATATCATTCCAGCCAAGGCTTTGTCAAACTGGATCTTAAAAACCTCCAAGGATAGAGATACCACCAACTCTCTAGGTAACCTGGTTCAGTGGTTCAGCACTGTCTTAGTGAGAGTTTTTCCTAATATCCAACCTAAACCTCCCTTGCTGCAACTTGAGAGCGTTGTTCCGTGTTCTGTTATCTGCCATGACTGAGAACAGCCTAGCTCCATCCTCTTTGGAATCCCCCTTCAGGTATTTGAAGGCTGCTATCAAATCCCCTGTCAGTCTTCTCTTCTCCAGACTAAATGAAGGTTGTTTCCACCATATCTCTCCCTCAGGCTTCCTTTAATGGGATTGGGCAGGCCATTTAAAAACATAATATTCCCAGGTGACTTGACTCTACATGTCTCATTTTCTTGGTGCCCCATAATGAAACACCTAGATCCTTGTTTGTGAAAGGATTTAGTTCTCACAACCATTGGTGATGTATGGGGGGTGCACACAGGTGCACATGCACCACCTGAGATTGGTGGTACACCCCATGAAAGAAGTGCCGCTTGCCATCCCCACCACTGTCAACACTGCCAGCGGCATCTGTGGCTGGTTGCCAATCACTGCTGGCCTCTGTCGACACTGCCAGTGGCATCTGCGGATGTGTCAGCCCCTACCCCCCTTGCTGCTGACACCACAGCAGCTGCCTGTGGGAGCTCCCCACTCACTGCTGCTATGCCCCCATTGCTGCTGCCTGTGGGCAGTCAGTGAGGCTCCCCCAGCCGCCGGGGGGCATGCATTGTTCATACTTACAATTGTGCTCAAAGTAGATTGGAATTGAACATATAAAATATTATAAAAAAGGCAAAGGTTTTGCAAGCTTTAGGTGCTTCAGTTTGAACACTCAAAATTAGTAGAAATCTTTAACAATTGTTGCTGAAGCAATTTAGAGACTTTGGAAAATGGGACAACTAGATCCATTAGAAAGTCATGTACGCCTTTTTCAGGTTTTTTTTTTGGTATACACTGTATAAAGTAAATTAGGCCAAAGGTTGTGTAACTAATAATGAGGGTAAAAGTAAGATCAGACAATAGTGTTACTGACCACTATCCTCCTATATACTGAGGTAGGATCTCTTGGAAAAATGCATTCGATCATTTAATTTATTTCTCAAATGTTGAGTGCTAGACTTTGCAATCTTAATTCTCTTTTAGCTTTAATGTCAATGTAATTGTATTTATGGTGTTTACATGTATTTGCTTATCTTTGGATTATATATTAGTCTATTAACTATGCTATGTAAATTATTAATAATATTACAGCAGATTATTATGGAAATAGATTTCAAATGGGTGCTAAAAGGAGCTGTTATTATGGGGTTGTTTTAAGTACTTAAAGTTCACTTTAACTTACATTTTGAAAATTTTGATCAGCATATGTCTAATTTCCATAAAAGAATAAGACAGCTTGCTACTGCACACAGAGATGAATCTAATATTCATTGAAACTGGTAGGAGTTTTCTGTTGAGTTTACAAAGAATGAGATTGGGCTCAGGGAGACTGAGTGATCCTGAAAGTGAATAGGTTCTCTTTTGTTGAAACCCTGGGTTCTTTTAGGTATAATATGTTCATTCACTTTTGTATTTTTTCTTTTCCCTTCGGTAGGAAAAGTCAGACCATTAGGAGATGAGACATGGTATGGCACTCCAGATTTATATATTTCCCCCTATGCTTTCTGAAATGTGTTTTGGAGTTTTTAAATCTCCCTTGTGTGGTGGATCTTGATTTTATTCATCTGAATATTCTCTTTCATTATTTCTTCCATTTGTGTCCCCCTTACACCTTCCAAGCATATATTCAAGTCTTAATGGGGTTTAAGTACATGACCTGTCAGAGGCAGTGTTACTGAAATTGGCAAAAAATGTCCTTTGATATGAATAAACAAAATTATTTTTGGATAGGTAATTTATTTTCTTGATAAGGAAATAAGAACAACTTATTAATGCATTTTCCATATGCACAATATTAATAAAATAAAATGCCCTTTTTGAATGGCAAATATTCACATTGGTTAGGAAGTGAATGTTGCTAGGTAACTTAATATTTTTGCTTTTTGTTTCTCTAGATTTGAGCTTTTGGTAGAAAAATATATATTTTTTTATTTTATAGTGCAGCTTTTCTTAAAAGGAGGAAGTAAATGAGAAAAAAACATATACCTTCTGTTCTCTACCAGATATTTGAATTAGTTTATATTGTAACCATGAAAAGACCTTGGATTTAAACAAAAATTTCTTCTAACTTGAACAAAATGCAGTTTTTAAGTGCAAGTAGCTCGCATGTTTTCAGTTTGCCTGAAAAACAGTGACTAGTCTCAAGGTATTGGGGACCCCAGAGTCTCCTTGTGGAGTAACATGTGTATCGCTGTAGCTGTCTAGCCTTGGTAGACATTAGGTGTTGGACCAAAGGGTTGACTTAGACTGACTACCTGGGCCAAGCAGGCTGGCTGTTGTATTCAGAGATCTCTTCTCTTCTGAGGGTGGCATGTGCAGTGCCTTCTGTGTATTTTGTGACTGAGGAACAGACTTGTTGCAGGATCTGTTGGTATTACCTGCTGCTGAATGGCCTGGCAACGAGCAGCAATCCAGCTGTTTTTACAGACACTATAAAAGCAGCTAGGTGTGGTGCCTATCAGCTCTGGAGGGCAGCAACAACAACAGCCTTACAAATGTGATGGGAAGTGGACAATGTATCCAGAGTACATTGATCTGAAATGCCTAGAAAGTCTCCATGTTGTCAGTTCTGAAAGTTGCAAATTGAAATGTTTGGGCCATAGCTGAAAAAAAAAAATGAGATGATAGCAGCAAGATAATATCTTGATTGGAGGTTAGCATGGTGGCTAATCTGTTGGAATCTAGGGATTGACCTGGCTGTGTTTGAAGATGGAGGATACTTACTGTAGAGAGCCAGTCAAAGCAGGCATCAGCTCTGAAGAGGACACTTGTTAGCTTGCTGTCAGTAGGTCAGGAGTCAGTTCCTTTGTCTCATTACCCTGTCTTTATCACATTGGTTTGGCTGTGCAATGAATAACTCTGTCCATGCATTCAGTTGTCTTTGCACTGTCAAAGGGAAGGGTTTGTGTTATGACCTGTATTGAGAAGTGCTGATAGCAGTCCCCAGAGGTGGCTGTATTCCTGCTGGGTGACTTCAGCAATTATGTAGATACAGATGAAGAAATATGGATTTAAGTGATTAGGTGACATGACTTGAGAGCTGTGAATGACTTCAACCTCTATTTGCTGGAACTGTGCAGGTTTGACTTGGCAATGGCAAACAGCTTTCTCTCCCCCAGCACCAGCATGTATGTTAGGGTACTTGGAAATGCCTGACATGCAAAAAATAGCTTGCCATAGACAGGAGTGCTCAACCTCCAGCCCGCAGGCCAAATATGGCCCATGGACCGGTTGCATGTGGCTTGTGGAGCTCCTCACAGGTCCAGAAATTTTGGCAGTGGAGTAGTGACCATTAATATGGTCACCCTCTCCCTTCCCAAACTTCTGCATGGCTAGTCAGAGCCAAACTACTTCCTATTCCCCCATGGGATTGGGCTATTGTTCTCCCCCCTGCTTCTGGATCGGGCTGGGCCACACCCCCTTCCTTCCCATGGGGCTGAGCTATACTTGTTTACCTTCCTGCAAGGCTGGATTGGGGTTGGGCCATGCCCCCTTCCCTATCTGTGGGGACAGGCTACATCTCCTTCCCTCCTGTGGAGCAAAGTTCAAGCTTCTTTCCCTTACAGGGCTTCCCTCCACCCACTGTCCTCTTTCTGGCCTTTCTTCCACTCCTTGCCCTCCTCCATATGACTAGATAGTACCTGCTATGCCTGTCCAAGTCACTGGATCAGGACCACTGGATGGATCCGTCCCACAGACAGACTAGACACTATCAATCCAACCTGCCATGGAAAAAGGATGAACACCATTGCCATAGAGTGTCAGAGTGAAGCAGCACTAGCCAAGTGATTTTGGGATACTCTTGTTTGTAGAAACAATGACTGCTGGACTGACCACAGTTTTATCTATAGCAGACTACAATTCCACCTCAACAGTTGTAAAGGGTCCTAATAAATTCACAGTGGTCATTTATGGGATAATGCTATCACTGCTAAACTCAACTTTCTTTTAAGCTCAAAGTGAAAGTGAGCTACATTAATCAAGATCAATGTTAGAGAGCCTTCAGGGATGGCAATCTGGCAATGACAAACATCCTTTTTTCCAAGGCCAGGACATATGTAGATGTACCTGTTAATGCCTGAGATCTAAAAAAGTTGCATGCCATAGACTCTTGAGTGAAGCAGTGTATTCAGTACTACCAGAGAAGTGAATCATTAAGTCACCAAGCAGAGGTATTGCACCTGTTTTGATAAAAAGAAAATGGAAATATGGAGTATTCTGGAAAGCAAACAGCACTTTAGAGCTGTCCATGTGAATGAAACATCAGCATTTAGAGCATGGTATTGAGCTTATAGTAATCATTGCCAGAAAGAGTTAAGAATAGATGGTATTAAAACGTGCAGAGGCGACTGAGATGCATTAAGTTCAGCATGACTCCAAATGCCTTTGGAGCTCTGAAGTTACTTGTGGATAAAAGGATACCTGCTCTGCATCTTCTGAATTGCACTGTCATGTCTTGTGGAGCTGGGTGCCATATTGGCAAAATGAGGAGCATTTCAAGGAAAGTTCCATGCGACTTAACCATAAGCATAGTCATAGATTTAGTCAAAGCACTTGACTCTGTTTCTTGAAACATGTTGTAGGACCTGTTTTCAAAATCTGGGCTCTTGGGAAATGCTGTTCCAGGGATGAAAGGGGGCATCTCTGTTAGTTCTTTACAAGCCTCTCTTTTGATATCACAACTGGTGTTGGATAGGGCTACATACCAGTTTAAGTCCTCTTCATTGTTTATTTCACATTTGTTCTTTGTGATGCATCAGTGCCTTGCCTCAGTAAAGATTATCTAACAGGCCATTTCCTCTCAGCAGATTACATTTAAAATCTGGTACTTCACTAACATCAGTGATTGTAAGATTTGTGTGCTGCTGCTGTGATGGCTTTGTGGTTAAAGTTGGGCTACACTGCAGCAAAAAGTTACCATTCTAGATGGGAACCTTCTTGGCTTGGATCCTCCAGATCATTTTTGAGAAGGTTGAGGGTCACACACAATATTTACACTTCCAGTACCCACCATTAAAAGAAACATTAATCTTCCTCTATCTGAGAAGCATGGCATCTGCAGATGGATCTCTTGATGCAGACATAGGGAGGAGGATTGCAAGAACTTTCTGGGGTATAGATGCCTAGAAGTCTCATGTATGGGAAAGAAATGTGCTCTTGGAACCACCAAAAATCTCCATCCATTAAGCAGTAGTGTTCCTTTTTCTCCTCCATACTGGTGAAACTTAGTTTACACTGTCAGCTCACATCAGAGCAGAGAGAGCTTCCATCAGCAAGGTCTGAACCTAATTTTAGGATTTTGCTGTTGGCTTTAAAATATCCAACAACAAGGTACTACGAAAGCCAGATCACCATAGATATAAATCATAATCTGTATATGGCAAGGCTATGCTGGCCAGGACATGTGTACCTCATATCTGAGGAATAGCCTTCAAAGCCTTTGCAGTTTGGGGATCTGAGTGAAAGTATGTGGCCTGGTGTAGACCATGGCCAAGGTAGCAGGACTGAAATGAGATCAATGTGTTTGACCTTAGATGCTAGTACTGCCAGTTTACAACTTATACACTGTTCAGATATTCAGAGCAGGCAATCTGTCAGAGCTTCTAGAGGCAGTTGCTGAGATGGACATTGATATCTGCATCTATCTTGTGATATAAAACTAGTTAGTTTTAGTTAAATTAAGAGCAGTGTGACCTCTTACTGGGCAGTCTTTATATAGTGGCTACTGTTGCATCAACATTTGCTCACAAGTAAAATTACCATCCAATGGCATTTCAAAAGATTGTTGATTGTTTTGTAAATAAAAATTATGATAAATATTGTCTTTTTAAATGGTAGTGGCTGTATATCCTTTATGATGGTAACTTACTGTCTTCATTGGTTAATAGGGGTGCACCAATAGAGATTTTTGGGGCTGATTCTGATGGCCAATTTTTAAGAAGGCATATTGGCAGATCCCACTTCAATTTCTGATACGCAGCTCGTAAGTCTGGTGTGGTGGAAGGAGAGGGAAGGCATGTGTGTGTGGGGGTGCAGATCAAGGCCCCTGAGGTGAGGGAGGGAATAGGGATGGGGCTGGGGCAGGGGAAGAAGCTGACCAGCTGGGGTGGGGAGTGGTGCAGAACAGAACTGCAAGTGGTTTGTCCAGGAGGCAGGCATGTGCCTCCCAGATCTGCACGGGGTGGGGTGCAACTGCGGGCTGGGGCCAGAGTGGGCATGGGACGGAGGTGCAGCTCATTGGGGGGGCACAGGAAGGGAGGGGGAGGAGAGCTCCTACTGCTGCACGATGCGCATCCAGTGCTTATCTGGCTGCCCCTGATGCTCGCATGGGAGGGCATGGGGGGTGGGGATGTGTTTCCCTGGATCTGCCCGGCTGGGAAGAGCCCAACCGCAGCCCGCCCTGCACCATGGAGATCTGGGGGCACCCCCCATGCCTTCCTGGATGAGCTGCGTGCAGCAGTAGGAGCTGCTCGCCCACCTTTCCGCACCGCCCCAACAAGCCACAGCTCCATCCCGTGCCCACCTCAACCCCAGCCCCATACCCTCCTTTACCGCAGGGACCTTGATCTTCTCCCACACGTCCCTTCCCCATCCCTGCTCCTTCCTTGCCCCTCCCCTTCCCCTTTCACCACACCAGGCTTACCAGCTGCACACAGCTCTCCACACTACTGGCTCTGCTCCTCACTGCCTATGTGCTGCACTGTGGCTGCACTCAGAGTCGGGCATTTATCAGACTAATTTACAGCTGCATCAGGCTGATTTCCGATACAGACAACTTGCATAACTGATCTGATATCAGATCGTTGTCTCAGTGCATCTGTAGCAGTTGGGTTATTTTTTTTGTCTTGGTTTAGTTTCTGTATTTCTTCATTGTGGGCTACTAAGATAGCTTGTTTTTAATGAGGATGAATGGATTTAATAAAATGAGTAAGAGTATTTTATGGGGGGTTATTGAGGGTTGTGTAAATGTACGGCATGAGAACATGATGTGTAAAACAAGCTTATTATGAATAAAAACTGTCCAGTTATAAAATTGCACCATATTCTCTAGCTTTTATTCATAATTAACATGTATCTATCTATTAACATTGTTAATTTGAACTGCTGCATTTACCTTCAGAATCTTCTTGCCCTGTTACCTAGACTTAAAAGGGATATGTTGAATGTTGCTGCCATTAAATTCTTGGAAAACTTCTTTAATTTTGTTTCTTCTTTTTTGGATTCCAAAGCGCATCTTTTCTTTTTTATTTTAAGCTCTATGGCTGCTTGTACGTATGATGGGGGTTTAGTTCCCCTATATTGAAACGGTGGGTTTTTAATTGTGATGGTTATAAAAAACACTGTTTTAATTTAGGGTCTTGCATCACTGTTACAGTGAGGGCCCTGTTCCTTTTATTGTTTTCCCAGTGGAGCCTACCTGTATCTGGAGGGCAAGCTGCCAGTGGACCCTGAGCTGTGGGGGGCCCTGGTCTTTCCCTTCACAGCATTGATGCCCACGGGAGCACCTGGGTGGGCTGCTAGCAGGCCAGGTGCTGGTTTCAAGCTGGGGCAGTACCGGGCCTGCTAGCAGCCCATCTGGGCAGCCCCAAGGGGTGCTGCTACTGTGGCAGGAAGGAGCCAGGGTCCCCCATAGCTCAGACGCCGCTGTCATCTTACCAGCCAGCCACAGGCAGGCTCTGCCAGAATGAAAGAAAGGATTGGACTACTTTTTTTTCTATTCCCTAGTGGAGCTTGTTCAGGGCTGGGAGGCGAGCCGCTGGTGGGCTGAGTGGCCCCTGAGTTATGGTGGGGTCCTGGTCTTTCCCTCCATGGCAACAGTGCCTCTGGGGTTGTTTAGAACTAGCACCGAGCCCACCAGCAGCCTGCCTGGGTGGCCCTGGGGGGCACCACTACTGCAGAAGGGAAGACTAGTGCACCCCACAGCTCAGGGCCTGCTCGGCTCGCCAGCAGCTCACCCTCTGTCAGCCACGGGCAGGCTCCATCAGGAAAAAAAAACGGATTGGGCACTGTTCCTGGTACCTGGGGCCATCTGGGCTGGCTTGCCTTTGAGGCAGTGCGGGAGGGTGGCAGGAGGGTGGCTGGAGAAGTCAGCAAGGATGGTGCACAGGGTGCTGGAAGCCTGCCAAGCTCAAGCATCCCCAAGCACACTTGGGCTTCCAGCACCCTGTGCACCATCCCAGCCACCTTCTCTAGCCACCAGCATACCCACCCACCCTCCTGCCACCTCCCTGTGCTGACCTAGGGGTGGTTGGAGAAGGTGACAAGGATGGTTTGTGGCATGCTGGAAGCCCAGGGATGGATGTATCACTGCAAGTTTTTTAGGTAGCAAACTAAAATACATTGGGATGTGTTTTAGTTTGCTATGTAACAAGATCATTTACATTGCAATACGCTGCTGTACAGGTACAGTGTGATGAAATTAAATTGTAACACTAATATATGATGCAAATAGACTGCTATAAAAGGGCAATTTTGTCACATATACAAGTGGTCTACATATTTATTGATACCACTAAAACAAGAAGTTGTGAATATACCAGATAGAAAACCACATTCGTATTCTTATTTATAGGAATTTTTATTCCACTTAAAATAAAGATTCTCTATGGAAAGAAACTCGGGCATTGTCCTTATCCCTTGTTCCAAAAGAAAATCCGTTAATGGACTGTCCTCAAAGGAGGGGGTTGCTTCCATGTTAATAATTCCTAGATAAGTACTAACTTTGATTAATATACATTTTGACATAATACTCATCAGTAGCTGGATCTTGGAAGACAGTCATAATCTGTCCCTTCAAGATATCATTTGAAGCATTTTTGACCAGATACTCTTATGGTCTAAAAAAGGGGCACTGAAGTTACTTGACTGTCCTTTTGTTTGAAGTTGATTAGATGTTTTATAGGTCTGTCTCAGTTTGGCTTAGTTTTATAGTTTTTTTCCACCCCCTCCAATAATTTAAAAATGTTTGGATGACATCATCTTTGCTGTCACACAAGCTTCGGTTGGGGAATGGGTGAGAGAAACTAAAATAGCAGTTCAGGCAACCTCCCTCTGAAATGTGTACTTGAGTAGTGTGTATCTGTACATATGTATATCTGACTTTAAACTTCAGTTTTTGTGAATGGAATTTTTTAGTGTAAATGGATATATTTATGCCTTTACCTACTTTCCTTTTGTTTTTGAGTGGGATTTCAAGAGATTATTAGAGAGCTAATACTGTAGAGAAAACAAACATAATTAACCTGGAGGATCTTCCATTCAAATGAAAGCACCCTGTGGCAATGAGCTAGCTTGAAGCCTAGGAATTGATCATCTAAAAAAGAACTTCCAAGACACTGTGGAAAATCACTTGATTGGCTTGTAACCAGGGGGGCTAGAAAATTTTGAAAGACTCTATTACTAGCTTTTTGAGAGGGCCAGAAGGCAAGGCTGTGTGGAAGCAGAGGAGCAGTCTAGCAGCCCAAGAAGATGTTGAAAAGGGCTCAAAGTGGTGAGAATATGCACTAAATCTGCCTGAGTACAGATTTCTGTTTTTTCCCCATTGATCTCTATCGCTCTTGTGCTTTATCTATGAGTAAAATCCTATTCATTTAGAGATTGTTTTTCAAACTGTTTCCTTTGCTGTCACAAAGTTGCTGAAGGGAGAAATGACCATTTGAAACATCTATAGCAGTGGTCTCCAACCTTTTTAAGTAGGAGATCACTGCTGGCATTTAAAAGCAACCGTAGATCTACCATGTGCTGCCATCCCCCACCCTCCCACTCAGCAGGTAAGTCTGTGGGGAGGGAAGGGGGTGGGCAAATTGAGGCAGAGGGAGAAAAAATTATTTGGGGGCGTGCCTCCCCAGCAGGTAAGTTTCATCCAGCCAGGGCCCCACTCAACTTACCTGTACTCCTGCCTCTGTGGCACTGTCCCTCACCTCCAGGGCCTTGATCTAGCCCCTATCCCTTCCCTCCCCCATGGACTGACTTCCAGCCCCATGGGCTGGGGCACATGCGTACGTGGATGTAGGCACTCAGCCCCGCCACTACAGCCTCAGATTGACTCCAAGAGGCTCTGAGATCTACCGCAAGTGTCTCTGAGATCTGCTGGTGGATTGAGATACATTGGTTTGTGACCATTGATCTATGGCTTTGAAAGTCTGGAAACCTACAAGAACTACTGGTTTCAAGGTCTAAGCATCTGAACTGTGAAGTCTCATTTTGCTTGAAAGGGTACTGATAGGAGTATATGTTTATACCCTAAAATAGGTGACTGCGGACCTAAAGCCAGCAAAAGTGTTTTGACTTTGCTAAATCAGCAAGCCGAGAGCTCCTGCGATCCACCACTTAGATTGTAGTAAACAAGTCTGCTGTTGTCCACGGAGAGAGTTTATTCAAGGTTGTAACACAGTTAATAGAACAGCAGAAAATGAAATTTTCTCTGCAGTTGAATAGAAGGTGCTGTATCAGTGGATACCTTGTCCATCATAAGGGCCACATATACCACATTTACTTGCATTCTGCTTGCATCTTTCCCTGCCTTTCCCGTCACCAAAAAAAAAAAAAATAGCCCTCCAAAATTGGATTGCAAATTTTAAGCAAGGAAGCTGAATGTTATGGAGGCATAGGAATGCTGTAGTGGCTTCTCCAGGTGTGTTCCTTGCTGGACTTCCCCTGCATGCAGAAGGGGCAAGGTCTGCTTGATCAGCCCCCCACTCTTGCAAACTTTGCAGCTCAAGCTTTAACCCTATCACAGCTATTGCTTAATTAGCAGCACTCTTCAGCTGAGCATTGGTGTAACAGGATTAAAGCCTTAGCTGCCTGGAGAGTCTTATTCAGGGGCATGTGATAATGCGAGCAATTTTTTTCATGTCCTAAAGACATTACTGTCTCTTTCATGTAACTACTGAAGTCAACAAAGCAGCCTGACTCTAAATTTTAAAATTTCCTGAGGTTGTTTCCATCTAGGTAGTGGGGAAAGATATTTTGTCAGTTGCCTTATTTTTACAAAGGTTGAATGAGTTCCAGATACTATGTATATATTATATTCCTAAAACTATATGTATACTATTCATGTCCTTACCTCAAAATGTGATTTCTGTAGGATAGGGAAGGCAAAAAACATGAGGAGAAAACTTATTGTTGACTCTTGCTTCTCTTTTTCCTCATCCTACTTAACTACCTTCTTCCTCATTTTTGTATGGATAATAAAATTCTGGTTGGGAGAAGTGGTTAGCTCTTACTCTGATTTTTGGGCTGGGTATTGGCAGTCTTGATTGGGCTGGGAGACAGGAGAAAATAAGCATGACTACCATTCTGAAAAATAAAACAGTGTTAGCCTACTGTGATGTGACTTTGCTGCAAGATGGGGAACGTGAAAGAGAACATGAAAAATTATGGCTAATTTTTTGGAGTGGGATGGGGAAGCATATAGAGACACTTTTTTACACTGTAGGGTGTGAAGAGCCTTCACAAGAGTCCATATTTTATAGATTTTGGTATAATGCTGCTTTTCATTATACACAGCACTAAGCCATGAAGCATACATTTGTAATTGAATACATTGTAGTAAGTGGGGATTGTGTGTCGTTTTGTTTTTTAACTGTCCTACTTCAAGTCCCTTTTCCCATATTGGTAAGGTGGCTATTTGAGACATTTAAGAGCATTATTAGATTACAAAATCTTCTTAAACACTGTAACTACCTTAGCTGTCATACTGAATACATTTTTTTTTATTAAAATATCATAAATTGCTCTTCTGTTTTAACCTATAGCAGCAAATAAACATGTGTAGGTTCTTAGTTAACGTAATTTTGGTTAAAATCTGGTCTCCTTATAATATTATAACTATTTTTAATTTAAACTGCAGCTCTTAACACTTAATAATTAAGCAATATATCAAGGAGTTTTTGAAAAAAACAGAAAAATGTTAATTCCTCACCTTGGATCTTCAAATCCAGACTGATGGAATTTCATCTCTTCATCTTTTAGTGACAGGCAGTAACATCCATAGAATATAACTGACTTTTGATCCCTTTTCTCTCCACCTCCTTCCCCAGTTTTAGTCTGGCAGAGAAGCAGTTTTAGGTGATCTCCTTGCTCATGGGAGAGAATTGTACTATCATCAGGTCTCTTTAGTGATGATGACTACTAAAGTTGAGGAATGAATAATGCTTTTATTCTCAAGGTACATTTTCATTTTCATTTTTACTAGATATGATGAAAATGATTTCTGAGGTGTTCATTGAGGTTAGAATCGAGGTCACCAGTCTTCCCTCAGAAGTTTGGTAACGCCATTTTTCAGTGTGAGTAGCTGATAAAGTCTTGAATGTATCTGAAGATGTACCATTTTAATTTATACAGGCAGATACAGGGATTCCCCAGCTTCCTATCAGAAGTGAAGATTTACTCTTCAGTTTCATTAACTGGAAACTCCAAGCAGACTATTCTATGCATTTCTTAATTGATGTTACAGCAGTAAGATTTAAGACAATGAACTAATTAAGGTATGCATTTCCTTTATTTTGCTAGGCTTCTCAATCTTGCATATATCAGTGTAAATTCATCCAGAATTTATGAAGAAAAAGAAGCCATCAGCTTTTGCAGCTGAGAAGCTGGTATGACTTTGGAGGAATTTGGCTTAAGCCATAAAACTAAATTCTCCATCTTCTACATTGTTGTGAAGTGAGTAGCTGCCAGTTGCTAAAGAGAATCAGGTTTGTAATGCTGTGTACTTCCAGCTCTACCCAGGTATAAACAATTGAGAAAACATAAATAGTGATTGTAATAAGAAAATAACATGGCCTGTAGAAGATAACCCAAAGGTGTTATCAGTCATAATAGGACTTGGGTTTATTTTACCATTTCCGCATTTGTGAATATCATGTCAACTGGACAATGGAGGTAGGACACCTCCCACCACCCTTAATATGTTAATAGTGTAGTGTTATTTCTCTTAGTCCAAGTCCCTTCCAGTCTTATGCTTCATAAACACTCATGGATATATATGCACACAGGTGCATGCACAGAGCCAAAGAGTTTATCAGCTAGATTAAGGCTATTGTTGAGCTGGATGTTGGATGGTTTTCATAAAGGGTCCCTTTAATCTAACGTCAGTCAGAGATGTTATTGGAGATAACCGTTTATCAGTTGCCATTTTCTTTTCAAATTCAATGATTAAATAATCACTTTGTTTGGTGATAGCTAAAACAATGATTGTCACAGGACAAAGATGCAGAATAGGTATTTTGTCATTTTCTGTTTCAAAAGATATATATTGCATACTTCTTCAAATATGGTAAGGCATTATCCTATAGTAGGGCTTAGTAATATACTTACTTGAATATAAGATAAGATAACCCCTACCCCAACTTAAATTCTATATATGGAAAATTTAGCAATTTGTTGTAATTTTTCAGACAAGGTTCTTTGGGTAAATCTGATATCTTTTATTAGACCAACTCAAAAAGCCGGAAAAAAAATCTTCTTTGCATTTTTTCCAATTATTTGAGATGGTTTAATAAAAGATACCAGATTTACCCAAAAAATCTTGCCCCTTTCCTCTTCACCCCCAGCCCTGTTCCTGGGAGGCGGTGGTGCGGGGTGGCTCTCTGTTCCTACCTTCCCATGTATACTCCCTAGGGCCTTCTCAAGTACTCCCAGGGGTACGTGTAACCCCAGTTGACGGCCCCTGCCATAGTTCATCACTGTTCAGTAAGTGTGTATACACTGATACTTTGCCTCCCTAACCCCCGCCTCCGCAATCCCCCAGGATTAGTCTGCTAGTTAACCCCTCTCTTATGACTAGAAGTGGGAGTTCTTGTCACAAGAACACAAGATCCTCCAAAAAATTATATGCAGATGAGGCACAGGGCAACCAGGTTTGGCTACACCTCATGGAGGTTGGGGCCACGTTAATTGCATTTTGTAATTATAATCAATTGCAAAGATTGAGAGAGGGCAACAAAAAGATTTAAGGTGAACTGTTTGGGGGCCCATTTGGTGATGTTTGCCAGATATTTAAGGCTGGTAAAGAAACAGGAGTCATTGGAAAAGGGAAAGAAATGCGTAGCTCAGGTGTGGGAGTAAAGGGGAATGATACATTTCCTCACATGCAAATGTAAGATGAGGAACCTTTTTTCCCTCTTCTGAATGGGGGAATATCTCATTCTATATGGGACTTTGCCTACTTCTATTAAACAGAACAACTCAGAGTAACAATTTCTACTCTTGAAGGTGTTTGCAGAATAAAGCCCTGAATCTGTTACATTTTCCAAATAATCTTTTAGTTTTTTTGTATGTTTATAATCATACTTTGTCTAGTTAGAATATACTGTGACTAGTGTTTGTATGTGAGATTGCCTAGTACAAATTCTGCATTACTTCACTAGGTACTTCTCCACATCTTGATGCATTGATCTTTCTTTTAACCTTTTGTTCATGGTCCATCAGCCAATATTCTGTCCAGGTGGCACTGTTATAACCAGCATGGTCTTAGACAGGTGATTTCATCTTTGTAGCTAGGTTTCTCATACTTAAAACAAGGTCAATGGCTGAACAGTGAGAACACATTGGAAGGCTGTGTAATAACTATGTAATCTTTGACCCTTTACAGATATCCCATGCAGATTGCCAAGTATTGTTAATGTAAGAGGTGGTGTAGCCATAATTTTTGTTTAAAGTATGAAATTCTGAGGAGTATTTAATGACTGCTTCAGGTTAATGATGGTGTCCATTTGTTATAATTATCAATAGTATTAAGCCAAAGCTTGAGAATGAGGTAATCAAACATTTTAGCTTTAATGTTAATGCCATCCTGAGTGACAGCTAGTCCTATGTTCTGTGAAGACATTAAGTAGATTGTAGACACCGATATTACTTGATATACAGCAATTGGGGTTGCACAACTCATTCATCTCACTTTCAAAAACATGCAATATTTTTTCTTTAACTTGACTAAATATAAGTTCATTTTTCAACTTTTAATTCCCAGTGAATGCTATTTGTATGATGGTGAAAATCTGTGGCAAGGGTAATAGAGTACACTGGTCCAATAAGGGAAAAGAGAATTGGTGGTGGATGGGGTCCACACAGTCCTGTTTCAAGTAGTCTCAATCAAGCAAGGATTTGGCAATAGTAAGGATAGGCTTGGAAAAAAAAAATGGTCCCAGGGAAAGTCATGGGGAAACATGATTATTTCAGTAAGAATCTGGGACATGTTTAGTGTGGGGCATGGCTTCCCTCTTCCAATTGATCGGTCAACCAGTCAAAGCAAGACCCAGAAGAAGAGAACAGTGCAAAGGTCTGCAGCTTTTAGTGTGAAACATGTCAAAACATAGAGATGTGTTTGCCAATATAGCTTAGCCGCAGAATAGAAACAAGTCCCCATTAGGAAAGGGAAGAGAGATAGTGATGTGTTCCCTCCCCTCCACACCTTTTCCCTTCCTACTAGATAGTGCTGGTAAAAAGGTCCTCTGCCACAAGATGTTCTTTTGACAATTTTTTGCATCCAGTGCAGATGAAGCTGGACCCGAGACATTTAAGTCTGCTGACAAATATAATGGCTTTGGCATAAAAATGGTAAAGTTATAAATAGCTGAAACCTTACTATAATGTAGTATATTAGAACATTAAGGATGTTCATTTGGGCTGAACTGAATATGTGTGCAATTTTAAGTGATGCAACATCGATAGCTTTTTAATGTAGGCACTAATTATCATAAAGAGTTAAATTAATTTTGTACTTTCATAAATGGCCATAGTATTCTAACACGTATATTATTTGCACTCTCCATTAATTGATTGAGAAGTTTGCTGTTGTATTTTCACTAGTCTGTCAACTGAACTCTTGACTTAGAGATGCAAAAGAAATTTGTGCACTCTGTGGGTATGATCATTCGGGTCAATTTAAAAAAAAAATCTGAATCTGAGATTTATGCCATGAGACACAAACAAAGTTGTCTTGCTATCCATCATGTTTCTTGCTGTTAAAGTCATCTCATATTCTATTATTTAACTTCTAAAACAATTTAGGGTGTTGGCCTATCACCCACTTTGGATTACCAATAGTCTCTTGTTCATTTGTTTCATTTGTTGCTGGGGAAATTCACAAACGAGCCCTCCTCCCAGTTGAAGGTATCACTCATGAAAAGATCTAAATATTATTAGAGATTTAGCTATCTGATTTGTGCACAAAAAAGTGCCTTCAGAAACAGAGGAGATCTCTAAAAACTAACCCTGAACATTAGTTTAAACCTTGTGTCCTTTTGAAAAAATTGAGATGGTTTAGGTGCTTATGTTTCTCTAGGGACTTTGAGAGCTATAAGGTTTTAAGATAGGCTAAGTATTCTAGGAACTTAAAGAGCTTATGGAGTTGTAAATTTTTAAGATGATTTAAAAGGTTATGTCCTCTTTAGTATTTGAGTTGGATTAAGTGCTTATATTGCCGTAAGGACTCTTTCATTTACCCCTAAAAAAGAATCTAGGAAATTAAATGCAAAAAACTGTGCTAATACAATGTATAGGTTGTATTTAAGAACTGCAAGAGTCTATATTCCAGTAAGATTAACTTGGCCCTGATACGTATGGAGGTGGACAAGGCAATGGAAAAGTGCCTGGAAGCATTGTAGCAATGTGATTGAGTACTAGACACAGGGGCAGCAGTGACTTCTGGTCACTGACACACTGCCAGCATTATTCATGCTGAAGCTGGCAGCAAGCATTTTTATTTTCCCTTCCCTTCCTCCTGCTTCCCTGCCATGTCCCCCACACAAGTTGGCACCTAGGGCAGTTACCCTTCTTTAATTATGCCACTAGTGCCTGGAAAAGAGGTTGGAACAGAATCTGCACAAGGCAGGTTTGTGTCTTTTGACGGAGCATTTGAAAATGTCTTTTGTCTTCTGAATAACTTTATTCAATGGTTGTAGTTGTACCTGTTCTACCCAGAGATGTCTTATCAATCTACCAGTGCTGGCTGTCTCACAGCAAGTGAGGTGGTCTGTATTTTGATTTATGGAAATATTAAGCACCCAAATAGTGCTTAACTAGTGGATGTAGAAACATAAGTTTAGACATCAAGCGTTGGAAATTTGGGCCCTAAAAGCCTCCATTGACCACTCATAATACTGAAAGTTTTTCTGTTAACGATTTCTTCCAGGTAAAGGGACTAAGTTATATGATAACTCAATTGTATCTGGGAAACTGGAGCTCCCCTATATTAAATTATCAAGAATTAATTAATCTTAAATTTAGGAGCTTATGAAAAAGAAGCTCATTGAACTTTAATTTCATTTTCTAATCTAGATAAGTTTTCTGTCAGAAATAGGGGACCTAATTCTGTGCTCAGTTTGTCATTCATTTAGTTAGAAGCTTTTTGGCTCATGATTTTGTCTGCATGAGCTTCTGTTTGTCCTCTGAGATGTCTTTACTTCTATGGATGTAAAGAAAAATCCATTCATAGGTCCTATTTTTCTGAAGTTTCAACACTTTCCATTTTACTGTACTTTTAGAAGTATTGCTAATATGTACGAGGGATGCATTGATAAAGATTTTCTTGGGTGATAATGATAGCCAATTGTTAAGCAATCACCCCAGGACCCCAAGATCCTTAAGCTAAGACCCTAGGTCCACAGGGCGATCCAGTAGGTAAGTACCAGATTCCCAATATAATGCTCAACAAATTAAACAACAAGAAAAATAGACTCCAATAGATAATAATAACTTTAAAATTATTTACCACCTAAAATATAACATAACTCACAGAGTACAACCAGTTTACAAAATATTAGGTGCAGCTCCCCATTTTGTAGGACACAATCTTACCCAGTTCTCTGAAAGGAGGTGGGCGGGGGGGGTCCCTTTTATCCGACCCCCACCCCCGTGAAGCCCCTATTCCCTGAATTCAAAGTTGTCCTGAGCAGGGATCTGGTAGGTTTGTTTCTTGTTTTCCCTGCCGTGTGGGCCCAGCTGCTGCTCCGGCATGCCACGGGGGGTTGTTTCTTCGTAGGCCAGGGTCTGGCCGTGGGCACCTCCAATGCCCCACCTTCTGTTGAGTTGGGGGGTGGGGCTCAGCCTGCCTTTTCTGGGCCCAAGCCCAGTGGCCCTGTAGGAGGAAAGGGACTGGTAATGCTCCAAGAGTGCCTTAGGGTATGTGCCCCTTGATGAGGCCCAAGCAGTCTGTCACCACTCCTAGGGCCAAGACTTTGTGCATCGGGGTGTGCACCTTGTGGGGCCCAAGCAGGCTTTCCCTGCTCCTAGGGCTGAGGCTCTGGTGGTGGCTTCTCCAGCAGCATCTTCAGGAGCCTAGGGCTATTGCCCTCTAGAGCAGCTCTCCCCAGCTATTCTTGGCTCCATTCTTCTCATCCCTCACTGGTCTGATCTCCCGGCCAAACATGTTCTTTTATAGCCATCTGGGGCTGGACCCTGGATCGTAAAAGGTCCAATCAGAGTGAGGCAAGTGAAAACCTTGCCAGGACTCCTCCTGTTGGGAGCTCTGCCCCTGGATCATAAACACACCAATCAGGAGAAGGGGGGCACACTCTCCTGATTGGTGGAAGAAATTCCACCAATGGCTTGGTGTTCTGCTTGTGCTGGCAAGCTGTGCGCAAGCCATGCTGTGGCTGGCACACCCACTACACGGAGAAAGAGTGAGACTCTGAGAGAGCTGGGGAGAAGAGAAGGGGTAGTCCCAGGACAAACACAGAGAGAGTCTCAAGGAGGAAAGAAGGAAAGTGAAAGGAGGACAGTGGAGCATGAAGCAGGACAGAGGGAAGTGCCATGGTACAGTAAAGATTCTTTCAAGCAGTCTGCTGTGCTGTTTGGGGTTTTGGCACATTACTTCTTACTCCCTCCCTTGAAGAAGAAAGCACCTCCCTTTCTGGGATCTGATCAAAAAGATGGAGCTATCTGAGGCAGAGGTGCTAAGGATTTCCAGGGAAATTAAGGACAGAGAAACCAAGCTCTTGAGCTAGAGGCTTGCCCCTCAGAGAAGCCATGACAGGGCTGGCATCAGGGAGTCCTCTTAAGGAGAGGAAGACCAAAAAAGGCTGCTGCTTGGGGTGTCCAGAGGCAGAGCTTCCCTTAAAAAATGTGCTGACAATAGCATCTCCCAGAAGCAGGCACATGAAAAAGTAGAATTGTCCCTTGCACCTCTCTTGTTCTCTGAGGGGTGCATGCAGTGGTGGGAAGCCATCCTCCCACCACTCATACCCCCTGTATGAGCCACCCATGCCTCTCTTTCTGGGAGGAGCTTGGCTGTGCCTGATTGGGAAGATCTGCAGCCTGAGCAAGCTCTTTCTAAGGCAGGAGTATTCAGATGCCATAGCCTGGTGTGTGGGGCAATTCTACCTCCCCATTGCCATTGTGGCACCTTGGAGTGCTGTAGCAGCCTGGTTGAGATCCACTGGTGTAGAGTCTTTCAGAAAAAAGAATGAATACTGTTAAAAGGTACTTGTGTTCTCCAAAAACTATATCTGTGCATGTACTTGGCTTTCTACTTTCCCTGAATTGTTCAGAGTGGCATTTTCAAAAGAGCTCTGCATTGGCTTAATTGTGTTCCTATTCACATCAGTGGTAAACCTCCTGTTAGTGTAGTGTGTGGCCAAGCACTTTCAGAAAATTGCACTCCAGATACTAGGATGATTTGGGGTGGGGGAGGTAGGAAAGGGGTTATATAGGTACTGACTTAAATAGTTGATTCTGTATTACAGTAAAAGCTCTGTTATCTGGCATGCGGGGAAATGGGGAGGGGGGTGCCAGGTATCTAAAAATTCTTGTTACCTGTGGCTGGCTGTTTTTGGTTGGGGGTGGGGGATGGCAGTGGCTGGGTGTGGAGTGACGGCAGTGCAGTGTGGAAGTTTCAGCTGGATGTGGGTGGTGGCGGCAGCTACCATGTGCAAGCTTCATGAGTATTCTGGTTAGTGAAATGCCAGCTAACAGGAACTGTACTGTATATATTGGTTAAGGCACAGGCTGAGAGACATATGATGAAATGATTATTTCTTTAAAGCCTGATTTGGTAGAGTTATGAGCGCTCAGCTGTTTAGAAAATTGGGCCCGTGGTGTTTAATAACTTTTAGAGAATCCTACTCTAGATCTATATTAGGGCTGTCGGTTAATTGAAGTTAACAGGGTGATTAACGCATTCATTTGTTTTTGCATTAATTTTTTTAATGTGCGTTAATTGCTGTTGGTGCTGGGGAAAAAGCAGCCCCTCTCCCGTTAGTGTTGTGTGCCTGCCTGTGTGGTGGTGGGGAAAGTGGCCCCTTTCCCCTTGCTGATGTGTGGCTGTCTGTGCTGCTGGCAGAAAAGCAGCCCCTTTCCCCTGACTGCTGCTGGGATGAATGGAAGGACACACTCACACACGTTTTGTCCTGGGAACAGACTCAGCAACTGGATACAGGTAAGTGCATGGGGAAAGGGGTTGGAGGGCCAGGTCTTAGGGAGTGTTTAGGGTGTGTGCACATGTATGCACATCCAAAAATATTTATAATAAATTGGGATTCTGTTACTGTTTATCTATGTGATTGACATTGCAGTTAATTACGACTGTTTTTTTAAATCTTGCAATTAATTGTGATTATTTTTTTAATCGTTCAACAGCCCTGTACCTGTCTGCTCAAAAAGGAGTTTGCGTGCCGCCTTTGCCCGGGCCTGAGATCTTGTGCGCCCTAGTTTCACTAATGCGTCCCAGCTTTTACCCCGACTGGTGTCAAGGGAGACTTCAGAACTCGCCTGCCATGACTTGGCCGATGCCGTCGGTGTGGTGTCTTCCCTTGTGGTGTCCCCTGGAGCCGGTGTGTCCCTCCGCGGGTAATCTCGGGGCTCTGTCCTCCCCTACACCCCAGCCATTCGCCACCCTAGGGTCTTCCTACTCTGGCCTCTACTCCGTATTGCCTTAATCTGCCAGCTGTCCACAGCAGTCTTCCGGCTGGGCGCACTCCCAGTAGGGGTGCCAAACTGACCCCTCCTTCCTCAGGATGTGACTGGCCTCTCCACCACTTCTACCATCTACACTATGGTTTCCCTCGCTGTCAGCTCTGTGGTGTGAGGGCCAGTCGGCCCTTTTCCCGACCTACTTTTGGGCCCTATTGCCGGTGCAGCCGCTGTTCCCTCTCCCCTCTCCACTGACCTGGGGATTGCCGGTCCCTACTTCGATGCTGCTGCCGGCTCTGCTGCCAGCTGCGTCCCTACTCATGATGCTGGCTCTTCTTCTTGTGCTGCTCTCTGCTTCTTTGCTGCGTCGCTTGCAGCCTCTTGTCGTTCTCTCCCTCTCCATCCCGCGGGAGGCGGGAGGCGGCTGCTCTCCTGCTTGCTGGGGCTCCGTGTTCCAGCTCTCTCCTTCCAGCCTCCCTGTTGCCTTTGCGGGGCTGCCTTTTGTTTCTCCCAGCAGGCATGCCCTGCCCCCGCCACTCAGCCACAGCTGGATAAATGTCCAGCTGATGGCCCGCACCGGTGTTCCCAGTGCATGGACTTTCCTCGGCTCCTCCGGCCCTGTAGGAGGTAAATGGGACGCTTTGCCGCCGCGGGGTTCTCCCGGCGTCCCCTCTCCCCTGGGACAGTCCTTATTATATTAATTGCTAAATAAATATGATTTCCTTTTGCTTTTGGTTTGAACTTTACCAGAACCTCTAATCCACAGAATTCAAAAGCTGCATCTGTCTTCACACTGTAGTTGACAGCAGGTTTTTAGTTTTTTCCCCAAAGATATGACATTTGAAAATTCTTATAGAATTCTTGATACAAAATAATTCTGTTTTCTCACTTTTAGTAGCTGATGTTAGGGAATGGAAAGTAGTAGTTTTTACTCAGTTTATAGGTAAGGAAACAAAAAGATTTGTTTCTTTCCTTGTTTTGAAAAATAATTAATGTAAAGATATAATTAGAACTTAACAGTTTCAGATGCCTGACCTTGTGTATATTCTTCCAAACTTCACTGACTTCTTTATACATCTAATTAAAACAATCATTTTGACACTACCAAAAAAATCTTATTTCATTTCAACTCTTTATCAAATTTGTGGGGACAGGTGTGATTTTTTTATATATATACATTATATTACACACACACACACACACACACACACACACACATATCTGTTTAATTTAAACCATATTAACAATGGCAGTGTAAGTCCTGCAAAGTGGCTCCTACTGATTTTAACATAATACAGGTAATACTTCTGTAGCTTAACTCATTTTAATCACTTCTAAAATATACATGATTTGATCCTTCAAGAGGCCAAGAAATGATAACTGGGTGTAAGAAGTGAGGCATTTCTCCAAAGCAGTAGTCTTTGATTGAAACCTCCTGGATATCATATTTTATCAACAATCTGTACAAAGTTAAAAAAAAAAAAAAAGTAATTAAGTCACTCAACACCTCATCTAAATTGTACTTAGCAGTTCAAAGGCATAAGCCTTTTTTACAATAACTCTTTTCAAACAAACATTTGTTAATTATTTGAGAATTCAGAGTTGTTAATTCTGCTTGATAAATAGAACTTTGAAGGGTTAAAATACTTCAAAGTTACTACAGTGAAATGTAACTTTACACTTCTAGAAAAAATGAACCTAGGCCATAGTTATATGCAGGATTCCGTATTGGAAGATGGTTACATTAAGGATTTTGACATCATAGTGGACAAATAACAGTTTCCAGGGCAGTACTGTGGCAAAAGGGTTAATGTGCTGCCTTGTATGAACAGGAAGAACCATGAATAGGAAGGAAGTGAATTACCTCTATATATGGCATTGGTCCAAGTGACACCAGAATACTGCCTATTGTTTCTGTGGTGGTGTTTTAAAAAAGATTTGAACTGTAGTGCACCAGAAGTCATTAAAAAATTGCGACTGGAAAGAAAAATGCCTTTCACTGACAGATGTGAAGTTCAGTCTGCTTGTTTTATGAAGAAGAGGCTTGAGAAGTTTCTTACTTTCAGCATACCGTCATACGTTTCTTACTGGTTCCTAATAAATCCAGCAGGAGTAGGAATACAAAACCTATAACTGGAAGCTGAAACCAGACACTTCAAATTTAGAAGTAATACAGAAACTTTTACAAGTGGTAGTGTTTGAACACTGAAACAAATTACACAGGGAATGATGAATTTTCTATCTCTTGATTGGATGTCTTTGTGGAACACATTTTAGCTAAAACACAAATTATGCTTTAGTGATGCACAAGTTACTGGGCTCAGTACAAATACAATTGGGTGAAATTTAAGCTTGTGATGCACAGGAAGTGACACTTGATGATCTGATAGTCCTTTCTGGCATTAAACTATTTGAATCTATGAACTGTTCAACTTTAACTCCTCCTCTTCTACCAGCCAGGCATCACTTGAGGCTGAAGCCTCATTTCAACAAAGTATGAAGGAAAAATTATGCTTCAATTGTACAAAGCAGAATGGTGAGATTTTCATTCTGAAACTATTCATGGTCCATTATGGAGGTACACCTTTCTAAAACCATTTCATAAGTGTGGTTGCATACCACCTAAGCAGGTTGAGGGAAAATGGAGAAAAGAAAAACTTAAGGAAAGAGGACATAATAAAATACTGGTTCAGTACAACTAAGAGCATATATTTCCTAGAGAATTCAGTTGTTCTCTAAGTAACTGTGCTGAAGCTATATTCAGTCAATGAAGTGTAAAAAAAGAGTAACTGTACTCTTGCCTTAAATGTAAACTCTGACACAGCCTGAAGTTTGGAATTGTCGCTCATATCAAAATTGCAAAAATCTGTTTTTCCCAAAACTTGATAGTTTATGGTGTGAATAAGGTATTTCCCTCCTGACTGTAATCTAATATTATTCAGAATTCTTATTAGTGGTTGAAATGGTTTTATCCTATATGAAACTTAGAAAACAACACTATGGGAATGGATACAATCGAGAAGAGGCAGAACAGTAGTGAATTACATTATCGACTGTTCATTAAAGATTAGATAGGATCTTTCCAACAACTGTTTTACGGATGAAGTATAAACCCTTTTTACTTTCCTCTTGTTAGCTTTTTGAAAACAAGCTCGTTAGATTTTTGAAAATTGCTTCTTTTTTTTTCTTCTTCTTTTTTTTTTTTTTTTAATAGTGCTCACTGATACTCTATCATGAACTTTTCTTTCTTCCAGTGGTTTAATGAGTATTCTTTGAAAATATGCTTTTGGCTGAAATTTAGCATGACAGGGCTTTTGCCCAAAAGCAAATTCTTTTGTCAGAATTAGTTTAATCAATGTTGTGCAAAGTTTTAGTAAGTGTAAGAGAGGAAGATGATTACATTAATTCTTCTGCACAGATCCACATGTTTGGAACTTTTTGTGAAGGGAGATAAAACCTAGTGTTTCAGGGTTAAGCAAATGCCTAACTATTAAGGATTAGACTGAAACCTTCGTGGAGGTCAAAATATCCTTTGCTATCCTACTATGCAATTTTCTTGTATTTTCCCCTAAAATATCTGGTGCTGGTGTTTCCTGTCTGAGGAGAATAAATTCAGGAAGAGTGGTTGATCCTAGATGCACAAGCTAAGTCTATTCCATCTCAGAGGAAAATTAGCAAAAGCGCACAGCAGCCCCCTTCACTCAGCAAGGAACTAGCAGACCTTCTGTGTCTAAAAAGAAAGACCTACAAAGGATGGAGGACGGGATCTACTTCCAAGGAGGAATATTCTGTACTGGTCCAGACCTGCAGGAAGTGAACCAGGAAAGCCAAGGCTGAGATGGAACTCCAACTGGCTACAAGTATCAAGGACAATAAAAAGTCCTTTTTTAGATATGTGGGGAGCTGGAGAAGCAAGGGCCACGTTGGAACCCTGTTAAACCAGATGTGACAACTGACACCCAGGAAAAAGCCAATTTACTAAATGGGTACTTTGTGTCAGTCTTTCACAGGTCCCATGGGACACTCCTGCCCATCACAGGACAGGGAGGCCTGGGTGAGGGAGATTCCTTGCCTTCCATCAATGCTGACCTCGTGAAGGAACACCTTGAGAAGCTGGACACTTTTAAGTCAGCTAGCCCTGATAGTCTGCACCCCAGGGTACTCAAGGAGCTGGCTAGCATCAGTCCCTGGCACGGATCTTTGAGAACTCCTGACACTCTGGTGCGGTGCCTGAAGATTGGAAGAAGACCAATGTGGTGCCTATCTTCAAGAAAGGGAAGAAAGTGGATCTGGCAAACTACAGGCCCATCAGCCTGACATCTATCCCGGGAAGGGTCTAAGTAAACATGATCAGAGAGGCCATTCTTAATGGACTGGCTGATGGCAACATGCTGAGGGATAGCCAGCACGGGTGTGTTGCGGGTGGGTCTTGCTTGACCAATCTTATTTCCTTTTATGACCAGGTGACCTATCACATGGACAGGTGGGAGGAGATTGATGTCATATATCTTGACTTTAAAAAAGCCTTTGATTCCTACTCCTGCTGGATTTATTAGGAACCAGTAAGAAACATATGACGGTATTCTGAAAGTAAGAAACTTCTTAAGCCTCTTCTTCATAAAACAATCAGACTGAACTTTATATCTGTCAGTGAAAGGCATTTTTCTTTCCAGTTGCAATTTTTTTAATGACTTCTGGTGCACTACAGATAAAATCTTTTTTAAAATACCACCACCAGAACAGTAGGCAGTATTCTGGTGTCACTTGGACCAATACCATATATGGAGGTAATTCACTTCCTTTCCATTCATAGTTCTCCCTGTTCATACAAGCGGCACATTACTCCTTTTGCCACAACACTGCCCTGGAAACTGTGTTATTTGTCCACTCTGATCTCAAAATCCTTAAAGTAATGACCTTCCAATATGGAATCCTGCATATAACTATGACCTAGGTTCATTTTTTCCCATGATCACCTCTTGGCAAAACTGGCCAACTGTGGCATCAGGTCCACCATGATCTGCTGGCTGGGGATTTGGCTCCGTGGTCAGACCCGGAGTGTGGTGGTTAACAGAAGTCAATCATCATGGTGCCCTGTGACATCCCTCAAAGCTCTGTCCTTGGGCCTATGTTGTTCAACATCTTCATTAATGATGTGTACATTGGAGTCAGAAGTGGACTGGCCAAGTTTCCAGATTATAACAAACTCTGAGGTAAAGCATCCACACCTGAGGACAGGAAGGTGATTCAGGCTGACCTTGACAGGCTCAGGAAATGAGCAGATGAGAACTTGGTGGTGTTTAACACTGAAAAATGCAAGGTTCTCCACCTTGGGAAGAAAAACCTGCAGCACGCTTATAAGCTTGGCAGTGCTACGCTGGCTAGCACTATGGATGAAAGGGACTTGGGGGTCATGATTAACCACAAGATGAACATGAGCCTTCAGTGTGATGCTGTAGCGAGTAAAATGAGCAAAACACTGGCTTGTATCCATACATGCTTCTCAAGCAAATCCCAGGATGTCATTATCTCATTGTACTTGGCTTGGTTAGACTGCAGCTGGAGTACTGCATCCAGTTTTGGGCTCCACAATTCAAAAAAGATGTGAAGAAGCCTGAGAGAGTCCAGAGAAGAGCGATGCGCATGATCAGAGGTCAGAAAAACAGACCTTACGATGACAGGCTGAGAGCTATGCGACTCTTCAGCCTAGAAAAGTGCAGGTTCAGGGGTGATCTGATGGCCATCTGTAAGTTTATCGGTGATGGTCACCAGTACCTGAGGGAACATTTGGTCACCAGAGTGCCCCAAGGGATTACAAGGTCAAATGGTTTCAGGCTGGATTTAAGGAAGAACTTCTTTTCTGTCCGAGCCCCCATGGTCTGGAATGGCCTGCTGCCAGAGGTGGTTCAAGCACCTACTTTGAACGCCTTTAAGAGAAACCTAGATGTTTTTCTTGCTGGGATCCTATGACCTTAGCTGACTTTCTGCTCCTGGGGATGGGGGCTGGATTTGATGATCTTCCGAGGTCCCTTCCAGCCCTAATGTGTATGAAGTTGATAAAGAATTGTTCAAGATTCATAACATAAACAATGTCTTCACTTCTGTGGACGGGAGGAGTTATGTGAACAGGTGGGATGGGCAATTATTTTGAGCAGAGGGCTGCTTAATGAGTTTTGGCAAGCCATTGAGGGCTGCATGGGTAGCTGCACCCCTTGACAGGTGGCCTACCCTCTGGTCACCATCTTAGAACCAGAAGTTCCACCCCTTAGCCCTTGACCTTTGTCACCAGAAGTCCCTCCCTTGCTCCTCTTTCAGCAAGGGGGTTTGCCATCTCTAAACCAGAAAAATACCACATTATATTGTAGAAAGCAAACGTACTACAGCATTAATTAATTTCATTTAAAAAATATTTTTGTCCTGATTTACATATGTTTGTGTAGTGTACATAGAGGTGATAGTATAATAGCTTAAAATGAAGTCCATCCCTTTTGTATTGTGGGAAGGTGTGGGTGGGAGGGTGGGTACAGGTATGTATGTGTGTTTCTGTGATTTGTGGCAGGGGGGTGTATAGGTGTGTGTGGGGGGGGCTGATAGTGTGTGGTGGCTAGGGTGGGTTGTGGTTTGCATGGAGGGGGAGGGTTTGCCCACAACCCAACTTCCCCTGCCCACAGCAGGCAGAGCCCCTTCTAGCTCTCCTGCAAGCCTGGGCTCTGTGCTACTGGGCACTGGTACAAGCCCTGTGCATCCAGTCACTGCCTCATGCCCCCTGTCTGCCACTGCTGCTCTCCTCTTGTCACTTCCCCACCCTGTCTCTTCCAGCACCATGTCCCAGCTGCTCCTGAGGTCCCAGCGCTGCAGCTGGGAGCTTTGTGGTGCTGGAGCAGCTGGCTGATACTGGGCAGGTGGGGGAGGTGTGGGGAAATGGCTACAGCAGGTGTGGGGAAGGGACAGTGAGTAGGTGCATGGAATGTGGCAGCAAGAACGTGGGGCGCAGGCTGGTAGAGGTCTGTGGAGTTGAGCTGTGCTGCTCAAGCACGAGAGGAGGGAGCCAGCCTGGCTCCATAGAGCCTCTGCCAGCCCCATTGGCGCTGGTCCTAGTGCACCAGCCCAGACCCCGCGCTCCTACCCAGCTGTCGCTGTGCTCCATGCACTTGCTTGCTGCCCCTTCCCCCCATCTGCTGCAGCCATTTCCCTGCTCTCCCCCTCCAGCCAGTCAATCACTCTGACACTATGTGGTTCCCAGCTGCTGTGTCAGGACCTCAGGAGGTGGTTCAGCCGGCCCTGAGGACTGGGTCGATTGCCCGCAGTCCATCCCCCCCACTTCTTATCTGTATTTCCCTTGGTGCATTGAGGCAGGAACAGTCCCAGCCCAGAAGCCCCTGCTTGGCATAGGCTTCTGGCTGAGGCTTGGGTTGGAGGGAGTGGGAAGAGTAGGGTGGAGCAGGGCCAGACTTTCTGCTGTGGCTTTTAGTTGTGCTGCTGACTCTCCCTGGGTCCTGCTGCCCCTGACTCCTGTCATCTTTGAGAGGCAGCTAGGTGCAATTAAATATTAATTTTTTAGTGGGCCAATGGAACAGATAAAATGGGCTGGTGGCCTGGATATGACCCACAGGCCATATTTTGCCCAACCCTGAATTATGTGCTCCAAGTAATCCCTCACTATGGACCTATGGAGACTACAGTCCTGCTAGCCTTTTAAGGGTCCTGGGAACATGAATCAATAGCCCGTGTTCAAGTCTGGGTTGACTGCCTTGCCACCTAACCACAGGGCAACAAATTGAATTAGGACAAGGAAATAAATAATGCTAATCAAGAGAGTTATATTAGTTTAGAAATAGTTCATAGTTTTCTAATAAAGGTATCAAATTCTTTGAGAACAGAGGATGGCAACCTCAAGCTCTTGAGCTGGATCTGACCCGTAGAATCACTGCATCTGCCCTGCATATGTATGGCTTTGGTGGCATTTGGCAGTGGGGGTTTTACCTGTGGATGCTCTCCCCATACTGCTTAGTAGATCCCAACCCTTTGGGTTCTGATTTGATGTTTGTTGTTTTAGGTTGATTTACCATTTTGCCTCCAGCTTCCCCTGTTTTGTGTCCATGCTTTTTTTCCCACAATTTTAACTCCTGTTTTATACATCCATTATGATATTGTATGTTATTGCATAGCCACATAACTTTTTCATATATTACTATATACTACACTAAACAGTTGTAAATAATAAAATCTTTGATTCCCTTTTGTGGTATTAGGTAGTAACAGATACTACTGTGAATAATGGAGATGTGAAAATATACCCTTTACCCATGTGCTACAATAACCTTAACTGTGTTACAATAGCCATGTGCTACAATAACATGCATAACCTTAACTGTAACCTCTTCCTTCTTCCTGTTTAAACACCTTGTTGTAGACTTTTCTACTAAAAGTATGTCTTTGGTGAGTATATCACTGTGTAGAAAGTTAATTTTGTACATTTGTGACTTCATTCTTGCTGTGTGGAACACCAGGACTAAGCAAGATAATGAGGTCACTGACAGGAAAAGCATCTGCTCTACTGCAGCATGCGCAGCCTCTTTATCTGGCCACACATTTTGGGAAGATGGTGCAGTAGGATCTCTTATTGGTTCTGGAGAGGAGCAAATTACAAGTATGCAGGTATACAGCTGCTTATATCACATGCTGAATTGGAGAGCAGTGAGGTATGTGGAGAGAATAGGTATATTTGGAGATGGGGGCAGGGATATATTTCAACTTTCCTTCCATGTTCATGGCCATTTCCTTCACCACTGTGAAAACAGTTTTCAGTTCTTACATTGAAATTCAGCTACTCTGAAGATAAATCATTTTAGTTGCAATAGTTTCCAAAATTTGGAAAATTTTAATAAAGAGAGAACCTTTAATATCATCTTTCCAGACCTAAAAATGATAGTTAAAGCCAAACAAAATACAACAAAGGCAGAGTAAGTTGCCTCATTAACAAAAGGAAATGTTAGCTACCAGTATTCCTTCATTCGAAAATTAGGATTTCATTGAAACTATAGTCATACATAAGACATGCCTATCCTACTGTGCTTGTGCATAGCAGTTTTCCATAAGTATTGGCTAATCTTTTTGTATATGCATATGTACAATACCTATGTACAGTAGGGTAGGTTAGAAAAAATGTTGAAATGTTCACTGAATTTTCCTGCTTTCATAGATTTGTCAGCCTTGTTTTGTGCCTTATAATTTATACAATTTTTTTCTTTTAAAAAAGAGTACAGGAGGGAGAAATGTTCTTAAAAGGACTACTCCCACTCATCCCTTTGATTCTTCCATAGATATATAGTTGTAAGAAAACCAAAGTGAAGTGGTGCTTTTTCAGTTTTGCTGGGTGTCATTTGGATTCTGTGTCTGCAAGGAAAATAAAGATAGTTTAGATTCTTTCCTTCATTAATAAATATTATTTTTGTACACAGTTGTTTTCAGAACTGTGAAAAAAATGATGCAACACTTCCATAACATTAAATTTGAGAGATAATTACAGTTGGCAGTTTTTGTTTGCAGCAATGCACGAGAGGCTGAAGGCTTTTGTACAGTTCAAAGAGCACATTCCACAGATCTAGCAGTTGTTGGTTGCCTGCAGGGATCATTTGAATTCTGGAGGAAAAAAGGATCAGAGTAATGCCCAAACTATTTGGTTGTCTCTCTCTCTCCTTTTAAATATTAGCTCACCTTTATAAAAAAGTTACTCAGAAAAGAAAGGCACTTAAATTCCAAGAATCACCTCAGTATATAAGTACTGTAATTCATTTTAAGTAAGGAAATAGTTTTTTATTTTATAGTTTTTGTTTCTGAGGTTCACTTTCCTTTCCATTTGCTTCCTACTTAATACTTTGTGCCTTAGTGTGAAAAATCAGATCATGAAAGCTTAAGATTGATGTTGACCAAACACTTGGACACACATTGGTAAAAACAAATAGCAACTTATGCAAATCCTTTTCCCTGGTGAGAGCCTGCAGTTATAACCATTATTCATCAGCTCAATGTTAGCCAAATTGTACAAGATACTCTCTGTAGCCTTTCCGTAGGGGAAAAAAAAATGATCAAAAAAGGCAACCTTTTCAGCTTGTGTGCCAAGACTGGAAAACTTCCCAGCTTCTCTATCACACTTGCAGCCCAGTCACTCCCCATGTTGTGTTGTACTGTCACTGTGTGTCTGTCTAATGCCGCTGCTTATCCAGCAAGAGGTGATGTCAATATTTTTATGCTATATAACCTAATATGATTTTTGGAGATATATTTAGTGATATTTCTTGGAGGGAAAGTATTTACTATATTGCTAGGTGATTATCTTTATTTGTTCTGGCAGTGGGATGTTGCAGGGCTACAAGACCCCAGAGTTTCCAGTCATGTACATACGCAAAGTGTTTGAAGCTAGGAGCCCTGAGTCGGGTAACACACATCTTTGCTTCCAACTTTCTTATACCGAGCTGCCAGATTGCATTATTGAAATCCATTTACCTTTGTACCTGCACATTACAAATGCTCATGAAATGTGATAAAACCTGCTTGCTGATTGTGTGGTGATTCTCTTTCTATAGATGCAGTTTTCTGCTCAATGATCCAAGTTTCTGATGGCAGTTTTGACCATTTGCTTTGAAAAAAAAAAAAAAAAAAGAAAGGATGTCAAAGGCTGGCCTATTTAGGAAAATGTGCCTTTACTTATTAAAGCAATATAAATGATATCTGGAGATGTACAGAATCATATGAATAGAATCGTAGAAAGGTAGGGCTGGGAGGGACCTCATGAGGTCATCTGCTTCAACCTCTTGCTCAAGGCAGGATCATTCCTGACTAAAACATCCCAACCATGTAATTGTTTAAACTTATAAAGCTTCCAAGGAGGGGGAGATTCTACAACCTCTCTAGGTGGTCTGTTCCAATGCTCAACTATTCTTATACTGTGAAAGCTCTTCCTAATATTCCCTTGCTGGAATTTAAAACCATTGTTCCTTCCTTGTCCTGTCCCATGCTGCCATAAAAAACAGTTTATCTCCAATTACTTTATAATCACCCTTCTCAAATCCCTCCCTCCATAGCCCAGCCTTTTTTTTTCTCCAGATTAAAAAATCCTAATTGTTTCAGCTAGGGATGCACCAATAGAGATTTTGGGGGCCAATGCTGATTAGCTGATATTTAAGGAGGCATAGCTGATAGTGATCCAATATCCAATACAGCTGCCTCTAGGTGGTAAGTCTGGTGTCATGGAAGGGGAGGGGGGCAGGGAAGGGATGATTAATGCCTTGGTGATGAGGAAGGGGGTGGGGGCGGGCACTGTCTGGGAGGGGGGGCGTGGGACTGATGTGGTGTGCCCCTGGCTCTGCATGAGACAGGGTGGGTTGCATCTGTGCAGGAGGTGGGGGTGGAGCTGGAGCTGGAGCTGGCACTGCATGGGGCTTTTCTTGTTGGGGGCTGGGCTCAAAGTGGACTCTGGTGGCACTGGGGAGGGGGCTGCAGCCACCCCAGATTTTGCCACAGGTGTGCTCCCAGCCCCACATCACAGCCCTGGCTTTTCCTGGTGCTTGGGTGGAGTAGGGGTGTTCAGCCAGAGCTGTGCCGGGCAGTGGTGCAGGGCTGGAAGTAGAATTGTGGTGAAATTTAGGGTGGCTGCATCCTCCTCCCAGCACTGCTGGAGCCTGCTCTGAGACCAGCCACCAGTGAAAAGAGCTCCACACAGTGCCAGCTCCAGCTCCACCCCACAGCTGCCATCCAACCCACACTGCACATCCAGGGGCACACACTGCTCCCCGCCCTCCCTAAGTGCAAGCAGCAGTGGGAGCTGCCTTCACCCCATGAGTCCCATGCCCCCCTTGGGAAACATCTGCCCCAGCCCCCCACCATCATGGGGGGTGTTGATTTGTGCCTCCATGCCCCTTCTTTCCCCTTCCAACTTACCAGCTGGAGGCAACTCTACAGGCTGCCAGCTCTGCTCCATGCTGCACTGCAGCTATGTGCAGCATGGGCATTTATCAACCAAATTATCAGCTTCATAGGGCTGATATGGACCATTTTCTTCATATTGGTATCGATTGGATATTGAACCGATGTATCAGTGCACCTCTAGTTTCAGCCTTTCCACATGAGTCATGTTTCTCAGACCTCTAATTTTTTTTTGTTGATATTTGCTGGACTTCTTTCCAATTTGTTCACATCTTGAAGTGAGGGGCCCACAGTACTCCAAGTGAGGCTTCACTAGTACTGAGTAGAGTAAGAGGATCATTTCCCTTGATTTCCAAGTGACACTTGTGTTAATACAGCCTGTTATGCTGTTGCTCTTGCAACAAGAGTACACTGTTGGCTCATACTCAGCTTACGGTCCACTGTAACCCCAAGCCCTTTCTCCGCATAGTTGGTTTCCATTACTGAGCATCTGTTGCTTTTAGCAGCCATTTGATGATAGCCAGTGTATTTAATGAGGCTTACTTGTATCCAGATACAATGGAGAAAAAGCCCCTTGTTTTATGATGGGGAGGAGGAAAGAGAGGGAGAAGCCCATTGTCTTATAACTGGATACAAGAAAACCTCATTAAATTAAAACCTTATCTTGCATTCAAGCAAATGTGGTGATTTGTATTATAGTAGGTGGTGTAGTACCTTTCCTACAGTGTAAGAAAAACATTTGCATATATGAAAAAGAGCTTATCAATATTATTTTGAAAAAAGCATTGCAAATCTAACACATTGGCATCTTCACCTTTCTTCTAATAATTCAAGGTGGATTAGATGTGGTTGGAACTTGGCTGCTGATCAAAGAGAAATCCAGTCATTTTAGGTATTAAAATTGAGCCTTGGTCCTAACCATCTGGGCATAGTAAGGGTCTCCATGTTACTGCTACCCAGTATAAAATGTCTTGATATGACTGATCCATTGTGGAAAGATGTCATGTGGGTTGAAATTGAGAACTGCAGGTAAAAAAAAAAGTCTGTTTGTTCCTAGCATGAAAGGCAAACTCCAAACTCTACTTACAGTTGTATCCAAACTGAAAGTAGTAAATGGACTTACCCCCATTAAGTAAGAAGGAAAACTGTGTTTTCAAAGCCCAACTAGAATTAACCAACACCTATTATAACAGATATTTTATTTCTTAGTCATATGAAATGCCTCTCACATGCCTTATTGTCAGATAATTGGCAATAATAAGAATATGAATGAACTCATGTTAAAGCAAATGTAATCATCACTGGGTCACCTTCTAATCTCATCATTTACCTTCTGGAGAGGTAATACCTTGTTGAAATAAATTTTAAAGGAGATCAGAAGAAAACCTGTCCACAGATAAATCCTGCTTAGACTTCTCATTTGTGTAGTATAATTTAAATCTACAAATTTAACCATTGGTCTTTTTATATAGGATGAGCAGATTTTGGGTCTGAATGGCAGTTTCACATCATGAAAGCAACAAGGGAGCCCTTATCCAAGCTCTGATCACTTCCTCTCCTGCCAAACACTTTTGTGGCCTGCTTGGTTTAGAGCTTGCTTATCTTCTCCTGGGACAAGCACATAAATAAAATAATAATTCTCTACCTTCTGTTTTTTCTTTAGCCTCTTAAATCATTTCAGCAATTCCCTTTTAGTAAGTACATACTTGCCTTCAAGGTCTTGTACTGTCTGTTCACCTCTTGGTGTTAGCTTCTTTCCTCCCACACTTCTTTCACTTTGTTGTTCCCAAGCTTCATGCTGAATTTTGGCATGGCTTCCATGTGGCCTCCTATTTGGCTTCATTGTGCAAACCTCTTTTAGGCCTGCTCTGCCATTTCCAGGATTTGTTTAGTAGCTTGTCAGCTAGTATTCTCCTCTTCAAAATCCAACTTTGGAGCTTTCCGTTAATCAGTCAACCAAATTTTGATTTGTGTCATTGTGCAGAAAACCTTAGAAATAGAAACTGCTTGTCCATAGATGCATTTTGGTTTCCCTTTGTCTGAAGATGAATGTTCTTACTGACCTCTGACTCTTATTTTTTGTGCCCATGTCTCTGAACACTCCAGGTACCCTATGGCAAATATGCTTCTGATGTCTTACCTTCTTAGTCCTCAGTTTCTCAAGTCTATCTTCCTTTGGCCCTCAGTCTCTGATGATCCCCTGGTTCCTTCCTTTGATCCAAGCTGTAGTGCGGTGGTGCCCAAACGTTTTGGTCTCTGGGCTGGATGACAGGCATAGGTTTGATCTTCTGGTCAGATTCACTCGGTGGACCTGATATGGCATGCACAGGCCTGGGGCCCAGTTGGACTTGTGCTGAATTATGTCCCCATCCCTTAAATCATATGGTGACTGTGGCCATGGTCCCTTGGAGCATCAGCCTTGTTGCCTTGCCCCTATGTCTGTATGCTTCAGATCCGGCCAAGTTGCCCTGCGCACTCTCCATCACCCAACACCTGCCTCTGTATTCTGTCCCACGCATGCGCCTGTTGAGACCCCACTGTGCCTCACTTCTCCCCACAACTCATGCAGGCAAGATCTTGAGTGCAAGGTCGTGTCATCTGGCCTATGGGGCTTAGAAATTTGTTCGTGAGAGAGCTGGTGGTGTTAATTGCTGCTGCTTCTCTCTCCCACCCCAGCCAAATTTCTTTTCCTCTGCAGGCTAGGTGTTTAGCATCTCTGTTATAATGGGTATATACAGCCAAAACCATAGATATTTCACTAGCTGCTACCATGTTTTTCCCCCCTCCCTCCTTTTATCTTAAATTTCACTAAATTCTCAATGTACATCTGTTGTTTTGAGGTTCCCTTGAGGTCTATGCCTTTTGCTTCCTTTCAACTCAGAGACTGCTGAAAATACAGTCTTTGATTAAATATCATGGCCAGTACATAATTCATATCCTCTGCTCCTTCTGACTTAGCTTTACTTGTCCATCTTCTGGCATTTTTCTGGTGTGTCTTTACTGGTTTCATTTCCCATTTGTCCCTCTCCCTTTTTTGCATCTTTTTGCAGCAATTTCACTCTTATGACTTCTACCACCATTTTTATAAGGATGACTTGCAAATATGCCTTTCCACTCTTGATTTATCTTTCAGCATAATTATGTGTTTTTAACCTGTATCATCTTCTATTCTCTCTCTTTGCTGCTCAGCACTGCCATAGTTGAACTCTTTCTTCTTAAGCTCTCCCTTGCTTCCTATTCTGTCCAAGTGTTGAGTTTAAGATCTTCCCTATCCTGCATACTTAATCTGTTTACTAATCCTGTGTAACACTTTAAAATTCCAGCCATTTCTTTCTGTCTGTATCATTACAAATGTCTTCTATGTCTTTCTCCTACTTTCCCGATTACTTAAATCACTCTTTCCCAGTGAATATATAACTGGAAATATCTGTCTTTAGGGATTGATATGTTTCTGTCCCAACCCTTTGAATTCTTCATTAATTTACTACTTTTAAGTGTTCTAGCTCCCTCTTTCATCATTAAGGCCCTTCATAACTCTGCTTATCTCAGCTTTTCCAGTTTTGTCCCTGTAGGCTGCTAATGGGCAGATTCTGGGCAGATCATAGTAGGGTATGTTCGATCAAGCTAGTTGAGCTGACCAGTTTTACTTTTGTGCTGGCTTTGGCCAAGGACCCACTGTTCAGAGCCCTTACCTCTGCTGTAGCCAAACTTGTAGATAATACCTGGAGGCCACTCCAGGCTTGTTAGCGATTCAAAACAAACAAAAGTTAAACAAATAAGCTAACACTTAGCTGTCTTCCAGTGGTTCTTCCAGGCTTCCTTCTGGTAGCCTCTTATCCTTCAGAGGCTTTGTGACCAAAACAAAGGACCAAGGAAACAAGCAAACAAACAGAGAGAGGAGAGCCCTGCTTCCAGCGCTGCATAACCCCTGGTAGCTCCTGGCTCCAGGCAGCCTGCTATCTGGCTAGGTGCAGCCCCTCGGAGCTGCTTTCACTGTCATTTATTCTTACCCCTCTGGCTAACCCTCTCTCACTCCCCACACCTGTGTCAGCTCCCTTGCTGAGGGACTCACTACCTCCCAAGACCTTGTTCCCAAGCCTCCAGTGAGTTCTAGGTCTGGGGTGGGTGTGCAGAGGTGCTTCTGGGGTTTGGGGCTGTTCAGACTCCCCATAGTCCCTAGTAACAGGGCATAGTCCTGTTATAGTCCCCTGTTGTGATTCTGAACCCATCTGTTCATTTGTCATCATCTCTCATAAACTTATGGGTATCTTCTTCCATGCTAACCTCTTACTCATGGAACATGTACCCAAAGCTAATGGGAGAGTTCTCTAGCCTCTTCCTTGCAAATCCCTTCCCAGCACTCATTTCTATTGTGATACCTACAAGAAATTGGCGAATTGGTAACACGTGGGTGAAAGGCTCATGGAGATAACTTGAAAAATTAAACTGATTGTTTCAGCTAAGTTATTTTTATTCTTCTGTTTTTGCCATTTTATATTATGAACTTTTTTTTAGAGAAGGGACTACATCTTTATATATAAAATAAAATATGGAAAACAAAATACAATAGATATTCTTCAGTATTAGCTCAGTGGGGCAAGAGAGTGACTCCTCTATCAGTGAAGCATCTGTTATACTGATGCTATGTAGAAGAGTTTAGAATGAATTAATTCATGTAGAAAACTATTACTTACATATATACATAAACACGTGCATGCACACGTGTGTGTGTAAGCTTCAGAAATTAGAAAATAAAATAAGGTCTAACTTGGATGGGTAATTTGTGGAATAATTGAGACAGGACCAGGGCACTAGATAAATGCATGTAGAAATGAGTTTCCAGTCATGCATCTGTTTTAAATGTGCATAGTTTTTGCTTACATAAGCTAATAAATATTTTAGTAAATTTGTATTAGTGATTTATTTATATACATTTTTGTTCTCTTTGCACTTATTCACTGTGTTGGTGAAAGGAAACATTCTGAAATGTGTCATTAAAAGTCTGTTTATAGCACTTTCCTTGAGAAAGCTGGCTTTCAGTTTCACAGAAATCAGTTCTAGATACCTTTAATAAATTTACACTTTTTTTTACAATTAGAATCAAATCTCCTGAAGACAGCTTGATGGAGGAAATGTGTACTGCATTTTGTTTGACCAATAAATCCACATCATCCTAGGATCATATTATTCTGTAACCTAATAAAGAACTCTAAAAGAATATTTATGCAAGACAACTCTGTTCAAGAAGTATGTGTCCCTTCTGTTTGTTTATAAATGCCATTATTAAGCAATAAAGAATGCATTGTTATACACAATATTTATTTTTTATAACTGATATACTAAATCACAAGCCATAGCTGAGTACCTCAGTCTTTCCAGTTATCCAGAATGAAACATCATATTTTATTTTTACAAGTGGATTCTTCCAGCAAGTCTGTACACTGAGCATATATATGTCCTCTATATATGTCTCAGTCAAAATCTATACATGGTTACCTATACTTTATCACAGTCTGTTTTCCTGTACAGTCATATGATTAATTGAACTTATTGGACCTCATTTTGTAAGCATCTTCTTTCTATTCAGTGTTAAAATTTTCAAACTCAGAGTGAATCGCTACAAAAAAGCGCTTTTTATCATCAATCAAAATGAAGGATAAAATGTTATTTGAAGTCTTCTTTTAGTAAGGAAGGAAAAAAGAGAGGAAAACTATGAGAATTACACTTCATATACATTCCTAAATCTAAGAAAAAATATGAAAACTTATTAGTGGCTTTTCATGATGAGGCAAAGTACTCTCTTTCCCTGTTGTCAGATGAGGATAATGGATAAAATGGACCAGAGTAATGTGTTCAGTGTTTTGAGTGGTGAGATCAGGAAATGGACATTAGATGTGGTGGGTATTACATTGACACTAGAACAATGAATTTTACTTCAGTAGCAGGTAGATTGGCTGAATCAGCAATTGAACTTTATGACATTCTTATATGAACATGGTACAATGAGGGCAAATCAGCCCAACTTCTGTAAAGGGTTATTGTGCCTTTCCAATCTGCAGGATTTTTAAAGTTGTCAATAGATGAATAGATACAAGTGAAACAGAGAGATCTGGAGTTTCAAGGCTGAGTGGTAAAATAACCCTTCTGGATTACAGATTGGTTAATAAGAGGTTAGTCAAGCTGTAGAAATGGGAAATTTCCATACTAGTTGACTGTTAGAGTGAATGCTGCAAAATAGTATGTGGTCAATCAAGACTTGAACTGCCCAAGTGCAATGAGATGATGAAGAAGATGATGATCTTTTTAGATAAGCTCAAGGTGATGTATGCCAGAAAGGAACAATTTAAACTTCTTTTTCTTATGAAATATAAATGTAAGAAGTTCTCCTTGTTAAGAATGGTATGGGTTACTTTTGGACAGCTTGGTGAAAATAACTGTAAAATGCATTTGTAGTACAAAAAAAAAAAAAAAATGAAGAAGATGTAAATAGTATTACAAGGTTGAAGATTAATGAAAATATTAGATGTAGTTACATAAAGCAAAGGTATAACTTATATTATGTGCAGTTCTGGTTACCTCATCTGAAAAAGAATATTGCAGAAATGGAAAAGGTCCAGAGTAGGGCTACAAAATGATGGGAAGTATGGAAGTGCTTTCATGTGAAGAGAGATTAAAAAGATTAGGCTTATATAGTCTGAAGAGTGGAGAAATAAGAGCCGACATGGTAAGAGGTATATAAAAATAATGAAAGGTTTAGGGAATGTAAATTGGGAGCTTTTATTTATTCTTTCTAATAAAACTAGATCATAAGGGCCTTCAATTAGATAAAAAGACAATAAATGAAAGCTGGTAAGGAAGTATTTTTTCATGCAACATATTTATTTGTAGGAAATTACTGACATAAGAATATTGGTTTAAAAGGGTTAGTCATGATAAAAAAATAGATTAAATATTTATGTGAATAGATAATGCTTTCATGCCATAAATTAAAACTATAAAGCATACAGATAATCATGCTACAAGGGAAAAGCCAATCGCTAAATATCTTGTACCAGAAACTTTCTCTGTGGGCTGGAAATTCTACAAGTATGCTATTTTTTGGTTTTTACCGATCACTCTTATGGACTAACACAATTATTTTGTCAATGCATGCATGTATTAATGTCTTATAAAGAATTTAAAATATAAATACATATGCTAATGAAAAATCAGTTATAAATGGTTACAAAACTTCTACCTGTGACTTGAAAAAATTATCTTCTATAACATTAGGATTCATGGCTCACAAGTACAATAGCTATTAATAATCAATTAATTCTTAATTAGTACCTTACCTTAAATATAAAGTGTTCATATACCTCAGTTCATATACCAAAAACTAATTTTACTATAAATACATTAAACGCTGCACAAAGGTATATATAAATAAACATCCCTGGTATCCCATGTCAGAGATTCTTGCTTATATTATAGGTTCACTCCCCTTAAACATTTCCGTATGGGAAAATGATGTAGTTTGTGTTTATTATGTTAGGCTTTTAAAAATCTGCTGACTTTTTGTTTTCCTTAATGAGCATACTCTGCTTCATTGGGAAAAATAGTATTCTAAATTTTTGTTTCATTTTTAATTAACTTGTGACTTTTTTTCCTACCTTTTCTTGATTCATATATCCAAGTATTTTCCTTTAGTACTTGCTATTCCTTCCTCATAACTGAATGTCTTTTCTTTATACTGCCTTCTTAAATCCTTTTGCATTGCCTTTTGCCTTTCTTTCTTTAATCTTTTTCCTTCTGTTTAATTTTTAAATCCTTTGCCCTTTATCTTTTTTCAGTCTTTTTAGCTGCTCTCCCCTCCTTTGATTTTCTCTTAAACGTTACTGCTTCTTAACATTGTATTTTTACATTGATTTTTTTTCTTTTTGTTTTTATCCTTTTATTTTTATTTATTTTTTTAGTTTTGTGTGTATGCCATCACAAGAAAAAAGGTGTTACAAATGGTACTGGTGGAATTAATAAAACAACCCCCCTCGACCCCCAACAAGAAAAGACTTAGGTATATTTGAGAAAGAGCTTACTAATTTCTCTGTTTACTGAAAAGAAAAATCCTATTTAATTGAATGAGCATTAAAACATTACCTGAGACTTTTTCAACAATGCATCTTTTTATGCTTGAAAATAACAAAAAAGTCATTTCAATATTTCAAGGCAATATGCTGTTTGATTCTTTTTTTCATCCTCTTCCATCATTACTGCCTCCTTCGTATTCATAGAAGCCTACAACATTCTCTTCATACATTTTAATGCCATTTTGCCTCCAAATTTTGGATGTATTCTTTGGAAAAAAGAATGTTTCTCTTCGTTTTTAGTCTAGTATGAACATTACTATTGTATTGGTTACTTTGAAAAACAGATTCAAGCATTCATTGAAAGAAAGTGACAATCATAGTTTAAAGGCTTAATTAAAATTGAGTTAGGTAGAAAAACTACAAAATGAGTATAAATAGTTAACATCTTTCTCATCAATTGAAAGAAAAATGATCTTCAGGTATGATGCAAGTGATGATTTTTGGGGAAAAAAATCAAATGTTTTTTTAAATGCATAGTTAAATTTAAATGACTAACTAGATGAACCATAGGGAAGACCGCCAATACTTAGGAAAACAGTTGGAACTGGGAGAAAAATTAAACAAACTTGCAGAAAATATTATTGGAGTTTTATTTATATGTATTTGGGAATCCTTCTATGAGTATTTTTAAATAAGGTTGTAATATATTCAAGTAGTACTTTTCATACTTGCTCACAATTTTCAACTAGAATTGTCATGTTACTGTATTTTTAAAGTGGATTATTGAGGTTGTTACCAAAAAGAATTGGATCTAATTTGTACAGTTGCAGGAGACAGCAAATTGGTGTTCCCAAGAACAGATCAGAGTTCACTGAATTACTCTGAAAGTGTGTAAGAAATTGAGTATTGTAATAGAGATATGTGCCTATGCTTCATTTGCATGTAATAATAATGGTACTGTATTAATTTAGCTACTAAATAATAATAATTAATTATGGAAAATGAAGAGAACATTGGTTAGCAGCATAGCTGATTTAGATTTTTTTTTCACTAGAAAGTATTAATTTATCAAAGCCATGGACATACATCAGTCTAAATAAAACTTCTAGATCTGAGAAATCTTCCCAAAAAGATTTTTATTTTATTTTTTTTAACTAGATACAGACAAACAGATGACAGTATAACTTACTGGTTAGGACAGGAAGTGGAAGAAGTAGGACCTTGAACCTGGCTTTTACATATCTTAGCTAAGTGTCCTAGCTACTGGATTATAAAGCCAGTCTTTCTCAAGTTCACATACTGAAGCAGTTTCACTTTGTATAAGTAACTATTCAATGGACCAAGGAAAATGAGACTCAATGTTAGGACAAGACCCAGGTTCAGATTCCTGCTCTGACTCCAGTGAAGCAGTGGCTTCAACTCATATGTCCCATATGAATGTCCTAACCATTGAGCCATTGGCTATTCTCTGCCTCTTGTGTTTTTATGAATTAATGTGTAATATCTTGGTCTTGCTTTGATGCATCATGAAACCAAATGTTGAAAAGTTTGAAATGTTTGGCAAAATGTTGTAACCTACAGACCCAAGCTTGAATACCTTGGACACAGCATTAATAACTTGCACCCCCTCCTAGAAAATTATAATCATATTAAGGCAGTTTTGAGGGATAAGTCTGTCCTGGCTTACAGATAGCTGTCCACCCTCAAGTGACATCTCTCTAGCAATGGGCTACCTAATCCCTGTACTTACCAAGGCATAAGAATTTGTAATGTACCCAGATGTCCACTGCCAACACACCTTGTCCAAACAACATGAATGATAACTTCTAGGGTTCATTCACCTGCTCCTCTGCAGATGTCATGTCATCACCTGCTTACAGTGCCCTCTGCTCTCTCCATTGGATAAATAGGTTGTTCCCTATGAATGGGGAGATACTCCTCTGACATCAAAATTCCAGAATGATGCAAAAGCCTGTGGTAGATCATTTTAAACCTCCATGGATGTTCCATCAGTGCCATCAGGGTATCTGTTCTTAATCAACAAAACTTTAGAAATGGACTTGTATGTGAAGTTGTTTAATAGAAAATCATTCACAGACTGGATTGTGTTAAGTATGGTCTCAAGAGAGACTCTGGATTCCTATCCTATTACCTGAACTAGCTTTTAATAACCCCCCACTGTCCCTTAATAAGTTAGCTGCTTTGTTTATCCCTTTTGATTTCTTCAGTTTACCTTCCCTCTTTCACCAGTGCTCCCTTCTTCTCTCCCCTTTCCCTATCCTTTGTATTTAAATAACCTTATTCCTTTCATTTTAGTACCCCTATAAAGATTGGGTGCTTAAGCAGAGCTTTTTGGCACGTTTAGCTAAAGCTGATTCAATCAGCTATTGCATAAAAGTGCCAAAAGAAGTCCACTAAAGCACCTGTTCTATACAGACATCAGGGTCTAACAAACGCTGCCTCTTCTGGGCATGTGCTGGGCTCAGCACTGGAATATACCAAGTTTGAAGTGCTGAGTTTTTTGTTGTTTTTAACACGTGTAAGCAGCCTCTGTGTTGCGGCACACCTCGCTGCATCACTCCTTGTGAGAAGAAAACTGCTGGGGAAAAGCCCCAGCAGAGAAAATGAGCTCAGCTGAGTTGCTAGGACAATTAAGGAGAGTCAGCTGACCTAGGGGGCAGGGCTTGGCCCTATAAAGCCCAGAGCCAGAGTCAGGCTGGCAGTTCTCTGCCAGCAGCTGGAGGGGCAGGAGCTAGTGAATTACACTGGTGGTTTGGGCGAGGCTGTAGGGGAAGGAGGAGGCCTCAGGGATCCCAGCAGTGTGGGGACCCTGGCACCCGGGAGGGTGTGATTCAGCGCCAGAGGGGGTGCAGCAATATAGGGTGAGGAGACCCCAGGCCCGAGAAGGGGCAGCTATTGAGAGGCCCGAGAGGGGCAGTATTTTAGAAGCCCTAGAAGGGGCAGTATTTTTAAGGAGCAGTATCACTGAGAAGCCCAGACGAGGGGCAACATTCTGAGACACGTGGAGAAGCCCATGAGGGGCGACACATTATGAGAAGCCCTGGCAGGGGGCAGTATTTGAGAAGCCCGCGAAGGGGCAATGATTGAGAGGCCTGCAAAGGGGCAGCACTGTGGAGCCCAGGACGGGCAGGTTAAACCGGCAAGAGGCTAGCACAGCATTAGACCCTGGCCCGAGGCTGGCCGCTGCGGTGGACCCCGTGAATTAGCAAAAAGAATTAGATCTAACTTGTACAGTTGCAGGAGACAGCAAATTGGTGTTCCCAAGAACAGATCAGAGTTCACTGAATTACTCTGAAAGTGTGTAAGAAATTGAGTATTGTAATAGGCAGAAACTTTAAAAAAAAATCTGAGAAGATATGTGCCTATGCTTCATTTGCATGTAATAATAATGGTACTGTATTAATTTAGGGGTTAGCAGCAGAGCGCCTCCTGGATAAGGGCAGGTGCTGCGGTGGTCCCCGATCTCATGGAGGGATAGGAGCACAGTATGCCTGACCTTATTAGGGGGGTAGCCGAGCAGTGGGTCTAAGAGACCGGAGAGAGAGAGCCCCTAGGCAGGGGCAGCATGCAAGACTGAGAGCCTGAGAGAGGGGCAAGACTGAGAGCCCGAGAGAGGGGCCAAGCATATGTTTAGACACACCAATGTCCGGTACGTCTCAGCGAGGCTTGGGACGTGGTATCAGGGGTTGTAGGAGCCACGTTTGTCCCTAAGGCCAGGGTGCCTGGAGTGTACCCAGCATATGGGGGGAACATCCCGGTGGGTCCAGGAGATTGCAGGGACGAAGGTCCTGGTACGCCGCGCCCAAGGCGGTATAAAGGTAGCCTCCTAAAATATACCTCTTATCATCAAAGTTGTGGCGGGTGAGAATAGAGTGCCTTGGGCCGGACTTGGCGCAGACAAAGCGCCTTCAGGAGATCACAGCCCTCCTGAGGGATGCCGCTGTGATGCTCTGTCTTAAGTCCATTCATAACATCTGACAAATGAACGATTGTGCCTCCGGACAAGTTGGCGTGTGAAGTGCCACACTGCTCTGCCTTCTGCCTAACTTAAGACAAACACAGTTACTACCTCTCTCTCTCTTTACAGATTTTAGAGTATTTTTTACAGAGAATAAGTCATTTTCTTCTTTGCGTCTCTTCCCTCCCCAATCCACTGGTTAATTGATCTCTAGACTTTGCAAATCTTTTATCTGCTGGATCTTTCATTTATAAATGATGATCATAATATTACTTACTTTATTTTGGGAAGTGTAGTATCTTCAGATTTTTCTGAAATGTTAAGAACTTGCTGGAAACATTTATCAGAATATTTGTAATGGATTGAATCAGAAACCTGTATACCTCTTCCTATATACAAGGAGTCTATCTAGTAACTATAGAACATCTGGTTCATATATCTCATAGGAGCAGAAATTTGAGGATGAGGACACATCTGAACAGGAATATATTTTATCACATGGAGTCTTACTTCCTTTTCTCCAAATATAGTTATTATACCAGCCTCACATTGATATTTTGATACTTTGCAGGAGTTACTGCAGAAATGAGTGAAGACAATGCAGATTCTATTTGAAATTTGTAATTCTCTACCAGTTATTGGGGATTTTCCAGAGTTCCTTTCTTAAAGGATTAATAAAATTGACTTTCCCATTATTGTTGTGCTTTTTGATTCTGCAGATGGTGTGACAGACTTCCTTCTACTTCAGAGAAAACCAATCAAAATGTTTGATGTAATGAGAATGGAATAATTGTTTAGACTGGAGGTAATCTCCAATATCTGCTGTCTGGAATTTGGCCTTCAGTGTGTTTGATTATTGGGGGCATCTCCAGGGTGGCTTCACTGGGTTTTGAGTGTGTAAGTTGGTAGGGTGTGCTTGAGGCTGTCAAGGTTGGTATAACACTGCCACCATGGTATAAACATGTGCATGCTGGATAACAGAATATAGCACCAATTGAAAAAAGTACCTTTTGATGGACAGTAAATGATTGCACTGTTTGGGGTGAAAAGTTGTTTTTTAGTTTCCGATTTCATATTTTCAAGTATTGATCATTTACAGTAAAACCCCATTAATTCAAAAATATACTGACTCAAAATAAATGGTTCAGAATAAATGTACTGATGGAGGTGGGGAAGCAGCGCAGAAAAAAAAGGTTCCTTGATCATTGCTGCTGGTCTACATTGGGAACTCCTTGTGTCATATGCATGAAATCTCTTTAGTCACTGGGATAACTCCTGATGTTTTTCCTCCGCTGGTAAGATCCACCCATGGGTGAGCTATGCCTGTACATACCCATAGTGATCTGCATAAATGCAAATTACTGTCATTATATTTATTTCAAACACATTTACAGTATTTAAAACTCAGTAGTTTTTGGTTCTCTATTTTGAATTAACAAGGCTTTCTTGGCCTAAGGGACCAGAAAACAGCTTTGAATTTTAAAGTAGATGCATTTTGTATTATCCATATGGTAAGCCATACAAAAACCTATCCTTTCAGCTGGGTAGTGACAGTAGCTTTGAGATCCAGTACTGAACTATTCAGCATCAAATTAATGAGGTTTTACTATATATGATGATAAATATATTTACATTAGAAATATGATTGTATTAATTAGAATACATTATCTGATTTTACTGGCAGATTGTCAGGTGCAGCATATGGTAGCTGTAGGTGGAGGCTGGTTGTTGTCAAAGTATTATTGTAAGTACTTTCAGCTCAGTCCATATTACCTGGTGATCTATGGCAACTGGTATCTGAGACACTTCATTCTTTCCACATTCAGGCAGCCAGAAGAAATACAGATGCCAGCAAAAAAATTACTATTGGAAGGCAACAGTTCTTTCAGCAAGAATAGAACTATGCTTTCCATACACTGACTCTTTCCTGGGCCGTGTTTTGTTCAGCAGGAGTACATGGGCCTGCAATGAAAAAAGTTGAGTAAAACATAATTTCATCAGGAGTGGAAGCCAACTCTCCTGTTTTCTACTTATTCTGGTCTTTTTTTCCCTGCATTTATCTGCATGGCTTGTGGATAGACATTGAATTTGGATCACATTCAGAAGGAGTTCAATTGATCATTCCAAACAGTGGGGAAAATATGTACAAGAAAAATGTACTTATCTAAATAGAGAAGATTAAATGCCTGTTGGCTATGCCAGCACGCTCTTGTTGGGATACATTTTTCTTACTGGAAATATTGAAAGTTTATCACTTCATTAGAGTCCACTTAGCAGTTGCTAATTTCTTTCCATCCTTCAATAGATATCTTTATTATATACTCTTATCCAGTCAGAGTAAGATTTCTTTAAAAAAAAAATCAAAACTCCTGACCAGCCTTGAAGCTGTCACCAAACCCCAGTACAGTATTTACAACTCTGATAAAGTTTTCCTTTGTACTCCTAGACTTATTTTTGTTTCTCCACCTCTCTGTGAAGGCTGCAGTAACACAATGTAGGAGTTCAGGAAAATGTTGATCCCTGTATTTAACCTGATAAAATTTTTGCATAAGCCATGTTTAGAATTTGTACCATAGACAGTTTGAGAATTCTGCATTCTTCAAGCTAATTTACATGTGTGTGTTTGCAGTTAAAAGATTAAGATCCTCCTGCCATTATCATATTGCAATTTCATTTCTTTATGATTCATATGTGATTTCAGAAGAGAGAAAAGCTACTTGAAACCATCTCCTAAACTGTTTGCAGAGAGAATAAAAGGTTTCCGGCAACAGGTTTTCTTGAAGTATATGATATGAAGTAACAAGAGATTTCATAATCAGGACATATTAGCCCATGCTTAAGATCTGTACAACGCTAATGTTTTCCTTTTAAAAATATTATTGATCTGTGAAGACAGGCCTATATTATTTATCTATAAATACCTTCGCAAAGCATTATGGATTTGTACCGGCAGCAGCTTTGAACAACTCTTTTTTTGTTTGAAAGTTGTCCAGCCTGTACTAGACTAGGACTCCAAGCTCCCATCTTTTTAGTTGTCAATGTATGTTTATTTGCAGCACCTAAAATTTCCAGAAACTTGGAAGCACCATGAAGAGGTGGTAAGAAATGTACATACAATCATTCAAGTGTCCAGTCATTCAGAGCACCTTGAATGATGGTGAGAGTCTGTACTGCTGGCATTCTGCAGTGAAGGGCCAGTGTGCAGAGATTCCAGTATGTGAACTGTCTGTAGATGTTCCTGAAGACAGCCAGGTTTACAGCCAAGAGAAGCTGTCTGTCTGCAATATCACACCTCTGAGGGACTTGTCCCTCTCCCTGGAAATATAGGACCACTGTGTGCCTCTTCAGTTTCCACTGTGGAGAAAGGCTTGTCGATTTCACTACCAAGCCTTAATGGATCCCTGCTGCCCACGCATCCTGCAACTCCAGATTATTCTATTTTAGACTTGGTTTTGGAAAGTTATAGGGATAATAACCTTGAGTTACAAAAAAATAACATTAGCCATGAGTTCCATTCATTTACAAATGAATGGAGAGGCATACAAAGGCTGTGTATAATAAAGTTGTTTCTTCATTTCCAAAAGGCAACTTTTGACAAACCGAGTGAACTGGTTAGTAAAGTCACATGGAAAGAATTGTTCAGGGAAATGAATGCAAAGAAGACCTAGGATTTTTTTTTTAAGTCTGTTGTATCAGATCTAGTATATACTATATGTTTAATGGTACGGAATTGAAACCTTTCACCACTTCTTCAGAGAGCTCTTTCAGCTTCTATGCAGGCTAGTGCACAGTACCATGAATGGCCCTCTGGGCATAACTGGCCATGTGGTCTCTGGTTGTCTAATTATTTTGGTGTAGGCAGGTCCAAGGGCAGGAGAAGCACTGTGGGAGGTGTCCCATGCTATACAGCAGTTGTATACACCAGGATTCATCACCTCATCAACCTATATAAGGTGGGATGGGGAGAGCTCCAACAGTGGCACCACTTCAGGAGGGGTTGGCGAAGACCCACTTCATACTAGATGCAGCCTATGAATTACAGCAGCCAGTCTCTGCTATTGCTCTGCTGGGCTCCATTGCCTCTGCTTCAGGTGAGATGCTGAAGAGTTTCCCTTTCACACTCACCAGGGTGTTTGCTCTTTGTAGAAGCAAAGAGGCAGCTCTTGGAGGATCCATACACAAACTGCAGCACCCCCAGTTTCTGACTGGTGTCTTTATTTTCTGTAGTACCTTTGGTCCCTGTAGTATAGTGTGTATTATATTTGCATCGCAAGGTTCCCCAGTTCAAAACTGGGGCGGAAACAGCCCCCTGCTTAGTGCATTTCCTTCAATTTGGCTTGTGGCTAATGGTGGGAACATACATTTTTGGCATGGCAGGAGGGCCTGGGAGGTAGATTGCTGCCTTTCAGCAGGAAGGACTTTATCTTGTATACAAAGAAAGACAGGGGTGATCAGTGTGACTTCATGCCAGTCTGTGAGCCCAGCCCTGCCTCCCTGGAGCAGTAGAGTTTGGGGTGCCAGATAGTCTGGATCTGTGGGGGGAATGATGAGCACTGGGGCCCTGGGGGATTGAGGTGCACCATCTGGCATAACTGTGATAGGCTTTACATATAACTCTGGAAATTATTGCACTGTGGAAAAATTGCTGTTGTATAGAAATAATATTTCTTGGTGGAACCACCATGTCTTTTCTATGAAAAAAATTGAATGGCTGTAACTTTGCTTTTTGCAATGATGCAAGGGCACACTTTTTGCTAGAAATGTAATAAATGTCCACAGTCTTAGCCTGAGATTTGTGCACCGGGGAGTGTGCATAGATAAGGACAAACACTAGCAAGTAAAGCTACTTATCTGTATAATAACTAGATTCTTCAAAATATCATCATGGTAAGTATGCCACAACCTAGCATCCTTCCCCTCTGCCTCAAATTCCTTTTCTCTGAAAAATCTGCAGTAGAGAAGGGGTAGCACTTGGTCTTACCCTACTCTTTTATTTCCTCTGTATTATATATGAGGCATTAAAGCATGTGTGTGGGCCAAACACACAGCTCTCAGAAGGTTTCATGTTGGGCATATGCGGTCCCACAGAAGAATACATACAAGGAACTCTTGTTACTGTACAGATTTTCTTTGTTATTGTACAGTTTTTCCTTGTTTAAATTATAGTTTTCAAAGCATTTATGTTACAATTGTGAGCGCTTTTCATATTGTGAAGTTGGAGAAGATTTGGAGGTTAAATCTACTCTTAAATGTCCTTCTGTGTCTAATAAGTTAGGAAATTAATTTCATGTTTAGAAGATGGTCTTTTAAATTTATTTAAATTATAAGATTAAAATACTAAGTGTTAATCAAAGCAGTATTTGGTCACTACCATTTTTTATTTTTTCCAATTTGTTAGGAAGTTATGGTGATGTATCTTAGTACTGATCAAGGTTTGTTTGTTCTAGTTCCCATCCATATAATGTTTCACAATGATAGGGACGTATTAGCAGCATATACATATAACAAATTATACTTAATTTTCTATAGTAGGAATAACATGTCCTGCTGTCAAAAATCTGATCAATTTGACCAATGTGTGGGTTTTTGTTTTTGTGCAAATGTTGAGGATTGTAAAGCTTACTTGAGGGGAAAAGTGGTTTCTGGCACTTATTATTATTGGGCAATATTTGTTCCTATGAAATTCCACATGAGTTGTGTCTTTAAGTACCAAAAGGAATCCTTTTAGGGCCAGGGAGCGTAATGATACTACCCTAAATCAGATCCAGACATGCATAGTCGTATGCAGTTTGTGGCACTGCAGACCTCTGTGTGGTACCACAAACCTCACATGTTGCATGTTAAACCATCTGCAGCACTGCTAATTGCAGCATTGATGCAAAATTCGCTACCAGGATATCCTGGTAGCATAAAAACCCCGAAGAAGAAAGTGGTGCAAAGCACGTCAAAGTGGTGGGCATTGAGACTAATGCGGAGATGGGGGAGCAAGACAGCCCAGGGCTGCTAGCTGTCATGTCTCCACATGCTATAGAGCCCCTGCACTGAGGCATCTTGCCAGCTTCTTGCCTTGAGATGAGGGAACAAGCAGCTAGTCAGGGAGCAGCTAGCTGGGACTAAGGGTAGCTCAGCATGGGGGTTCCATTACACACAGAGATGGGGAAGCATGCTGCCTGCTCCCCATCTCCACATGCCACTCACTGACTGGCTGGGACATACCCTGTGACCCAGCCAGTTCTCCAACATGGAGCAGCAGGACAATGTGTCCCGCTGGAAAGCAAAAAGGGAAGTGTATGCACTGCGGCAAAAAGTAGCAACACAAATTTGTACTGCTGCTACTTGTGCTGCTACAAACGCAGATCCCTGCACATGTGGACATGGCCTTAGAGCAGGGGTGGATAATTATTTCAACTGGAGGACAGTTAATGAATTTTGATAAGCTGTCAAGGGCTTCAAGGGTAGCCCCGCTCCTTGCCAGGTGCCTCACCCCATCATCACCATCTTGGGATTGGAAGTCCATCCCTTAACCGTGACCTCTGCCACTGGAAGTCCCTCCCTGTGCCCCCCCCAGAAGTACTCCTTTTGGGAAGGAAGGGTTGCCATCTTGGAACCAGAAAAGAAACCAAATCATATAACTAACAGTCAAACAGCTACTATAACATATTTTAATTTTATAACAAAAAATATTTTTTGTCAGGATCTGTTTGCATACTGCATTGCTTATATTAAAATGATTGCATAACAACTTAAAAATAAAGACTTACTCTTGTATATTGGGGGAGTGCGTGTGTATGGTGTGGAGAGGGGTTTGTGAGGGGGTATGACTGTGTGTGTGGGGAGAATAAGGTATGGTGGGGAAATGTATATGTTGAGAGTTGTGGAAGCAGGTGGGGTTTGTGTGGTGTGGGGACCCTTCCACACCCCTCCTGTCCATGGTTTACAGCCCTTGCTGCCAGCAGCAGTAGAGGCAGCTGGCACTCGGGGCCTTCACAGGCTCTGCTGCCAAGATACTTGCAGCTCCAGCCAGCCCTGCACGTGGTGGCAAGGTGTGCAGCCAGGCTGTCCTGCTTCTATCACACATGGCTCCACATAGTGTACATGCAGCTCCTGGTAGTCGTGTACCATCAGAGGAAGCCTCACACAATGTAGCTGACTGCCTTCCTTGTTCCCTGCTGTGCAGGTCCCAGGACTCTGCCAGAAGTGGAGCACAGGGGTGGGGGCACAGAGGACAGCTGGTTTTACCACATGGGGCTTCCCCTGGTGGTGCATGAATGCTGGGAGCTCCATGTGTGCCATGGGGAGCACCGTGCAATAGAGGTGAGCTGGTCTGGCTGTGCTCCTTGCCATAGGTGACTTCTAAAGTGATACCACATCCTACCCCCTCCCCAGCTGGCTGCCTCTGGCTTCTGTGGGCAGTTGCTGCTCATCGCACCCTGCCCCTGCCATTGATGCCACTGCCAGCTTCTGGAGATGCTTGATTCTGCAGGTGGTTGCCATTCACCACCCTGCCACTGATGCTACCACTCACAAATTGTTCCCCCCCCAGCCTCAGGAGAAACCAGTCATTCTTGCTCCTTGCCACCATATACAGCACTGGGTGGAGCTATTTGAAGCTGGGCATCAGCACTGCATGGGCTTGGAGTGCTGGCCTCCCGTTGTTCCTGCTGCTGTCATTGCAGCAGTGGCTGTGCATGATAGGAGCAGTGTATGGGGGATTGCCACTCCCCACCCTTTGTCACACCCACACCCATGCTTTGTGCCCCCACCTCTTCTCTACCTGGTGCCTAGAGTGAATGAGATTCTGAGGAAGCTGAGCAGCTTTCCCAATGGCTGCAGCAGCAGCCCTGCCCCTCCACCCCCCCCCAAAGCTGTGTGCTGGCTGGGCTGGGTCTTTATGCCCACAAGACTGGGAGTGAGGTGCATGGGCTAGGGTACAGTTAGCTGATGGGTGCCCACAGGCTTGGGAAGAAATTGCTTGGCATGCTGGATTCAGCCCACAAGCCATATTTTGTCTGCCTCTGCCCTACAGCTTGACAGGGTAATTATTGCTTCTGGTTACAGGAATTTGAGCAGTCCTTTTGTCTCAGCTGCAGTCAACATTGTCTTTGTTTAAAATGGAATGGATTTTATAAATTTAATCTTGTTCTGAATTTTTCCCTATAAAATTCAAGGAAACTTGGATTATTGAAAAAATAACCCCCCCTCGCCCGCGCCTTCCTCCCCCCCAACCCAACACACATATCTTGGTAAAAGGGGACCTGATTGGAAATCTGAATTTTCAATATAATCTTTTTAAAAATGTTTATTTTCAAGATAAACCTTTATTGGTCCTTGGAGAGTTTCATGCTATGTAGTATTCAGAGAATATTTTAGACTTTAGACTGGTATTATGTGAGAGAGAAGGGACAAGATAATAGAAACTTAAGAAGATCTTCTTTTGTGTGACATGGACCATAATTTTTATTGGCTTACTCATTGATTTTATTTTGATCTCTATGCAGAAGGTTTGTCTACAGAATTATTCATGGAAAACAGTTTTGCTCTTACTTTATTCTTATCCAGTTTGAGGATTGATTATTTTTAACATTGCTTATTTTTGAATGAAAATTTAAAATAATTTTGATTGGCTAGTCAGGACAGAACTGTTAAGAATTTCATATCCACTTAGAAATGGTAGGGTAGGTGTGTCACCTCAGCAGTACTCCCCAGTGATGATTTATTAATGCTTTTTTACTACATCTAAACTCATCTGTCTTGTTTAATTTGGCAAACGTGTAATTCACTTCTCCACATGAATAGAATTTTATCTCGTACCATAAAATCCTGTCATTGCTTTCTAGAAAGCTCTTAGAAAATATTAAGTAATCATGAGGGTTATTGTTAATTGCATCTGCTTTAATTTGTCACTTTACATGTTCTAATTATTTCTTCATGAGTTTATCAGGCAACTCTTAAATAGGACCTCACTGCAAATTAGCCCCTTGGGCCAGGTTGCTTATTTTGACCCAAATTCATTTGAATATTATGATTAAAAATAACAGAAGAATAAATACATTGTAATAATGTCCTTTAAATGTCTAAGAGTTAGCATTCCAGAGAAATATAAGAAGTAAGTTGCATCTTGTTAAACTATGATGCTCCTGCTACACTTACTTTAGACTAAACACTGTTAAATATGTAACATTTTCCTGCTGATTTTTAGATTCCTTTTAAATGTATCAGTGTGTACACTGCTCATGCATAATATTGAAAACTTGAACATTGTTATAAGTTGTACTTAAATTTCGCGGAGTTGAAGTTCAGCTTAGGAGAAATAACAGTGGAGAAAAGGGGAAGTAGAGAGCCAGAGAGAAGGAAAGTTAGAATGAAAACTAGTGGAGATTATAGGCATAATGGAAAGTAATTCAAATAATTATGTCCCTATTTATGTGTCTTAGGGCAACTTTTAACTCCTTCATCCTGGCATGAATTTGTGGGTTTTATTGTGCCTCAGTGGTTATTTGTACTCGATAGCTTTGTGCCAAACCTTCTTCAGAGAGCCCAGCTTTTCTCAACTGAACAGGATCTAGCATTGTTGTCTGCTAGAAACAATTTGTCAAAACCAGCAGGAATGAGTTACTTGAGTTTAAAGGTAACAACAAATAAAAATTAAATGTTCTTAATACCTATAGTGCCTTCATATGAGGCTACCACCTTTGGGATTTTTGAGAGAACGAGTGTGTAACAGGGTTCCTGAGGGGGTGCCTGTTACTAAAGAGAAGACTCACCTATACTCAAGCTGTGGCAGGAAAAGTAGGATGATGCATGGAGCTGGGGGCCAAGGTGCTCCCAAAGAAGCCCTACTTGGGCCCTAGCTGGGAAAAATGTGGAGGCCAGGCAGATTGGGTCCCAGGGGAGAAGCAAGGGGACAGAACGGGTAAGGGGGCTGAAAGGAAGCCCCCAGAGAGTGGACTGGCAGTACAACAACAGGGATGCTGCAGAGTGGCAGAGCAGACTCCTGTGAAGATTGGCATCTGGAGCCCAAGTGCAACAAAGCAATCATAGGTACTTGCCATAGGGCTGGGAGACGGTAGAAATGTCCACACTGGAGAGGGATGTGACAGCCAGGGTGAGGGAAGACCTGGGGTGGGGCCCCGTCTGTAGAGACAGAAGCTGGGAGGAGCCTGTTCGCAAAGCAGCAGGAGTGAGTATGATCCCCCTCCACTGCCAAGGTGGCTTGGAAAGGCTAAGGGCCAAAAGGGGGTTAAAGGGAACCTGGGGGGCTGAAAGGGGGTTAAAGGGACAGAGATTCTGGGACCCTAAAGAAACAAAGGAGAGCCAGCAATGGCATTGCAGGATGGAGGGCTGCTTATCTGGGACGCTAGAAGGTCTGTGAAGATAACAGCCTGAAGGGGAGAGCCACTGGAGTAGTGCCAGTCAATTGCAGGAGGCCAAAGTCGGATACTTAAAGGAACCTCCAAGGAAAGGACAGTATCGGGACTAAGCCTGGAGGAGTGGAAGAGGAAGAGTCCCAAAGGGGGTGCCTGTGTCCAGAAAATAGCAGGTGTGGTGATGACAGGGTATAAGGGTTAGAAGAACCCTGTGAAGAAACCCACAGTAATGACCCAGGTGCATAGCAAGAAGTTTACCTTCTGACTAGTTTTCTTTCTATATTTATTTACTTTTCATCAAGGCATGGAAGGTGAGTGAAGAAGGAACATGTCTACCAGCTGGAGAGCAACTGCAATATTGGGGTAGCAACATAACACCTTACAGAAAGATACATGGATTCTTGAATCTGAGTGGGAATCAACCTCAGAGAATTCTTGGTTTCACTGCAATTCAGTAATGATTGATTGACCTTCACTAGCATGAATTATAATAATCACAGAATTGTCAACTCTAGTATGAGGAGCTCATGCTTCCAAGACAGTAACAATGAATAATCATTTTATAGCTAGAGCAAGTCCTCAATGTACTACTTATTTTTAGAAAACTAATATTCTGAAAGAGTCTTTATGATTCAAATGAATTATTGTAGATGCACATTCTGGACAAACATGCTCCATACGGCTGTTTGTGGGAATATAAATTTTCAGTTTCTGCTCAAGAAAGCAGATAGGTAAAAGTAGGAATAGTATGTTTTGGAATGTAACTTATTAACTCTGAGGGATAAGTTTTTATAAGTCCTACAATGGTGGATGTTTTTGTGGCTCCACACAGCAGGGAGTGATATGTTTACTCTTATTTTATTTATTCAATGTTTTGGATTTTTTTGTTGTTCTCAGTACAAAGTAACTGCTTATGTGTCCCTATGGCCCCTGGCAAACATTCTGGTTATCAAGCTATTAATATGTTAAGTGCACCTCACATAGTAACAATGCTACACATTCAGCTGACTTTTGGTGCCATGAAGTGGCAAACCAGCCACAAGGTTATTCCACAAAATATGTGAAATGTTTTTGTGGCTTGTTTGTATGGTTCCATACACTGAATGTGTAGTACCCGCATACTGATGATGAGAGTCAGCTGATTGTCAGCATTGCTTTGCTATAAGAAATCTGTGCCATACTTATAGTTGAATTTATCTACTTTCAGCTTTCAGATATGGTTCTTGTTATGTTTTTTCTGACCAGATTAATGAGAGTTTCAGCACTCCATATTTTCTCCTCATAAATGTGTTCAAATATTTTAACCAGATGTCTTTTCAGTCATCTTTTAGATAAAGATTTTGCTCTTTAGGCCTTTCAGAATCAGGCATTTTCCAGCTTTCAAGTCATTTTAATAACTCTTTTTTGGCATCTTCTCCAGTTTTTTAGTGTCCTATTTAGAATTTGAACATTACAACTGTATACTTTTCCAACAACTGTCCACAGTGCTGTATTTTGAGGTAAATTAATATCTGTTTACTACTTCCCTTTTCCTTCCTTTTCCTGTCTTTACATCTGCATCAGTGTAAGCATTACACTGGAGTTATGGTTGAATTTTTGTCTATTATATCCCTTAAATCCTTTGCAGGGTCACAATTTTCCAGGAGATAAATCCCATTCTGCAAATCTGGTGTGCATTCTTTGTTTTTCAGAAACCATACATTTGGTTGTATTCCAGTTAATTTTGTTTCAGTGGACCCAGCTTCCTAAATACTAAAGATTACACTCTGTCAAGCTTGTCTTATCCACGCTTACCATATTTTACCAACAGTAGCTTCATATTTACTTCCAGATAATTGATCAAATTACTGAATGGCACCAAACGTAGAGTTAGTTTTTGCAGAACTCCACTATAATGATTACAGTTTTCTTTTGACAACTGCTGTTTGAAATTTTTCGGTTGAAGGTCATTTCAAAACATTTAAGAGGAAGTATCATCAGGAACTCTTAATAGTATTTGTAGCTATTGGGCAAATGTCATAATATAAAATATTGTCCTGCAGTTTTCCTTAAAAATGTTCCTGTGGGCATGTTCAAAAGATGGGTGAAGGCTTGAACTTTGCTTAAAGTAATAGACAAATCAGTGAAACATGAAGTTTGTATTTCCAGGTTTCTCTTATTCTGGGGGTTCAGACTGTAAGCAGTTGTTTAACTAGCCTGTCTGCCTCTCTTCTGTAATTTTGGGGGAAACTTCATAGGAGCAAATGTCAAACTTCTTAAGTTAAATCACTTTATCCATATCCATGAGCAGCTTTAGGATTCTGAAAAGTGGGTGCAGATGGGGTAGCACATCATCACATATAACAGCATATTTTTTCCGAGTTAACCAAAAACTAGAAGCCTTATGAATATGCCAGCGGCTAGTGCTATATTATTCAGTTTAAGAGCAAAGCAGAAACAAATATACATTTGTGAAGTGCACTCATTTGTAATACACTAGGCAAAAATAGTCAAAAGATAGTGTTTTGGTAGCTCTGTAGTCATTATAGTTAAATGTACATCTCTTTTTCGTCTCATAAAACAAAATCAGTCTTCCTTGAGTGTCTTGACAGTGACTCCAATGCTTCACTGTCAGTCATTTCTACACCTGAGTTGCCACACTTGCGTTACCACACTTGCGTTAAGGTTTTTAGCTTGAGCTAAAAAGAATCAGCAGGGCTGTGAAGTATGAGAGAGGCATTACTAGGAATGGCTAAGAAACATCAAAGCTGCAGAAGAAAAACTAATTTGAACACTGTAACATCAAGACAGTTAAATAAGAGAGGGCCATTAACACCTGTAAGGGTGAAGAGAGGCTATCGGCATTCAGGTACATTAAAATGGGCCATGAAGTCAATTATCTGTTGCTGCCTGGTTAGAAATTCTGCTGCCACTGCCAGACAATCGGTTTCAAAGTGTGGGTGGAGCAAGAACTCCACAACTGCCCCCCTGGACTCCCTTTGTCCGTAACTATTTGGCACAGTTTTTTCCTGTAATATCTGAGATATACGTGGGTCTGGCAGATGACTGCTTCTGGCCATCAGTGACTTAAATTGTCAGTCTAGTTGAGGGAAGCCTGCTACTTTAGGGGTGGGGAAAGTCGGGCCCATGGGCCAGCAGTGGACTCCATTTCCCAGAAGCCCCTGTCCTCATGTCTGGTCACAGTTTCCAGGGCAACCCCAGCTACACCTGTGCTGTGATAGCACAAGGCTGGGATTGCCATGGAGACCAGCCCAACCCACATTGATAGGGTATGTAGCAGGGCAGGGAGTTGCTCTGGAGCTGCTGGAATTTTGTGGTGGGGGAAACTTGGTCCAGAGCCAAGGCAGAGCTGCAATGTGCAGTCTGCATGCTCTGGGCATGTTTGTGCAGGCAGTGGACCATGGCTCTGCCCCAGCTCAGGATCAGGCTGTCATTGCTGCAAGGAGCCGGAGTACAGCTGTGATTTGCTGCCTGTGTGCTCCTGCTCAGTGTGCAGGCTGCAGATTGTGGCTGTACCCTGGCCCTGACCATGCTGCCCCCACCATAGGGTTGGGTGTCCATGAAGACTGGGCCCAGCCATGCGGGCAAGGGCTTCTGGGAAATGGAATCCAGCTGTCAGCCTGATCCACCATTTTGCCCTTTGCTGTGCTACTGCCTCCACCCCATTGTACCTGGTTTGTAGAGGAATAGTTTATTTCACTTCCTAGTTTCTTCAGTCTGACAACTTTTGCATGCACCAAATTCTCCTTAATTCCCATTGCCTCTATTACCTACAGAAATTGTTTACTGTTCATTACGTAGATATCTTTGAAATTAACTACATTGTGAAGTTGGTTCATAGTTACAGCAATTCAGACTTCTGCATTTGTTAAGTAATTTGCCTTTTATTTACAATAGCTAATTCTCATATTTTGCTATGATGGATGATTGTAAATTTGATCGGGATTGCTAAATTACATTTCACAAACTATGCCAGACAGTAAAACTGTGTAAGAACAGAAGTATTGTATTGGATAAATAGTGGAGGGAAAGAATTCTTGAAAATATGTATTAACATACATGTCTCAAAGTTGGAGGAAGAGATCTGGAGGGAGAAACATGAACTCAGTCTTGCAAAATGCTATATATCCATAACCCCTATGATCTTGTTTCCTCTACTGTTCTACTGGAGCCTATTTATTGCCAAATGTGTGATATAAGGCTTATTTATTTTCTTAGTTTTCTTCTCAAAATAGGTTGAGATGATAGAAAAATGGTGGATTACCCAAGTCTAATTTATTTGCACGGTTCAGATATTTTAAAAACTTTCCCCCAAGAATAAATTCAGTAAGCTATCTACTTTGTATTTTTACAGGTAAGCATTGAAATGGAGACTGTATAAGTACAAGGGAGATATTCATGTTTTTTCCATCCTTTATTAGTGTGGTACTTTAAACATGAAAGACCAAATTTATTTCTCAGAAGCATGTCTGTTAAAATTGATCTTGTCCATCATTTAAAAAAAATCAGAGCTGACCAATAGAAGACTTAATAGAGTTTGATTTTTAGTGTAGTTCCTGTTGACATATGATAATATTTTTTAAAACAAATAAAAAGTTACCACTATATTTTTATATGTATTTAGATGACAGATTGTCTCCTTTTGAACTCTACCCAGTATATGCCAGATTCAGTCTATTATACTTTTTCATTTTTATTCTTGAATTAAGGGTTCCTTTTATATTTATTTCTTACTATCCTTAAACTATTATGTCATATTTTTCTGAATATTCTATTTTATGGAGAATTTCTGTCTTGCTTTTTTTCCTGGGACTAATTATGAGATTGCAAGTTTTATTTATAGATAAACAACATATTAACTATAAAGGTTATTGGTCTCATGTGCTGTGATTAAAGAACATGGATTATATAGTTTACCAGAAACTTGCCAAGGATTTTTAAACACGCAGTTTTAAAATACCTGAACTGAAAAAATCAAACAATATTCATCAAATATTATCTCATTCTTTTTCAGTCAGATGATGAAAAAATATGAAAGAGGTTACCACAATTATTGTATTTTTCAATTGAGAAGGAATACAAGTTAAAGAAACATAACTGACAAATATACATGGCTAAGTGCTAATTTACTTTATTCACCTAAATGTTGCATACACAGCAGCTAATGGTGAATCAAAAGTTGACTTGCCTACTGTAGTTTTGTCTTGATTTTTTTGAACTTCTTTTGACAAGTCTGTAGATTAAAAGCTCCTTGCTGGAAGGGAACTAGTCTTTTAAAGTCTTTGGAAAACATCTAGCATATATCAGGGATGCATAAATAAAAATAACAAAAATCTTTATCTAATATTTTTAAGTTATCCAGGTTTGAATGATGATTTTGGGAGGGAAATATTTATTTTACCTAATCTTATTCCCCACTTCTACATTCTGAAGCCTTGTTCCTCCATTCTAACTTCTATTAAGGCATGACTCTTCATGTTGAAAGGCAAAATGTACAGCCACCCTATGAGGCCACTATTAATTCCACACTATCTGTTTTGGAGTAGTGCAGCTGGCACCCTACCCCTGGGAGAACAAGCTCATCACTTCTACCACATGCCTGTTCTCTACCAGTTCAGTCAGCAGGAGTCCTAAGTTAGCTATCAAATATTGGTCTTGCTCATGGCAGCACAGAATGTGCTACAATGCCTCTGGGCCATCTGAAAATAATTTCTAGCACAGTAGGAGTGAAACTACAGAGGTGTAGCATTCAAAGATAGGAAACTCTTGAGGAAGGCAAAATTCCGTGCTCCCCTTAGTAAAAAGCAATCATGGTTATTTACTTAATCAGTAAAATATAATAAAAAATGTTTTCATTATAGCACAATTTCTTAACGATGTCAAATAATGAACCTTACTGGCAGTGAAGGAATAACTTGCAGTACGCTCTTTCCAGATCTACATTATACTTCCAGGTTGGGATTTGTTTTTACCTGTGTAAACATTTATAGCATCAGTTTTCATGCATACATGTGTATCTATATTGCAATATAAACCATAGAATCATAGAAGTAGGGTTGAAAGGGACCTTGCAGATCTTCAAGTCCGACCCCCTGCCGGGGCAGGAAAAGAACTGGGCTCAAATGACCCCATATCATATTTTAAATGATAAAATATGTACCATATTCTGTGTATGTATATATGTCACTCTTTGCATCCGATTGGGTTTATTTTTGCTACAATACAGGCTGCTACTTAATATGTTCTTATACTGTCTGTTTTCAGATGTTTTCACTGCTTAGTGTAGGCTTTATTAGTTCTGCTGAAATTCTTTAATAAGTAATTATTTTTTTGTAAATGAAGTCATAGATAACGGTTTGAACAGAAGCAAGCAAATGAATGTGGCATTTAGGGTTAGGAAGACACTTAACAATTTGCAAGCTGTTTTGTTAATCTCAATTCTGGCCTTATTTTACCTCCCTTTGAAACCATCTGCCTATTGCCTCTTTTAGGAGATAAAGTTTTGTAACTAGACTTCTATTTTTCTTCTGAATACCTGAAAATGTTACTTAACTATAGTTTTAAGTACAGTAAATGCATGGGGACTTATTGTAAGCAGTCCCTTTTGTCCATCTGTCTGTTTCTCTCAGTTTATGAAATGCAGGGAGAATATTATTTTTGTCATTGTTTAAATTTTTCCCAAAGTAATTTAGATTCACTTTCTAAATTCCTGTTCAGTTGCTAGCATGTAGGCATCAGACATGGTGGTGCTTAGTATGATTCCATTTAAAAGGTTGAATTGACAGATTATGAGCTATCATATATCAAAGGCATGGAATTGTATCAGTTACCAAAAACATAAAGAAAAGAAAAGTACCTATTAATTCCTGTTCTCCATGTTTCCTGCTCTTAGGGCTATGCTTCTTAAGTAGCCATATACTGCAACTCTCAAAACAACCCAAGACCTTTGCTACTGAGGAATTTTGAAGCATGGGAAAGTCTTGAGTGCTAGTCCATTCCCTTACAATAGATTTTATCCTCTCTACCTTTGATTTTGCTCTATGGTTTTCTTGCCCAGTGTAGTAATCGCTTCTCGGCCTCTTGAAGGCTCAGATCAGCTGATAACATACACTATCCAGTTCAGTCCACTTCTTGTACCAACTTGTGTCTAAAGGCAGAGGCCAGTTTTTGCTAATCTGTTCTTTCCTGGGCTAGTCCCTTTAACCTGTTCAGACTATTAACTTAAAGGTTGCTGCTTTGGTCTGTCAAGTGCTGCTAAATGTCCTCTCTTCTCTTTGTCTTGGGTATGCTAATCTATTTTATTTGGGAGCCTGTTACTAAGGAAGGGAGATCTCACTGAGATTTAAATGGGGGAACATCAAACCAGCCCTAGTTGGAGTTCACAACTCATCTTTGGCATCTTGGTAAGGATCCTGGAAGATCTGGAAAATTTTGAGTGAATCTGTATGTCTCAAGTATTTATCGGAGGGAGCCTCTGTCAAAGGTTATTTGAAAATTAGTGACTGTTATATTGAGTTTTAACTGTTCCTTTTCATTTCATGATAACATGTAGTATGAAGATATAACAGTGGGCGGGAGGAAACCAGCTTGTTCTCAAAAACAGATCTGTTCAGAATCATTGTACAAAATATTTTCAAACCATGATCCCACACCTGTTGTTAAAATTGTTGGAATCCCCTTTCTTAGGCAATTTTATGATGATTGATTATTTCTATTCTTTTTGGGTAGACTCTGCCCCTTATGCTTGGATGAAAGTAATAGCATTTTGAGGGTTCTTTGTTGCTGCTTTAATTAGATCTATAATTATTTTATCCTAATCTTTGTAGTTTGTTGACCTCTACTTCTGAGTTTCTTCCCAGTTCTTCCTTAAAATATTGAGTGCCTCCAATTTATCTATGTTGAAATTGACGTGGAACTCTTTATAATACTCTACCCATCTTGTCATTCAGGGATGGTGAAGATGTTTTCATGTTTGCTTTTTTTTCTTCCATCATAGCTATGACTCAAATCATTCATAGGCCTTTATTGTAGTCTGGTGCAGAGTTCTTATGTCCTGACCTCTGCTTCCCAGACATGTCTGTCAGTATATGCTTGTATGTCTCTATTGAATATTTTACCATTTTATCTGTTTCTCTACATTCATCGTTTTGTTTGTCATTTTCTTTTTCCCACTAGTATTGAGTACGTTCAGCTTTGACAGTTTCCTTCCATCAATGGCATTCCATGTCGTTTTACTGATTTTGCTAATTTGGAAGATCCCAATATATTCTCAACTGTATTGGTATTTGCATTTTTGATAATCCTCCAAGGATTTTTTGTGTTAATATGTATAGAATCCAAATATGTCAAAATGGAAAACTTGTTTGAAAGGTGAAGTTCAAGCTCTATTCTTATTTTGGGGCAAATGATTTTTTTGTTTGTTTTTGGGATGCTTTCTTTGCAAGTAGTCTCTTTGCATACTGGTGTGGCAGTGCACAGATGATGGCCATTATCTAAATCTGTCTCTGTATGCTTGAACATGCCTGAGAGATTGAACAAAACTTGAAACATATTCAAAATGTATCTGTTTGGTTCTTTGTTATCCCATCTTGAATCTGTTTATGGGTAAAGTAGGATCATGCTACAAGAAAATGTTGTTGACAAAGTTCCAGAAGTCATTCTCTATTGCCATTGCATGAAACATTTTCATAGATGTTGACAGTATTGAGTAGTACATGGTCATCATCTCTCCCAACTTGTGCATTCTTGTCAATGATCGCAATGAGGATGTCATGCTATGAGATTAGGCTAATAAGATTTTGTAGGATATTATAATTTTTTTCTTTTGTAATCTTTATCATACTCATTTTGGGGGGCCAAAGCACTACCTGATTGTGGTCATTATGTATCGTGTCTGGAAACTTACATGTTAACTGATGACTCGTTCTTTGTTAAAATGGCTCTCTGAACAGTGTCATTTAATATCAAAACAGCCTTTTCTCTTCCTGCAGCTGGGGTTCTCGAGTAGATAATCATTTTCTTATTGTTCAATTTAATACGATCTGCTCCTGGCCATCTATACTCAGTCACACCAAGAATATTAGTACTATAATTTTTCATCTTTCTCACAACTTGGGCTGCATTCCAACTTCCAGCGTTGTAGTCAGTTTCTAGAATCCTATATATATTGTTTAATGAACATTATCATATGGACCTGCTACTGGCCAATCTTGTCTTGTTGTAGACACTCACGAGCAAGCCTCTCCACAACAAGGTTCAAATTACAGTAAGTGGCTGCTAGGATAAAATTGTTAGTGTTATTTTTCAAGGTGTTATATAGAGTATTATCCTAAGATGTGGAAGACCTTGTAATCATTAAGCCTCCAGCTGGTGGTCATATTTAAATTCCATGATAAATTTTAGGTTATTTATTTCTTGGATAGTGGAAGGAAAAATACATGGAAAAATCACCCTGAACTCATCAGAGAAAACTGTTGCTCTGTTTCTTGTCGTCTCTCCTCTGGTAAAGGTGAGGGATCTAGTAGTGGTAGCGGTGGTGGATCTGGGGGCTGCGGCAAGGGGTCCAGCAGGCACAAAGCAAGTGAGGGCTGTAACCCTTGTCATAACTCTTGCTCTTCCCCTTGCTTCCAATCATCATGTTTGTCAGGATCCCAAGTTCTGTGACAGGTCCCACCCCCAAAGTTCCAATAGCCTGATGGGTCAGATGAGAGAATCGTATCTTTGGCACCCTTGTGTTTAAGGATGCAGAGAGAGGGTCTGTTGACAACTGCCAGTCATTTTGCAGGGACATTTGCTAGGATATTAGTTTATCAGGGCACATTTTTTTAGTTTGAGATTGCCAGTTGCATTAGTAAGTATACTGGTGGGCTCCTTTTCTCTGTTCTGTTCCACACTTAGCAATGTGACCTGTGAGAAGAGAAGTACAGTACCATAGTTCTTACTATTTTGTTTGTCCCAGTAGGCAAAGAGAGCAGGTACACACTGGTCGGTAGCAACTCAAAGAGAATGCAAATAAATTGGGCAGGTAGCTTACAACAAATCATTGGCTGTTCTTTTTGACACTGCCTGGAGTAGACACTGCTTTTTCCCTGTCTTTCAATACATGCTGGTCTGCGTCTGAAAATCCCATTCTTTTTCTGTAGTCTCACAGTCTCTGGTCATGTTTTTCACCATCTGTGATGCACAAAACTACAATGGCATCAGCATTGGCAGGAATGTCTTTTATCATCCCCACAGGAGAGCTCCAACTGCCAGGCTGAACACCTGCAAGTTAAGTGAGGTGTTGTACTTCAAGAAAGACTGGCTTACAACCTTTTATTCATTAGTCCAGCAGATCTGTGTAACCAAAATATCTTTACTAATAAATAATGACACATGCAAATTTTATACTGCTTATACTTTGTTCTTCCATGCTGACTTTCAGCATTAGCCTATGGTAGTATTCCAGTGGATCTGAGAAAAAGCAAGCTAAAATGTACGGATAACAGATTTAAATCCAAATATTTCTATTTCAACATCACAGAAAGTTCAGAGTTTATCCTCAGCTTAAAGAATCTCAAGTTTCTTCTTTGAATTTAAGATATTTTAATATGCTTTCTAATGCAATGTGAAAGTAGGATTTTTGAAGCATTATACTCAGGTTTTTTCTTATAAAGTATTTTCAAACTCTGATGGTTGGAAAATGTCCAGTTCCAGTTAAGTTTCTTCATTAACAATTGGTACAAATAGACTATTTTTTTTTTTAGATTGGTGTTGAATGTTATCATCTCTTTCCTATCTTTGGTCACCTTTCTTGCCCGAACCAGTTCCAGTAGTAGTATTTGGCTACTCTATTTTCTGTCTTGTGTTTTCGCTCTCCTCCTTTCTCTTTCTCTAAGTTTCTAAATTTGCTGTTTAGTTTTGGACATTGTATTGTAAAAGCATTGTAAAATCCTGTAACTACCACTGTACAGTTGCATATGCTTTTATGGTTTTCATTTTAATGGTTTATTGGTTTTCTGATTGGTTCCTAGAGAAAAGCAGAATAACTCTGTGGAAACAAATCTTTATTCTGTTGATTTTGCTGGGAGCTTTGCCATTGACCCTACTGGTGTTAGATTTTTGCCTTTATTTTATTTCTTCCTAGAATGTAGGAAGAAGTAGGAACCGCAGAAGACTAAACTTCCATTTACTATAGTATCTGTTCTCTTATTGGGAGAGAGTAAAGCTAGGTTGCCCAATTTTTTTAAATTAGAGTTTAAAAGTGCAAGAAAGATGGTAAGAGACCAGTGTGGCTGTACAAGGAGCTTCTAGGATGCCTCAAATGCAAAAGGAAAGCATCCAGGCAATGGAAATATGGGCAGGTTACCAAGGAAGCCTAACAGGGAATAGCAAGGACTTGCAAGGACAAAATTAGGAAGGCAAAGGTTAAAACAAAAAAATACAACAAAGAAAGACAGCTGCACCTGCGGAGGGGTGTTAAGACAATACGAAGATGTTTTGTAAGTATATTGGCCAGAAAAGAAAGACCAAGGAAACTGGGTTCACACCTAAGCAACTAGGGTGATCTCTTAATGGAAGATGTAAAGAAGGCAGAGCTGCTCAACCGCTACTTCACAAAAAACATTAAGCTGCATCCAGACAGCTAAACCAGAAGATTTATTTGGAAAAGGAAGGGGATAAGCTGAGGGATAAGAAAACAAAAGGAACAGTCAGGGAGCGTTTGATGGGTCTGAATGAATTCATTCAAATCAGCGGGGTCTGATGAACTTCATCTCGGGGTACTGAAGGAACTGGAAGAGGTCCTTGGCAACATTCTTTGTGAAGTCATGGGGAATGGGTGAGGTACCAGAGGACTGAAAAATGGCCAACATAGTATCTCTCTAAAACACAACAAAACAAAACAAAAAAGCAAAAAGGAGAACTTGGGGAAACTGTAGACCAGTTAGCCTCACCTCAGAACCTGAGGAGTTACTGGAGCGTATCATAAGAAAGTCCGTTTGCAAACATCTGGAGGAGGGAAGGCTGATCACAAGGAGTCAGTATGGGTTTTACTAAGAACAAATTGTTTCCAAACAAACTTGATATCCTTCTTTAACACAATAAGTACTTGAGTGAATGTCATAAATTGGGGAAATGTAGATTATTCAAAACTACTGTAAAGTGGGAACTTACAGATAGGCAACTGGCACGATAGCTACAAGCAGAGGATGATTACAAATAGATCTATGTCAGAATGGTAGGAGGTTTAGAGTAGAATCTCATTAGGTCTGTCCTGGGCACAGTGTTGTCCAGTGTGTTTATCGATTATTTGGATGCTGGATTTGTGAGCTTCTTGAGCAGATTTGTAGACAACATGACACTGGGAAGAATTGCAAACATTGGAAGATAGGAGTAGGATTCCAATGAATTTTGACAAAGTGTGGTGGAGCTAACAGGGTGAAGTTAAATGCTGACAAAATCGAGGTGCTACACCTCAGGAATAATAATAAAAAATATGAATACAAAATGGATGACACTTGGTTAGATGACAGTACTGTAGAAGAGAATTTAGGAGTCTAGGTGGATCACAGACTCAGTGTGAGTTTGCAGTGTGATACAGCAGCACAAAAAGTTGTACACAGTTTTTGGATACATCCATATAAATATTAGGAGCAAGACACAGGAGGAGGTGATAGTGTCTCTGTACTCAGCGGTGGTTAGGCCTCATCTAGAGAAAGGGGGTGCTCAACTTCCGGCCCTCTGGTCGAAAGTTCCACGGAGCCGATGCATGTGGTCTACAAGGCTCCCCAGGGTCTGAAATTTGACAGCAGGGAGTGGTAACTATTAATACACCATCCTCCACTGTGTTAAATTTCCAAACCTCTATTCCTGTATGGCTTGTTGTAACCAGGCTATGCTCCCTGTCCCTTCGTGGCACTTGGTTGGGGCCAGGCCACCCTACCCCCCACAGGCTGGCTTCATGGGGCTGGATTAGGCACCTTTCCTCTGTGAGCCCACACTGGGGCTGGTTTGCCCCCCACACCCATCTCCATGTGGCCAAAAGGGGCCCACCTGGTCTTCCCTGGGCTGTGGATTTGGAAATCCAGACCCAGGTTGTGGACATACTGGGCACTGCCTATCTGTCTTATTAGGGGACAAGGTAGAGCACCACTGCTCTAGAACATTGTGTGTAGTTTTGGGATCCACCTTTTAAAAAGGACACAGAAAAGCTGGAGAGGGTCCAGAGGCAGACAACAAAAATGATAAAGGGCAAGCAAGGTGGATTTGCTTTAAGTCAAATCAAGTTAAATCTGTAGTCAGAAAGCCTTGATTTAATAATTGTTTTCTACAAATGTGCATTCTTATTATCTGATATCACCGTAATGCACATTTTTAACAACTCAGCAATAGATGTTGTTTTCATTTTTAGAAGGTACACACTATATATGTTAAAGCTATTTTTTCAGGTTAATTTTTCATCTAACTTAGAAATTGGAATTATAATTTGACAGCTGGGGCCCTCTCTGGCAGGGCCATGAGTGTAGAGTGAAGGGTACCAGCAGCATTGGGGGGTTGTGGCTTGGATGTGAGAGGCCTGGACCTGCGTCCTGGTGAGTTAAGGGGGCAGAGGGAGCTCTGATTTTTTCCATGCTAAGAAACCCAACATCAAACACCAGCATTTATAGGTATTTAGAATTTATTTTATTATAGTGATTAAGGCATGGGTAAGCTTCCAAAATGTTTTAAAATGGTAAATATATCAATAAAGCATTGTGTTCAGTTGATATCTTTATATATGGTGGCATTTCATTTTAATCATGGATTTGGGGTTTTTTTAATCCAAGAATTTGTTGGTGGGGGTTAATTATAGAGTTTGTATTTTTAAATGGAGAAAACCAGGATCCCTGATAAATATGCATGGTAATCCTGTTTTAACACCAACTCACTGTGATCTGCAAATCATTTAAAAACATGTATCTCACTTTTTTCTCATCAGTAAGGAGGGTAGAAAATATTTTCAGTTCTCTTTTATTTTATTTAGCTACTCAAGCATTTAATTATGAAAGTTTGCCATTTTTTAACTTTTCATTTTCATTAATCAGTTAGATAGGATACCGTGAATGACACTAATTAAATAAAACAGATTATGGACATAATATTCTTTATTTCCAGAAGTGTTCATTCTTCTGCAATAAATCATCATTATACCTGTGTTTATTCTTTATAATACTGCTTTTTGTAGATTTGACCTCAGTATTGATCATTAACCATTTGCTAGCAAATGTAGCGACTCAGTTTCAGTTTTTCTTTTTATGATTATATAATTTAGAAATATACTATATTCTATTAGTAAAATAGTGTTCGATACCATTCCAGCTATGTCTCTCATCACATTTATTAGACTTTTTAGTTTCAAATCTATTAAATACCTTGAATTATTTAGGTGTTTAATAGAATTGGAGACAAATGAATATTATTTTTATTCATATTAACACAATGTGAATATGATCCATGTCCAGAACTGTTTGTAGCTTCCAAAGGTTACATTTGTGAAATGGTTTTGATAACAGGCCTTGCATTTGTATGTTGTTTATGAACATGCTTATGCTTAAAAATTAGGAAAATTTCTTGCAGCCTGTTTATTAAGCATACTATGTATGGAATAACTATTCCCAGTGTTTCAGTTTTATAAACCCACAGTGAACTTGGAAGAATCACAGTTCAAGACTGAGATCTAGTTTGCTCTCTGAAAGAAATGTTTGTGTTTAAAATGAGTAGGCTTTTATTTCTTTCTTTCTTTAAGTCTCTCTCTCTCTCTCTCTCTCTCTCTTTTAGTTGCCCTTCATATAGAAAATAAAATAGCCCTTTGGACTTGAAGGAAAGACCCCAAGCAGCATTCTGATTTTTCCTCTCACACAGTCCCTAATGAATTTATTTTCCTGAAGCTTTTTTTCTCTTTCTTTTTTTAATAAACACTTATAAAAATATATTGCTTGTAGTTGCAATCCGACTGAAGGGCCTGTGAGAAGCTTACCTGCCTTGAATACCTGTGTTGCCTTGCTTCCCTGGCAACTTTTATTATCCAACTTTTTGCCGAGATAAAAACAAAAAGCACATCTTTCTCTTCATTTTCTTTCATGCCTTTCTGTGGGGTTGTATTTTCTTTTCTTTTCTATCAGTTTTTCCTTTTTATTTGGCAAAGACAGAAAAATCCTATCTAGTCCCCCTTAGGGCACCGTTCCACTTCATTTATTATATCTATGATGACTACTCTGATTCAGGTACTGCAAATCAGCCATAACCATGCAGATTTAAGAATAAAATTAATCTGTTAAAATGGTCAGTTTATGGAAGGTAAAATAATTTGTCAGTAACATTGGGATGTGTTAGAGAATGAGCATCAACTGACCGGAACTTAGTATTTATTTTTAACATCTCTAATCATGAGTTAACTTGTCAAAATGAGTATTATTTGAGTGAGAGGATAAAGGGCTGGTATTGGTGCAAGATGGTAACGCTGCTGTGGGGGATCTGGTGAAGAGTGAATATGTATTTGACAATATGTGAGTATGAAATGGCAGTGTGAGGCTTAGTGGTTATTCAGGGATACAGGATTGGGATAAATCTAAGGAATAGGATAAATAGGAAATAATGTGAAGAGAGAAAGTTGGCTCTTAAAGACCAAGAGTTGGAGGAGATCAAGTAAGAACAGAACAGCAAAAAGAAGGTAGACTAGGAAGGTGGGTATTGGACAAGTAGGTTGGCTTTGTGTGGAAATGGAAACTGAAGTACTGATGGGGTAACCCAGGAAATGCCAGTAGAAACAGTGTCAGTCAGACTTAATATGGAAACATTTATCCAATATTTGTGATAGGTTTTTTTATAATTATACTTTTCTAATGAGTTTGACTCAGAATACCTTTTCTGGGGAATTATGTTGCTGTGTTTATTAGTATGTTCTCAGTTTGCATGTACTATGGTCACTCTCAATACTAATAACAACTTTGACTATATTCATCTTCAGTTCTAGTTACCTTGCTAGGCATAAATAACAAAGGTGAAACATCACTATAGTAGTGTAGAAATCTTGCATGTTGGTCTACTCATTGAGATGTTTATTGCAGGTATATGTTACTTCAGGTTAACTGTGAGGTATAAAGAGAAAAAAAAGCAGAAGAGCAAGAAGACTTTAGGTGTTTGCATAGAGGTTGGCATATCTTGACAATTTTAAATGAACAATGGAAGAGACATTGAGCCACACTTCTCAGAACCAAACTCTTGCCAGACATCATGATTTGGTTTTGCCAAAGCCCGGGAACTGATTTAAAAAAAAAAAGCACCAGTAGTTGATTAAAAACTGACAGTTTTTCTCAAGCTGGTTGTTTTTTGGGGAGAATTAGACTGATGCATGAAACCTATCAGTGGGTCTGAGAAAGATAGGCCTGCCTAAATTCCCATGCTAGATATACATGTAGACTAATTCATAACAACTTCCCCCTCCTCCTTTTCATCCCAAAATCATGGTAGATTGATTTAAATCAAAGTGAAGTCACAGATTTCAATAATGATTAAAGTGAGGAAGCAGGAAGCCATGATCAAAATAATCAAATTTAATCTTTTATATTTCTACGTTTTAGTTATTTTCCTAACCATTGGTTGTAAAATCGATTTTTTTTTTCCCCCCCTTGGTTGTATAATTAAGTACTACCTTTTGTTACATACAAGGATACACTTTATCTATACATATTTATTTAAGCAAATTATATTGCTTTATTTACTTATCTTACTGTCTGGCATTTTAGATATAGACGCCCTTTGCTGCAGCCAACACTCAAAGTTTTGTCAAAGGTGTATTTTTCTCATTTTTTATAATTTACTTTATTACATTCAGTATTATCCCTGCAGCTCTTCAGTCAGTTATAAAATAAAGGGTGTTCCAAGCTATGCAGAGCTTCTCCATCTTGTGTCACTGAAACTGTTTGTCCTGCCAGATGAGGTCCCTGATTTCCATACATCACCTGTATTTGGTTCTGTTGAAATTCTTTATTAGACCACGTACCTTCTTCCTTTGCTGGCCCACAATTTTTTTCTCGGTATTTTATATTTAGTTGTCCTCTTTCAAGTGTGACTTCAGGTCTGTCAGTAATATGAACTAATAAGCCTTATAGTAGTTTCATGTAGTGCCCTCCGAAGGATGTTTGCTCAGGACAGCTGCAGCCTTGTCTGGCCTCTGAGAGAGGCCCCTGAAGCTGGCGCAGACACGGCTCCTACAGCAAAGGGGAGCCTGGGCTCCTTCCCATTCTGAGTCACCAACCTTTTAGTCTTTCAACATCTCTGGCTCTCCGTGTTTTTTCAAACCTCTAAGAAAATCAGTTTACAAAAATCTTGTGACTTGGCTTATCACTTTAATAATTCAGCAGCAACATTATTATCACCTGGTGTTTTCTGTGTTTTTTTTCCCTGATTGTTCTATTTCTTGCATCTCTTCAAAAGTTCATGATTCAATAAATGGTATAGCTGTCTGGAAAATGGTCATTTGTTGTTTGTCATTATCCATCTGATCATTAAGAATTCATTAGAACGTTCCCTCTACCTTTCTATAATTGTGTTTTTCGTAACTAAAAGTCTTTCATTTTTGTCCTGTATTAAACTGGCATGCAGTTGATAGCCTTTTCTTTGTATGAAGATGCCCTTTTTAAAATGCTCTCACATTTATTAGTACTTCTACCCTTGCCTAACTTCTTCCCTGCATTACACAAATATTGTCTTTTGTGTTGTTATCTGCCTCATGGCCTCTTTTTGGATTTCTTATATTATTCAATGTGAGATTTGATTCTTAATCTGAAGACAAATAATCCTTGTGTCAGGTTGATTATTTTTCATTGTTTTCCAACAGCCTTTATCAAACTTAGTCTTTAAGTTGCCACTCTGCCTTCTGCTTGTTCTTGGGTTATTCCCATAGGATACTTACAGACATAACCCCCACAAATGACACTTTTCTTATAGCTCAGCATGTCCCCTCTCCAAGTACAGCGCATGTCCAGAAGAGGCATCACTTTAGTTTGACCCAGTTCACCCAATGTCTGCATAATGGCACACTTTTGAACTAGCAGTTAAATAAAAGCTCCAAAAAACCCTGCTGAAGTGCCAGATCTATACAGCTGCTGGGGAGCCAGGTCGAACAAACACAATGCCATTTTTTGTTTGTTTTTTTTCATGTTTGTGAATGCCTGCAATCTCTTCTGGTGAGCTCTTTACTGTACCTATAAATATCTCCTGTTAGTTATCAACATCCTCCATAATCTTCACCTTTGGTCTTTTAAAGCTTTAGAACATACCTGGATGGGCTTTTGTGCTCTAATGACCATCAGAACTATACCAGTCATAGCTTTGTTGCATGATGGGATGGGAGGAGGAATCCTTAAGGAGGAATCCATCTTGATATTTACATTATTTACACTAGAAGTAGTGAATGACACATTTCTTATTCACCTGGTCAGGGATACCGAACTCCTTGTCTGCAGGTCAGATCTGGGTTTTGGAAATGTGTCATGTGGCCTGTGTGGCTCTGGCAACTTGGCAGAGGGGAAGGGTTGGCAGTAATTGCTGCTCTTCTGCTGCCAAATTCTTCAACCTGTGTGGAGTCCTGTGGGCTGGATAACATGGCCCTGTATGCTATATCTGGTGTGCAGGGCCTGGTAGAGGCAGTTCAAGGCCTGATCCTGGCACACGGGGTTGGGTGGAGGTGGAGGGGCCTGATCCTGGTGTGCTGGACTGGGTGGAAGTGGTGCTGGGCCTGATCATGGCAAGGTGGCACATGACCCAGTCCTGGTACCCAGGATATGATGCAGCTTGTGGACAGGCCCTGCATAATTCTTCTGGCCTAGGGGACCAAAAGATAGTGCCAAGGAACTAGGTGATCAATCTTGCTTGTTCAATGTATATCAAAGTATATTTTAGCAATTTGAGTGAATAAAGTGGAATAAAAAAAAAAGATCTTGTCTGCAGAGGAGACTACTGCTCTCAGAAAAACTACTTTAGCAGTTCAGTAAATTTTGGTTCTAGATGTTTAGTTAGTGACTTCTATCAGCTTACTGGTTTGTCTTTCTTTAATGATTTTGCAGCAAACATAACACTTCAATAGATTTTCAAATGTCTTTTAATAGATAGATTAGATTTTTACCTTTTGGAATGACAAAAGAAAAATGAAATATAGCACGTTTAATTCTTTAAACCAATTTTAAATTAAAAAAAATAAACTTTGGTTTAAGGAGGACTTTTGGGATCACTGTCTTTGGTACTTGTCATGGATTTCTACAGAGAAGAATTAAAAACATTTCAGTAGAGATATCAGCTCCTGAGTACAACTACGACTGGTATCAATACCAGGCCAAGGCAAAGGTCTTGGAGGTGCAGGAGAGCTCACGGATGCAAGCTGAGTGCCTATTGGGTAATGTGCATTCTAAAGAATCTTTGCAGGTGATGGCTACACTGAGTCCCACTTTCTTGCTGACTCAAGAGTGCCTGAGCTATCTAATGACATGGAGCAGGAGGTATCTGGCCCAAACTGTGGACCAAGAGCAGACCTTGGAAGTCCTAGAGGATCCTGAGGAGTCATTCCTCCTGTTCCTCCCAGCCAAGCAGAATGTATACCAGCTGCTGGGAGAGGACAGCTTGGATGGCATTGACATTTTTGAGGACCATCCTGCTGTTGTTCCATCAGACCATCGTATCTTTACTTGGTCAGCACTCGTGGCTCAAATGCCTAGAGGGAATGCTTGCGTTCTGAGGGACAGCAAACCTGCTGATGAGTAGGTGAGTAGCAGCATACCCATGCTTTGACAGCACCTTCTAGAAAACCACTGGCACCCTCCTTTGTGCCAGGCCTGGGGCATGGCTGAATCTACAAATGTCAATTTGCAGGCCCACAATATCAAGACAGTCAGAGTTGACGGGCAACCAGAGCCTTTCAAAGGAAAAGCCACAGGATTGGCCACAGGCAATCTCTGGGGCACTGAATTTTCTTGTTGGGAGGATCTTGTTACTGAGGCCATAAGAAGTGCCAGGTGCTTACCAGCCCATTGTGATCAGTCTCCATACAGCGTGCAATTTAGGGATTGGGTGATCTGTTTCAACCACAGGTGAAGGGGTTTTGCAGCTCTCACATTCAGCCATAGGAAGTTTGTACTTTTGTTTCTCTGGGAAGGAACAATGAGAAGAGAGAAAAGGATGTTTTAACCAAAGTAGTATATATTTTGGCAAATGTGGCAAGTTAAAGTAATGTATCTACATTGTAAATGGAGAAAGAGGTTAGAACAACTTGGTGCTTGTTTGCATTGTATATTGCATCCTCACCTGCACTCATCCTTTCCAATCATTTATGCTCACTGCAGTAGAAATGAAAGATATGAAAGTAGATATGATGGAGGGAAAGGTACTGAATAGGGATGATTAAAATTTTTAAGAGCATATATTTATTATTTCTTAAGTTGTTCATTCAGTCATTCGTCAACCTCCACTGATACCATATTTTTAAATAGCCCAGAGCAAGATGATAGTGTACAGATTAAACATGATGGCAGGCAGGCCATAGTGGGGAGGGCTCCTAAAGCTTCATGACAGCAACAGGTATGCAACAGTAGAGCATCCTGGGTTTAGCAGGAAAACCTTGTTAGAGGATCCTAGAAGTGACTTCAAGGTACAGTGCTGATGGCTTCAGCAAGGAGACTTTTTCCAGCTGTGTATGTGAGGGCTTCAGAAGATGGAGTCTGGTGAGCAGAAGGGCATCCTAGGTTCAGTGGAGGGTGGGAAGCACTTTTCACAAAAGTGTGGAAAATCTTTCCAGTAAGAAACTTGTAGAAAGTTTTACCCCCCAGTTATCCAGGACAAATGTTTGAGCTTCCTCAAGAGGTACTTATATAAACTTTTTTCCAGGGTGCCACCATAAGTTGTTTGGCCCTTCCAGTTGTCAGGTTCCTTGGGCAGGACCATTTCCAGCAGATGAAGAGCATTAACTTGAAGGGCTTCCACCCACCAAAGTCTACAGCTCTTGGTGTCTTGCTGATGACATATGCAAAAGAGTAATTCTCAAACAGAGAGGCCATGCCAAATTGGATGATTATTAGGAGTATTGGGATTTAGATGCCAACTACAGCCCCACCCTCTCCAACCCACCCTTGAAAATCTAGGGAGAGTCTTGCAGCCCAAGTGAGAACAACTCTCTCCAGATTTACCCTATACCTCAGGGTTGTAAAAAGCAACTTAATTGCCTGCGAGTGACAAACAGGGAAGGACTCCCATCCTAGAGCCTTGCAGCTGATGGGCTTACTATTTTGGGAGCCTAGACCAAATACGAAGAGGTCATAACTTATCATTAAGTCAGTCATTCAAGTTTAATAAAGCATCCATGTGTATTATCATTTCAGGACCAACACCTGCAGCAACTCCTCTTGCTGTCCATGCTGAAAGTCCAAGGCTAGCAAATTTCCAGGCTGAGGAGGAGGAGAAAGAAAAGCAATGAGAAGATGCTTGCAGTCCTGGTATCGTCAGAGAGGAAAACTGGCTGCAGAAGACTGGCTTACCTGGATGGAGTACCATCAAGAGCAGTGTGCTGATCTAGTTAGAGGGGGAATATTCCAGACCAGGCATGCAGTGATTGTTCAGGGAATGCTGGAAGGCTGAAGTCACTGGTGAAACTGGCATGGCAAATCAGACTATCTGGAGATACTAATGGAAGTGTTAGGTGGAGGAGCTACATCCAGCTTCAGTCAGTATGGAAAGAGCACCTAAGCTATGCTTCATTTTGCTCCTTCCCCCTTCTTCCCTGCCTCACACTCTACCACTATCAGGCCTTTCTTTCTTTCCTCTTACCTTTTCAGTCCCAAATAATCACCCCCACCATCCTCTTTCCCAGGGACACAGCTTTTTGTCTCAGATAGTTCTCTTCCCAGTCCCAAACTTGTCCATGTCTCAGGCCCCTCCATTATGTGCCACTTTAAGGCCTCCAGCATGGGTGCTTGAGGGCACTGTCCTTTAGGGTGACTTGGAGATGTGAGGTCAGGAAAAGCTCCCCCAACTTTACAGGCTCTTAGAGTGTTACTTGTCTAAGGAGAGCAGCATGGTGTGGGACCCCAGCCCCTTCAGCCCTTCTGTATAATGTAATGCCATGTTTTCACACTGTTCCCTGTCCATAGGAAGGTGAGAAGCATGGTTTTTCAGGGCAAGGCTTCTTCTTGTAGACCACTTTGAGGGTTATTCCCCTCCTACCTCCCTGGCCTTGAGTTCAGAAATGACCCATAGCACACCCCACTCCCATTGTCAAAACACCTAGTTTCAGGAGCACAGAATACATTGTTTGAATACTTGTGAACTTTAATAAAGAAACTTTTTTTCCAAACAAGTTTTCAGTAGACTGACCTGAAATTTACATGGTTCATCTCCCACCCTGCGGCCAGACATCACAGGGATTAGTTTTCCAGGGCCTTCTTAATGAGATTGTCCTGACACCTATTGTGCTTGAGAGAGATGACATTGGGTACCTAATCCTGGCTGGTGAGTCTCTGCTGCTGAGGCCTCCTGGTTGGTCTTGTTCTAGGCTTGCAAATGCTGTGCAGCATGTAGGCAGCACATTAGCAAATGACACCAAGCTGGGGAGAGTAGTAAATACACTGAAGAGTAGGGCTAGGATCCAGAAAGACCTTGAGAAATTTAAGGATTGTACCAAAACATACCTCTTGAGGTTCAGTAAAGACGAATATGAAGTCCTGTACTTAGGACAGAACAATCCCATGCACCAATACATGGTGGGGACTGACTGGCTAAACAGCAGCTCTGCAGAAAAAGACTTGGGGATTACAGTGGGCAGTAAATTGGATTTTAGCCAACAGTTTGCACTTATTACAAAGATGGCTAATGGCATACTGAGCTGCATTAGTAGGAGTGTTGCCGGCAGGGTGGATTTGATTTAAATCAAAATGATTTAAATCATGAATGAAATCACAATTTAAATCACTGGTCAAGAAGCTTTGATTAAATCATTGTTTTCTACAAAAAGTGCATTCTTGTTGTTTGATATAACCTTAATACATATTATTCGCAAGTCGGACATATAGGTGTCATTTTTAGAAGTTACACACTATATATTTTAACACAGTGATTTATTTTAATTTTTTTCAGATTCATTATGCAGCTACATTGGAAAACTGAATTATGATTTGGTTATTTTATTTACCAAAGTTAAATGAAGAAGGTACTTGTGAAGTTATTGGAGGTGAACTATCTCCAATTCTCTAGATTAATCATGGATATTTAGGGGATATTTTTGCATTGCTGTATTAGGAGGACAACAACAACTATCACTAAAAGCAACAGACACTTACATTGTTTTACTTAACTTTTAAGACAAGAGTCTTGTGTATTTTGGATATTTTTCTTCAACAACAAACATGTATAATTATTTTAACAAAGAAAACCTGTGTTTTTGAATGTTTAACTATTTTAGTTATAAATGTGAAAAGTATTTTTTAACAAAAATTAAATACATTTATTTCAGCCAGGTCAACATGAGAAACTTAAAATAGTGTGTTATGCAGCAAACTCAGTCTTCACCTTCCCCTTGTTTTTTCATAGACTGGGAAAGAAAGACAAGCTTTCCTGCTTTATTAGTTCCCAAATGATTTCTTAGTTTAGAGTGAATTAGTCCAAAGGAAGAAAATTTTATTTCTACACCTGTAGAAGAAGCTACTGCTGTTTAAAGCTGGATTATCACTTCAATAGTCTTTGACGGATCCAGGTGCTTAAGTGACTTCTACCAGTTCACTGGTGTAACTTTCTTTAAAACCAATCAGTAAACATATATTTCTTGAATGGTTCACCCTTAGCCCTGAAATGTATTATGGTTGGCATTATGGAGGGATAATTGCTGGATGCGCATGTCATAGCCAGCTCCCCTTCTTCAGCAGTTTGTGATTGACCCTGCTACTGAGTATTGAGAATATTGGCAAAAGAAATGAATTGGAGATAGTTAAATTACAGGCATACAAAAAATGGATCAAGCACTATGTCATTGTGTCCGCCTCTCACTCATTTCCTTCCAAATGTCAATAGTGTCAGCAATAAAACAGTGATTTCCCTGTACTTTGTTCAAGGCTATGGAAATAGGCTTCAAGATGGTCGGAATACATTCTACATTTCTCCTTAGCCCAATGTTGAGAACTTTGGCTATGACAGTTCCATTTATTTTGTAACAATTTGTTCACAAATTGTCATCAGATTAGGCCATTTCTTAGTATATATTGCCCAAAACAGTTCATTGCTGAGTCCCGTCACACGTCTTGTGGGAGAGTTAGTTTGGTTCCTTCTACTTTCTTGAAGAGTAGTTGCTGCACAGTGGTTGATATGGAAGTATTTTGAAATTTCAACAACTTTAGCCTTTATTTCTGGAGCACTGAAGTCTTTGGCTCTGAGGTGCATCAAATGAGCATTGCAGTCATATGTTATTAGCTAGGGGCTTTCTTCACTTTTCTAGATTTCCTCTTATCTTTGATACATTTGCAGCATTGCCTATGATAAAGCTGTGTACTAGACATATGAATTTTTTTTCATTGTTCTTGTAACTATTCTGCTGCGTGTGCTTTCCTGATGTATCAATTGTTTCTATAAGGTAGACGGTCCCTTCTGTTGTCATACAAGCACATACTACTAAATCATTGTGGATATTGTGTACCATCAAGACTCAGGTTAACAGTTTTTCCCTCTAGACTTTTTGCACACTGTTCAATTTGTTTCTCATATACTTTATCCAACATTTTGCCTGCTATAGCTGCTCTTTTGGGTGGACTTTATCCTGGCTGTAATGACTGAACCATGTCAGTGAAGTGTACGTCCTCAACCATACGGAAAGGAGAATTTGTTGCATAAACAACCTGAGCAATTTTTTTTTATCAGTTACCTCTTCCTGTAATCTGCTGGTTCTTATTAAAACACATATCAGTGGTTGTTTTTTTGCTGCAGGTTATATACTATGTGACATACTTTTGACTGGAACACTGGTATCATTAGCAGATAACTTTGAAACTGGTAGACAGTGATGGTGATGTTGAAGATGGATTGTTAGAATCCTGTATGTTGATAATAGATCCTCCCAAACAAAAGTTAATGCAGCCACTACAGTACTGTTCATTTCGTATTACTCATTGCACTCAGTACTGTTTTAGAAGTGAAACTGTAAAAGGAAGATCTGCAATCTTCAGCCATTATTTTATATCACAACTGCATTAAAAATAGGATAGTTCCATAAAGTAACAACTATTTTTGCTCAAACATTTTTATGCGAATTCGAGTAGTTAAGAAGCCTACCCAAAAGATATGGATGGGGAGACGGACAGTCCTTAAGAACGAAGTATGAAATAAGGAAGTTTACTAACCTAGAGATCCTGCGTGTTCAGACATATTCTGTTTATCATCTTCAAAGCAGCTTCCTCCTCAGAAGGAGTACCTCTCATGAGGAGGCATCATTCAGGCAACGAGGCCTTACATTTCTTTGTTGCATTGTTTTCATTTTGCATACATGCCTGTCTTACTCGCAGGTAAAGGTACTTCATTAAAATATTCCCAGATAGGGTCTCTCTTATGGCCTGGCAAGCCTCCTGCTGCCATGATAGGTTTTCCCTTCTACCCTGCCATTTCTTCACTAAATCTCAAATTAATGGAGAGGCTATACTCAGAAACTTATCCCTCAAGACTTCTAGCATATTCTGCTCAAAATGTTTCTTTCTTGTTTCTACTGTCCCTCCTTCCTTGCATTTATCTCCAGACTCTTCCTCCTTGGCCAGAGCTATTCTACCCTCGTCAATCCTCTCTATTCATTTAACTTCTTGAAATGTTGCACTTTTAGAGAGAGGTAAGGGCTTGAGTCTGTGTACACAAACTTACAGAAAGACAAGAGGGCTGATGGGTAGGTAATCAGGTCTTGTTATCTCTCATCTCTATACACTGCTGTTCACAAGGATGTTATCTCTGGAGACACACATCCAGTTTGAAAACTGAAACTATGCACCACAAAAATGCTTAATGGGGTAGGCTGAGCACTGAGTCTCTTTGGGTATAGTAGCTTTCTTTAGTCTTTACTCATCTGTAGAGGAGCTTGTGGGACTCCCATAAGATTGGGCCCCTAATATAGTCCATGGCCTGTTGTGACATATTTATTAAACTTTTCTAAAAAGGTTATATGAGTATATTGTTTCAAGTAGTATATAGTGATATTATTAGTAAATATTTAGAAGCTATAATCTTGGAGCTTTAACGTATCATAAATTAAAACTATTTTCATATAGGTTTATTTTTTAGGGAAAGCATCTTAAAAATCCAATTAAACAGAAAAATCTATTCTAAATTTTAAAAATAAGATTTAAAAAATTTTTAATTTGTTTTTTATCTACCCTGGTTGCCAGCAGATTAAGGGATGTGATTGTACCCTCTGTTTAGCCCTGGTGGGGGCACATCTGGCATACTGTTTCCAGTTTTGGGCCCCCACTATAGAAAGGATGTAAACAAATTGGAGAGAATCCAGTGAAGGGCAGAGGAAATGGTTAGGGGGCTGGGGCACATGACTTCAGAGGAGAGGCTGAGGGAACCATGCTTATTTAGTCTGGAGAAGAGAAAGCTGAGGGGAAATTTAATAACAGCCTTCAACTACCTGTGGTGGTTCCACAGGGGAGGGAGCTAGACAGGACAAAGTGGTGGTAGATCAGTGGTGGCACATAACCAAACAAGGAACAATGGTCTCTAATAGGAAGGGAAGGTTAGGTTAGATATTAGGAAAAAACTTCCTCACCGTAGGGTAACAAAGGACTTGAACAGGTTACCCAGAGTAGTTGTGGAATCTCCATCCTTGGAGGTTTTTAAGCCCTAGCTAGACAAAGCTTTGTCTGGGATGATATAGTTGGGCATAGTCCTGCTTTGAGCAGGGGATTGGACTACATGAGGTCCCTTCTAAGCCTGATTTTCTATGATTCTGTTAAATGGTCATCTGAGGTATGTACCATTGCTATTTTCCAGGCATAACCCCTTTACTATTATGAAGGTGTTCAGAAGACCACTCCATAGTCATCCAGCAGCTGCTCAGCTGGTAGTCAAGACAAGATTTTACTATTCTCATTTGCATTGTTCTTGGAAGCCTCTGGGAAATTGTGGATGTGACGTATACTATTATTCCTACACACCTGTGCCCAAACTGTGGGATGGCATAGCAGAATTGGCTCTGGCAGTTTGGGGATTTAAGATGAAAAAGAGCTGTATGTTTGTGAGATACTGATGTGTTTCAGTAAAGACCGAATTTGAAGCACGTTATACATACTTCTGTCCATAACCTGTGGATGAGAGAATTAAAGAATTCTATTGAAGATCTGAAAAACACATGAGGCCTGATACATGAGGAGGTATATCATCATCAGCAATTCCTCGAAGCCAAGGATGATTGTCAAGGATGACTGTTTTTCATAATTGTTTTATTGGTGTGCTGACAAGACCGATACAGGAGCGACACACTCTTTTGCAACTCAGGCATGTATTTCCATATGGGATAGGTGGATCTGGATTCTTGTTTTGTTCCGCGATAAACTGTTTCTTCTGCTCCCACTTTTCTGTCTCCTTCTGTTGTCATGTAAGGTTTCAAAGTACTAAGATCTTTGCAGCAGACTCTTCCTCCATTTGGGGCAGTCCTGAGTGATAATTTCCTGTGAGTTGATGTCAATCTTGCATTTTTTCAAGTTGGCCTTGAGGACGTCCTTAAAGTGCATTCTCTGCCCTCCTCTTTAGCATATGCCTTGACTGATCTGAGACAATAAAACTTGTTATGGGAATCTGGAGTTGGACATCCAGGTGATGTGGCCAGCTCAGTGAAGTTAATGTTGGGTGATCCTTGCCTTGATACTCACTGTATTTGCTTGTGAGAGGACACTGATGTGGGTGTGTCTGTTTTCCCACTAGATCTGAAGGATCTTCCACAAGCAGCACTGATGATACTTCTCCAGAACCTT
>JAGPOW010001296.1:95272445-95290722 GCA_030014935.1 Caiman crocodilus
GTGTTGCACCTAGGGAGGAAAAATGTCCAGCACACCTACTGCCTAGGAAATGACCTGCTGGGTGGCACGGAAGTGGAAAGGGACCTTGAAGTCCTAGTGAACTCCAAGATGAACATGAGTCGGCAGTGTGACGAAGCCATCAGAAAAGCCAATGGCACTTTATCATGCATCAGCAGATGCATGATGAATAGATCTGAGGAAGTGATACTTCCCCTCTATTGGGCACTGGTCAGACCACAGTTGGAGTACTGCATGCAATTCTGGGCGCCGCACGTCAAGAGGGATGTGGATAACCTGGAGAGAGTCCAGAGAATGGTCACTCGTATGGTTTAAGGGCTTGCAGACCAAGCCCTATGACGAGAAACTATAGAACCTGGACCTTTTCAGCCTCCGCAAAAGAAGGTTGAGAGACAACCTTTTGACTGCCTATAAGTTCATCATGGGGGCGCAGAAGGGAATGGGTGAGGTTTTATTCAACAAGGCACTCCTGGGGTTACAAGAAATAATGACCACAAGCTAGCAGAGAGCAGATTTAGATTGGACATTAGGAAGAACTTCTTCACAGAGTAGCCAAGTTCTGGAACAGGCTCCCAAGGGAGGTGGTGCTCTCCCTTACCCTGGGGGTCTTCAAGAGGAGGTTAGATAGGCATCTAGCTGGGGTTATCTAGACCCAGCACTCTTTCCTGCCTATGCAGGGGGTCGGACTCAATGATCTATTGAGGTTCCTTCTGACCCTAACATCTGTGAATCAGTAATCATGCTAACTTAAAACCAGAGACAGCCCGAGTAGAGTGCAGGGTTCAGGGCAAATCAGCCTGTGCAAGTCCATGCCCTCGGACATGAGGCAGCCAGTGGTGGATTTGGTGACGGTGGGGTGCCAATTGGCTGGACACGCCAGATATGGCAATAGGTGTGGAATGGCTGGATGTGAAGCTAACAGCAGTATGGAGTCACTGTGGCTGCTCACCTGTCTCTATGGGGCCCACCAAAGCATGGGGCCCGGGGCAGTCGCCCTGTTTTATTGCCCCCAGGGACAGCACTGTTTAAAACTTTTAATGCTTTCCAGGTTATTGGAAAATGTATACTATAGACAGAAAGTGGTAGTCTGATGGCATAAAAGATCTTGAAGAGGGAGAATGGCAGTATGGAAAAGTTACTATTTTCTCATTTCCTTGTACAAGTTCAAGTGCTTGGACCTTTCTAATTAATTTTCGAAATGCCACATGGTGGGATTTGTAGTATTCCACAGTGGCTTGCAAGCTGTTCCTTCAGGATGTTGCTTCTGCTGAAGCTTTTTCTAGTGTTTAGTAAGGGTGCAAAGTGATCCCAGGTGGCTTCCTTAAATTCTTAGGCAGGAGTTTCTTTGCCTAAGAATAGATAAGATAATACTAAAATAAAAAATTCCCAATAGGATGGAGACGATTAGAAAGCACTAATGCTTAATTTCTTGACAATGAAATTTAACCTGGAAGCATACAAAGAAAAGTATTGGAAGGAAGGATTTTAAGGCATTTATAACTAGTCTAGGCAAATACAAGAAAATGTAATATAGGAAATAATCTTGCAATATCAGAATAGGGTACATGAGCTAGTATGTCTTCTTTATATAAGTTTTCTATGATTTTATTAATTGTAAGCATTTGTAGATAATTCTTTTCTCTTTTGAATCAGATTTTTTAAAGAAGAAACATACCCAGCACTAGTGATCCTACCTTTTATATCTTAGGACTTGTCTGTACAGGCAGATAAATGCACAATGGGATTTAATGCATGATCCACACAATTGTGCCTCCTCCTGTGTTACATGTGCATGGACAGGAAGTGTGATTATGGGTCCTGAATTAGATACCATTCTGCTTTATTTCTGGTGTAGGTGGAGCCCAATCCCAGGCTCCCTCTGCACTGGCAAGAAGCAAGCACCTGCTGCTGGAAGGCCCCTCTACTGAGGGGGCTCCCAATCACAGGGTCACCCCATGTACCCCCAGAACTGGGGGATCTTGGGTACTGTGATCCCCCAGCCTTGTGGGTGCCTGACCCCCATGGGGTTCAGGGATCATGGCTGCCATGACCTCCCAGCCTTAGGGAATGCCTGGAACTCCAAGGGTTGGGTGATCTTGGCAGCCATGATTCCTGAGTCCCAGGGGTTTTACACCCCCACAGGGAAGCAACACCCCACTGGCTGCTGGGTCCCAGCATACAGCAGCCACTGCTGTGGGACTCTTGGGCCATTGCTGCCAGGATTGAAAATGACAGCTGCTAGGGCTGAGAGTCCCCTCAGCTGTGCATAGCGTACCATTGTTGCTAGGAGCCCCATTAGTTTAATGGGGCTCCCAGGCACAGGAGAGACTCTGCCATTAGCTATAAAGTTAGTTTATATTTTCTAGGTCTAATTTCATAGCTGGTTGGAGCTTTTTATTGCATGATAGGTACTTTGCATGTGTAGCTTGTCTCCAGGTAATTGTACTATTAACCAGTCAATTGCATGATAACTGTAACATGTAGAGGGGGCCTTCGTTCTAGATACCTTGTTCTTGACAGGCAAGGATATTTTTAGCGATATCTTTTATTGAACCAATTGTAGAGTTGAGAGAGATGTTAGATAAGATTTCTGGCAAAAAAAAAAAAATGTTCTTCTCCAGTTCCAGGAGGGAAGCACAGAGAGCTTAAGTTAAATAAGATTTAAAGAAAAAACCTGTCAATTCAAGGGAGTTGGAATTTGTGATTTGAACGTAAATAAATAATATGACAACATACTGGAACATTATTTTCTAGTGTTTTTTCTATTATTAATTCATTTCAGAGGAATAAATGTTTATACAGACTGGGGTCAGTTATACTTTTGAATTTACATTAACAGAACAGAATTTGGCAAATAGGTATTTTCAGAATTCTAGAAACCTGTTCCAAAAATGTGTGTGTGTGTGTTTGGGAGGTGGGGGGCAGTGTTTTCATTTTGTACGGTTAAACTGAATATAACACATTCTATTTTAAGTGTTCTTAGTGATTGTGCTATACTTTCTGTGAATTTTACAAATAAGATGTTATGTTTTGAATATGCTTTAGGGTTCTGTAGTTTGTATAATGTTCTATTTTCAACAGCAAAAGCATGTCAAGGTGACCTCTGTGGGTGGTTAATATTTTCTGGAATTTATTCCTCAAGCATGAAATTATGCAAAACTGGAGAGTGTTGTGGTCTGTCTATATATGTGTTTGCATAGGTGTATATGTGTGTATGTACAAATTGTGTGTGTGTGTGTGTGTGTGTGTGTGTGTATATACACACACACACACACATACACACACACATACACACATATATTAGCAAAAGAAAGAACGTATACTATTTTTTTGTGATGGTGAAAGTTTGTAAAAGATGTAAACTCTCTCATCTTGTGTCTGTGGTTATACAGGTAAGAAATTACTATGATATTACTGCGGTCACTGTTTGACTGGTCAGTGTGACAGAGTATTTCAGAATGAAATCAAATACACGGAAGATCTATAGCAATATTTAAGAAACCTGTTTAAAACTACTGAATTTCTGTATGTTAGTAAGGAAACAAATGGAAGAAGTGACAATACTCTTGATCTGCACGACATATTTGAGGTGCTATTTTTCTGCTTTTGTAAATGAAATTGGCTTTTAACTGCAGGTTTTGCAGGTATAAATAGCAGAAGAAATGGTAGTGAAAAGATTTTTCCTGTTCTTTTATATGCAAACCGTGTAGGTTTTAGCTTCACTTGTAGGTTTACGAACATAGGACTGCAAGGGGCCTCCAGGGCTAGAGATGCACAGATATATCAGTCCATATCATATTGGCACTGACAAATAATAATTGATATTATTAGCAATCAGCCCTTTTTGGCCAATGTGGCTGATAACGTCACTGATAAATGCCAGCTGCACCATGCACACAGTCAGAAGTGCATCCTGGCAGCTTGGAGAGCAGCATCTGGTGGGGAAGCCTGGGGGAAGTGGGGGGCATGGGGAAGGAAGGGGTGTGGAGGTGCAGATTGGGGTCTCCAAAATGAGAGAGGGAGTGGGGCAGGGACAGGTGCTGGCCAGCTGGGGCAAGACAGGACATGGGATATAGCTGTGGGTGGCTTGTCTGAGGGGTAAGGTGGACAGCTCACCACTGCATGCACCCCCAAGTGGGAAGCATGGGGAGCACGTGCCCCCCAGATTTGTGCATGGGGTAAGGGTGGCTGCCTGTTGTTGGCCTCTTCTTGGTGGGGGGGGAGGCCTGGGCCACGGTTTTGCTTGAAGTGGCAGGGTCAGCGCAGGTGGTGGCAGTGCTAGGAGGGGGGCTACAGGTCCGCTATGGTGAATTTTGGGGTGGCTGTAGCCCACCCAATCCCCCTTCCAGCACCACTGTTGCCTGCCCTGTCCCCACCCATTCTGAGAGCAGCCCTGCCCCTCCCCCCGACTGGGAAGAGGCCAGCACAGCTCTGGCCCCAAGCCCATAGTGTGCAACCTGCCTTTGCCCTGCACACGAATCGAGAGGGTATATGCCCCCCATGGCTCCCCTGGGGGTGTATGCAGAGGTGGGAGTCGCCCTCCTGCCTCCCCCTGGATGAGCCATCCAGGCTCTGTCCTGCACCCTGCCCAAGCTGGGCAGCCCCTGCCCCAGCCACACTCCCTCCCTCACCATGGGGGTGTGGAGTTCCCCCTACCCCACCTCTTACCCGCCACAGACTTACTGGCCGCAAGCTGTCAGGTTGCATATTGGCAATCAGATCGGTATTAGCTGAGGTGGCTGGTTAATAATTGGCCATTAGTATTGGCCAAAAAATCTTTATTAGTGCACCTCTATCCTGGGCCACTGAGTTCAGTGCATCACTCCCGTCTTGTGCCCATGGTTATAAATGGGAAGAAATTATTATGATATATTGGAATCTGTGAGTAACAGCGCAATGTAAAAGCTACATGTGTAATGGAGCATTTCAAAATGTATTGGTCAGATACATAGTAGATCCATAGAATTTTTAAGAAACCTTTTTTGTCTATGTCTGCAAGGAGTCATTTATGCAAGGAATCTCCAAAACTATTGCACCAACCCATACACCGACCTGTACCCAATACCAAAACAGCAAGTCATCCCATAACATACTGTGGGAAAAGCAGAGAGTAAAAGGGCCTTTGCCCCCACTCTTTTCCCCACCTCTCAGTTATAGGAAACTAGTTTGTTAATATATGGCTGCTTGCAGATCTTAAAAAACAAGAACCTGCGCTTTACTTTCAACTTGGTGTGCTCCTGTGTCAAGCCTAGAGCATGCTTAGAAGAGGCACCGTGTTAGTTGAATCTGGCTCACCTAACATATGTATAAATCAGGCACTTTAGTGGGGCTTTTTTGGCACTTCTATCTAAAGCTCATTCAATTAGCTATTGGATAAGTGACAGAAAGCACCGCTGAAGCACACAATATATACAGACGCTACGGAGCCAGCTTGAAGTAACACTCTGCTTCTTTCAGGAAAGCACGTTTGTTGGGGTTTTTTTGTCTTTTTTATTTATGTCTGCAAACAGCCTATATGTTCAAAAAATCCTAGGAGAAGGACAAGGCTCCATGCAGCAGAGGAAGGCAACCCCCTGCATTCCATGCCCATATGACGTAGTGAAAAGCTTTCATTTCTGATGCAAATTTGGTAATTAGTATGATTCTGAGGATCATCTCATCCTAGTTAACCCAGGCTTTCCTGTGGCCAACACCCTAGTGCCTCGGTGCAAGGTGAAAAAATCTCTAGCATTCATGAAGGGAAAATAATTCCTTCCTGATCCCCACCAGTGACCAGAAAAGTACCCAGGTCCTGGAATCAGGTTCCTGTTATACTACAAGAAAGGGCCTGGAGTTACCAGGTTCCTATTTTACTACAAGAGAGTTCTCTCTATGGTTTAGTACAAGGATTGCAAAATGATTCCACATATCACACACACAAGACACATCTAGTCATGCAGTTAATGACTATATATACATATATCATGCCAGAGTTTATTGCTCATGGGCACTGCGCTTCCATACTCACCCAGTACTGCATCAAATTGAACCAGGTCAGAACAAACTTGGCAGGCAGGATGTCTGTGAGGGTCAACTTGCCAACCCAGGGCTGCTTCAGCCTGACTCAGCGTGTTCTGGATGGGCTGACTGGGGCATGAGGGTGCTCATTCCCTAGCCAGCTGCATCAGTGTCTACACGAGCATTGCTGTGCACTAAAAAATGCTTTCATAGGCTAGTACTTGTTTTTACCCAATACAAAAACAGCAAGTACTGGTGGAGTTAGTTTATTGTAGCCTAATAGGGCTGTATATGTCGATGTGGAGATTTTACTGTAGAGCTAATTAGTCTTGTGTAAATGTAAATGTCTTGTGTAGACACACCCAGATTTTAGTTAGATTCCCTTGTCCTATCATACCCTGCCCTTCCATAAGCTTATTCAGTTCATTCGTATAGCAATTCATAGTCTTTATCCCTCACCTTCTTTCCTTGGGAGACCATTCCAAAATTTCACACCCCGATAGAAATTTTTTTCTAATTTCTGCTCTAAATTTATCTGCAAGGTTTTGAGCCTGTGCTGCTGGTGCTTTTTTTTTTTTAGAAATCTCTTCTTTCTTCCTAGTATTTACTTCTCAAATGTACTTGTAAAAAGTAAAAATACCCTGCCTTACTCTCCCTTTTGCTAACTTAAACAAGATACGCTTCTTAAGAGAAGATCTCAATTCTCTCTCTCTCTTTTTATGTTTATGGTAGTGTACAAGTAATGTTGTAGCCATGATGGTCCAGAAAATATGCAAGAATTTCTTAGGGTGATAGGTTTTACTAGCTAATTGTGTGTGAGGAATGGCAGGGGCAGAGCATGCAGGGATGGAGCTCCATGCCCCTCCCCTGTCCAGGCCTGCTCCCCCTTTACCTCCTGCTGCTTGGGGTGTGGGCCCCCTTCCCCTTCCCCCACTGCAGCGGCGGTAGGTGGGGAGGAGTGGGCCTAGGCCAGATGCAGGGGAGGACCATCCTGCCATGAAGGGGGAAGCAGTGGGCCCAGGCCAACCTGTCAGCAGTGGGGGAATGGGGGGAGTGGGCTTGAGGCTAAGAGCAGGGAGGACAGAGGGTGGGGGAGGAGTAGGTCCAGGCCCAATGTGGGGCGAAGGCCCAAGCCTAATCTGTGGGAGAAGCTGGCCCACTGCGGCAGTGGGGGGTAGGGAAGCAATGGGCCTGGCCCAATGTGGCAGCAGCTGGGGGAGGGGAGGAGTGAGCCTCTTCCCCCAAAACTCAGGCCTGGGCCCACTCCTTGCCAACCCCCTCCTCCCCCTGTTGGCTCCAAGCCTGCTCCTCCGATTCCTCTGCCACTGCCAGGTCAGCCCAGGCCTGCTGCTCCACCTGTTGTAGCAGGTCAGCTTCTCCCCTGGCTCACGCTCAGTCCTCCTCCCCTCACCCCCCATGTAGGGCCCGGGACCACTCCTCTCTTCCCCCCACCACTGCCATTGCAGTGCTGATCACTATTCCGCTAACCCACTTTGGGCCTGCTCCTCTCCCTACTGCCACTACATCGTCCCACGTTGGACCTTACAGGCAACGATAGAAGGGAGGAGGGGCGGGCCGAGGCCAGAACCATAGTTTTGCCACCTCCACAGCATCCCTACTCCCCTCCCCTCCCATGCCACTGCTATCACCTGCAAGGAGTAAGTGGGGGGGGGTGAGGTCAGCTGCAGTGGCCTCCCCGCCCCCCCCGTCCATCCTTACCACCTGCAGGGAGCAGGGTAGGGGGGTTAGGCTGCTCTGTTATCCCCCACCCCTCTCCATTCCCTGTGTCCCCACCATCATGGTGGCACTCCACTATCTGCCAGCTCTTGTTGGAACATATGTACTCACTCTGATTGGCTGTTTGTCAGCCAATCAGAAAGTGAATAAAGCATTACAGGCAGGCAGGCAGGCAGGCAGACTTAGGCTTTTATAACATTAGAATTGGACCAACTGTATAGTCAAGATAAAGTTAGACAAGCTTTTTAATGCAAGACATTCTTAGTTGGATCCTCTTTTTTCAAATTTTTTCCAGGTTAAATTAATGTTATTTAATGTTGGTGACCAGAAATGTACACAGTAATCTTGATGGGGTCTTACCATCAAGAAGAATGACAATTACTAGTACCTCCTTGTCTCTACTACTTATACCATACCCAGCCTAGGATTTTGCGACTCTTGAGGCTGGATTCCAGGTGGCGAGTGGAAGCCTCGAGCCCAACTGCACACCAAGTGAGACAGACCCAGCGCCGGTGTCCACTCAGGTGTGCTGTGGATCCTGGGTAAGGCTTCGCGGGTAAGACTCTGCGAAGGGGGAGAGGAGTGAGAGCCCGGAGACAGGTTTGAATTAAGCAAAAGAAAGTTTACTTACAACTATGGTGAATCAACTATATACAGCATTAACTATATACAGTTTGGAGAGGCGTGGATACAAGAGGTTTGGGAGGAGTTGTCGACACAGCAATCAATGTAATACCAGTCATGATGTGGTTGGTCAGTGCGGATCAGTGTAGAAATCGGTTGCGATATGCACAGGAATCGATCACGATGCCATTATCTCGCGGTGGCTGCAGCCAGTTCTTAGTGTACTGCAGTGCTTTTGTTAAGCAGCTCTCTGCTCGAGCTAGGCCTTCCCTGTACCCAGCTCAAATGCCTTATGAGGGGCGATATCCTTCCCTTTAGAAGGTGCGTACCTACGCTAATCCTGATTCCTCAGAGATACCCTGTAATCGTTAATACCAACTCCCTCCCTCCTCTCCAATCTTATCTTTCTTTCTCTCCCTCTGTTCTCTCTTCGCTTTCTCCTCATGCCCCACACCCTGAGGAGAATTTTACCCCTATTTATTAACTCTCTATCCTAGCTTCTAGAACTCCTCTAAGGACCCATCAATCATCCTTAGGTAGGTCAACTTAACCCTTTTTTCTCATACATTAAACACATCATGTGCAGGACAACAAGTTAACCCTAGAATGGCTCCCCAGAACCACTCCGCCACATGTTTACTCTAAGGTCTTGAGCATATCACTTAACTCTTATTAACATGAACATAGGTTAACTTCTTAAACACAACAGGTATAAAACAACAATCCCTATTAGTGGGCAACAATCTGGGACGGATCACATCTTTTCTACTGGGACAGATTTAATTTTTTTTCACAGCTGCTTCTCGCTGGCTGCTCTTAGCTATCCTTCGATTATCCAATAAACCATAACATTATCTCAGTTTACCTGTATAATAATCCTGTATAATATGCATTATAATTAATATTTTTGTATAATACTCTTGTATAATATAGATTAGTTACATAATCTATACCAGGGGAAATGAAGTCATTCATGATTACTCAGTTTCCACTGCTACTGAAATCTCTCAAGACCTTTTACATATCCCTGTCCAATTCCCTTTAGGGGCCTATAACCAGCTTTCAAATCAATCTCCCTAATGTCCTTTTTATTATTCCTTTTTAATGTGATATACCACATCTGCCTTCCTAAATTATATGTGGTGTAAGACATGGTATATTTGTTTCCTTTTTTCCAGTTGTCATTGAGTGTTTTCACCTACGTTTTTCAAAAGATTTGTCTCTGGCTTTTGGAGGCGCTGAAGGAATGGATGCTTCTAAATAGATGGTAGTTGGAATCGCTCAATGCCGTGACAAGTACTGTTCCAGGAACAAGAGTTGAAATTAAAAAAAGAAACACATTTTTCTTTTAATGAACACCAATTGCTACATATATATTTACACAACAGTGGAAGCAAGATGCATAGTCCATAATTCTCAGTAATCTTCAAAAGTTTTTAAAATGTTTTTGTGAAGAGTCTTTCTATTCAATGCAGGTAACTCTGAGAATAGAAATAAGGGAATTGAAATAAATATATTTCCTACTAATAATGTTTGCAGTCCAGATCTTAGAAATACTGCAGTAGGGAAAAGTAAAGTACTGCAAAGAATACAGATACCTGATGCAGAAAAATATCTCAATTCACATTGTATCCAGTATGAGTTTATTACAGTTGAACAGTGTAAAACATCTTATCCTACTACTTCTGATCCTTTTCACATGCAATGTTATAAAGGTACCCTAGGAGCCCCCTAGTTAAAGCTGCACTAAAATAAGTACTTATTGTGGATTAAAATACATGGTTTACACTTGAATGACTGAATTGTGTTTCTTAAAAGAGAGAGTGTGGAGTTTGTCATAATAAGTTTTTGTCAAAGATTTGCTGACTTTGGTAGAGCAAACAATAAAAATAAGCCCTTTTTGAATTTTTTCCTTGTAATTCACCCAGCCTTGGATCAGCATGGACTGTGTGATCTAGCCAGAATATGACAATATAAAGAAAGGTATATCAATAAAAATTCTGTATTTTCTCAGTAATTGTGAAGACCAAGAAAGGATATGAGGCATATATATCTGCCCAAGTAGGGCAGATATTTATGAACTGACCAATAGAAAGGATAAATATGTGATGCAGAATTTCACCCTAAAGAGGTAGTTCATAAGGTCAGGGAAAAATTATGAAATAAGATGAAAGAAGGATGTAGTATTTTAGATAAGCATCTAGAGGCTTCTCTGAACAGTTACCTCTTACTGTAATTGTTCAGTAGTGAAGACTCCTGGAAAAACAGGGCAAAGACTGCTAGATTTAGTCAAACCTTGGGAAGATGTAAGAGTATGTAGAGTTATTCAGAGGCAAAGTATTTTCCCTTCCTTGCAAATTGATGGTTTTGTTATATTTCTAATACATTATTTGGATCTCAAGAAAGTGTATTTGCTAATATTTTTAATATTAGAATTTAAGAGTTAAACTTTACTCAAGTCAAGCAGAGAGCCTCATTGCAGGCAATAGAATTGACAGAACTCTGCTTCAATTAAGCAAGCAGGATTTGACCCACCTTCATAGTATCATAGTATCTAGGGTCAGAAGGGGCCTAGAGCAGGCCATCTAGTCTAACCCCCCGCCAATGGCAGGAACGAGTGCCAGGGTCACCGGACCCCAGCCAAGTATCTATCCAATCTACTCTTAAAGATGCCCAAGGTAGGAGCAAGAACAACTTCCCTAGGAAGCCGGTTCCTTATTTGTTATACTTTGACCATGAAACAGATATTACATATGTAATGCTACAAACATGTTTGTGTTCTACAAAAAACTATTGCAGAGATGTGGAACACAAAATTGGTAGATTTGTCACATAAATGCTCCTCTTTTAGAGAAGAATGATTTTTTGTACCAGGATGCTTTGTGTGGTACAGCGTGTCTCTCCATGTAGTTGCATGAAACACTGTGAGAGTCCCTCAGCAGCTCACAGTCCTTCATTCTTCTGCAGCACCCCTCCAAGGGACAGGGAGGGAGAAAAATGGCTCTGTGATAGCTTGCCTTGGCAAGCAGTTAGAAAGCCTTGCTGCCATGCTGAAGCAAGAGAGCCCACAAGAGCCATGTCCCTGTGGCAATGCCACTGCAAGAACACGAGCTATTGCTGGTCCTCTTACAGCAGCTGTGGCACCAGTGGGCACAGCTGCCCTCCCTGCTACTCTGAGAGGAGAGAAAGGGAGGGGCTGTTTGACATCTACTCCTGGAACAGTGGTTGTTAAAGACAGTCTGTCCTCTTCCCTGCCAGGACTTGATGGATGCTGTCAAGTACCATTGGCTGCCTGTAGGGGAGGAAGGGTGGAGAGCATGCCCCCTCTTCTTGAAGGTGGCTACAGGCTATGTTTGCAATTGCATCTGTCACTCACAGTTCTGGTTCACTGGCAGGGGTGTTGGGACCACAGAGCGTTCCCTAAAGACCCCTTCTCACCACGTATCTGGGGATTTCCCCTCTGTTCAGGCTGCTTCCCACTAATGCCCTTGTCTTCTCCAAAAATAGGGTTTGGGGGAGCAAACTAAAGCGGATTGGAAGAGTCCAGAGTCTGGAATCTATAAAATGCTTCACAGAAGCTGAGCATATATAGGATTTTGAAAAATGCTTAGGTTTGGTTTAAATCTTTTCCATTTAACTCCATGGGAGTTTTTCCACTGATTTCTCTGGGTGCAGAGTTAGGCCAATTATAGGCTTTCTTGAAAATGGCATTCTTAAAAGCCTTGTTATATATTGCACTTTGAACTGCTCAAATTTTGATAGGTGTTAGTGCTAGCTCAAGTTTGGAGCATTCGCATCTTAGGGCTAAAAACCTGCTTTGGCTTTTTAACAGCTGTGACACACCACTAGAGGGCTGGCAAGCAGGCTTCTGACTAGGAGCTACAGTTGTGAGTTGCCACTACAGGACTGGTGAACAAGGACAGGCATCTATCCCTACTCTAGGTGTGGGGGGTATGTGAAAGAGACAATGGGGTCAGGGGCATGATCATGAAGTTGGAAGATGGAAAGTTAATGGGAAGGTAAAGAAATGAGAGGTGGAAAGGAAGTGGTGGTGGGAGAAGGGTGGTGAAATATAAAGTCAGCCAGCCACTGAAGGATACAAAAAAAAAAAAAAAAGAAATCAAGAGGAAGTAAATTAGAGCAGATCTCATGTTTTAATAAATTGTGATTTAGGACTGGGGTGGTTGGGAGGTGGGAGTGGTGAGGGGGGCACTTTTGGGAGAGCTATTTCCCCTGTCCTGAGAAGGAAACCACAGCTCATGGGGACCTGATCTGATACCCTCTCTTGCTCCCCGCCAACCCCTCTAGACCTCACTCCTGGGCCTGTCCATGCTCCATGACCTGGCTACCTGGCATATGCTCTGTAGGCTGTTTGCATAGCGTTGCACCCGTGGAGGCAGAAGATCCCACCCCTGGGGTGGGCAGGAAAGTTTGCTTGGTGCCAGTGCTGCTCCCTGGTTAGTAGAGTTCGGGAGGTAGAACAACTGTCCACACAGAACGGGGGGGGACTGCATCTTGGGATGCTGAAGGACTGCAACCTGGGTGGCTCATCTGTGGGGAGTGGCTACACATTAATGGAACATTAATTTAGAGGGGGTTTTTTATTGAAGAAAGTAGAGAGAGAAAAGGGAGCCATTTTTTTTTTTTTTAAAAGATGAACCATGTCAAATTTAGAAAAGGTTACTATGAATATATTATCATGTTCCTGGAGAAATATTCAGGTTACAGATGGTTTCAAGTATTTGTTTTCTATATTGTAGGTTTGAAAGGAAGGTTAGTCTCCATGGAGGAAGCATCTGGTGGTTCCAGGCTTCAGGAGCTCTGTTGGTCTTCTGTGAGGTGCAGAAGACATTCTTTTTCTTCATCTTGAATGCTTTATTTGGCGTCTATATTTTTTTTTGAGTCCTTTTGAGGCCCTGGATATTTCTTACATCCAGAAGTGGGAGTTTAGCTGGGGTGCAGAGGTATTCCTTAATGGTATTTAGAAGCCTTTAAGGGGCTTGGCTGTTTCATTCAGGATCAGATTGCCAGATTGGGAGAAGGGAATTTCTGGTCATATTTTTGCCTTCTAGGGTAGCATGGGGTTGTCTGAGTGTGTATTAACCTAAAAAATTCCTCTACATTGGACAGACAGGGTCTTGGTGGTGTCTGTGTCTCATGTTTTTAACCTGTGGCACCCATTTATGATAGTGTGCCTTTTGGCTGTGATATATGAGAGAGTTTGGACGATCTTGTAGACCTGTTAGTCAAATGATTGTCTATAAAAGCAAGCACTGGACTTAGTAACTCAGTCCATTCCAGTCCTGTGTTTCAGTGCTTCTAAATAGTAACAATTTATGGTAAAATTAATACTGTGATATTGTTGTTGATTTCAGAGGGGAAAAATGTGTAATAAACAATTGGGATGCATCTGTTTTGTTTACCCTTTGGTCTTTGGGGGTGTGGGCAAGGACTACAAACATCTATAGAAGTACTTGAGTAGTTAAGGTGAGGGGAAATAGCTGCTTCTTATTGCGATGAATGTCACTCCAGTGAATGTGAAATGATATAGAGACTTTCAGGGAATACAGGGATTTGTCTACTCAGCCAAAATATGCTCTAACAAAATAGTTGAAAGATATCATGTTACCATAGTTACATTAGCATTATAGTTTAGTGATGAAAAAATCTCTACTTCTTTCGTGCAAGGAGCAACCTTTGTTTATGGTACACTGAGACCTGGAAACGCAAGCTTACTTCATTTAAAAAAATATTAAATGGTGAATTTATTTAGAACTATGTGAGAGTTTATGTGCTTGTGATAGGTCCAATTTTGAAAAAAGGTCCTTTTCTGTTTGTAAGAACTTAAGGAACTTTTCAGATGCTTCAGACATAAATGGAATAATGGCAGTGTGTGGACATTGCTGGTAGACATTTATGGCAATGAAAACCCCCACTTAGGCTCTAGATCAGGCACATGTGCACAGGACAACATCCAGTCAGCTATAAGAAATAAACATTTGACTGTGCTGCAGGAGGCAAAGCAAATGGTCTTGTCAAAGGGAACTAGTCATGTCAGCCATTTTTTTTTTCAAGTGAACATCTTACTGGCTATGCTTTCCTTCACTATACTTTTTTCAGTTATCCTTCTTTTTTCTTTTAATGTATGCTAATATTTGAAAGGCAAAAATGTGCATCCTAGCCTATTAATACTTGACTGCATTTATTTGTACATTGAATTTGTACACTGTTCTGAGGTTTTTGCATGAAGGCCATTTTATTAATGTAAATTTGATTGATTGATTGATTGATGATTGATTGATAGAAAAGTCACAAAATGATCGTAAAAATAGGAAAATGTAATGTGCAAAATTAATGCAGAAATGAGAATCTGCATAAATGGCTAGATTAACTTTTGCCCCTCATTTTGTTCAAAAGTTATTTCTTTTTATTCATTAAGCAGGCTAAATTCATCCTGCATAAAACACTTCTTTATGAATAAGCAGTTTGTGTGTATACATATATATATATATATATATATATATATATTAACTCAAAGATATGTGGTTTGATCTCACTTTTTTGGCTTCTGGTATGGATGCTAAATCAGTAGTATTGGAGGGCATGTTGTGACAATATGTAGTATTTTGTACATTTGGGGTCATTGAGAAGGTTATGATTAATACTTAAAGTTGCTTCCCTTTGCATTTACCCGAAAAATTACACTTCATTAAATGGTTACTTGGGCTAAGTACAGGCAGTCAAAAAGCATGAGGCTGAATCAATTCAGTCTCTGCAGGTTAGTCTAAAATGCAGAGATTAAACTGAGAAACAACTTGGGTACACATTTACCTCAGATTCAGGAAATGCAGCCACATGCCTGCAGTAGCTCAGGCCAGAAGCCAGCGGGCACTAGAGCACAGCTGTCAGGCAGGTAGCCAGCATGGGCTTTGTGTTGGCTTCCTCTTTCTGCTGCCCCTGAGATCTCTGGGATTTGCAGTCCAGACTCACAGCAGCAGGACACTGAAGAGTTGCCCAACACTTCCTCTTCCTACTTTCAGGTGCAGGCAGGGGCTGCTTCCATGTGTCTCTGGGATTTGTAGTCCACAGTTGCAGCCAGTAGCAAGTTTGAGCAGGGGAAAGGGTGTTTAACTCCTTGCCCCTTGACCCAGACCCCAGCTCGGGTTTGCCCGGAGGTGGGAGAAGGGGGGCAGCAGTCCCTGCCTCCTTGCTCCGTGCTCCTTCCCTCCACTCCCCAACTCTTCTCTGGTGGAGCAGACAGCATAGCCCAGCATTTAACAGTGTTAAATGAAGTGTAATTCTTGAATTATCATGTTGAACGGTTCCATAGAACATCTGGCACATTTTAAGCTTGCAGCAAGTATATTTGGAAAAGGTAACAAATTTGAGAAGAAAGGTGAACCATGTCATTCGGTTGTCTTTTTCTAAGGGTTATGTTGAAACACCAGTTCAGGTCCATTAACTGAACTAAGGAAAATGTGGCTATAAAACGGATATAGAATAACTATTAAAAAATTAAAAAGATTAAAAGGTCTTCTGCATTCATATTTAGAAAATAATTAGTTACTTTAGCTTAGTTTAAAGGTTCAGACTACTAAAAAGGAGAAATAATCTCTTGACTATGTTAGTAAAAAAAACCAAACAAACCCCCCGCTAAATCTCAATATTACTATGACAAAATGCATTCATATTTACTTAATTCTGTCTTAATCTTATTTCAAGATCTTATTATGTTAATCCAACACACTGAGGATCCCACGTCTAAGCCAAGAAAATAATAAAAATTTCTGTTGGAATAGGTGTGCACATTACAGGCTTGTTGTTTACGCTTTAGAAAAGTAAAGGACAAGTTATGAGCAACACAACAACACTTATTTTGAAGGAGCTGCCCACTGTGTGTGTGTGTGGCAAGGGGTTCATGGTGGATAGCAGCAGTATTACAGTATCATGCATTTTATCCCAGTCTCTTCTGGATCATTTGTTTGAAAGCATACCGCTTACCTCATCTGCACACCAGAGAGAGAAGGAGAGAGAGATGCTTACGTATAACTAGTTATTCTCTCTCAAAATCACTTAACCTGTATTCTTTTGTAGACAAAACAACCACCCCAAGCCAACATTCATTTGATATTCAACTGCCATGGTTCAATCACTTTTTCTTGTTACTGCTGGACTTGGTTGCCATTCTTTTTATTCACTTCCCAAACACCACTTTGACTCATTAGTTCTTTCCCTTCCTAGACTGCCCAAATTAATCAGATTTCTTTCTTCCTTGCCTCCCAGTAAAAGAATAATGATAAGCAAATGTAGATCAGAGTTGCACCCTGTTAATATCCCTGCTACATGACAGATGTAAAGAAACCACTGAGAGAAGTTGCTGAATTTTCTTTTTTCCTCAGTAAAGGCTAAAAGAAAATAACTGCAAATTCAATATAGCCAAAAATAAGGTATACAAATGGAGATGTCCAGGATAGTAGCTAGAGCCAAGGACCTGAACCTCCCTCTTTTGAAGAAACTCATCTTTAAACGCTTGTCTACATGTAGTTTCATTTGTGGGTGTGCAGACACTTTCTTCTAAAACTCTTGTCTTAGTGTCAGTATAGCAGGCCCTAATTTTGCCCCCCATTCTGCTCGGAACTTTGGGCATAGAGAACTGCACATCAGTTCATTTCAATCCTTGACCTGAGATGGAGATCTTTCTTATCTGTTGTTGCTTCAGGATTGTTTTCCATACATGGTCTTCCCATACATCTTCTTGTAGCCTTTGGGATTCTCACCAAGGTTTTCTTTTTTGTAGTCATGTGTGCAGAGAACTGGAGTTGACACTTAATCTGTCTGGTAAAGAGAGCCTCTTCTAAGCAGATATCTGACAGCACATTCACCTCCATGACATTCTTTCTCTCCATAGAGTTGTTGATGAATATTCAGAAATCAAATTGAATTCCTGTTCAGCTCCTAGAGTTCATAGGACCTGCCTTCTGCAGGATGATTTTTGTCTCACTTTGTCTCATCCTGCTAATTAAGGACAGCCTTATTGCTTTGGTGAGGACTTGTCTTTCTGTTCTAGGTCATGTGGCCTATGACACTTTTATATTGCCATGTACGTAGGGTTACTATATGGGAAAATGTGAAATATGAGACACTGTCCCTCCCCTCCAACCTCTGCTGCTGGCAGGCAGAGGTGGGGTACCACTAGTATTACTATTCAGGCAGCTAAGGAGTCTGACCTGTAAATGATCCACTGCTTTCTTCACAGGTAGGCAAGGCCCTACAAGAAGAGACTAAGGGACCTAGATCTCCTCAGCCTTCACAGGAGAAGGCTGAAGTGAACTTGTGGCTGCTTATAAATTCATCAGGAGAGGGCAGCAGGAAATAGGAGATGCTCTATTTACTAAGGCATCCCTTGGAGCAACTAGGAACAATGGCCACAAATTGACAGAGAGCAGATTTAGGTTGAATATTAGAAAGAATTTCTTCACAGTAAGAGTGGCCAGAATCTGGAATGGGCTTCCAAGGGAGGTGGTACTCTCCCCTACCTTGGGGGTCTTCAAGAGGAGACTGGACAAGAACCTAGATGGGGTCATCTGACCCCAGTGCTCTTTCATGTTCAAGGCAGGGGGTCGGGCTCAATGACCTACCAAGGTTTCTTCTGACCCTAACATCTATGAATCTAGTATGGTGGTACTGTCTCTCTCAACATTTTCATGCAACGTGAAGCTGCTGCGATCAGCAGGAAATAGGGCAGGCTCTTTTTTCCCGGGCACCACCAAGGGTAACTAGGACCAGTGGTCACAAGTTACTAGAGAGCAGGTTTAGGTTGGACATTAGGAGGCACTACTTCACAGTTAGGGTGGCTAGGATGTGGAACTGACTTCCTAGGGAAGTTGTTCTTGCTCCTACC
>JAGPOW010001296.1:95310002-95342809 GCA_030014935.1 Caiman crocodilus
AGGTTCCCAGTGTTCTCCTTCTTCAGGCTGGGCTGTCCTTGTGGGTGCCACATGGTTTGGTGGTCCACAGCTTCCCCTGCCCTCATCTTCCTCTCCCCCCGATGAGCCTAGTTTAAAGCCCGCCGGAGGAGATCCACCAGCCTAGAAGAAAACACACGCTTACCTCTGGGGGACAGGTGAAGCCCATCCCAACTGAGCATGTCCCTCGTCGTAATGTGTGGGTCATTGTTCAGAAAGCTGAAGCCTGCCTCGAGACACCACTGCCGAAGCCGCCAGTTGGTCTCTCTGATGCAGTTCTTGTGCCCTGTTCCGTGTCCGTTCACTGGTAGGATGGAAGAAAATACCACCTGTGCACCGAACTCCTTCAGCACGCTGCCCAGAGCACTGTAGTCCGCCATCAGGTGATCGGGGCTTCTCCTGGCTGCATCATTAGTACCCACATGGACTAGGACCATGGAGTAGTAATCGGTGGGCTTGATCCTGGCCTGGATTCCTTCCGTCACATCCCAAATCTTTGCTCCGGGCAGGCAGTAGACCTCTCGTGTTGAGGGGTCCTGGCTACAGATGGGCCCTTCCGTACCTCTCAGGATGGATTTGCCTATGACGAGCACTCATCACCTCCTCCTCTGGGTCCGCTTGGATCTCTTGACATGTTTGGAGCGTGGAGAATGTGTTGTTGCTTCCTGCCCAAGGGTTTCCTTCTCTCTTTCCATCTCCTTCAGGGTTGCCAGGGCCTCGTACCTGTTCTCCAGTCAGACTGGAGGAACTGGTACATGTTTGCTGCGAGCAGCTCCGGTCCTGAATGTGACCGTCTGCCACTCTGCTGTGGAGGGCATTCCCCAGGCTGCTTCTTCCTTATGTGCCTGGTCCTGCAGATAAAAGAAATAGCCATTGATTTCATACTCCACCTCCCTGATACCCCTCAGCCTGCTAACCTCCTCCCAGAGCTCCCTTACCTGGGCCTCCACAGCCCTATGATGGGCTCCTGCCAGACAGGTGTGGGGGCCCCAGTCTCTGCCCCCTGACTCTGCTGGGGATCCCCTCAGGTCAGGAGGTAGGGGGACATCAGCTCCCCCATGGGCTCGGTCTGGGTGGAGGCCTCAGACCAGCCCCGGGTAGGCTTGGCCCCCTGGGCAGAGGCCCTAACATCACTCCTTGTGAACACCATTCTATAAGCTGCTGTTTGTAGATCTGTCTGGTGTCTATGCCCTACCCTTACAGAAGTCTCTCTCCTGGCCCTTTCTGTCTGCCCGCTGGCATGAACACCTGCGCAAATGCCGGTGCGCTCTGTTCGTGCTGTGCGGCTCCCTACCAGCTCAGCTATATGGGACCCAGGGAGCTTGCCCTCCGGATCCAGCTCAGCTGTGCTGGGTCCCTCCTCCCGCTTACCTTCGGGGGATCAGCTGTTGCTGTCCCCGCTGCTGATTCCTCTGCTGCTGCCACTGCTGCTGCCGCCTTCAGTCAGTCAGTTGGTAAAGTTGGTAAAGGGGCACACTTGCATGCGGGACACACGTGTGCCTGGCTCCTCTCCTTCCTGCTGCTGGTTCCCGTGTCCTTCCCACTGCTGTTTCCCGAGTGCCTCAAAGAACAGAACAGATATTACATTTTTTTTTTCCCTATTCTTTACCAATTATTTAGGCTCTCCCTTAGGTGTCCATAATCTTCTTTTGGTGGTTGAGGTGACTGTCTTCCCTTGTGTCAGGAGTTCACAAATACTTATCATATTACAGGTATTTGCCCTTGAGGTATAGGTTGCACCATGTATTTGTCCCTCCTCAGGCCTATCTGGAAAAACCTAACCTTGCTGCTCTTCCTCGTCATATATGCCACTGTAGAGATTTCCAAGGATTCTCTGCTCTCCCAGATCTTTCTCCCTGTTCTTGGTGACAGGATTTTATGTACCAAGTTCCTCAAGTTTTAAATTCTTGATCAGTGTTTGACAGGGAGCCATTAAAAAAACTCCTAGTTAAGCATTGCTATTGTTTAACCTGAGGGAAAATAACAAATCTAAAGTGAGTATTTGTTTAGAATACTCCAGTGGAAGTTCTGATTAGTTCTTCTGTATTTTCCAAGTTTTTATAGACTATCTTCTGTAAGAAAAGGGCAGCAATATTTGACCTTTCCCACTTTTACAATCGTATCCAGAAACAGCCAAAAGAGGCACTGATAAACCAGGGCAGAGAATTGGGGACACTCTTTTTATGCATGTGTCTGGACTCAGTATGATCTAGGGAATATCTCTGCTTGGAAAACCAGAATCCCTAGGTGCCAGCAGCTGCCATGTGAATTTGAGAAAAACTGTAGAGAAAAGCCAGCCGGAGACTCTAGCTGGTAGGAGCAGATGCAGATGCAACCAAAGCAGGGACCTTCAGACACAGAAATATTTCTGCCATTTTGATTGGACTTTCTCTGCCCTATACTGATTAGCCATTTGCTCCAACCTTTTTTCCCTTACATTCTGTTTTCCTTAGCATCATTCCATGCTTGTGCCTCTTAACACACTCCTCCAGTTTATTTTCCATTTACCTTATACCCCTTTACCTGCTCCAGAACTAATCCCACCCCAATAGGAGAAGCGGCATTAACAGGAACTGTGATGCAGTTGCACTTTTCACTCTTTCTGTTTGTTATAACCAGGGACCCTGGTTTTCTCTGATTTAAAACAAATCCCCAATTTTCAGTTAAAGTAACCATAAATCCACATTTTTCCATGATTTAAATGAAACACCACTATGTGTATTCCTTTATTAGTGATGTTTCATTTAAATCATGGAAAAATGTGGATTTGGGGTTACTTTTTTTTTAAACCGAAGATTGGGGATTTTTTTTTTTAATTGGAGAAAACCAGGATCCCTGGTGATAACCCTTTCTGGCCTCTGTATCTGTCTTGCTGTTTAAATTATCAGCTTTTTTTTGGCAGGGACTGCTTCCTACTCTGTGTTTGTATAATACCTAAAACAATGAAACCTCATTCTTGGCTGTATTAAGCATTATTGATCATATTAAATATAGCTAGTTTCACTCTATTAATCCATAGGGTTTATGAGCGTCATGAGACGGGGTTCTGCCTTTATTTGATACAAAAATGTTTTATTAAATTGTATGAGAAAAAGAAAAAAAATAGTCCTTTTATATTTCCACCAACACTCATTGTCACATGAAAATCAAGAGTTAGCTACAGAATATAAGACTATCTGAATATGTTCTGTCAACAGAAAGATAGATAACGATAAACATTTTTCTTTGTCTTATCAGGCTGGTGATGCTGGAATTGATTTCATACACCTCTCCAGTTCAAGGCTGAAATTAGGAAGTCTTTTTTAAGGCCTGGAAGAGGTAGGTGAGTACAGTTAAAGCACTGCAAAGCTCAGTATGATGCTTATAGATTTCTTTTCTCCTACTAGCATTGCTCCTGCTTTGCCAGTGTCTGTTCAAAAAACTCATAATTGCTTTCTCTTGTTCCCTCAACATTTTAGTCTTTATGCAAATAATAACACAATTGAGCATAAGGAATTAGTAGTTATAGAAGCATCTCTCTTCACATCCTTTTCTCTTCTCCTTTTCTCAGCTTCTTCATCTGTGAAACTTAAGCAAAAAGGTAATCTAGGTTCATTTGGAATATTGAAGAGGTTTTGTGTACAATTAAGGGAAATTCAGTATAGCCAATGATATTTCAGCTGTACAAATAAGAGATGCTGCAATTACAAAAGCTAGAAAATGTGTAGTGGAAAACAGAACCAATCCTTTTTTTTTTCTGATACTTATGCCAAGAGGAAGTATAATATTTTATACTAGATACTTTGCCTAGGCACTGTATTTATTCAGTCTTTGCAAAGTAATGCTTAGTTTTGTTTTAAACAAAGACTATAGAAGTGTACTACATACCAACAAATGGTGCACTGATAATTGAAGAGAAATAAATAATTTTTATTTCAAAGTTTTTTTTCACTTGGACATTGAGAGACTAACATTGAGTTTGGTATATAGCAGCATTTCCCAACTGGTGTGTTGTCAGACATAACCAGGTATGCTGGGGGTCATGGCTCCTGGTGTGGTGGGGTTCCAGCCAGTGCTGCCACCACCACCCTGCACCACTACCACTCTGCGTCCATTTGCACCCCCCCCAGCTCTGCATCCAGCCATGTGCCACCCCCCCTTCCCCTCACCGCTCTGCATTCAGCCGGTCTGCCATGGGATGGGAGAGGCCATGTAAGTATGCTATGAAAAAAGTGCCATGTAAGTGTGGGATGAAAAAGGTTGGGAAACACTGGCATATATTTTCATTATACTAGCTGCTTTAGCAACATGATAGTTAAGCTGCCTTGCTCAAAAACATGTTTTTAAATTAAATGCATACTTGGTTTTAAATACTGATATATTTAAACTTGCAAGGATGAGATAAATTAATATAATGAATCCTAATGCTTAGATAGCCCAAGTTTATTGAAACAATAGTAATCTATACTCAGTTGGGAACACAAACCTTATCTTGAAATCCATGACTTTGAGTTCAGTTCTTCTCATTAAGAGCTCTGTGTGTGTTTGCATTTCAACATACCTGAGAGCTAGGATTCTTGGTTATTAGGGTGCTGGCCCTGGTCTTGAGAAACCTGCATTTAATATTCATGTCTACTTCGGAATACGTAGATGACATTGAGCTGGTCAGATAGGACCAGATTTAGGTATTTTAAAACTGCAGGTAGATGCCTGTAGGCTTTTCCTGTGTGCCAAACTCCCATTGATATCAGGGGTAACTGGGCACTAAGCATATCTGAAAATGCCACTAGGTACTTAATTGTATAACCAACTGGCAAGAGAATATTTATATCTGTCTTATTTACCTGCAAAATATGGGTGTTAGCATTTCCCTGCATCAGATAAGTTTTGTTTGAGGATAAATACATTAGACTGCGAGACGCATACTATTGTAGTACTGACCAGTATTGAAATCCATTTGCAAACATTCATTTCTAGCATGTGGAAGAATTTCATGGAAATTTCCATTGCTAGAAATAATTGCAGGAGAGGGAGGAATGCAGACATCTATTCTGCAACCTCCCCATCTTCCGTAATACTTGTGCCTTCCCCAGACTAAGGTGATCCACATCTGGAGAAAGCATGGGCTCCTCTAGACCTCCTGTTTCCAGAGGACTGGAACAACAGGGCAAAGCTCTGTGCCTGCTTCTCATGCTGGGAACTATGATGTGAGAAGCAAGTAGGGGACTTATAGCACTGATCCCTCTGCTTGGCTTAACCAGGCCTGTTGTTGTCATAGGGAATTATTTTTAATGTCTATTGTTGTTTTTTCAGTTGACTACATATTGTTGTAGACAGAGTAGAAGAAAGTAGAATCCATTGGGGATTATCCCAAGTGGGCAAATCATTTATAAATACCAGAATATCTCTAGCTGATTTCTGATGGAAGGGAGTCCATGCAATTTGAATCCATCTTGGGATAGGAACTTCTCTTACTCCCTTCCGCTTTGACAACCCATCCTGGAACTTCTGGTCCCACCAATCTATACCTTAACAACATACCATAATATAAACCAGGCCAAATTACTTTCATACAAATTTGTGTAGATACATGCAGGCATACCTTACCCCTCGCTCTCCATTGTGCAGTGTGTGACAGATGCTTCAGAATCATGGAATATTCAAAATGTGCTATATTTAAGGTTATAGATATTGTAAGTATTTTTGTGGGCTTGTTGGTTTAGAGGGTAAGATAGGGAATAGTTCCTGCAGGATCTAAAGGCACTTGGGGAGTAATTAATGTTGAAACAATACATGTAACATGTTTTCTGAAGTTTCAGCCTCCTGGGGAGGAAGCACAGATGATTTGACCTGGTTCAGAGGACTGAGAAAAGAAGAGGTTTAAAACTGCATAAAATGACAGCCCGGGGGTGGGGGGAGAGTAGAGGGGCAGGGGGAGGAAGAAGAGGAAAGAGAGACAATCCAAGAGCAGACAAATAAGAGATTGATCGGAGCTAGTCCCTGTGAGAGCTTCCATGTGGGAGGTGAACGGCCACCTGGCATGCTAGGTATGTGTATAAGTAGTTTTCCCATCTTTAATTTTTTTTTCCTGAAAGACTTCTGCTCTGAATTTATATTCCTCTGATTTGTGAGAACAAATTGGTTACAGAACAGTCTTCTCATTGTCAGAACTCTAGGTGATGTCAGGTCTCCTGAGATTATCGCAGTGAACCCCAGGGCTAGGGACAAAAGTTACACATAAACTGGTTTAAGTGATCAGAAACTGGTTTAAACCTGTAATAGAACATAAGTTCAGTGCACATAACCGAGTTTCAAAATGGTAGAAACTGGTTTGAGATAAACCTGGTTGAGTGTAGTATCAGACTTAAGTGATTGAGCTCAATCTGGTTTATGCAAATTCTGTCCCACACCCCTTCCTGGTTTAAGTTAAACCAGAGCTCCCCAGCAGCCCTGCATGCTCTCTGGGCTGTGCTCTCTGCTCCAGCTGGAGCAGGGACAGGCAGGGGCTGGGGCCTAGCCAGAAGTTAGATCCAGAAAGGAGCAGTATCCAGGGGGAACTATTTGGGTCCCTGTCTGGTGATTTTTGCCAGGCATTTAAGGTTGGTGAAGAAACAGGATTCATTGGAAATGGGAAGGAAATGCACAGCTCTGCTGTGGGAATGAAGACAAAGTCAAAATGTATGAAGTGTCATGGCTTCCCATAACTTGAAAACGATTTGGCAGTGAGAGGGACTGTGCTTAGTGGCTTCTACCATATAATTTTGTTTAGATGAGCTGTATTAACCTATCCTTGTGGTAGGTTTTTCCATCAGCATGTTTGTCCAATGTGGGCCACGTGTTTTACAGTCATGCTCAGTGTTGGCTGCATTTAATCAACTTCATATTGGTGTCCATTGTTTAGCACATGCTGGACAATCTATTTGATGAGATTTTCTTGTATGCAATTATACGATGAGGGGCTTTTCTTATAATACAAAGGCTCATCTTGTATTCAAGTAAGTGTGGCATATAGGGTTATGTAAATATGTAAAACTGGTGGTAAATGGAGGGAGAAATGGACCTATTTTGTAACTGTAGCCTTAATAGCCATGTTGGTCTGCATAAGGGTTTGGCTGGAGTGTAGGTAGCCAGGCCTGTGGTAGGCCACTAGGAGCAACCTGGGGATATGTGGGGGCACAGGTTACCGGAGCATCAGGTTGGGGTTAGGGTCTGGGTCAGCAGCATGGAGCGCATGGGGCCAAGTTCCAGGAGAGGTGAGACTGAGTGCCAGGACAGACTGAGGCAGTATAAGGGCATACCTGCAGCCTGAGTTTGCAAGTGTGTTTATATGGGGTGAGTGGTGCTTTTAAGTAGCCAATCCTATTTGCAGAGAACTGGGGCAGTCACATTAGCCAGAGAGCAGGGGCAGGTGTGATGTCTCAGGTACTTGGCCTAGCCAGGCATACCTGATCAGAGGCTCTGACCATCGGAGATGATGATGATGATGATGATGATGATGATGATTATTATTATTACTGACAGCATTTTACTATTGCCCAGAAATATCTAATATACACATATTGTATATTGAGACATAATGATGTGTTTTAATTTTTTTTTTCAAGCTAGAGTTTATGTTATGTAATGAAAGGAAGTTTAGAATACAAAGCAGATCATATTCTGTTTTCTAAATGATAATGGAAATTTCTCTGTATACCACCAGTCATGCGTGTGTCTGGGAGGTATACTTGTCATTACTATACTAATACTAGTCAGTTTCTCCATAGTTTGTCCCAGAACCTGGAAGACTGTTTGTTTATGGTAGGAATATATTTGTTGCATCTGCAGGCTGCAATTACAATTTGGTCAGCCAACAACAGCAGTTCCAGCAAAAAATACTAAGATATTTTTTCTGGAGATTTACCATGTTCTCTGCCACGTAATGCCAGAAATGCAGTAATACTGACTGATGTGCCTATAATAATTTGGCAGTATCACTTTATTGAATTCCAAATGTCTGGACTGTGAGGCAGTTCTACCACATATGGATGAAAGTAACTATTATTCTGTTTCTTCAACTGTTTCTCCCTTAATTTTGAGTTAAATACGATCTATAACAAATAGTTCTGTTTATGGAAAGCCAAATGTATTTGGCTTTTCTAGTAATAGGTCTTTGTTTCTTGCAGTAATGTAGAAGAGTTCAGAGTATTTTTCTTGGACTCAAGGAGGAAATAGTGATAAATTTAAAGTGCAAGTTCTTGTATACCTCAGACTTCTAGTTGAGTTCCTTTAGAGTGAAAAGTAGGATTCAGGGCTTGAAAATACTTGTAAAAGGATATCAGAAAGAAAGCATACTTAGGAGTAAAAATGAGGATAGTTAAAGATACTGCTTCTCTAGCCTTACAAGCAGTCAGTTAACGAAGTACACTTCCATTCCAGCTGAGAATTCTTGTAATTTAAATGAAAAGAGGGATGGAAAATTAAAAAAAAAAATCCTTTCTCCTGTCAGAAGAGAAACCAGGGAAGAGGATGGTTTTATACTTTTTCCATTTCTTTCTAATGGGACATATTCTTTTGACCTGTTAGAGGTAAAGGCTTAATTTTCAAGCCTGGACTTCCCTCTGCACAAACATGCGTGCTCCTGCAACGTGCAGTATGGGTGCATATTTGCACACTGTAAAATAAGCGACATTGAAATGCCAGAGAACTTGAGCTTCCTTTTGAAATGATCTCTCTCCGTTTTGTTCCACACTAGTCTGTACTCATGAGATGCCCTTTCAATTCTAATCTGTTAAGTCACTTTATTCTAATTCCTCTTGAACATTTTCTTCCAAGGCAGTAGTAATAATTTTAAGTGGTTAACTGAATTGTGAAGATGTGGTCTTGTAGCTGTATTAAATAATCTAGAAGATGTATTAAATAATTAGATGATCTTCTGGTACCCTCACTCTTTGTTATCCCGAGTCTTCTCATATCTGAATTTAGATTGTAAAATATTGTAATTGGTGCCTATACTTGTACATTTTATTTGTTCTTTAAAAGGCCTCATAGTATCAGTGCAATTTTTTCATGCTGGACTGTGGTGTAATATAAAAACAACTCTGAAAGGACTCTAGGAACTGCTTTTTCATCCATGAGTAGACTTCTCGGTCTGACTTTTAGCACTCTTTTGGGTGAATGGCTCACCGGGTGGCTTCCTTCAAGCTGCACTCCCATAAAGCAGTTGTGAATCAGTGGGAGCTTATCAGGCCATTGGGGTCAACTGAATCAACCTCATGATCTTCTGATTTAGTGCTTTGAGGAAAAATTCTAACATGCTTTTTCTATTAGAGAGAGCTGTATTTTTGCTGCAGTATGGAAAACTTTATTGACTGAACTACTGAACTGATTACTTATGAAAAAGAAACGTAGTGATGATTTTTTTCTTATAGTTCTGACATAATTTAATTTTAACAACACAGCCTATATACAAATATTTTATATTTCTTGTTTATTACAAAATTTTACTTATCTATGATTACATTTTTTATAAATAATATAATACTGGCAGATCCAAAAGTAAGGAGACATTGCATGTTGAATTTAGATTTGGAAGTTAAGTGGTGACTCTTGATTTGTTGGAGGTCAGGTGCTTTACAGAGGTGTGGAGCATTTAGTCTCAATGGGATAGTATGAGCTACTCTGCCAAATGATTAATAGAGTGGCACTAATTATTTCCTCAAAGAAGGCTGCATGTTCCAAATTCCTAGTCAGAAGTTGAATACTGCGTTATACTCATAGAGAGCCCTGAAATAATACTAGGAATAGGAGGAATAATGTTAAAAGAAAAAATATGGAACTTCTTTCCCCAAAATAATTGGGTGGGCTGCACCTGAATTCTAATTCTTACTAAACAAAGACTGAAGCATAAACCCAATACTTTAGAATTTTTTTTTGTAGATGGGCTATTTTTACAGCATTTTGAATTACCTTTCCAAGATAATTGTAGTTAGCTGTAAATTATTGGTATTTGGGGAACTTGTAGAAACATTTTAATGGATTATAAAGGTAAAGGCAACTTTCTTGCACAATCAAAAGTAGTTTACATATATAAAATCAAATTTGTGGCCTGGAACTGGTAGGTAGTACATTTTTTGCTATGATTATACAAAGAAAGAAAATATGGATTTTAACTGGCCTGCCTTTCAATTCACCTGAACATTAAGTATGTTCTTAATGGTCTGATTTGCTGGGAAGAGCACTATTATAATAATCCGCGTTTTACAGCCCATATCAAATATAAGCTCGCATCACTTATTACAAAGTTTGTGCTTTGGGAGATATTTTCATGACATCCAAGAGTGATGTCCCACAATTCTTGGAATTAGTTCGTAATGTTATCTTCTGAAATGAGTTGTTGCTCACACTCACTGATTATTTTGTGGTTCGTGGCTAATCTGATAGCTATATTTAAAATGTCATAGACTTTTTATGGAAAAACATGTTAAAAATTGTCGTTATCTCAGTAATTGTATAAAATGATTATGGAAAAGGTGGTATACATTTCTTTTAAAGTTGCTTGCTCTTTGCCACTCAAAAAGTGGAGGTGAAAATACAATTTTTAAGTTAATTGAATAGTGTTTTTTTAAATATCGACTACATGACAACAGAGGACTATTACAGTTGCTGTAATGTAAAATAAAGTTGGAGTCTGGAGCCTCCTTTTAGCTGTCAGCTTTATTAAGAAGCTACTGGTGTGTTGAACTAGGCACCCGTATTGTATAAGCAGTACATTCTGGTGTCTAGGGAGAATTTTTTTCTCTTCACTGCTGCTTTATTAGGCCTTGCTCACTCATACACTGTTGCCCTGTCTTACTCCAGCTTTCTAGCTACAACTCACAGCACAGTAGGTCTAATGCAGATTGACGCCTTTGCCAGAGGACTGATTGAAACTTGTGTCTCATAGTTGCTAATGCTCACTGAACCATTTTATTGAAGATAAAGTAAATAAAATAGATTGCCATATGAGAATTCTCTGAAATCAAATGGAATAATTTGACAGGTTTAAGCCCATGAAAAAGGCAAAGCATTGAAGCAGACAGGAATACTCGTTATGCACAGTATGCCAGGAAAAAGTCTCTACTGCGTTTGATGTTAAAATATTAATGCTTTTTTACCAGAAATTGTAATTGTTGAAAACATTTAACATTGTCTCCAACAGAATTTATATTTTTGCCCCGATGTGTTGCTTTTCTTTAGAGGTGGCGGGAGGGTTGTGCCTGCATGAAAGGGATGATATTGTGCTGATTTTTTTTTTTTTATTGCTCTTCTGACACTTTTGCGCATAGATCACTAGGCTTTTAGAATTTAATACAAAACAGAAATGTATCTTTTACAGTATGTGGTACAGTCTTCATATTTTAAATAAAAGTAACCTTTTTCTTTGGGAAACTAATTCTGTGGAATGGTGTAACACAATGTAGTTTTTACTCTTTTGTTAATTAAGAGTGACAGTTTGTATTAGCAGGAAAACTGTAATAGGAGCTATAGCTTCTGAATACAAATGCTATATAAGCTAATACAGTAAAAACGGACTAATAAAAGCCATTGTATCAGATCATTCAGCCTACATGGTCAACTGTAAACAAATAAATTCACAACATTTCTTTTTTTTTTTTTAATCTACTGTAGATTAATTGGTATTATGGCTAGCTTTTGGAATAAGCTAATGTATAAGAGCAGAAAGCTGGTGGTAAATAAAGTTTAATATTGTATGTTCTCTCCTGTTCGTTATCTGGTTTGTACTGAATTTTGGCCACTTTTTCTTTCACAAGTAATTTCATTGAAAGTATTTAGACTACCGTTGTGGAGAAAACAGAATATCCAAAATGCATTGTTGCTAGTTTAATATAACGAGTTCACTAAAACAGACTTTTAGTAACATGTTATAAAAGATTAAAATAATTTTAAGAAAGTGAAGATCATCCCTTTCTAAACATAAATATCAATGATTTTAGAACCTATCTCTGAAATATCATTTTTGGTTCTTATTCTCTGTGCTTTTAATGTAGTTGTTAAAACTTCAATAAAATTCACTTTATTTTGATTTAGACATTTTATAGTTAAACTACACTTAAATTATAAAACAATATTCAGTAATATGGCAGAATTGGTCACAAGCTTTCAGTGAATGAGAAGTAGAATCGTTTATCAACATTGAGGTAAGGTGGTTAAAAAAAATGAAGTGTTCACAGTCTTTCACCCCTTCCTTTCTGTCATATTTTTTAAGAAAGCAAACCATTCATCTTTACCTTATCCTTGCCTGAAGTACTAAAGAGTCAATCTAGTGATAGTAGTCTGTTTCTAGGTAAAGACTACATTGTATCACAATGATTCTGCGTGGTCCATAATGGGTATATGGAAGCATATATTGAATGGCATGCAGGTGAGATGGGAAAACCTTATAGGAAACTGATTTATTCCCTTCATAGGCACCTCTTTGTAAAGCCATTTCCACCTCTGTCTTCATGTGACAATTATGTTGTTCTGGGGCAGGGGTTATCAACTGGAGGTTCATGTACCCCTGGGAGTACTTTGAAAGGTCCCAGAAGGTACATGAGGGCAGGCAGGAATGGAGTGCCGCCACCCTGCACCACTGCCTCACAGGAACAGGCCAGGGTGGGGCAAGAGCAGGGCTGTACAGACGTGCTGCTGCCACTTCGCCACTCCCTGTCTGGCCTCTCACCACCTGTTCCCCACCCTCCCCCCCGCTTGGTGTCTGGCTACTCACCACCCCCCTCTCTCCGGAGGTAAACTTATTAAAAATGGGCCACCGGGGAAAAATTTATTAAAAAAGGTTGAAAACCCCATTCTAGGGGTGAGATTGTCTTGCCATGAAAAGAATGAGGATGGATCACAGTGCTGCATCATTTGATCATCATGTTCAGCATCTTTTTTGATAAGAGTATTTTGGGGGGAGTAAGGGTACAGAGTTGTTTGCCTGCTTGTTTCAAATATAGATCACACATATTTCTTATGATTTTCAAGGGGTTATGGGCTCAAACACTGGGTGTGTACAACTGTTCAATTCAGCTGGTAGAAGTGCAGCCACTTAGTTTGGGCTATATGGAATTCAGCCAGTTGAAACCTATACAAGTACTCTAAGGGTTGTCTTTGTATTCTGCAGACAGCCTGCAATGCTTGAAGCATCCAGCCAAGGGGACCCAGAGTATGCATCCCAGGATGCTTTGCAGGATCCCTTGTCTGCCAACTTCACATGACAGGAGACATGGGCACAGGTCAGGGCCAATTGGCTGCTTCTTTACAAATTTCCCTAAGAGCTGGCTGTCAGGCTATTAGCAGACGGGGGGCGGGACTTTGCCTATAGTGTTGCTAGGTCCATGTGTGGGACTGCAGGCACTGATGACATGTAGAGTGTGCATGTACACCCCTTGAGATTGGCCATGCCAGTGGTGGCGATCAGCTGCTGAGGGACCTGCCCCCCTGGTTGATGGTCTGCCGTTGGTGCCCCCCCAGTATTAGGAGGCACCAGTTGCCCATGACTCCAGGTCCACACCCTGTACTTGGGGTTGCAGGCATGGGGCTCTGGACTGCCACAGGAGGGAAGTTTACCTCCCTGTGATGCTTCTAGGCAGCATCCTCAGCCTTTTGTGTTGGGGCTGCATCCATGAGGCTCTGAAGTGTCTCGGGAAGGAAAATCTTCCTCTATGCAGGAGTGGGGCTCCAAGGACCTCAGGGCAGTGTCTGTGCAATGGAGTGGCAGGGGGCATAAGAAGATCAAGGGGGGCGGGAGAAGGCAGCATTATAGTCAGGTTGGGTGTCCCATGATTTTGGGTCACTACTTCTTGCCACATGAACAGTCTCTCAGATGTCAGAGGGGGGGAATTGCTGTGACTTAGGCTGCAGCAATAGAATGCAGTTGAAACATAGATTGTCCCTGTGGAGGGGAGTGGGAGAGGGAGCAGGGCAGGCTGGGATTCCAGAGGTTGGGGTGGCAGCTGCAGTCAGTTAGGGAGATGTGCAAGCCTTCATTCACACTTGAACCCCAATCAATTAGCACTTCAACCTTGTCTGATATGGCAGAGATTTCCATCATGTTGGTCATTTTTGAAGTGGTTGAAGTGCTTTGAATTTTTGTACATATGGCATGTCATCCAGTGAAACTGATTCCACTAGCTAAAATGTAACATTTGTAGACACTTGTCATTTCCCAATGGTGTAAAAGACTATCAATTTAATTAGGTTTTGCTTCGTTATGCCCAAGTAGGTACCTAGTAATGTTCCAGGTAAAAAAGAAAAATTAATCAGTAGCTATTTTGTCTGTATCTGTAAACCAGTTGCCATCCCCAGTGGCATTGCAGCGGTCTCTGAAGGGTACCCCTCAAGTCCTTCAATACTTCACTCCTGTCTGGTCCTGCATCCCACCTTTACTTTCCTGCCGCATCTTGATGGAATATTATTAACCCTAAGATATTACTTCGGCGGGAGGCTGCCCCTTTGTATGTCCTGATGACTAGGGTCGTCCTTGCATGCTCGATCACCCGTAGACATGTCCCATGCCTCACAGATGTTGTTTGTACTTCTGTGTTGGGGTTCTCAGCCACAATGGGCTTTTCACCCCATTTTTCTCTAGCTAGGGCTACCAGCCTAAACCCACCAGATAGGACTTGACACTGAGGCTCTAGCTCCCTAACAGTCTCTGGGCCTGGCCCTCCTTTTGTGCTCACTATGGCACCAGGCCTTCTGACCCTATGCGCCTGCTAGTGCGCTGGGCTCTTTGGCCCTTTATGACTGTACCCTGTGGCACTAATGATGCTTCCTCCTCCCCTACAGCCTCAACCACAAACCACTGGATTACCCATCTGTAACACAAACAATAAGCCCCTGGGCTATAAGAAAAATCAAGTTAAGAAAGGTAGTTTGCCAGCTCATGTTTTCCATGGCTCTGTGCTTCTGCTTCCCACTGTCTGCTTGTGGGGCTGCTGCAGCTTCTCTGGGAGTCATCAGGAGTCCACAGTCTCTGCAGCTGACCCCCCTGGGCCAGCTGAGCCCAGGTTTTTTATAGTTCTGACCTGCCCCCCTCCAGTCACTTGACCAGCCAGCAGAGCTCAGCTCTTGAGCCCTACTCTGCCAGCAGGCTGTGCCCAGAGAGTTCTAGTCTTAAAGAGGCCAGTCTGCTTTCTGGTAACAGGACTAGGGTTCCCCCTTTTCTTTTGTCCGGGTTTTTTCCTTCCTCTCTGAGCTCTCTTCTTCATACTGTCATGAGAAGAGGTTGGCACTTAAATTCTTGGTCCCTGGGTGATGCTCTATCACAAAACAAGATGGCTGAAGACTGACGGTCCACGTAATTAATCTAGCATTATCTGTCTTAATGCTTTGTAGCCATCATGGTGGTGCATGGTCCATGATTAGCAAGAACTTTCATCCTAACAAGTAATATTGGAGTGTTTCTATGGCCCATTTGATTGCCAAACACTCTTTATCATAGCATAATTGCTTTCAGGCAAGTGTAATTTCCTACTTATATATGGTATCAGACATTCTTCCCCTTCCTCCATTTGGACCAACGCTGCACCAATACCCATGTTTGATGCATCTGTTTTTACCAAAAATAGTTTATTGAAATCTGGCATATATAGCAGTCAACGCACGCATAATGCATCCTTCACCTCTTGAAATGCTCTTTCTGCCTCTGGTGTCCATCTCACTTTGTTTGGGCACCAGCCATTAGCATCTCAGTCAAGGCCACCACTAGGTCTGCAAATTGAAGCACAAATTTTCTATAATAATTCACCAGTCCCGAGAAAGCCCTCACGTATTTCTTTGTTCGGGGAGCTTGATAACTCCATAGAGCCTCCACTTTATCCAGCAACAGTTACACCTTACCGCTTCTAACTGAAACCTGAGGTACCGTGTTTCCTTCTTCTCAAATGTGCACTTCTTCAGGCTGGCTGTTAGTCCTGCCTTCCTTAGGTCCTGCAATACCACTCGCAGGGCTGTTAAATGTCTAGCCCAGCCTGCGGTATACATGATAATATCATCTATATAGGCTGCAGCATGACCCCCATGAGGGGCCAAGACTCTTTCCATTAGCCATTGAAATGTAGCAGTGGCTCCATGTAATCTGAATGACATATGCCAGAAATGGAATAGACTCCAAAGTGTGGTGAATGCTATCTTTCCTTGGTCCTCGGGTGCTAACAGGACCTGCAAATAGCCTTTCAATAGGTATGAAGTGAAAATATAGCTGGCTTGCCTGATATTCTCCACCATTTCGTCCACTCTCAGCATTGGATAGGCATCAAACTTAGCCACCGCATTTACTTTCTGAAAATCAATACGGAGTCAAATTTTCCCATCTGGATTCGGTACTATGATGATGGGACTGTGCCAGTCGCTGTGGGATTCTTGTATTATGCCTTTTTCTAACATTATCTCAATCTTATCTTTTATCTGATCCTTTAGTTGTTGTGGGATCTGCCTCCAGTTCTTGCAGATCACTTGGCCTGGAGGGGTCTTTATTTGATGCATTATGCCCCAAGCTGTCCCAGGGCCCTCCTGGAAAATGTCTCAGTACTCTTTCACCTGCTCCATTGCCTGTCGCTTCTGTTCCTCGGATAGTCGTGGGGCCAGTTCCACATCACTTCTCTTATCCCCTTCGTATAATTTCCTAGGATCCCTGCCACTGTGCAAGTAACTTACTTCCTTGGTCTGGTAAGAGAACCAACACACATTTTGCCAACTCAAATTTCCTTTCTCTGGCTCCTCTATTGTAATAGGTTGCTTGTCACCTTTGGACCTCCCTAAGATTTCCTAAAGCTTCTGTCTGTGCCACTTCTGGGCACTCCCTCAGTTGTATCACATATTGAACAAGGTTTTTGTCTTTACTCTGTTGCTCTTCCCAACTTCATTTAATCAAATTAAGGATGCCTCGTGGTTGCTATCTGTATAATAGTTCAAAGGGGGAAAACCCTGTTGAGCCTTGGAGTGCCTCTCTTACTGCAAATACCAAAGGTGGTAACAGTTGATCCCATTTCTGCGGGATGTCTACCATGAACTTCTTCTACAGCTGTTTCAGCGTCCGGTTAAATCACTCCACTAGCCCTTCAGTTTATGGATGATATACCACAGTCTTTAAATGTTTAATTCCCAGTGGTCTGCTAACTCCCTTGAACACGTGAGATGTAAAATCCATTCCTTGACTGGTCAGCAATTCTTTGGGGATTCCAACCCTGGAGAATATTTCTAATAACTTGTCTTCCACATTTGGGGTGGACACCCTCCATGTAGGCATGGCCTCCGAGTACCTTGTTGCATAGTCCAAGAGGACTAGAATATATTGGTGTCCAGCACTACTTGTTAACAGTGGCCCCACAATATCCACCACCACATGCTCAAAGGGAACTTCCACCAAGGGCAGCCATACTAATGGAGCTTTTGGAGGATGATTAGGGTTTACTTTTTGACATGGTGGATATGAAGCACAGTAATTTGCTACTTCCTATATTAATCCTGGCCAAAAAAATCTTTCCCAAATGCGAGCTTCTATTTTGTTCCTCTCCAAATGTCCACTTGTGGAGAGTTCATGAGCTACATTCAATAGGGCCCTTCAGTATCTCCAAGGTACCATCAATTGTACTACTTCTTCTCCTTTGGATCTTCCCTGCTCAACTCTATATAGGAGATTGTTCCTCACTTCAAATATTGGAGTTGCCTTCATCAGTTCTGGTTGCAGCAATTCCTCATTGCACTGAGCGAGATGTTCCTGTGATGCATACCAAAACCCTTCCTCTCGGCTCTGTTCCAATTACAAATATTTGTCCTTCTACAAGTGGGCAACGTTCACCTCCTGTTCTACCTCTTCCTCTGTCAGAGGTTGTTTGGTATCACTGGCAAATCCCTCAGCCATAGGATTATCCTCAATTACAGCCTCAGACTCTACTGCTTTACATATTCAGATACCTACCTCCAGCGTCCTCCTGTGGGGCCTTCTATCATGTCTGACTCCTCTTCAGAAGCTGTCCTTCCAGCCTGAATGGGCTGTGGTAACCTGAGGTACACTGAATGGGATGTGAGGCCTCTAGTCTTCCTCACTTGTCTCGAATTATGCTTCACAGGTTCCTCTTTCTTTTTCACATGGGCTATTGCTGTCAATAACCCTGGCCAGTTGCATCCTAGCATGATCGGATAGGATAAGTACTCAGTTACCCTGACTAAAATCCAGCATGTATTCTTGCCCACTTGCAGAATAACCCACGCTCTGTATTCGATACTCCTTGCACCAGCATCTAGTGATTATCTGGTCTGCTACTTCCCTCTCTTTTCCTGGTAACACATCTCTCTGCATTATTGTGTGCGACAAGCCTGAATCTAAAATAGCACATATCTTCCATCCCTCTAGTCTCACGTCCACAGTCAGTGCGGTCTGTTCCAGTCCAAGCACAGGATGAACCCTGGCCCCATAACTACAAACCCCTTCCTAGGGTGCTTATTGTCGTTTTATGTTTCCCACCATCCTTTCTAACAATGCCTGTTGTCTTTCTGTTTGCTCCTGTAGAACAAGTCTCAATACTTGTTGCTTTGCCCCCAAATCCAAGGCTAGCATCTGCACATGCTTTGCTGACTTCTTTTTGTACCCAGGGGTTCTTTCTTTCATTCAGGCAAAACCACCCTCTTAGGGTACACACTGCCTAGGAAGTTTCCTGACCAATGCACCAATGTAACAGGTTGCCATCCCTGGCAGCATTCTAGCAGCCTCTGAGGGGGCACCCTTAAAGTCCTCTGATACTTCTCTCCTGTCTCTGGTCCTGCATCCTGCCTTTACTTTCGTGCCATGTCTTGATGGAAAAATTATTAAGATGTTACTGCAGTGGGAGGCTGCCGCTTTGTATGCCCTGATGACTAGGGCTGTCCTTACATGTTCTGATCACCCCTAGACATGCCCCATGCTTCGCAGAAGTTACTTGTACTTCTGTATTGCGGTTCTCAGCCACCATGGGCTTTTCACCCCATTTTTCTCTAGCTAGGGCTACCAGCTTAAACCTACCAAATAGGGTTTGACTCTGAGGCCCTAGCCCTGTAACAGTCTCTGGGCCCATGGCCCTCCTTTTGTGCTCACTGTGTCACCAGGCCTTCTGGCCCCTGTACAGCTGCACCTGCTAGTGCACCAAACTCTTTGGACCTTTATGACTGCACCCTGTGGCACTAATGATGCTTCCTCCTCCCCTACAGCCTGTACCACAAACTGAATTACCAATCTGTAACACAAACAGTAAACCCCTGGACTATAACCAAAATATGAATCTTAGTGATACTAAATATGTTTTTGTCTAAATTTTCTGGTAAAAGAAACTGACTGTCTGAATTTGTCTGCTTGTATAATAGTGAATAGGGGCTTTCCCACTGCAGGTCTGGAGCTACAAGCACGTGGCACCGAGCCGCAGGAAAAGAGGCAGCCAGAGCTGTGCTGGGAGTGAGGAGCAAAGCCTGCCTGGCTGCCTGTATCCTCTGGGCTCTGCGCTGCACCTGCAGCTCCACACTCACAGCAGGGAAGCCCCATGCTGAACTCTGCGGGGAAGCAGGGGTAGGGCTCCCTCCACACCTGGCAGAGTGCAGGGACTGCACAGTCCGGAGTGCGGGAGTGTGTGAGGGTCCCTATACCCCTCACCCTCCCTCACACCCCACACACCCACACCCTTCTCATCTGAGCTCTGTGCTCCCACTGCCCCTCTGGAGGGGGGAGGGAGAGAGGGAAGACTTCCCTTCAGCATGGAACAGAGCCTCCCCTCAACCACCACTCTGGTGCTGGGCAGCATCGCAGGACAGTGAGGCTTGGGGGAAGGGGAGAAGGAAGAGTTCCCATCCAGTATCTCATAGAGTCCCCCTTTCCACCCTGGGTGGAGGAAGAGTACCTCCTAGCATGGAACAAAGTCCCCCTCTGTACCTTGTAGGACAGCCAACTCATTGTGGCCCCGTTAAGGTGAAAGGGGCTGGGAGAAGTGCTGATTCCTTCCTCCATTACTTCCCTGCAGCTGGGGTTTGCTAACTTCAGGGTCTACTGCTGCACCCCCCTCCCTTCTGCTCCTTGGCAGACAGGCTGACCCCAGGTGCAGTGGGGGAAGAGGGAAAGGAGGGAAGAATTTACCTCCTTCGTGCCCACTTTGCCTTGACGGGGTCATGCTGGCTGATGTCTCCACTAGGGCTGGTCCCTGCTCTGGCTAGAGAGCAGAGGGGAGGGGCCAGCTTTGCTTTGGAGCAGAGAGCCCCATCCAGCCTAGAGAGCATGCTGGGATGGGGCGGGGGGGGGGTGTCTGGTGTATCTTAAAACAGCAAGGAGTCTGGGACAGACATTGCATAAACTGGTTTGAGCCAAATCAGGTAAGCCTGGTACTCCATTCAACCAAGTTTATCCCAAATTGGTTTTGACCATTTTGAAACTGGTTTATGTACATTGAATGTCTGTTCTGTTACAAGTTTCTGATCACTTTAACTGGCTTATGTATAATGTCTGTTCCTAGCCATAGTGTCCAGGAAGTGTGGCATCTCCAGAGATAGTCTGCTGCATCAGGAAGTTCCTGATGCCACACTCATTGGACACTCTGTGTTCTCAGGAAGACTTACTTTATGCTGCCCTCTACACATTGCAGGTATCACGCAATTAACTGCACAATTAATTGTGCAGTTACCTTAAGACCAGTTGCACATGAAAGGTACTTATCACACAAAAAAAGCTCCAACCAGCTATAAAGTTACCCCTCAAAAATGTGTGCTAATATTTATAAGTGGTTGCTATTGAGCTTTAATCTGCACACGTAGCAGGATCTCCTATGTGGTTGGGAGCTCCATCAATTTACAGGGCTCCCAACCACAATGGTGTACTGTACCCAGTGTGAAGCTCCCAAGCCCAAGGGATCATGGCAGCAATGATCCCCAACATTTAGGTGTGCATGAAACTCATGAGCCTAGGGATCATGGCTGCCATAACTCCACAGTTCAGGGATGCATGAAACCCCCTGGCCCACACACATAGCCAGGACTGAGTCCCACATCTGATGAATTGCCTTGATTATTTTAGTTTTGTTTTTAGTTTCCAATACCTAAGCCATTGATAAAGCTTAATAGATACAAACCTTCAAATTTAAATTTTAAATTTCTGTGCATAAATAAATTAAGATTACATTTCTAAATAGTATTTGCATATTTTAAGGGTTGTATTAAAATTTAAATAGATTATTTATAGAAAATAAATATTAAAATGCATTTCTTAAGGTCTTTATTCATACTATAAAAATGTATGTACTTGGCAATACACAGAAACAGTCAATTAGTTTGGTTTTAATTACTTTTCCTGATATGGTTTGTATTTCCTGTATGTGCTATTTTTTTATTTTAATCCAATAAATTGCTAATAATTTGCAACACCTTCAATGGCTACTTCTCTGAAAGCATAACAATTAAAATTATAATAGAACTATAGGCAACAAAAGAAAATTATCAGATTCTGTATGTTATATAATTCAAATAATATACAGATGCAAAAGATACTGTTTCTTTAAACGTTTGTTTTACTGTATATCTGTATCATTGCTGTTGTTAAAGACAATTGTTTTATATGGTGAATATAAGACAAGTTAAAAAAATATGCTTGACCTCATTTGACCTTTTTGACGTTCAGTCAGTTAAAAGGTTTGTAAGACGTTTAATTACCAAATGGTATGATCATTATTCATCTCATCATTTGATATATAACGTCAAATGAATTGCCTCCCTGGAGTGCACTGTGTTTCACAGATCAATAGATTTAGTAAGAGTCTGAGGGAGAGCGTTAAACATTCATAGCAATGAAGGAAAAGTATATCCTTCTTGTAAAATGCCTTATGTACTAATAGTTATTTTTTGAGTTTTATGGAGTTATTGTTTTATTTACTTCCTAGTAATACATAACCCTGTAATATTAAGGCTCTCATTAAAACATTTAATCTCTTTACTGAAATTAAAATATACTGGTCTCATACTGTTTTGCAAGTGAGCACAATATAATAATTGTAATTGTATAGTAATTATTATTTTTTCTGTAGTGTTTTACTCTGTCTTCTGTTAATTTTAGCTGGTTTTTATTTTCTCATTCTCCATTCAATCAAACATATTTTTAACACATATTGGATGAATAAAAGAAAGAGCCTCTTCCTTATTGGTTAATATTATATGTATTTACTATATCGAACTACAGTTTATGCTCCTTGGTTATGAAGGACTTCCTCTATACAAAGCCAATGTGATGGGTACAAACATGCAAATTTACTTACACATTTATTTCTTTATTGTAATATGCTTATGAACATACTATATGGAAGAGCCATCATGTAAGAACATATATTTGACCTTTATTCTCTAAGCACACATAAAAAGGCTTTCTAGAACATCTCAAGAGATTTATTGGGTGGTTTAACCAATAACCTTTGGCATTACTTCTCTTGTAAATGTATCTGTTTCATTGGCTGATTTGCTTGGTTTTGATTTACCAGATAATGTAATTGTTTTTCTTTTCTCTTTCTTCATCATCTTGAAAAATAACATTTTTTTTCTCTTTTTCTTCATATTCATAAAAATGTACCCTACTTTTAAACTTATGCTTTGGAGCTGATCAGTCAATTGAAGAAGAACTGTAATTTTGTAGCATGACGAATCTGATGGGACAGAATCAACATTTGAAGGAAAATTCTATTTCCTTATTCATCTGTCACATTGTTTACTCAAAAATTAATTTGAACTGTGATCAATATGTAAGTTTCCTTGATCCCTTGCTCTTGTCCTTTTTCCTGAGGTATAGTGGTGTGTAGGAAAGGCCATGTTTCTGAAGTTTCTTATTCCTTGGGCCAAGCTAAGGTAATTCTCATGGGAAGTCTATTGATGTTGCAACAAGAAAATTCTTATCTATTTTTTTAGAACAACCTGGAAAATATGTCAGGAGACTTTCACAGGCTTAGGTGTTCACTGTGTGTAATTCTTGTAAATGTAAAATCTAATTTGTTTGGACTCTTTGCACCAGAATTGTCATATGAACTTGTGTAAAGTAAAAGAAGCAGCTCTGAGATATCATTCCTTTGTTTTCTGTTCTGACTGTACTGTGTTGTTTTTATACCTCAGGAATTCAAATAATAGCAATGTCAGTAACACTGAAATTAGCAGGAAAATAGTATATATTATTTTTATTTTATTTGTTCTCCTTGCATTGCTATTTTCTAAGTGTTTTTTCACTTAGAACTCTACTATGCCTTTTGTTAGGTGCCACAAACAAAGCCATAGTTTCATTCTACATTGCAAAAGACCTATACTTTAATGCATAGCCTGCAGGAAATCAGTGGTAGCATCTTACAAGAAACTAGACAACTTAAGATCTCTGTTACAGTGAACAGTGCAACATGATCAAAGCAATTAATATTGGAGTCATGTGAAAGCAACTATTGCTTTGATGCTCCTAAATTTAATGGGGCTTAAGCTTCCATGTTGCTAAGCAGTCAGGGCTCAATCCAGAAAAACTATGTGCTTAGTTTTAAACATTTATGTCAAGTATCTTGTAGGAGACATACATACTGTATGCATACAGTGCCATGCTACTCCATATTTTGACTATGTCAGAATACCACAGGTGCCCAGTGATGTATGTTTTAAGTGCTGGGAGTATAGTGCTTAGTGCATGGAGTAGTACAGGTCTATGAATAGCAGAATTAAATCATCACCATTATTTGGTAGATGCTGGGGATGCAAGATCAGAGGTTTTAGTGGCAGACAGTATATTGTATCATTGATTGACCACAGCAACAGCAAAAGAAAACTGAGATCTTGATGGTAAAGGTTACTGAATGAAGGTGACTGAAAGTCAACAAGTTAGTCTCTTCTTCTCATCTATCATTTTGCAAGCATATCTCAGTAGTCTGAAGCTTAAAGGAAGTATTCATCCTATTTGAGTCACAAATGAATATTCTGAGAATTCAAGAAAATTAGTTTGAGTAAAAATTAAATTACAAATGTGTTTTTAAGGAAAATAGTATAATACTGCCTTTGTCAGACATTTCTTTGTTGCAGATTATCTTAGTCTCCATTCTATCATCTATGCATCATGGCATGATTTTGGCCAATTCAGATTTAAGTTAGATACCATCAGGACCCAACCATGAAATCTTGATGGAATATATCAAGATTCACAAAGAATGGGAGGACATATTACAGGAAAAAACTTCAAGCAACCATGATGATAGGCATATCGCATCTAATATGATTTTCCAAATAGAGGACAGAGTGCAGGAAATTTCAAAAATCAGATCAGGCACATGGGACTTTAAAATATGGTCTAATTTACACCTTTAGATTGAATGTCATTCCAAAATTGATCTTACTGACATCCCTGTTTCTTAAAAGCTCATTGAAACACCAAAACATAAAGGCTGCAATGTATCACCTGCCTCATTTTATGGCAGTTGAGATTCCTAGAAACACAGAATCACGAGGCTTTATTTTATTTCTTTCCATTCTGCAAGCCTTCCTGGGAAAGTTAGACAGCACTTGAGTGGAACTCCTTGAAACAGTTCTACCAGAGGGTCAAATTTCAGGACAGGTATACTAAAATCCACCATAGCAATTATCTCTAAAAAATGATTTTTTTCTTTGTTATGTTGGAACAATACTTATTTTGCATTATGCCATTGAAGCAGGGTTATATGCCTTTGGAGCAGGGTTGCCAACTCTCTCTCTCTCTCTCTCTCTCTCTCTCTCTCTCTCTCTCTATATATATATATATATACACTGACAGTCTGCAAACTTTACTGACAACCAAACTTTCTACTGATATATGTTTTACATAATGTAAATGTACCCCTTCTGCCTGGTACTAGAAAGTAGTCAGAAAGATCACATTCAAATTTAGGGGTTTAACACCAACTTTGTATATCTAGTTCAAGTTTCCACCCAAAAACCTGGGAAAATAAATTTTCATTGGCTGTTCTAAAGTGAACCCATTTCTCCACTTGCAAGCATTGTTCAAATAAAACAAGGTTTATTATACATGACTGTGTATATCTCATGCATTGCCATGTGCAAGAAACACTTTCTTACACCGGTTGCATTTAGTGTTATGCTTGCTTTCGTTGCCTTTGCAAATCCATTCTTTGAATTTACTATCTGTAGTCTTAGCAGACTGAAACATACACATTCTGCATACTTATTCTCTTTTAGCAATGGGTTCATCTGCACTTTTATGATTATCACATTTTTTTCACAACTGCCATTTTTTACACACAACTTTTTTTTTACCCAAAGAACCTTGTCTACCCTTTTTCATATATGACACTAACATGAACAATGACAAGTTGATGTCTTTTTTATGATGTGTTATTTTTTTTAACCTTTGGATCAAGAACTTCCCTTCCCCCACCCACCACTGTAAAATAGCCCCATGGGGAACACTTACATGTACAGTGTGTGGTGTTGCAGATGGATTTCCAGTGCCACATACTTCTGTGCTCTTGCGGATGTGACCATTGGCTACAAATGGCTGCAACAGCATGGGTTTATGTTGAGTGTAGAAGCCCCCTTGGGACAGTGGGGATTATATTTGGTGGTTGAAGCCTTTTTTGACATGGGCTTCATTTCTACCACTAGAAAATTTGAAGTAAGCTCTGATGTTTGAATAGCCTCATTCATTTCACATTAGGTGCTATCTCAGATATTAGTGATAAGGCCTGTTCTACGCATGCTATTAATGAGTATTTCAGTGCTGAAAGAGGAGACGTAAATGTCAACATAGTTAATATTTCCAGGGTTTTTGGTTGTAGCCTTGTTGGTCTAAGGACAGAGGCAGGCAAGGTTCTTTGGGTAGATTAGACCAACTGAGTAGTTGGAATAAAGTTCTTTGCAAGCTTTTGGGCACAAGCACGCTTTTTGCCGCATAGGGAGAGGCTGCTCTTGTTCTGAGATCTCCAACGAATGAAAGAAACTAGAAGATTGTCAGGAGGTCAGTGAGAATGTAAATAGGTAGAAGTTGCTAGTTAACTAATTCACTTCTCTTCAAGTTTTGGGAGAAAGGGGAAGAGCTTTTATACTTTAAAGATCCATAAAATCTGGATTTCATAACAGCTCATTTTGGGGTAATGTTCATTACCTTTACGAATTTCATTTCTGCTTTTATTGAATACCTCTTCCTCTTCCTTCATATCTTCATTTGCAATACTCTTCTATTTAAGTAAAAGCTAAGTAGATTATAATAATATCGTTATAATTTGGAAAAATATCACTGCTCAGGTCAGACTTAGTGCAAAAAGAGCCAGCCTTTCCACATGTTTGTCCAGTGGCAGATAATCCTGTTTTAGGTTCATAGATTGTAAGGCTGGAAAGGACCTCAGAATATCACCAGGTGACCTCAGCAAGGTGGCCATCCAGTCTCCTTTTGAAGATTTCCAGGGTAGGTGATTGCACCATCTCTGGAGGGAGCTTATTACACAGTCTGGACACCCTAGTTGTGGAGTAGTTTTTCCTAACGTTGAGCCTAAAACAGTCTTCCAGGAGTTTGTGACCACTACTTCTAGTTTTCCCCAAGGGTACCCTGGTGAACAGTTGTTTACTGAGCCCTTGATGTGCATCTCTGATGTAGCAGTTATCTCCCCAGTGCTACCAAGTCCCCTCTCAGCCTTCTTTTTTTCAGGCTGAAGAGTCCCAGATCCCTCAGCTTTTTCTCATATGGCTTGTTTTGCAAGGTTTTGATCATATGGGTGGCCCTTCTCTGGACTTTCTCAAGCTTTACCACAGTCTTGTTAAAGTGCAACACCCAGAACTGGACGCAGTACTTCAACTGTGGTCTCACCAATGCCAAATAGAGTGAGAAAATTACTTCTTTGGTTTTATTGGTGATGCATCATAGATTCATAGATGTCTGGGTTGGAAGGGACCTTAGAAGATCATTGAGTCTGACCCCCTTCCCTGCGCAGGAAAGAGCACTGGGGTCAGACAACCCCAGTCAGGTGCATGTCTAGCCTCCTCTTAAAGACCCCCAAGGTAGGGAAGAGCACCACCTCCCTTGGAAGTTCATTCCAGATTCTGGCAACCTTTACCATAAAAAAATTCTTCCTGATGTCTAACCTAAATCTGCTCTCTGTCAGTTTGTGGCTGTTTTTCTTAGTTACTCCAAGGGGTACCCCAGTAAACAGAGCATCTCCTATTCTTTAATACCCTCTCCCCAACCCCCAATGAATTTGTAGGTGGCCACAAGATTTCCTCTCAGCCTTATCTTGCAGAGGCCAAAGAGATCCAGAGCCCTCAAACTCTCTTCATAGGACTTTGCCTGAAGGCCTCTGACCATATGAGTGGCTCTTCTCTGAACCCTTTCGAGGTTGTCCACATCCCTCTTGAAGTGTGGCTGTAGCAGAGCACCTTTGGGTTCCTGCCACTTTAAGGGCAGAATCAGGCAGCTCCCAGGTGCCTGATGGGGGCAGCCATTTTGAGAACAAAGGATATAAAGGCTGCAGTTTGCTGCTGCCAGCCCAGGCAGAAACATATCCCAAATGAGCTGCAGCAAGAACATCAGAAGGTAAGAGTAGGATGCTCTTAGTCCTGGGCATGATCCAAAATTGCACTCTGCTGGGGAAGGGTAGCCTGGTGGAGCTTCTAGTGGTGTGGGAGCCCTCAAGAAATGCCAGGCCAGTTATCTCACCAATGAAAGGCAAGGAGGGGCACCTTAACTCGAGCCCCCATCTTTGGGTGGGCTTTGGAGGCGGTTGTGGGAGTAGTGGGGCCAGGCACAGCAAACGTAGCGTCAGCTGAGCCCAGGAGGTATATGAGATCCCAGAGACCCCACACGGGTAGCATGGAGAGCTGTGAGAGTAGTGGGGCCAGGTAGGCTCATGGATAGGCACCTGAGCCCAGCAAGAATGTGAGAGCCCGGATGTCCAAGAGTGGGTAGCATGGGGACCATAGTATGAGGCCCCAAATAGAGTAGGGCTGAATCAGAAGTAGGCCTAAAGGGCTGTGCATGGGAGGAGGCTGAATGGGGAGCAGGCCTGAAGGACAGTCCCAGAGGCACACTGAGTAGGCCAAACTGGAGTAAGCCTGAAAGCCAGTGCAAGGGCCATCCCCATAAGAAGCTAGTTGCAAGTAAGAGGAGTAGACCCCAGGTTGGGGTGGGGTGTGGTGTAGAGTTGCCCAGTGAGGGGCTTGGGGCAGAATCAGCCCAGGGTTTGGCACAAGGCTGGGCCACATAGAGTAGGGGAACTTGCAGGAACCGAAGGACTGTGTGATGAGGCCAGCATTCAAATAGTGAAGGCTGATGGCCTAAGAGGAGCAAGGACAGTGGAGTGTGGCTCAGTAATGAGCAGTATACCAGAGGCCCCTGTGATAGGGGAGGTGGAGTGAATGTGAGGATGAATGGAGCCCAACTTTGAACTGGATTTCCTCTGGTCTCAGGCCAGGAAGTAATCCTAATCTGGATGCCATCTGAGAGAAATGGGCTGTGGTGTAGGGAAGGTTTGGAGCCGCAACTAGTGCCCTCTGGCATTGTGGCTGGGAATGGGCAGCCATCAGGGCTGGGAATGGTCAGCCTCCCACATCATACCACAAGTTTATGGGAACAGCAAAGTCATGGCAGACGAGACTAGGTGGACTGCCCTATAGGTGAGTGGGCCAGCATGGGACCTGACCCCAAGTGTTCCCCCAGCCACAGTGGTGCCAAAAACTGGATGCAGTATTTCAACTGTGGCCTGACCGGTGCTGCAGAAAGGGGGAAGTATCATCTCCCTGGACCTGTTTGTCATGCACCTGCTAATGCATGCTAAAGTACAACTAGCTTTGCTGATCACTTTGTCACATTGACGATTCATTGATTGATGTGTGCCAGGTTATTGTGAGCCATACTGACTACAGCATTGCACTGCCAGCTCATGTTCATACTGTGGTCTATTACCCCCAGATCCCTTTCATTTGTAGTGCTAGTCAGGTTGGCGTTGCCAAGCCTGTAGGTGTGCAGCGGATTGTTCATCTCCAGGTGGATCACTTTACATTTCTCGACATTGAACTTCATCTGGTTCCAGTCCACCCAATTTGCAAGCCTGTCTAGCTCTGCCTGTATCTACAGCCTATCTTCAAGCATGACCACACTTCCCCATAACTTGGTGTCATCAGTGAACTTGGCCAGTGAGCTCTTGACCCCCATATCCAAATAATTGATGAAGGTGTTGAATAGCACTGGACCAAGTGCTGACCCCCACGGGACACCACTGGCCACTTCTAACCAAGATGACACAGATCTGTTCATTAGAACTCCCTGGTTCCTGCCCCACATCCAGTTTCCTACCCATGTGACTGTCTCTCAGTTAAGACCACAGTCTTCCAATATTCTTGCGAGAATATCATAGGATACTAGATCGAGAGCTTTTAGGAAGTCAAGGTACATAATGTCAACCTCCTCTTTCTTATCCAGATGATGAGTCACCTCCTCATAAAAGGAGATGAGGTTGGTAAGATGAGAGCTGCCTGCGATGAAACCATGCTGTCTGTTGTTCAGAATCCTACCTTCTGCAAGCCTATTGCATATAGATTCCTTAATGATTTTTTTCTAGAATTTTCCCTGGGATAGAAGTTAGGCAAAGTGGCCTATAGTTACCTGGGTCTTCCCTCTTCCCATTCTTGAAGATGGGCACAATATTGGCCCTCTTCCAGTCCTCTGGGACCTCCTCGGAGTGCCATGAGTTTTTGAAGACATTTGCAGCCTTTTGCACTTTCTTCAGCCAGCTCCTTCAGCATTCTCAGATGAAGTTCATCTGGTCCTGCTGACTTATGTATGTCCAATTTCTTTATTTGGACTTGAAATGCCAGTGTTATTCTAACCTCTCATGCCACCCCCGCCAACAAAACAAAACAAACTCCACAGTGGAAGTAGTATGAAATCATATACCAGGTTTGTGATATGAAAAAATGAGAGGGTGATGTGAGAGCTAGACTTTAAAAAAAATCTAACTTGGAATTTCAATCTTGTTCTTCAGGGATTAGAAGTTTGTACACTATCATTTCATACCATCTAGCCCCTAAAATGCCACTTTATTTTAGTTGTGTGTCTCCTTGTTCAATGCAAATGTTTTCCATTTCAGGGCAAAAGCATCAATGATATGTTTCTAAAAGCATTCATGAATACGTTTAAGACTTTACTCCTTTATCAGCGCTAAGGGAGTTGAGTCATCAAAAGATCAGCCGTTTTCAGTTGTGCTGTAAACCATCCATTCCAGTTAAGAAGTATATGCTTAAGTCTGCTGTAAATAATAGGTATATAAATGTCTTTATTTCTGCCTGGGAGCAGAATAATCCTTACACCTAAAATCATAACAATTTCTGTTTAATGTCTTGAAAGCAAGATGGAAGCCACACGTGTAGTCAGTCATACAATGCACCTGATTTAGCAAAATCCCAGTATTTTGTTTAACAAAGATAGTGTAAATAGGTAATTTATATTAAATCATGTGCAATTCCTATTCAAAACCGGCTAAATACTGAAAAGTAATTAATTCTGCCTTCCTAAATTTTTGTATTTTTTATTTTGGGGCACATCGTAGGTGTCTGATGGTAAGTACTAGTAGAAGTGCAGCTGCAGTAGGATAGAACTCAGCACAAGGGAACTGCCTGAATATTTGTCCACTTTCTCACATAAATTTTCAGGCTGCAGTGTTCACAGTGAAGTCTGCTACCCTACTAGAGCTCCTCAGCTTGCTGGTTTAAAGAGAGATCAAATATGCCTACATGAGCTGCAGCCACAGCCTTGACTGCTCCAGTTTTCTTGTGTCCTTGGAATTTGTTAACTCAGTCTTGGCTTGATTTTACTTACTGTGTTGCCTTGTATCAAGCATCCATGCTGCCCTTCAGCAGTGTGTTGCTCACCATCAATGTTTGCTTTGACATAAATAAAAACAAGTAAGGCTCCCTGTTCAGCAGTGATGCAGCTGTTCTACCTTACTATAGATTTCCCAAATGACTCCTGCCCCTCCCCCCTCACAAGTGGATTGTAAACTTAACAGGTTTGAGTCTGCTCTCCCCTTCCTAAATTAATGCAAGAATTCTTGTAATATTTTTCTTGCATGAATCTCTTTTCCCCAAAAAAGCTTCTGGAAATTGGGGTGTGTGTTTTAAGTGAGGAAATACAGTAATAGCAGTCTTGGACACCTTCTCTTTCCCCTAGCAGAGGCTTGTGCTGCCAAAGGTATATTTCTAAAGTGGAGCCAAGACCTTGGTGCTTCAGCAGAGGCTCCTGAGTCCTCAGATGTCTCAACAGGTGCTGTTGGTTGCCCACTTAGCTCAGCTCAAAAAGGGCATTTTGGCCCAGCTAACAAATAGGAAGTTAACAAAGCAGCCACAGTGTTTCATTCCCCAACCTCCCCTGCCCCCACAGACTGCAGCTGCTTGTGTTTTTCCTGGGAAAATTCTGTACTTGCTGGTATTTTTCAAAGATAGATCTTTATTCATATAATTGTTGTTGTCGTTTTATTCTGCCTTTCAAATCTAGGCATTTTGGAGGCATGTTGTATGCAAGAAAATATGGTGTTTGTTTCTGACCTCAGAGTGGTCCATTAGTCTCCTATCAGTGATGTAGCATATCAATATTGATTTTTCAAGGAACAAAATGAACGGAAAAGGAGTGCTGAGTTGCAGTTGAAAAGGCATCTTATCAGTGGAACTCTGTATACCTTCTTATGAAAGACTTCGTACTTGTTACACAAAATCTTCTCCTTGCAAATAAAGACTGGACTAGGAAGAGTCAGTTTGAATATGAAAGACAAGTATATAACAACTTTATTTGGTGTAAGAGTTGATATTCAGTGTTAGAGTATGCGCCACTTTCCTTTTCAGACTTCTCTTCAGACATCTAAAGGTTAGATCAAGAATCAATCTGATAAATAACTGTGAAAATCATGGGTAAAATCTATACTGAAGTGGTGTGACAAGTTAAAGTTATAGAAAAGGGATGGTTAGACTAATAGCAAAATAAGCCTGGAAGGCCTGTCTAATCCAGTAATACACAACCAGGGTTCTTTGAAGGATGCCCTGAGGTATAAGAAGATAAGGAGATAACTGTTGTCCCTGCATGGTTGATCCTGTACCCTCATTGCCCTGCCCCCATAGAAGAATGTAAACACTGCAATATATAAATTAGTTTTTGAAACTGGATGCTTTCAGTTCAGAAAAGTTATAGAGGTGCTTTAAGTCCACTGAGGGCTACCTCAAGTCCAAAAAGTTTAGAACTACTGATCTGAACTACTTTAAAAAATGTCCTATGATGGAAATTCCAGACTCACTAGATAATATCTCCCAGTGCTTAACAACCCTCTTTGTTTGATTCAACATTACAAAGAACTAAGTTTCACTAACTATAATTTAAGAAAATTAGTTCCTGTTCTGTTTCATGTGGACATACATAACAGTTGATCATCCTTAGTACATTCCTCCTCAGTTGTCTTTTCTCCAGGTTAAATAATCCCAGTTTTTCCAATTTTTATATATGTCATGTTTTCTAGACCTCTAATCATAGTATCATAGTACCTAGGGTCAGAAGGGACCTAGAGCAGACCATCTAGTCTGACCCCCCGCCAATGGCAGGAAACGAGTGCCAGGGTCACAGGACCCCACCCGAGTACCTATCTAATCTACTCTTAAAGACACCCAAGGTAGGAGCAAGAACAACTTCCCTAGGAAGCCGGTTCCACGTACTAGCCACCCTAACTGTGAAATAGTGCCTCCTAATGTCCAACCTAAACCTGCTCTCCAGTAACTTGTGACCATTGGTCCTAGTTACCCCTGGGGGTGCC
>JAGPOW010001296.1:95353625-95363799 GCA_030014935.1 Caiman crocodilus
ACACACACAAACAGGGAAGAAAGAACATGAATATGGTTCCTTAGCAATTCTACGTGAGCTTGGTTCAACATGGGTTTATTCTGCCTTCCTTCAGTTCCGGACAAGAAGTGAATGTTAAGTGAGACTAAAATAACTCACTGATGACTTCCACAAAATGGCTGTGTGTTTTCAGTTCAAATTGTAATATTTTCTTCAATTTTGTATTTTACCCAACAGGATAAAGTTCTGTGCATCTTCACATTCCCTATATTACTCTATTCTGCTGGATCAGGCAGTTTTCATTTTCAATTAAGTAGGTAAGAAAACGAATATTTTGTCTCTTCTTCCTATGGCCAACACCACAGGGTGAGCTCAGTTCATTACTGGAAATGTTTGAAAAATGTTAAAATATATTTGTAAATATGTATTTTAAGCATTCTTCCATCCCTTCATCCTTTTTTAAAAATATTTTTCCAAAAAGTGTTTTTTCTTACCATCTCCAGCAACTGGTATGAAGTAAATTTCAGCTAAGTATCAAACAAAGATCCAAATTGCATAAATGTTAGGAATAAAGGAGTCTAAGGAACCCCCCCTTTGCCCCTCCCCCTGCTATTTTCTGTAAGGCAGCAATCTACATGGCAGGTAACACTTTATAGAAGAGCAGGACTCACCAGAAGAATTAAATATGAAGGGAGCTAGAAGTATGTCAGACTCCGGGCTCTACCCAGCTCCCTCTCTCACTATAGATCCACCAACTACAAGACAATACACCAATGTATATCCTGCATGATACACTACTGCTCCAGGGAGGGTGTGAAACTAGAATGGGATTATGACTCTTTTGAGTTAGTCTTGTTTCAGAGTGATTCCATAGGCATCCCAGCAACGCTCTGTCTCTTGCACAGGATGGTTTCTTGATGATGAAGAACATGGTGAAACTATGTGGTGGCTGGTAGACATAATAATCATAGATTCATTTGTATAGAGTTTTTAGAGTTCTAAAACTTAGTTAACAAATGAAGCTGTTGCTGCTTTTGCTGTTAGAGGTCTAGTGGTATCAAGTCAGATTACCAGCCTGGAAGAACTACTGATATTTACCCTCTGTAAAGACTATTTATATTAAAAAATGCTAAAAATCTCAGCATTGGGTATAGAACTAGTTACAGACATTATATATTGTAGCAAGGGGTGCAAAAGGTGTTCCTTGTGCTTGTCAAATTCTAGTCAAATTAATTTCCCAGCTAACTCAAAATGTAAATGGCTTAAGAAAGACGTAGACAGGGAGGAATAGAGAGTTTTAATGTTTTTGATGAGAGCATAAGTCTCACATTGGCAAGGATAAATGCTGAAATGATTTTCTCTTTTAGCCCTCTTTGCCTTCCAAAATGCATTTGTTATCAAGTGGCAAACAGTAAGTCCAACTTTTCTGTGTGCTCAAATCAGGTTTACCATGCTTGACAGCTGGCCTGTCTTCACTGCTTGCTTAAATGCAACTTGCTATCCTTTGAATGGGGAGAAAATGAGGATCCTTATAAAATGTAGGTAACAATATAACTCTTCTTCTTACTAGTCTTTCCCAACTGTGATTTGTTCCTCATGTTTAATGTTTCTTGAATCTTGAATTCAGCTCTCCAGATGCTCTCAAGCTTCAAATTTTCACCGTTTTGACAAAAGCAAAATTGTTCAGCAGTGTTTTGTGTAGCTCCTTCCCTCTCCACATCCTCCCCTCTGCCACCTTCCCAAGCTCGCTTTGAATTTAATGTAAACCCATTAACTGGATTCTGTATATGTGAAATGTACTTTTATGTAAAATCCCTTTCTCTTTATTCATTTGTTTCAAATGTGTAACACTCCTGAGCATAACACAAGTTATGTGCAAATACCGTGCATTTTTTAATCCCTCATACAGTTAGTTAAACGTTTTTAAATTGATCTAACAATGTTCTGTTTATTCAACTATATAAGCATATATGCTTATAAATAATCATGTAATTGTGAAGTTTTCTTGCGGAATGCTTGTCAGTTAAAATCATTTGGAGATTTTTAAACCTTGCAGAATTCAGGTCTTGTTCATTTTCTATAAAGCGTAAGGTTGTCTAAACAATATTTAGCAATAGTGTTAACGTTCAGAAGTTTACACTGTTTTTTTTTTCACTAGCATTCACAGCTGTGTGAATAGGATGGTTTTATTCTATATTAAGTGCTATCTGTAAAAGATTACTAGTATAAAGTAATGCTAAGGAATGGCAGCTGAGTAGTACAGTAAAGTGGGATTTCAGGTTTAATAGATGACTTGGATTTTTAGGTTCCATGCAGTTGTCAAAGGTTTTATCTTCATTTCTAGGAAAGGCAAGGGATGAGGGGAAATATTTATGCCACTAGCATCGAGTTTGGACAAACAAGTTCATTGTAAGCACTGGAAAAAGGGAAATGAAGCTTTCATTTTTGTATGGAATGGATGGAAAAGTAAAATTACTGTACATCTGATTGTGTAAAAGTTATCATGCTTGGTAAATACAATACAAATTGGATTTGGCTTTGATATTTAAAACCTGAGAGGGTTTCATATATTTAGAGGGATTTTCCCCACTAAATACTCTGCCCAGTACCAATTTAAAACTATAAATTTAACTTGTATGTTGTTTTGTAAAAATGAAGCAGTTTGGATTAAATTTATGACTATATATTGAAAATAATTTCATTAGCTATTTTGGATAATTTGTAAATTCATAAGGAAAGGTGCTAAGTAAAAGTCATATTGGTCATGTTCTTGTTTACCCTTGCAGATTTAAAAAGTGTTTCCAATATTTAATGCATAAAAACGCTCAATATGATCTTGTTGCAAAATAATGTATAATAAATTGTACTGCCATTCTGTGCTTTTCTAGGAAGTCTTTTATTTATACAGCAGGAACAGACTCACTCCTTGGAAATAAAGAAGTGAAGTACCCTGAAAAGTATCACATGATGGCACTGTTTCCATTTCCACCTCCAATATTATGAAATAAAGCTATAATAAACTGGTATTAAAATGGTGTGTAATGCCAATGTACTTTGTATAATTTATGTAAAAGAAAAATCTAACCATGGTGGTTATTAATATAGGTATTAAAATGGATCCATAAATTTTTTTCAGAAAATGTTTTGTAAAACTTTGCATATATATGATAGGTGCAACAATACTGCACAAATATTTAAATTTTATTAATGCTGATTGGTGCAAAATCATTAAATATCATATTAGAAAAATATCACTGTTATTTATGGTGTAAATCAGACATTCTAGTTTTTGTTTTGATTTTACTGGGGGAGGAGTGCTAATGGATATGCATTTTTGTATTTAATGTAAAGCCTTTTTGTGGCAAATTAGATCATTAATAGAGACATTTTTAAGAAATGCAAATTAGCTTTCCATGAGCAGAAAAGAGCTTAAAGTATAGTAAGGTCACCAGCAGGATCAGGCATTTATAAAATGAATTATATTCAAATATGAATATGAGGGAAAATATGAATGTAAAAATAATCAGGTACTTTAAGTAGATATAAGGTATAGCTTTATTATTTCATCTTTTAGTTTTAGACATTCTGAGTAATATTTGCTTTTACTTACCAGTAACCTAAACTAAAATTCACTTGTGCATTGCTATTTTTCTGAGTTTTAGAAACAAGAATATTTATTTTTAGACAGACAGAAATGCTCCTAATTAAAAATAACACAGTGGGTGTATTCCCACAGTATTGCAACTGTTTCACTGTAGGGTAAGGTATATCTTTTGCCTTGTCACTTCATTGCACCCTTCTTGTAGAGCTATGCTACGCATCTATATACATTTTTTTCTAGTATGGTATCATTGTAGAATATTTTCTCAAACTGCAAAATGAAGAAAGGAGGAAAAAATACCCCCTGGTGATGCAGAGCTAATAGCTGGGGCTTTGGATATATGCCAAATTGGGTGCTTGAACTCCAGAAATGTCCTTTGCCAGTATAAACTTCTGTTCTGAACAATGTGGTGGTGTTCTGTATGTTTTTGGTCTGAGAGCGAGAGAGAGAAAATAGACATAAAATATATTATGTGAAATTTACTTCACAAGTAGTGGATCACCAAATTTTGTTGAGTGACATACTAGTGTAGTAAATTCTGTTGAATGTCATCAGTAGCCATGTTTTAAATGTTAAAAAATGGTTTCAGAAAACCTTTTTAAAGGAAGATATGATGTGTGATGTGTCATAACATTTAATCACTAAAGGAAATTACTCCTGTTGCTAAAATCAATAGTAAAGATCACCTCACTTATATATTAAAATATATTAAGAAAATAATATGACATGTATAATTTATTTGTATTAGTCAGTAAATAATATTTGAATCATTAAGAGCTACTGTCTGAAGATAAAAAAAATCTTATTTTAGGGGCATTCTACATGAAAGCACTTTTTCACATTCAAGTTTCTGTACTATACTATCTCTCTTTCGGTATTTGGCAGTCCATACTATTATTATTTGTAGAATAAAAAGATAGAAATTTTACTAATATTTAGAATATTATTGTGAAGTTGTTTAAAATTCTAATGGCTAAGGTTGGCTCAACTATAAGAATAAAATATAAAAGTAAAAGTGTTCATTACTCTCAGCTGTATTCATTTATGTGTCCATTTGCTCATGTATGAGGTGAAGAATTTCAGAATACAGAAACTGGAGACTTCCTTGCTCAATGTATTTCACCATGCAAATTACTTGCAATTTCCAAATGCCAGTGTTACTTTTCAGGACAAATTTCATACAATAGTAATTCTGTGATTATTCATCCAGTTTAATTAATTCAATTAAATAAGTCTGATGCTGTCAGGTGTTCTTTTAATAATTGAATCAACATGCAGATACATAATGAGCATAAAAGCGTTTCTATGGCTGCAGTTAATTTAGATCCAAAAGAATCTGCTATTCCACTACATTTGATATAGATTATTCTATAATATTTCAGTAATGGGTTGCACAAAGGCTGCCTTTTAATTCTTTGCTTTCTCAAATGTCTTTATATATAATGGTTTAAAACAGAAGGTGTTCAAGAGAGGGTGACCTTTTTCCATTACCATGGTTCCTGTCATTAATGCATTATAATTTTCTTTAGAAGTGTGGAAAAAATGTGTATATGTGCACTCTGTAGCAGGTATGAATCAAAGCGTGTTAGTGAAAGTTAAGAATTGTCTGTTATTACTAAAAAAAAAAAAAGAAAAAAGAAAAAAAAAGAAAAGGGAATCAGAGGAAGTAATTTTATTGTTATTTTTACTGTGAAAGTTTAAACAAACGTTGTACTTTATACTGAACAGTTACAGACTAGAAAGTTTTGGTTTCTGTAATCTGAACAGCAGTTGTCATCCTTAGATGCTAAAAATAATATGCCCCTTAACTACATTTATATCCAGTGTAACATTTTATTAGTACATAGGTTGTTTTAAGGCCATAGTATGTTTCCATCCATTGCAAGAGATTACAATAGACTGTATTTTAATAATGTATATGTTAAAAAAGACATGGTAAACAATTTACTTGGTGTGTACTCTCAGTGCTGCTTGATGTCATAATTATTGTAAATATTAATTGTGGTGCTAAAAATGTAAGCAGGATGACTTTGTATTAGATGAAAAATGAAAATAGTCTATGTACTGGTAAATAGATAATCATACAAAAGTAATTGGGGTTTTAAAACCCCAATCTATTCTGCCAGCATGAGCTCGTTTGCATGTTAATCACAAGAGTGATTTCCTACTTCACAAGGAAGTCCACACCCTTTCAAAACCACTTTTAATTGTATTTAAAATGTTGTAGGTTTGGGATATTAGAAATGAAGGCGTATCATTGTCAAATTAATAAAAAAATTTACTGAAGAGCTGTATAGACTAAACACTATAATAATGTTAAGGCCTTTTTGTTAAAACACATATATGTGTATTATACCATATCTCAGAGTGGTGTGGAGTATATTAAATGTAATAATAAATTAATTTCTAAATTGGGGGGGATTAGAGAAGTCAATAAATAGAAATATAATTATGGGCTGGGTAGTATAGAAATACATTTTTTATTAATGACTTTGATTTACAGACTTACTAGTATGTGAAATAGTCTTTCATTAATTTTCCATCCATCATTATATCTGCAAATTAGCAACAGAGTCCAAAATAGGTTTTGTTACCAACCAGAGTATAACCTATTTCTGAAGAAGTTTATAGTAAACATTAAGAAATATAAATAAATAGGGGAGGTTAACTGAGAGTGTATTCAGAGGAATCTACTTAATGCTTTTAATACTAAAATAATTCCCTTAAGTCTGTTTTTGTGCAGAGATTTTATTATTTTGAAATCTTAACTTAAGTATTATACATTAAAGCAATTGCATAACAGTTTATATAATTTACAGTGTTTTTGTAGCTTATATTTTGAATCTATTAATAGACTAGTTTGTGACTGAGATATGTATGTGTGTGTGTGTGTATATTATATTGTAAAATATGGCTTTAAAATTAGATTGCTAAGTAAGAATACTTTAAAGTATTGTAATAATTTCTTTTAGAAAATTTAAAAAAATTTTGAACCTCAGTAAATGTGATATTAATTTTTAAGAGATTTTGTGATATTTCTATTATGATTCAACACCTCCTTCTCTGTAATCTGTAAAAGGCAAATGTAAAAGTAAAGACAAAATGACTTGTGCTCTGAATGCAGGAATGAAGAAATGTAGCTCTCTAATAAAATAGTGTAAGTGCACAATGGTTACAATATAAGTCTCAAAGATACAAAAACTAATTTTTAGTCAAGCTGTTAAAAATTATATATTTAAGAAGATGAAAAGTTTGAGGATTAAAGAAAAATCATTCACAATTTTAAAGAGGGTATATTTGCTTTCATCACCAGGTGTTCTGTCTAATATAAATTACCAAGATGATGTTTCCATAACATAGCTTGGGGTGCTCTAGAGATTAAAACTACCAAAACAGACCTATTAAATTTTTCATAGGGAGGGTCCACCAGGGATAATAAGCCAATATTCCTTGTCCCATATTCCAGATGTTTTATGTAATTCTGCATCTTTCTAAACCTAAATCGTAGCTTTTCCAGAAAAAATGTACTATTGAGACTGAGATGAAAGGCAAGAACTGTTGAAATGTTAATTTTACTATCTGCTGTTGAGGTCTGTTACCTTTTTGTATTTTTTTTCTTACTCCCAGTAGCTCAGTTCTGTTTTATGAATGTTGTGGTATTTCGGTTGTTTGAAGTTTTGAAACTTGGAGCATGACTTTGACTTAGCAAAACACAATGCCACATGGTGTGTGACATACTGATGGATAGCCTTTGATCCTTGTGATTCCTACTCTTTTTACTTTTAACCAATTTTTGGTAGACAAAAATGTAACATAATAGTGAAATTATCATAACAATAATCCCAATAATATGAACATAGGAGAATGAAATGATGGTATGCTCTAATATTCATCTAGTCTTGCTGTTAACAGTAATACATCTTAATAGTTCCCTTCACATAAACCATACTCATTCTAAATTAGAATCAGAGCTGTAGCACAATTACAGAGTATACAGAATATTTCTATATTGCACACAAGTAATAATTAATGTAGTCAAATCAAACACTTTATTTAGTGTACTTGCTTAGTATTGACGTGTTTAAGGTTTATATTGGCATGTATTTTGAATAATCAACTATGTTAGGTTAGACCTTCACACCCTACTTTCACATTTCCTGTTGATGTGCTCCAGCAGTTCTTGACAGCAGAACAGCCCTTAAGGGTCCTTATTTTTCCACAAATTGAAACAATCCTAAGGCTGCTGTAAATTACATTAAAGACTAATTGACTTATTATCCAACTTAGATGTTGGTGGCAAGAAGGTAGTAGAAGAGAATATAAAAATTGTATTTTCTCCCATACAACACAAACCCCAAAACCAGTTCTTGGAAATTGAGGTGCATATTATAAGTGATAAAACATGATAATAACACTTTCTGTAGCTTAAACCTTTGTGGCAGAGAGGATAGGAGGGAAGCAAAAGAATAGTAACAGTGAACATGCTCTACTGAGAGCAGTACAGTAATCATGCTGGGCTCCCCAGATGCTACTACTCCATTACTTACTGCTACTTACCAGTATTTTCCAGGACAGATTTTTATTTTTTTTTATTCTGTCTTTCAAAAACAAGACATAATTTATTTGGGGCCATCTTTGTATGTAAGAAAATATGGAATATTTTAACAAACTTCCTTTGCCTTTTACTTGGGTACTACACTAAAAACAGGATACACTTGATCACATAGCCTACTGTCTTGACCTTTCTTGAATGTTCTTAGCATAGTTAATCAGAAGCATTGTTACATTGTGGTCATCCCTTTTACCTTTTTACATCACCATTCCTTTGCTCTCCACTAATTTTTCAAAATGTAATCTTTATTCAATGTTCTTTCTTACGTCCAGAGGACGGCAACATAATCTGTACTCAGATTTATCCCATTACAGGCCAAAGGTCTGATGATGTAAATACCTAGGATATGTATATTCCTATCTTTATTTGGTGTTCCAGTTTTCTAAAGTAGCAGCATTTTATTCACTTTTTCCTTCGTCCTGTTAGTAGGATCTAACATGGTGGAGGAAAAAGTGGACAACTAGAATACTAGTAAGATTATGATAACAAAATTATCAATGCAGTCTTGAGTGAATCAGAAATAGATCTTTAATTGACACTGTTAATTTCTTTGTTTTTTTGAAAAATTATTAGCTTCATCGCTTGACACGCAGGTTGGGAAAAAATGTAAGTACTATGTAAGGATCAATATTCCTATTCCTTCATCTAAAGGCTGTGAAAATTCGTACTCCAATTCTTCTATTTTCTAATTAAAACAGGTAGAGATTTGATAATTCTCCTATTTTAAAGATAAGAAAACTCCTCCATATTGTTCACCTTGTATGTGTGTGGTGGGGGAGAAATCTGGGAAAATTCTTCCTGTCCTTCTACATAAGCGAGGAAAAAATGAAAAGCAAAAGAAACAACAAAGAAAACATTAAATTAATTCCTAAAGAGAGAGTTTCTCACTTGTTATATGATATCTACACTGCCTTAAGGGGATGCTGTATATAATGCTTACAAAGCAGTACTGAAAGAAGTGTGTCAGTTCTCAAATATATGCTAAACCTTTCTAAACCCCAACATTTCTTGTCCAGGAATTTAAACTAAATCTAATTAATAGGTCTTTGTGACAGCAAAACAATCCTTTGAGCAACACTTCAGTCATATGAGTATGCTAGATGTTACTTTAAAGACGGGGTTTCAGGGAGGAAAGGTGAGGGTGCCTTTAGGTTGTTCTAGTAGACGGTTGGCTGATTACTTAATCTCTGAAAATTCAATTTTTTTTTTATTCTCAGGTTTATACAGAATAGTAATGAGATTATGTGCAAATGAACATACTATTCATTTATTCACTCAGAGTTTCTTTATAACGTATTTTATTCTTTCATAATTTTTCATAATTTATTAATCACTGAGTATAAAGGGGGGAAGAAATCATCTTTCATTTAAACACAGTATTTTTTAGACACTTTGTATGATTGTAACTGTTTACCACATAATGTTTCCACAACCACTTGTTTAAGTTTGGTATGTAGCAAATATTTTACCACTCGTGTTTTTCCATTTCACTGTGGAAAATTCTACTGGATTATCCCAGTTATTTCATGCATACTTTTCTGGATTTTCAGTTTGGAGAGTAAGTTTGATCTGTAGAAACATCAACTATGTTAGAAAAATTTGAAGCAGATACCTTATTTCCAACACTGTTTGCAGGAAAAGGATTTAGGCACCTTACTAAACATTTACTTTGCAATACCTTTCATACAGGGCACAGATAGATGTTAGGTTTCCACTCAAACTCATTGCACTTTACATTAAGTGCAATGAGTTAGAGCCTTCTCCCTGACCCAACAGACATTTGTTTACCCAGGGATGCTGAAACCAGCCTGCACAGGCCCAGGCCAGCAGGTGGGGGTGCTCAATTAGTCTCCAAGGAGGCTGCTGAACTGTCTCTCTCTCCATTTCATAGTTTCATAGTATCTAGGGTCACAAGGGGCCTAGAGCAGGCCATCTAGTCTGACCCCCCGCCAATGGCAGGAACGAGTGCTGGGGTCACAGGA
>JAGPOW010001296.1:95370171-95399937 GCA_030014935.1 Caiman crocodilus
ATTGGATAATGGAATTCAGCAGGTTGTCCAGGTGGTCAAGGACCTGCAGTCCCATCACTAGGTCATCCCCCATGGCCAGGACCAGTTCCAGCAAGGCCTTACCCCTAGTGGGGCTGTGCACTTCCTGGATAAGGTGAAGGTCCTGTAATACAGCCAGGAACCTATGCGCGTGGTCAGATCTGGCTGTCTGCTCCTCCCAGCAAATGTCTGGGTAGTTTAGGTCACCCATGACAATAGCATCCCTTGACCTAACTGCCTCCATAAGCTGACCGGTGAAGTCCTGGTCTAGCTCTTCCCCCTTGTTGTGTGGTCTATAGTAGTTCTGGATGGGTTTTACACTGGATATTTTACACTGGAAAGCTGGAAACACAAATTGATTTCCAATGAGCTGAGAAATGCCAAAATTGTTACCATGTTCAAAAAAAGTAGAAAGAACAAGTTGGAGCAGTGATTGTGATGTTTCATTGTTGTCAATAGCTGCAGAGATTTTTGGTCACATTCTTCTGAATAAATTCATCTTCCTTGCTATTGAAATTCTATCCAAGTCCCAGTGTGCTTTCAGAGGTAAGGTAGATATGATCATTATTGCTAGACAGATATAGAATAGCCATGAGTAACACCAAGATCTTTACATGGGATCCATTGATTTGACTGAGTTTTTTGATTCACTTGCAGACACGCCCTATACAGATCTTGCTGAGATTTTGATGCCCATTAAAATTTGCTACCATTATCAGACTTCTTCATGAGAACATGACAGCATTTATCCTAAACTTGGAAAATGGCTTGAAAAGAAGCCCCCTTCATTATTGAAACTGGTGTCAAGCAAGGAGTTTTGGTTATACCAATACTTTTTTCATCTATCTCCCAGATGTTCCACAACTCATTGCTGATAGACTTCTATCTGATTTCAGCATCCAGTATTGCTTGGATGGGAATCTCTAACATCAGCCAGTTATATTTCAAATCAAAGACAACCTATCCCACCATTACTGGTCTTCAGGACACTGATAATTGTTTTATGTGTGTCTGTTCAGATAAAGAGGTCATGGTCATTCTTAATTGCTTCTGTGAAGCACACAAAATCTTGGATTCACTGTTCACTTCATAAAAACCAACCAACTGCTCCTCCACATACTAAAATTAGAAGGTAATCCTTGTACAGTGCTAAGCATTTCCCTTACTGAGTAGTCACCTTTCCCAAACCTAATCAAAGATTATGATATAGAACACTAGATAACATCTGCCAGTGCTGCCTTTGGATGTTTCCAAAATCATGATTTTAATCATGACATCAGAACCCAAACCTGTCATCTATCGGGCTGTTGTCATCCCTACCCTGTTGTATGGTGTGGGACTTGGATGATGTATGAGAAATGCCTACAAACTTTGGAATGTTACCATTGGTGATATTTTCAGAAAATCCTCTGTATCAGTTGGAGAACAGAATGGTTGGAGGTGTTTCCTCTAGCATCTCTAAACCAAGAATGATGGGTCCCAAGGATGGTATGGAATAGAGGATAGATCATTTTAGAGGTACCCATTGTTTTCCCTCCAAAGCAATGGGTCTCAACCTTTTTTGTACCAGGACCCATTTGTAAACATCAATTCCAACCTTCTCCCCTCACTGCCGACCCACTTCCTTCTACCACCAGGACCCAGTGTTCTAGTGTGTGGGGCAGGGGTAGGGGTGGGGAGCCCCAAGCAGTTCTATGCAGGCTGAAACTCTGCCAGCCTGCAAGGGAAAAGCCATGGTTTCCAATGTTTTTCTCCTTTAAAGGAGAATCCATTTTTAAAGGTGTTTGATCCATTTTTAAAGTCTGTTTGTGACGCTTTCATATATTCTTGTGACCCACAGGTTGAGAAATGCTGCTTTAAAGCATGCACTCCTACCACTGTTAGAGACAGGGGACTGGCCTAGATGAACAATTGGTCTGACTCAGTATAGCACTTCTTATGTCAGGGGAACAGATACCAGACTTGGTACTTATACTTGCCTTAAGCAAACACCACCAGCCTTGAAGCCAAGTTTATATGGCACCAGCTACATATACAGGACACATCATAAGTGTGCTAGACAACCAGTTCCTGAAACAGGTCTCATACTCCCAACTTATGGGTGGTTACCACTCAAAAGGTGGGCAAAAGAAGAAAATCAAGAATACTTTGAAGGCTGACCTAAAAAATGTCATACTGACAGCAACACTTGGGAGAATCAAGCACTGGATTGCCCCCAATGGTACCATGATATACAGCAAGGTGTCAGTCACTTAAAGCAAACTCTCCTCACTATTGGGGTGGATAGATGAGAGAGGAAAAGGGAAAGAGCCATGACCTGACGTCACTAGGACCTAGTCTTTCCTCACAAAGCTAGTTGCTATGTCTGCAGTCAGAAGTCCAGATCATGGATTGGCCTCCTCAGCCATCTCTGGAATCACCAATGACTCCCTTATTTATTGGAAGACTGTCTTCCTTGTGTTGCGGGACTGCCAGATATCATTTGCACTCCATACATTCCAGTGTAGGAGTCCCTGATTTGGCTGCATATGCACCTGTTCCTATCACCTCAAGTCTCTGGAGTGTCATCTGGTGTGTGATCTCTTTTGTATTAAAGCTAGAAATAAATATGGAGAATAATCTGATGGACTTAAGTCATAAGAAGTCATCAGCGTAACTTTCAGTGGAGGACAATATATATAGGAGCCCTAAACATGATACTATTTAAAATAAATTAACTACATGCAAATGGGTGATATTGAAAGTAGTGGAAACATTGCAAAATTAGAAGTTGGTAATATGGAGGAAAACAAAGAAGACATGAAACATTAAAAGAATTAATATCAGACCAAGTAACCAGATTGTGTGCATACAAATAACCTTTAACTACTTTTTGGTAATTTGGTTTCTTTAATCAAAATTCTCACCTTAATTTCTAACAGGAGGATTTGTAAGATAAAGGCATGGAAAACTTTCTGGTAGTACCAGAAATTATATAAAACAGTAAGGTATTTGAGTATTTAATCTTTCTTTTTATGAAAGATAGTGTAGTTCTAAAATTAGCACAGTTACAATGATTCATAGCAGCTGAACATATGCTCCCTAAAGGATGAAAACATACATGCATGACAAAATTAAGTGAGAATAAGTCCTTATTTTTCCTCTATCCTTTAGAGAGAGGTTGAGTCATGTCCTTAAGTGTAACTCAAAAAAATAATAAATTAGGGGGCAAGGAGTGGGGCAAATATACTGGGGATAAATCCAGCTGTGGTGGCACCAGTCACTTGATTTGAGGATGATCTCTGCCACAGTTTATTGATAGGTGTTGAGGTGACTTAAGAGTCGAGCCCTTGATCTGATTGCAGGTCTTTCTATAGGGCTAGAATAGGCGGTAGGCTGGAATTCCTGTCCTTTTCCTTCCTCCACTCTCTTCAAGAGCAAGAAACTTCATCTCAAAATAGGATTCCACTTCGTTGAGGTTGCGGTGGCGCTGGATTATCAGCCAGCTCCTCTGAGCTCTAGATGTTGGCATCAGTTTTGTTGAAATATATCTTCAACACATCCTTAAAGTGTTTCCTCTGGCTGCCATGAGATCTCAGGCTACAACTAAGTTGGAAGGAGAGTACTTGCTTTTAGAGTTGAGAGATGGGCATCTGCACATAATATTGAGTCCAGTGAAGTTGGTGTTTGAGCATCACCAACTCAATGGTAGTAACACTGGCTTCAGCAAGGATGCTGGCATTTGTGTAATGATCTTCTCATTTAATGTAGAGGATTTTCTGGAGGCATCTGGAGACCTCTCCAGGCTCTTCAGATGACAGTGGTAGGCCACTCACATTTCACATGCATAGAGAAGAGTGGGGATGATGATTGTAGTGTAGACCTGAATCTTGGTGTCTTTCTGTAGATTGTGATCAATAAAGACATGCTTAAACAGTTTCCCAAAAGAAGCATTTGTATAATGGACCTGGTGCTGGATCTTCTTCTCAATGTTCACTCCCTAAGAGAGGTGGCTACCAAGGTACAGGAAGTGCTTGACTACCTTCAGGGGTAATTTGGTGAGGGGATTGTATTCATGGCCTGAGGCAGGCTGATAGAACACTTCAGTTCCTTAATGTTGAGAGAGAGGCCCAAAGTTCAGTAAGCTGCGAAGAGATGCATTATGCTTTGGAGGTTTTATTCAGTGTGCACAAGGTTGGCAAACTGAAGGCCAAGAATGATTGTTTTGAGTATGTTGGTCTTCAAGCAAAAACATCACAAATTAAAGAGCCCTCTATTCACTCAGCATTCAGTTTCAGTTTTAGAAGGATGTCCTTAACAAGAACCAGGATGACTGTCAAAAAATGGGGAACAGAGTTGGGTCAATGATGCTTTACCCCAGTTTGGATGATAAATGATTCTGTTTCTGATTCAGTACATAGAGAAGTCACAGTAATCTGGTCATGGAGAAGCCTCAGGATCTTGATATTTTTTCAGGACATCTAAATATGGCCAGTACTTCCCACAAGGCTTCATTATTGATGGAATCAAAGGCCTTAGTGAGGTCAGTGAAGGCCATATACAGGTCCTGATGTTTCTGATACTTTTCTTGGACCCAGTGGGCAGCAAAGATCAATTCAGTTTCCCCATGGGGTGGTCTGAAACCACACTGAGATTCCAGCAGGACTTCTTCAGCAAAAGGTAGAAGATGATCCTAGAAGATGCAGGAGAGGTTTATCCCTCCTATGGAAAGGAGGGATGAGAACTCAGTAGTTCCCATATACAGAATGATCTTTGTTACTAGAAACAGTAATGATTTTGGCATTCCTCAAGTCCCCAGGGATCTCTTTGCTGTTCCAAATGTGTAGAATAAATTAGTGGAATGTCAGTACTAGTTCCTCATTGCAAGTTATAGTTTTCAGCAGGTATGCCATCCAGTCCAGTATGCCATCTAGTTCAAGGTTTCCTTAATGGCACACCAGACTTTTCATAGGATAGGAGGGCTGGTGCAGGATCCCTTTTCGGGGTTTTGTGGGATGGACTTGATGGTGGTATCCTCCACAGTCAACTCACAGTTCAGGAGTGCCTCAAAGAGCTCTTTCCATCTAGCTTGGATAGATACATTGTCTTTCAGGAGCACTGGTCCATCCTGCTATCTTAGGAAAGTAGGACCATGGGAAGTTGATGGGCATAAGGAGCTTCTAAAATCTCCCAAATGCAAAAGAAAAGCATAAAGGCAATGGAAGAATTGGACTGGTAACCAAGGAAGGGTACCAGGAAATAGGAAGAGACTGCAGGAGCAATAAAAGGAAGGCAAAGATAAAGAATGAGCTGCACCTACAAAGGAGGTTAAGGATAATAAGAAGAGGTTATATAAGTATGTTGGCAATAAAAGAAGGACCAAGGAAATTATGAGTCCTCTGTTAACAAGCCAGACTCTACGGGTTGCCCTTGCTTCCATTTCGTCTACATATGTCAGTGTTGGTTTTTTTTAACTGAAGATGTAAAGAAGGTGGATCTACTCAACAATTTGCCTCATTTTTCATAGAAAAATGAAGCTGCAGTCATGAACCTAATAAGGGTTATCTGGGTAACAAAGGAGGCAAACGGGGTAAGAGATTAATAGAAGAGACAGTCACAGTTTTTGTTTGGTTTGAATTGTTCAAGTCAGCAAGGCTGGATGAACTTCATCCTGAGATACTGAATGAACTGACAGAGGAGATCTTGGAGCCCTTGACAATAATCTTCATGCAGTCACTAGAGATGGGCCAGGTACCAGAGGAGTAGGTAAGAGCCAATGCAGTGCCCCTCTTTAAAAAAAAAAGTGTGGAGGACCTACAGACTGGTTAGCCTCACACTGGTATCTGGGAAGCTACTGGCGCATATCCTAAGAAAGATCATTTGCAAGCATCTGGACAAGGAAAGACTGGTCACAAGCAGCCAACATGGATTTATGAAAAAGAAATCATGTCAAACAAACAAACTTGATCTCGTTCTCTGACAAAGTAACTACTTGAATGGATGAAGGGAGCGCTGTGAACATAATATAGCTGGAGTTCAGCAAGACTTTTGACATGGTCTAAACCACCCTTCTCAAACAGTTGGATAAATGTGGAACAGATAAAACTGCGATAAGTGGGGTAGATAACTGGTTCTATAGCCACAAACAAAGCAAACGGTAATTATAGATGGGTCCATATCAGAATGGTAGGAGGTTTCAAGTGGAGTCACACAGGGATCTGTCATATGCCCGTGCTGTTCAACATTTTATAACGATTTGGATGCTGCCATAGAAAACTTTTTGAGCAATTTTGCAGATGATATGAAACTAGGAAATATTGCAAACATGTTGGAGGATGGGAGCACAATTCAGAAAGCTCTCAACAGATTTGAAAGTTGGGGTAGAGCTAACCCAAAGGTAGGAAAATTGGGATGAAGTTTAATGAAGACAAATGCAAGGTGGTACACTTTGGGAGTAATAATCAAAAACACAAATATAAAATGAGTGGCACCTGGCTGGATGTCAGCACTATGGAAAAGGTCTTAAGAGTTTTGGTAGATCACAGATTCAATATCAGTCTTCAGTGTGATGCAGCCATGCAAAAGGCAAATGCAGTTTTGGGATGCATCAATAGAAGCATTAAGTGCAAAACATGGGAGGTGATAGTGCCTCTACTCTGTACTGGTTAGGCCTCATCTGGAGTACTGTGTGCAGTTCTGGGCTCCACATTTTTAAAAGGATATGGAAAAATTAGAGATGGTCCAGAGGCGGGCAAGAAACCTGATAAAGACCTTGGAAAGCAAGTCATATAAGGAGAGGCCAAAGGAGCTAGACATGTTCAGTTTATGGAAAAGATGGTTAAGAGGGGTCATGATAGCAGTCTTCAAATACTTGAAGGGGTGCCATAAAGAAGAGGGAAAGCACCTTTTCTCTCTTGTTGCAAAAAGGAGAAAGTGAACCAATGGCTGAAAATTGCAGAAAAACAAGTTGAGATTATTCTACAGGAATTTTTTCTGGATAGCCAAACTGCCTAGGGAAATTGTGGGCACTCCCATCACTGGAGGTGTTGAAGATGAAGTTGGACAGCCACTGGTTGGGAATGATTTAGACCAGTGGTCTCCAAACTTTTTATGGTGAGGATCATTTTTTGGAAGTAAAGGGTGCCCTAGAATGTACCGTGCGCCCCCCTGCAGCAGGCAAGCGGGCAAGATTCAGCTGAAAGAAAATGTAGAAATAAAAGTATATAACAGTAAGTGGTGGGGGAAGCAGGTAGGGTCAAAGGGAATCTGGGCCAGGGTTTCTAGGCAGCTGCATCAGAGGAGAAAGGGTATGCACGCAGCCAGGATTATAACCCAGATCCCATGTGTGCCCAAGGGGCCGTTCAATCCTTCTGTACCCTTGATCGTCCCAGAGACAAGGTGGGGAGATGCTCCCACCACTGGGCACAGCTCGGCGGAGGCTCCACGGGCCCCTGTCCCCCCTAACCTGTACTTGGGGTACAGCAGGCAGTCCATAGGTGGGGTGGGGGGCATGGGCCCCTGAGGCCTGTGCTGGGTTGTGCCCAGCAGTGAGAGCCCCCCCCTACCAAACATGCCCCTGGATGACCAGATCTTCCCAGACTCAGTCAGGCTGGGGTCCAACGCCACTTGTGTGCTGCTGCTGCTCTGAGCTGCACCCATCCAGCAACTGGATGCATGTGATATCGGACCAGACCTGGCTGGGTCTGGAAGTCTCCATTATCCAGGGGCACGGAGAGCCTCAGTCAAGGCTGGGCCAGGCCCGGGCCTGACCCCGTGTTCTTTTGGTTGCAAGGCAGGCTTTGTTCAGCCGAGCGGTGGCAGAGAAGTGGCATTGGGCCCTGGTCTGATCTGGTCTAAGACTCTTTGCTGGCCAGGGGCATTGGGGAGGGCCCAGCAGGGGCTGGGTGCTGCATGCTCTGGGTGCCTATACTCTCTCCTGCCCCTGTGCTCTGAGTGCCCATGCTGCTGCCGCCACCGTCACCCCCCTCTTCACCCACCCCCCCGGTGCTCTGGGTGCAGCAGCAGCCTTCAGCAACATCCAGTTTATCCCAGAGCACAGGTCAGGGGGCACATCCTCAGGACCCCCACCAGGCTGTGTCCAGGGGCAGGAGCCCACCCCCACCATCCAGTGGAGGTACTTGCCTTCCCCTGCTCCTGGATCATCCACAGGCCAGTCCCTCAGGGGCCTCAATCTGGCCCGTACTCCTTCCCTCCGTGAGAATGATGGGCTGGGGCTGGGGGTGATGTGTGTGCACATATATGCCTGCCCAACTGCCCTCCTGCCCCGCTCAGAATCAACCTAAAGAGGGTCTGGGATTAACTGGTTGATCACAAGCCCTGGATTAGTGACAACTGATTTAGACATATCTATGCCTGTGTTTACTATCAGTATTTCCCATGCTGCTGGACTTTGCTGGTTGCCCTTGCTCCCCTTTCTGCTACATGTGTTGGGGTATGTTTAAGCCCAATGCCTCCCTCAGAGACATTGTGTGTTGGCTACAGGCATGGCTGGGGACTTTGACTTGGTATGTCTGTACTCCTGCTGGGACCAAAGCTGGAGGTTCCTGGCTAGAGGGTCTTACCCATCCACTCATAGTCAGAACGAACTCCATATATAGAGTCAGGAAGGACTTTTACCCCATGGTTAAATTGGTATGGACTGTGGGAGTTTTTGCCTTCCTCTGTAGCAGGGGGTGTAGCCGTCTACCAAGGTTCTCTTGAGCGTATGTTGACAACATTTCATAGAAGCAGGATATTGGTTGCTGTGGTTCCTTCTCCTTTACCTGACAGATTAAGGTGTTAGGGCTCTAATGTGTCAGGGTTGATGGCCTTCTCCTATAGAGTTTGTAGATTATGGTTTGTATGGAATGATTTGGATAGGGATGATCATGGCTCAGGCAGAGGTTGGACTAAATGACCTCTGGAGGTCCCTTCCAGTCCTACTTCACTATGATTCTATGATTCCATTTATTATTAATTATCATTTCTATTGGGATGCCACCTAGTGGTCCCAATCATAGATAAAAGGCACAATGAACATAACAGAAAGATATTCCATACCTCAAAGTAGTTTACAATCTAAGGATAAAACAAAAAATAACAGATCCATACAACAAATGTGAGGGCACAAGACCTGTCTTTTTCATACATAAGTACTCTGGACTACACATCTTTTCAAACTTAGTCTCGCCACATCAGTATGATAAGGATGGAGTATTACCTCCTGCTTTGTGACCTAATTCCTCTTCAGGTTTAGGACTGGCTTGCAGTCAGGGGGTGGTTTGTGTTGTAGTATTTCTTTAAAAAACTTGTCTAATTTGTAGACTATTGTCATACTTGGGCCTCTTTTGAAATTAATGTTTTTCAGTTTTCTCCATCCCATTGTTTAGGTTTTGGATTTCTTTTTCTAGTTGACTGCCATTTTGTTTGGGTAATCCCCGAATTTTAACCTTTTCCAGTTTGTATCCATGATTTCTATCTTATAGAGGTCATCTAGTCCAACCCCCTGCATGAGGCCAAATCATCCCTATTAAAACCATCCTATACAAACCATAATCTAAACCCTACATAAATTTACCATTAGCCCTGACACAACGCAGACCTAACACCCTAACCTGCACAGGTAGAATAGGGGAACCACAGCAACCAATGTCCTGCTTGTATGAAATCTTATCAGTATATGCTCAAGAGATCCTGGGTATGGGGCTACGTCTCCAATTACAGACAAAGCAAAACCACCCACAGTCCATATCGATCTAACCATGGGGTAAAAGTCCTTCCTATATACGGAGACTGGTCTGACTGCAACTGGAAGGGCAAAACCCTCTAGCCAGGAATCTTCAGCTTTGGTCCCAGCAGGAGCCCTGACACACCCAAGTCAAAGTCCCCAGCCTTGCCTGTAGCCAGCACCGATACATAAGTACATGAGGGAGGTATTCTTAACATGTGCCAATTTAAAACAATAGGCCAGTTTTGGTAATTTATAGCTAACCTTCTTTTCCAGATTATTGAAGACAAAAAAAAATCTAGTGCTAGCACCAAGATTCATCATATACAAGGGAAGTCCTCTCCCTAAATTTGATATCCTACCATTTCTGTTTATTTTTGTTCAATTAGATTTTGATGAATGTGAGACTGCTGATTTCTATAATTTTTTTACTTAGTTGTATGAATGAGATATTTTAAAAGATACCTCAGTGTCACATTTAAGTAGTAAATTTAATCTTCAACATGTATTTAATTTGTCAACATCACTTGTAAGTTTTTTACTATGAAGATTTGTTGTCATTCTTCCTAGATCAGTTCCTCCTTGTTGACTAGATATTTATCCATGGAAGGTTGGCCCATGTAAAGCTTTAGGTTGACCCTGTTTAGCATAAAATAGACCCTGTTCTGAAAAATAAACTCATTTTCTGTTGAGATTAGATTATATATGTTATCTAGTAGATGTTTACATAGTTGATGTTCTCTCCAATTATAGTAGTTTCTAATTTCAAGAAATGGCTGAATATTGGTCCATTATTTTTTTTTAATCTTTTTCTAATCTTACTGTTCTTCAGTAGATGCATTGCATATTTTTCTTTTTTCTTTTCATGCCTTGTATACTTATTCAAAATATATCACTGAATGTATATTTCTTGCTATTATTTTTTTAATAATGTATATTTTAATTTTCATGTTATGTCTCCTTTATGCGTGTGTGTGATTCTTTTGATAGGTAGTATTACAGATGCCATCTCTCCTCTCTGTCTAGAAAGAGACAGGAAGGTATACTTGTGTTGACTGAGTTACTGTTTGATTTGATATTCAGGTTTCTGTGGTTGATTATCCTGAATGGATTTATCAGCAATATGGAAAATACTAAATTAATTTAAGATTTCATAGCTACTATAAAATCTGCCATGCCTGACTCAAGGTGTAAAACTGACTGTGCTCTAGAACTTGTTTAGGGTGAGGGGTTGGCAGTGATGTGTGTGTGAAGATCACACATTTCATATAGAAAGGTGGTTATGTCCACACACTTGTATTTTCTGTTATATGGATCAGTTTTAACGTGTGTTAATATAAACAGTTGTGTTTCAAAACTTTTCAGAGATTGCTGCTCTATCCATGGATTCTGGTGGTGGTCTGTTAGGACTTGCTATAATAAACAGAATATGTATTTAATGGCATCCAGATTTGCTGGATAATTTACCTCTTGTCCATCCTTATCTACAGAATGGTGATTTAGGTTCAGCAAGGTCTTTTAAAAAGATTAAAATACGATTTCTATAATGTTTTCATTTTACCAAGAGGAACTGTTTAGCCATTACAGAAAGCTAGGTTGCACTGTTAAGGATATGGAATCAAGGTTGTCTTGTGGAACATTTTTTCTTTCCACTTTCTTAATAAATTTGCTCTGATTCAGGTGAGACTGACAATTTTACCTGCCATCAGACCAGTCTTTTTATAAATGCTTCTGGAGTTTTGCTACGTTTTTCTTGAATTGTTTAATTTACTGTGGGAAGAGTAGCATTGTCCTGATTGAAGAGTATTACATCCTGCTTCTCAAAGAACAGGTAGCCAGGTTGTACCTTGCAACTCCCAGGTAAGAAATCTACTCTTGACACTGGGACTTACTAGCTATTTCCCTATCTTTGATCTTGATCTTTAAAGTTGCAGGAAGGCAACTCTGGCAATACCCGGAAGTTCTTGTTCTAACTTTTCATGATTATTTTAGGCTGCAATATGGCCAAGGAATTTACTCTGGTATCTTAGTGGTATGGTTCCTCTTTACTATGTAATGGACAAAGATCAGGTATCAATGTTGATTTTCTAATATCTGTTAGCTGCCTGTCTTTCCTTTGACTTTGTAGTTGTAGGACTGTACTAAGACTGCAAAAAGGAAACTTAAACACCATAAATTATAATAGCTGAAAGAGCTTTTCTTACGTAGGTTTCACCTTCTGCTTTTTTTATGCTCAGTGCTAAAAATACGTCTTTTCTAGTCTGAATTTGTTAGTTTCAAATTCCAACCATAGAACTTTGTCAGCTAGCCTAAGGAGCTCTCCATTCTTTTAGTTCTATTCTAATATAGGTACTTACGTACAGTGATCAAAGTCCTTTAATAACCTCCTTTTTGAGAAACAGCACAGATTTAATTCCTAGGGTCATTCACTGTAAGTCATGTTTTTCATGCCTTTAAAATCTTTCTTGTGGCTCTTCCCTGAATCCCCAATAATTTACTAACATCCTTCTTTAAGTGTGAATATTAAATTCTTCTATGCTTTGCTGCTTTTCCTTTGCAGCTTTCAGGATTTAAAGTTGCAAGCCTATTGAGCTGTTATCATTGTAGTACTGATATCAACACCACACACACTTTGAACACAGTTTTGTCTTTTATATTGCATGGTGCATTATTTCAGCTGTGTCTAATGTCTCAAATACAGGCTAGAATTTATTGCCAGGTGGCAAGAATGATGCATATAAACATTTTATAGACAACAGATGCAAGGACATGTAGGCATTTGCCTAATGCCCCTAAGAAGTACAAACTTTAGTTTTTCCTCACTGCTTGCCGGTGCTGGATACTAAGAGCATTGATGTATCAATCCATCTGAAATCTAAGAATGATAGCAATGATAATCTGAAATTTATAGTTAGCTTATGATCTATAACACTCAAAGTGCTGCAAATGGTAGAAAGAATTGTTACAAATTGGGTAACTTTTAATGGCAAGGTTATGTCGCTTCAGAAACATGCATCAAGAAATCAACAGAAGATTTAAGAGGAGACTGCAAATTCCCATGTTTCATTACCTGACCACAGCTTCCCATTTTATATGCACCTAGCTTTCCATTCAAACATAAGTCATTTGCATGAATCAATGAGAATATTATTATTTTGGAATTAAGTGGTCATGTATATATTTGTTTGGTGATGCAAGTTGCAAATATACTTGACCTCATATCTCTAAAATAATCTCATTGTTTCCTGTTGGAAAGAGTATAATGGGGTTTCAGTTGATGTTTTCCTCTTCAGAAAGCCTTTCTCAGAGCAAATCCATAGTTTAGCATTTGCTAGCCTTTTAAAACCCTCTCAGTCCATGCATTTGATTTAGTATGAGTGAGAAGAGTATCAGGCCCACAGTGTGCACAGATTGTTCAATGGAGGTGTAGTTCTTCAGCTGAAGCCTTTCTCATTCAAAGATACTTTGGAAATCACTTGAGAATCTTTAATTTTTTCCATTTCTAGTCTACATTTTATCAGAACAGTATAGTGGCAGGACATAAAACAATATGATGGTCATGTTTTCACACACAATATTGCCTCTAGAATGAGTTTTCATTTGAAACAGGATTTTACAGAATTGTTGAAGCTAGGTTGCATGGTTTTCTTAAGATTTATGTAAAAACAAACAACAGTGAAATTGGATAAAACTTATCTCTGAAATTATTTTTAAAAAGTGTATTGGTTGGTGACAGCCTATTTTGTTAAGTAAGCAGATTCCATATGTGGTATTAAGTAAATCATTTTGTGATTTGATAATGGCCTACTGGGATAAAACATCCTGTAATATAACTATGTCTGAAGCTATTTACTGTTTTTGCTCTGCCAAGTAGCGATTGTTTAGTCTGCTAACACTTGTACTAAAGTTTTTTTGGGGTAGTGGTTAGCAGTTGTTTTCAAAGCAAATGTTAAATCTAAGAAGACATTCCTTGGAAAAAATCCTGTTTGGGCAGGAAAAAAACCTTGATTTTTGCTCTTGTTCAGTGTTCTTTTGGTGTTTCAAGTATGGCTGTTGAAATCTATACTTTATATGATCTCATTGTACTGCCTGCATTTCATTAATGACTGACTTTATTTAGGACTTGGGGAGTGAAATATTTTTCATATGACAGTACCCAATATACATACAGTGAGCCAGCTGCAAGAACCATACACCATCTGATTTTGTGGCTTTTGAGCGTGTGAAAAGTTCAGTTGCTTAGACTAGGGCTAATATTTATATGCTTTTCCATATGGAAACGGTACTACTGTAAACTTAAACTGAAAAAAAATCAGTATTCTTGTTTTAAAAAAAGACAGAACTATATATTTTATATGTTGTGAGAATAGTGTTTGCAGTGCAAGTATGTTTGTATTTATATGCAGTTTAGACTGTGTTTTAATAGCACGCAATTTTCATTTTTATTACATGTACTTAAAATCTATACAAACAGGAAACATACAAATAGAGCTTGTATGTTTATTATGTAGTACATTTACAGCATTTGAAAGCAGTAATTTTGTAACTTGTTTAACTAAGATAAGAAATTGTAAGTCACTGGAAACTGAATTTAGCTCTGGAGCTGGCATTTTGAAGCCAAGGGTAGGATGTGTGAAGATAGCTTAAAAGTCTGCATTTTTCACGTTCACCTTTCACCAGAAGAATTACTCATGTGCCTGCTATACAACATCTAGAAATCTCCGAAAGCAGCTATGCATAGTTTATATGGACACTTCTGTTTTGGCCAGTATCTAAATGAAAAGCAATTCATTATTTTTTGTTTGCTTTGTTTTCATTTTTATTTCAGTTCCAATTTGGGGAGGAGGAGTTAAAAAGGCTGAATTAAATTTGAATATTTTAAATCGAGACGCAAACAGTTACAGCACTTAACATTGTTTTATGAAGTTATCCTCTGTGATTGGGGGGGTTGTTGGTTTTCAGGCATATGGATTAGGTGGAATTATTGAAAATATTTAAATGGTAAATATTGCTTTTAATCATATTTTTTTGGAAATTTTGTAAGGGCATTTGACTTACTCTAGCAAGAAGCATAATTTTAAACACTCTAAATTATTACAATATAGGGTAATGCCATAAGTCGGACTGTACTGATCTGAATCACTCCCATGAGGCAGTAAGATCGGAATATACACAAACACACTCTGAATTATCTACATCAGATAATGACCATTTTATCTTATACCATGTAATATGTGGAGCCAGGACATTAAATTTGCAGTGAATTTAGTGGCAACATTCTATTTTTAAGGATAGTATAACCAGCATGTCTTTCTCATTTCTTATTCTCTTTCTCTGTGCCTTTCTGTTCCATTAACAGTATGTAGAACTAAGAGAACACAGGAAAAAACATAAAATAAGACTTGAATAGTTTGATGAAGAAAACACAATGATCTTCCTTGATGCTATTTACGAGCCCTTTTATTCATAAATATTACAGTGACATTTTTAAATTAAAGTTTGATTTTAAAATTTCACAAAAATTTTGAAACTTAAAAAATATTCTTACAGGTTTCTTCAGACAAGTACAGCAAATGAGTAAAAATGGAAACCTTGTGATAGATAGTTTGTGAACAGAAAAAAACCCAGCCAGTTTTGTAGTTGGGGTCATTTAGTCAGAGAAGAGAGTGGATGACATGGCTTACATCGGTGGCACCCTTCTTTCTGGCCCCATAGGCTGGATGAGTGACAGTGTTATTCAGCTGGCCAGATTCTTTGCCAAGTCAGTGTGCAGAATTGGTCCATAGGTGTGGTTCAGTGCACCGACCCAATCCTATGTGCCCAAATTTGTCTGTTGGCCTTTACTGCACACAGAGCCACATTATCTGGCCTGCAGGGCTCACCTTGGGGCCAGAAATTTGGCTTCAGAGGTCAGCAATTAATGCTGCCACTGCTTCCCTGCTGCCACATTTCTGGCCTCTTTAGGAGCCCTGCAAACTGGATGAAATGAGTCCATGGATTGAGGATCCCTGATTTACATGATGAATCAGATGGTGTGAATTGTAGATCACAAATAGCAACAAATCATGGCAAGAAGATCATGTCAAAGTTGTGTTTCAATATTTGGACAAGTAATTGCAGATAGTGGAAAAATATATAAATATTTTAACTTTCTGAGGATAATAGTCAAATAAGAAATATTGCAAATTGTCAGAAATTATTCACAATGCATTATCCCAACAGTTTTAGATATAAGATTAGCAAAATTAAGAAAGTAACCTTTGAGAATGGGTCTAAACACCAAGTCTCTGAAACATTGTTTAAAATGGCTTTACTAACAGCAGTTGAGCCAAAACCTTTTTTAACATGCTTATGAAAACTCTGGTTGAGACTTGATTCCATCCATAATGAGGTTCAGTGCAAGAATAGGTATATAAGTATCATAGCAATGCACTTCCTTCTAAAATGGACCCAATGTTGCCATCCAAGAAAAGAAGGGTGGGTGGGTGGGAAAGAAGGAAGGAAGGAAGTTTTCAGTCCTTATACTTTATTGAAAGCTCTCATGATACATAATCCATCTAATGAAATCTGTTCCTAACTTGTATTAATTTTTTTAAAATATCCATATCATATTGTTATTCTTAATTTGCTTTCTAGCTTTTGACCTGTCTTAATGCATTATCCTTTCAAGCTTTCTTCTGCAATCATGAGAGCTAGCAAGCTTGGTTTTAGAAAAAAAGTTAAGATTCTCATAGAATCTCTTTATTTCCACCAATTGTAGCTTTAAGAAAAATGCCAAATATTGTGAGGCTTGCCATTGTGAGTTGGGGCACATCAATCTTGTCCTCCTTTTTAAGCTCTATAAAAATAACATTGTGTAATTTAATATATTTTTAATTTTCTGGTGAAATTTTAGCACAATTGAAGTCGGTGGGATTTTTCGATGGACTTCAACAGCACCATTATATATTTCTGCTTGTAGTCCTTTCTGGTGTACTGTTTCCTCCAAATGTAGCCCTACTATCCTGCTTCTTCACTTTTCTGTATCTGCACCTCCTGTGTGGCTCATGATGAGTCAGCACTATATTGTAGCAGGACTGGTAAACTAATGCCCAAAGGAACAGCAAAGTAATTAGGAATTTATAACATTAAAAATGTATTGTTCTTGCTTGCTACATGTTAGAGCAAGGAAAGTGAAAAAAAAATTGATCAGGACTGAAGAGGAAGCTAGCAAAGACTGTGAAATGAGTAAGGAAAAAATGGGATGGTAGAAGTGAAAGCATGCAAAAAGGTATGCTAGAAAGATTCTGTACATCTAATCTAAAATCATGGTGCGTTACAATTGATAGAAACTTTTCTATGCAGTGGGGCAATGATTTGACTTTTATGATTAAATTAATTTTATTCTATTTTTTCCATGTAATGTTATAGCCTCAATAATACCTTGGGGGAATTACAAAATGGCATATTGAACTTTTAACAAACCAAACGATAAAATATGAAATGTATGTGAAAAATGGTATACAAAACTAGGCAACTATTTAGAAATCTGAAAATGAGCAGGGGAGAAGGGGAAACATGGAAAATTAAAACTTCCAAATTTATAATAAGTAAATAAATAATTTATTTTTTAAAAGAGTCTTTCATATTCCAAGCAAATATTTATCTAAAACATCTAAATGCAGATAACGACTTAAAGCTTTTTCCTTTCATTAAACCTTTGATAAAATGCTTACTAAATTTTACTATGAATAGAGCTTTTTAATTCCTATTCTATTCTACTATTTGTTTTCCTAATGCTTTTATTATGTTTTATTTTATAACTTGGCGGGATAGCTCACATGACTACAGCGCTGTCATGGATGGGTATAAACTGTTCAGGAAGGACAGACAGGGGAGAAGAATTGCTTTTTATGTAAAAGAGGTGTATGATTGCTTAAAGCTCCAGTATAAAACTGGAGATAGGCTGGTTGAAAGTCTCTGGCTTAGGGTCAGAGGGAAAAACAGCAAGGGTGATTTCGTGGTGGGTGTCTGCTATAGACCACCAGACCAGGAAAATGAGGTGGATGAGACTTTCTTCAAACAGGTAGTGCAAGTTTTCCAATTACAATGTCTGATTCTCATGGGGGATTTGAATCACCCTGACATCTACTGGAATCCATACAGTAAGTCTTATGGCACAGGCAATCCAGGAAGTTTTGGTAAGTGTTGGAGACAACTTTCTGGAGCAAGTGTTGGAGAGGGCAAATAGGGGTTGTGCTCTTCTTGACCTACTGCTCGCAAACAGGGAAGAGTTGGTGGGAAATATAGAAGCAGATGACAACTTGGGCAGCAGCAACCATGAAACAATTGAGTCCAGGATTCTGAGGAGAGACAGGATGGAGATCAACAGAGTCAGGACCCTGGACTCCCTGAGCAGCACTCAGGGAACTGCTGGGCAGATTCCCCTGGAACGCCAGTCTGAGGGAGGAAAGGTATTGGGAGAACTGGTTGTACTTTAAAAAAACCCTTTCTGAGGGCACAGGAACAAACCATTCTAATGCCCTGGAAGACTAGCAAGTACAGCAGAAGACTATCTTGGCTTTGCAGAGATATCTTCTATGAGCTAAAACACACAAAAAAAAAAAAGCTTACAAGAAATGGAAACTTGGACAAACAACTGGGAGGCATATAAGAGCATTGCTCAGGCACAAAATTAGGAAGGCTAATTGGAGTTGCAGCTAGCAAAGCACATGAAGGTAATAAGAAGGGTTTCTAGAAGTATGTCAAAAACAGGAAGATTGGGGAAAGTGTGAGCCCCTTTTCTAAATGGGTGAGGCAGCTTAATGATAGATGATAAGGAAAAAGCTGAAGTACTCAATGCCTTTTTTACCTCAGTGTTCATGGGCAAGGTCAGCTCTGAGACAAATGCACCTAGTAACATAGTTTGGGGAAAAGGTGAGCAGCAGACGGTGTTGAAAGAACAGGTTAGAGATTATTTAGTGAAGCTAGACATGTATAAGTCCATGGTGCTAGACACAGTGCACCTGAGGGTACTGAGGGAGTTGGCTGATGTGACTGCAGAGCAGCTGGCCATTATCTTTGAAAACTCATGGCAATAGGATGAGATCCCAGATTATTGGTAAATGGCAAGTGTAGTGCCCCCATCTTTAAGAAAGGGAAGAAGGAGGAACTAGGGAACTAGAGACTGATCTGCTGCACCTCAATCCCTAGAAAATTCATGGAGAAGGCTCTCGAGGAATCCATTTCTAAGCACTTGGAAGAGGAGGAGGTGATTAGGAACAGTGAGCATGGTCATGCCTGACCAACCTGATTTGCCTTCAATGCTGAGATGATTGGCTCTGGATTTGGAAAAATCAGTGGACATGATATACCTTGATTTTAGCAAGGGTTTTGATATGGTCTCCCACAACGTTCTTACCAGCAAGCTAAGAAAATATGGGTTGGATGAAGGAACTGTAAGGTAGGTTGGTCCTGGGGCTGGTTTTGTTCAATATCTTCATTAATTATTTAGAAGATAGGATGGAATGCAACCTCAGCAACATTGCATTGCTTTGGGGGAGTAGTACATATGCTGGAGGTTAGGGCTAGGACTCAGAACTAGACCCATTGTAGGATTGAATCAAAAGGAATCTCATGAAATTCAATAAACATAAGTTCAAAGTTCTGTACTTAAGACAGAACAGTCCCATGCATGGGTACAGGATGCAGACTGACTGGCTAAACAGTGCCTCTGGAGAAAAAGACCTGGGGCTTACAGTGGACAGTAAACTGAATATAAGCCAACAGTGTGCCCTGATTGCAAAGAAGGCTAATAGCATACTGGGCTGTAGTGGTAGGTATGTTGCCAGCAAATCAAAGGAAGTGATTATTCCTCTCTGTTGGCACAGCAGAGACCACATTTGGAGTACTGTGTCCAGTTTTGGGCCCTCCACTACAGAAAGGATGTGGACAAATTGAAGGAGAGTCTAGTGGAAGGCAGTAAAAATGGTGAGGGGGCTGGGGCACATGACTTATGAGGAGAGGCTGAGGGAACTGGGCTTATTTAGTCTAGACAAGAGCAGACTGAGGGAGCATGCAATAGCAGCCTGAAACTACAATGAAGAGTGGTTACAAATAGGATGGAGCTAGACCAGGGGCAGGACAAATACAGCCATGAGCCAGGCAATTTCATCCAGCCTGTGGGTGGGTGCCCACCAACCATATGTAGCAAGGCACAAGGCAAAGGTATTAGAACCAATGCAAATTTATTGAAATTTAAAAAAATAGCTTTCTTAATTAGAAAAGGTAAAATTGTGTACTGTTTTCATGTGACAAGGTAGGAAACACAAGACAGAAAGGAACTCTTGCAATAAAATAAATTATATGAAATGTTACGTTTATATTATATTACTATATATTTATATATTGTATCATATATATTTTTAAATAGACAAATTATTTTCATCTTTAACTTGCATTTCTTTTTGATTGCTAAAAGATGCTAGCAATGTCTGATGAGTATATATAACTTAAAAGTCCTTTCCTAAGAAATATGGCATATCTCAGTGTTTTCAAAGCAAAATACTTGTCCAAAAATATTTGGCAACCTTTTTGTGCCAGTGACCTGCAGGCTGTTAAAAAATTTTATGGTAAGCAGCTGACAGTGATTTTTGGAGTGTGAGATGGCTGCTGTTAGAACTTTTAGGAGGTGTTTAGATAGTTGCTGGGAAAAGATGGAACTTGGGTGATGGGCCAGTTATGGACTAGCAGTAGTTGATTTTTTGGAAAAAGAGAGCAAGGGTAAGATCTGGAAGCAAAGTGAACTCAGTGGTTGGGCTGTGGGAGAAGAAGCAAGAGTTTTGTTTTTTCAACCTTATTTCAGCTGGTCCTTGTTGCTAAACAATTTCAGTCAAGGCAGCTTCTGAGTTGTAACCTGCTTATTGAGGAACACTTCCTAGATTAGCCGTCTTTTCATAAGAACAAGAACAAACCTGTACTTCCAAGCTTCAGACAAAATCTTGAAAGTTATTAAAATATTTTCAAATTCTAGTACTGTAGAACAAGCTTTTCCTTTTTTCTCTTACATTAACTACCAATAACATATCCATTTTACATAAATTATCTCAATTTTAATGAAAATTAACAAAAAGAAACCTCAGGAGAGCTTCCTTTTTTAGGGTACATAGAAGCATTATGTTTAGACCGCAATCTAAGGTCTAATTCAAATCACTAAATGCCCAAGTGTGCAGGCAATCAGAAAAGGGCTTATGTCACCCCAAAAATGACACACTCCATCTAAGTTATTTCATCTGCACTAACTTGGATGGAAGATCAGGTTAATCTGTCTAAGAAAGGGTTAACCCTATCTCGTAAATGCCTCCATGCATTTGCAGCACAGTCCCAGGGCTGGGAAAGCCCAGCCATTTGCCCTGGCCCAGGACTGTATTATTACAGCTTCCTCCTCCACCATGAATTTATAGCCCTCTGATCCCTCCTACTGACTGGGCAAGCCCTCCTTGAATCTGCCAAGCCCCCACTACCCTGGAAGGCTCCCCCTACACTTGCACCAGTTTCCTCATGCAGATCCTAGGAGAGCACCACTCCCTGTCTATATTTAATGTATGTGGCCTAAATTAAGCCGCATGAACATAGGCCAGGTGCAGTGAACAATAGTGTACACTCATATAATTTTTTGGTATATTGTTTTCTTGCTACTTGTATGGTATTTAATATGAAAGCTCCAGAATTTTTCTTTTTAAATATAAACAGAGAAATAGAATAAATACATGGGAATTTTCAAACATTGAGTAGTTCATAATATACCAAGGATAAGGGAAAACCTCACCTTTACTACTCCTTAATCTACCAGGTACCAGACGACATTCTGTTGTAATGTAATAGAATGCTGTGTTCCAGAGGAATCCACACACAGTAGAAATACCTAAGGAGAGGAAGGTTGGAGTATTGTCTCCCTGATGATCCAGGATATATGCAAGAAGCGAGAGGTTTTTTGGGGAAATGCCTTTTATCAGTCCAACCAGATAGTTGGGAGAGATTTTAGGTAAGCTTCTGGGCATACAGTATCCTTCCTTAATACTCAGACACTATTCTGAGTAGAGAAAGATCAGCTAAAAAGTTAGAAGGCTGAACCAAAGATCATTGGAAGTTTGTCTTTGACTTGCCTGAATTTTGAATCAGGCATCAGGCAGTGTGGTTACTCCAATAAAAAAAATGTTTCATGAAAGGTTTATTTGGCATTTTCTGCTTTGATTGTGATTTTCACAATAATGAGACTCTAACAGGAAAGTGTTTGGAAAATAGGCAGGAATGCAGAAGTTCAACCTTTCTCCTGAATCCCTTCATTGGAGTTTTGTAGCCTGTATCAAGTTCTCTGGCTCTTTCATTGGTGGTGAAAGGGATGTAAGTAAATTACCACATTTGTACTGTTGTAGACTTGTAAGGCATGGCAGTGATGCTAAGGTATCTACTGCAACATGAGTATGTTTTGATACTTGATTACTTGTATGGTATGAGCATATTGGTTGGACATGCTATCTGTCTGTATCCATTCTCAGCTAACAGGTGCATTGCATGAATGTTGAAAGGACACCAAGAGCTATTTTAAACTGCTTACTAAAGGAGGAATGATATTGTGGTTAAAAGTTGTAGAATGGGATTACAGAGGTTGGGGATAAAATCTGTCTAAACCAGTAAGGGCCTTGTTACATTGTAATTTCAGGGGGCTCCTGGAGCTCTTAAAGTTTGTCCACACATTAACTTCTGAAACTGATTTTAAGCATTCATTATGCAGCTTAAAGTTACACCACTCCAGGGCAGGATTATCTCTGATCCATATTATCCAACTCAAGTTACACTAAGCTATAGGTACTCTAGGCTACACCTTATTGTAAACACCCCACCTCTCCCCATCTCCAGGTGGCCTGGATCAGGCCCACTTCCCCTCCTGCCCTCCCCAACACCCCAGATCCCTGCTCACTGCCTCTTCTGTTCCCTCCCCTGCTTAGCTGTGATTTCCCACTCTGTCCAGCCCAGGGGAGCAGGCAGAAAAGGGTTAAACTGCCTGGTCGGCCCCTGCTACAGCAGCAGCAACTGCTGCTGTCTGGGCTAGAGGAGCAGCAGCCCAGCAGCTGGGCAGACAGGTTAACCCTCCCCTGCCTGCTACCGTGGGACAGCAGCAGCAGCCAGAGGTAAATAGTGCCCTGGGGCAGGGGAGGATGCAGGAACCAGGAGGGAAGCCCAAGGGCCTGGGGGAGGCCCAGGGGTGGCAGGGGAAAGCAGGAGATCCCAAGGGACAGGAATAGGGGTGAGGGCGGGGGCAGGGGCAAGGGGGAAATCTTACTTTTCAGTACTCCAGGCCCCTGCTGGCCGGAAGTGTGACTGCTCCAAACTCAGGCTAGCACTAACACCAGTCAACATTTGTGCAGTTCACAGTGTCAGGTGTAACAAGGCCCTAAGAAATCACTTAATTACTTTAAATTTTTTAGTTTTTTTCATATACATCCTATATGACCTTGACAAGTTACTTCATGTACAAACATCAATAAGTTCCCTATTTGTTATATATTTACCAACTATTCAGACCGCAAACTTCTTGCAGCTGAGACTTCTCCACTATATACGTTGTATCTAATACTATTCTATTCTGATGTATATGTTGTATCTAACACCACTGTTTGAGTTAAAAAATTATAAAATTATATTTTAAAAGATGTTAAAAGATAGTGTCATAAAATTAAGCACTCAAAAGTTAGCAAAAGCCAGAACTAAAGTTGTAAGATAATTTTGGGGGGAAACGCGTAATACAAAAACAATTACTTTGCCTTCAACTGGAATATTTTCTTTCAACCTAAAATCAAATAGTTCCTTTTGGTTTTTTTGTTTTTAATCATTTTAATTATATAATAGTGATTTTTGAAACAGATTTCTACTGTTCTGATTCTTCCCCAATTTTTCAATATTTTTAAAGGCTAACTTGTTCACTTAATTAGAACCAAATAGCCAAAGCCTCACACTCCTTCCCTCTTACTTGAACTTGTGCTGAATTAATTGGTGAAATAATTTTGCTCAGCTCTAGTTGTGCTAATAAACTAATAATTGTATATTAGAATATACTAATGTTGTATACCCCTTGCAACTGAAAAAGATTAATCATAATGAAAGATATAATGGTGCTATGAAATGTTACCTTTTTTACACTTATGAATTTAGGAAGTGATGGGCAGTTGGAATACATTCCAGAATACCATATTTTCTCTCAAGTAATATTTCCCCAAAATAGAATAGACACCTTGTTTTTTCAATGGAAGAATGAAGAAATAAAGATATTTCCTTGTAGGTAGTAACTGGATAGCACTAGCTAGGGAGACACCTGAACATTATTCTGTTCCCTGTGGATAGCTGCAGATTTTACTTTGTTTTACCCAGAACCTGCTCTTACTATATTTCTTGCATATAATGCCCAGTTCAATTACCAACAGCTATTTTATAGGAACAGGTGTGGTATGTGAAAAATTATGATATTAATTCAGTGGGTTGTGAAGAATAAGATGGTATGCTAGCTATCAGTAGTTCTGAACAGAATTACAATAATGAGGTTATTTTTCAAAAGCAAGAACCACAAACTTGCTTTAAAATGCAGTATTTCAAAATACAAAACCTGCATTTTAATAATAGTCTATCATAGTATTTCCAATAAATAATGTGAATATGTATAGCATAAACTAATGTGATTCTGTTAGCAGTTATTTTAGAATTTTGTTTGATTTAACTTGTAATGCATCCTAAAGTGATATACTAGTAATATATTAAAGTCACCTTATTCTTTTAAAATCAAATATACAAGTATTTAAATTATTTTGTTTTAACTATTTACTATTAGATTGTATGTTTTGTATCCAATTAGAAGTGAAAATGAAAAATAATAATTTACATAGATGCATAATGCTATGTGGGTGGGGTTTATTACCTTGCTTTGAAATAAACATTTAAAACACACAGTACACAAAATATCACATGCCAAGTTTGTCATACTGTAGTTTCAATGAGGTTATTTTAATTTGAAAATACGTCATCTTCTCTTTTATTCTTTTTTCTTGTAGGTTTTTTTGCTACTTATTTAGAAGTGGATAATGTCTCTTCTGTTTTTATTTCCCATTTCTTTCATGTTTTAACTTATTATGAATGCTTTTTGTTTATTAATATGCCTACATATCAGGATAAGCAAGAAAGCAGGACGTGTAAGGAGCTGAGAAAGTTGTTCTGATAGAAAGTAAATGGGCAAGAGGAGAGCACACATACCTTGTCTTTTTACATGGAAATAGGGAATACTATTATTTTTAAATTAGCATGAAGAGTTGTTCTTAGCAACACAGTGGCAAATTGTTATGAAAATAAGTGTGTGTGTTTTGAGAGGGTACCTTCTCTTGAAATATAGCAGTGGAATGTACTTATTTCCAAATTAAAAACCAAGTGTTGTGTTCTGTTGTGTGTCCCTATTAGTAATCACTCTCTGATAACAATTGCAATGGATTTATTTCATAGACCTGGTTGAATCTACCTACTTTGTCTGACTAATCAACATGCTGGCAACTTGTGAGCCATATTCAATTCTCATAAAGAGCGGATTGTACCTGCTGTAATTATGTAACAGTGTGCAGCTTGAAGAGACACCAGCACTGAGCATGTAATGCTGCCTTTTGATTCAAGTGTAAGTTCAGTGTTTAGAACTGAGAGCCACAGCATGCTTTGGACTTCACATCAGGTTTTTGACCATCTTGTGCTTTCACCTTGAGTGCAAATAGAATAAAAAGGCTAAGAAAGTATACTATGAAGGATCTTACAAAAGCAGATGTCTAAAATATCAATTTTACTGCAGTGCATTTGTTAAGTCAATGTACAGGGTGAAAACATGGGATATTTAAATAGAATCAACATATAACTATTAGTGGCGGAACCTGCTTTGCATGAGATTCACAGTGCATACTTTAAATGTTGTACCTTATTAATATATGTGCATCTTTAATCACATTCTGCTAATTCACTCTTTTATAGATTTCATAGACATTAGGGGCTGGAAGGGACCTTCTGAGATCGAGTCCAGTCCCCCTGCCTTAGTCAGAAATTCTGCTGTGGTCAAATGAGTCCAGCAAGATAAGCATCCAAACATTTTTTTTGAATGAGTCCAGAGTAGGTGCTTGCACCACCTCTGGGGGTATCTGTTCGAGACCCTGGACACTTGGACTGTAAAGATGTTTTTCCTTATATCCTGTCTAAATCAGCCTTCCAGAAGTTTGTGGCAGTTAGACCTTGTTATTCCTTCAAGGGCCCTGGTGAGCAACTGTTCTCCCAGATCCTGGTGCACACCCCTTATATACTTATAGTCTGCCACCAAGTTCCCTCTGAGCCTTCTCTTCTCCAGGCTGAAGAGTCCCATGTCCCTCAGCCTCTCTTTGTAAGACTTGCTCCCTTGGCCTTTGATCATGCGCGTGGCTCTCCTTTGTACTTTCTCAAGCTTATCCACATCTCTCCTGAAGTGGGGGACCCAAAACTGGATGCAGTACTTCAACTGTGACCTCACTAAAGCAGAGTAAAGCATGAGGATGGTTTTGCTTGAGATGCATCGGTAAATGCATGTCAGAGTTTGGTCTGCCTTGCTGGCTACAGCATCACATTGGTGGCTCCTGTTTATTGTTTGGTCAATCAAGACCCTCAAGTCTTTCTCAGTTGTGGTGAAGCAAGCGTAACACTACTGAGCCGAGGACAGCAGAGGAGCACACACCGGGAAATCACACGTGCGTTTTGTTAGCCATGTTTCCTTTTTTGTTGGTTTTGGGCTGGGGTTTCCCTCTACCCCCGGTGTCCCTGGGACAATATTTATAGGCAGTTTTGTTAGCCACGCTCACATCCAGCTGAGAGCAGGTGACGTCAGCGAGAGATGTCACCCGGCGGGAATAAAGTGCGGCCCCAGGAGCAGCACCAGGAGGCTGCAGGAGACGACGGAGACTGCGGGGAAGCCCAAGGTCACAAGTGGGCACTCACGGGACAGGCAGAGAAAGCTGCAGCAGCACTGGGAGCGGCGAAAGCAGTGAGAGCCACAGCTCTGAGAATGCCAGCTGCAGAGCCAACCAGAGAGCTGGTAGAAAAGCTGGTGGAAGAGCCGGCTGGGACGCTGGGGCAGGAGCTGGTGGAAAAGCCAGCAGGGACGTCGGTGAAGGAACCACCTGTGGAGCTGGTGGAAGAGCCGGTGGAAAAGCTGGCTGGGATGCTGGTGAGGGGATCGGCTGCGGAGCTGGTGGAAGAGCTGGCTGGGATGCCGGTGAAGGGAACTGGTGGGAGAGCCGGCTGGGACGCCGGTGAAGGAACCACCTGCAGAGCTGGTGGAAGAGCCGGTGGAAAAGCTGGCTGGGACGCCAGTGAGGGGATCGGCTGCGGAGCTGGTGGAAGAGCTGGCTGGGACGCCGGTGAAGGAAACCGGTGGGAGAGCCGGCTGGGACGCCAGTGAAGGGAACCGGTGGGAGAGCCGGCTGGGACGCCGGGGATGAAGCCTGCAGGGGCAAGAGGACCTCAGGTCTCGCAGTCCTCTGACCGGAGTCCAGCTTAAGACATTGAGTCAAGCTGGTCGGGGATGATGGAAGAGACCAGGCGGGATTTGTTAGAAGAGACTGAGAGACCTACGATCGAAGGTGGCATTGGCCGGAGTATAGGGGAGGTTGGAGCCCTGTGAGTGCCTGCCGAAGGCATGACGGCACTGGAGGCCATGGCAAGGGGGAACCCCACCACTGAGGGTCCAGATAACGCCATGGCTGGCAAGTTTTGGGGGGTCTGCCCGGGGCACCCTCTGAGGGCTGCCTGCAGGAATGGGGTAGACCCGGTCAACCACCCGAGCTAAAGCAGCCCAAGAATGCCTTTTGAAACAGCGGTGGGCCCAAATATGATGCTGGTTTTCCCTCCCAAGGTGGAGCATCCTGCACTTCTCTACATTGAATGCCATCAGGTTTTGGTTCACCCACCTTGTGAGACTTTCCCTTCAGGCTCACCACCTAGAGCCTTACATCCCTACTGCATGAACTCCCACAGTGAGCCCAGAGCACACCTGTTTGTGCGCTCTGTTTGCAAGGCTTTGGTGATGTGGCTTCCTGGAGGCTGGGCCAAGTAGAAGCCAGGTTGGAACGTGACCCTCCTTGGCTCCTCTCATCCGCCTAGTACCCACCCACCATAGGCCCCACCTACCTTCTGGCTACGCTGGGGGTTTGAGTTGGGGTTCGCCAGGTTTCTGCTGGGGGTCCTAGATTCAACAGGGGCGCAACAGGTTTGTGTCCATAAGTCTCGCTGGAGCCAGACCTACACTGAACTTATTACAAAAAGCTTCAATAATATACCTGATGAGAAATAATTCTATATTGTGTTGTCTTGCTACGTATAGCAAATACTTTGCACTAAATTCCAACTTCTGATATAAGTATTCAACTCCCATTGTAGCTGAAGGTAGAATACTTCTAATCAATGTGAATGCACTATTTTAGTATTGGATAGAGGATTTGTACTTTACCTTTTCATTTGTTGAACAAGGAATTTTATGGAATTAAATTGAAAGTACAAGAAACCCATTTTCTTCTGCTGCTAATACCAAGTAGCTTCCTTCTCTGTCTTTGACAGAAACCGATACCTCAAAAGGATATTTACATTTACACAGGCTAATTAATCATTCACAAAGGCTATCTTAGTGGTCAGTATTTGTAGTGGAATAAAAATGGTAGAATCAGAGCTAAAGGCATCTGAAGACTGCAAGCATCTAAGTTTTTGCCAATATAGTTACCTAGTTATCTAAAGTTTTATTTCTGTTTAAAGAGCTGGTTCTCTTATGCCTCTGTTAAACCTAAACTTGGAAAAAATTGCTCAACCAGAGACCCTAAAGTAGTCATTACTTTGCCTAAATCCTGTTAGAAACCTATCTGGTATATGCACGCCAATCATATGTGAAACACTAACAGCATAAAACACAGTAGGCAGAGAGTGGGGTAGTGCCTTTTATAAAATAGCTGAGCTGTTAAAGAACTCGCCTAGAATGTGGGAAATGTAGGTCTGCATCTGTAGCCTTAAAAGATTTCAAATTTGTATCTCCAATATTCTAGTTCTAAGTACCTGGTTTGAGGGCATTCTTCACCCCTCCTGTTGAACCCATGCTACTTTTAAAAATACAATAGTGGGTAGTACTGGGTTAGAGAGACTGGGTGAATGCATGACATTGTAGTCTAGTGATTAGGACCTTCATCTAAGGCAGGTGAGACTGGGTTCTGATTTCTGTTACAAGGACTGATTTTTTTTTTTTTTTTATTTTGTTCATTTTACAATAAAGGGTAGTTGGGTTAATGGGGGGAGCCAGGGACCAGAACCCAGCTCTTCATTCTCTCAGATAAATGCTGTAATTACTAGTACAGAAAGTCATGCTTTCTATTTCCCACATTCGCTCTCCCAATAAATCTTGAATTTATTTTTCAGTATGCTGAACATATTTACACCTCTCTTTCTAAACCAGTGGGTACAAGTGAATGAATGAATGAATGAATGAATGAATGAATGAATGAGATCACGGAAGGTGAAAGAATTATTAAAGGAAAACGTTGGCACAAGAACAAATGGATAAAAACTGGCCATGAAAAAACTGTATGAACTGTAAGCTGTATGAACCTTGGAGAAGGTTTATAATCTGTAGAGAAATTGGGTTCTGGAACAGCCTCCCAACTGGAGTAGCAGAACAAAAAAAATCTAACTGCTTTTAAAATGGATGTGATATATTTATAAAAGGGATTATATTATTTTTGCCTAAGATAGCAGGGAATTGGACCCAACCCAGATTGTCCTTTCCAGTCCTATGTTCCATGCTAATATATTTTAAACACTTCATTGAGGTGAATTAGCTGAAAAATCAAACTTTTTGTCCATGTCCTATGAGTAAAAAAGTGAGGCTTTGGGCTATGCAGTTAAAACAGAAAATGAAAATAGAACAAGGAGAATTTCAGTACGGTTGGCCTATCAGGTAGGTAAGGTAAAAAAAAAAAAAA
>JAGPOW010001296.1:95413371-95434165 GCA_030014935.1 Caiman crocodilus
TGAAGTGCAGTGCCCAAAATTGGACGCAGTACTTCAGATGTGTGGCCTCACTAGTTATGAATAGAATAGAGGAATCACTTCTCTTCACTTGCAAGGAACACTACTATTAATACAACTCACTATACCAGGAGTGTCAAACAGATGGCCAGCATGCTGGATTCGGCCCACAGGTCACTGGACTGACTCCACTGATCAGCCCTGGCATGCAGGCTGAACCCAGTGCTGCACACAGCACAGGGTTTGGGGTACGGGCTTCGTGCTAAACCAACTCTGTGCTGCTTGCAGCATTAGGTCCAGACTGCATGCATCAGGCCATGTGTACCACTTGCCAATACAGCATGCACAGCAGGCAAGCCCGGGGGCCTGCACAAACTGATACCCCATGCTGCAGATGCTGCACAAATGGTTAGGCCTTGTCTTGCCCATAGACTGGCCCAATGACCCTCATGTGGCCACCCTTGCACTATGCTATTAGCCTTTTCTTTCTTTCTTTTTTTGCAAGAACAGCACATTCTTGACTCCTTGACCATCTTATGGTCCACTATAACCCCCAGGTCTTTTCTGTACTATTGTAGTTATTCCTAACTCAGTAGGTGTGTTGTATGTATAAAAGACTTTGTAATAGATCTCTTGAATTTCATTCAGTTAATTTTGGATCAGTTTCCAGTTTATCAAGGTCATTCTGAAACCTAATCTTGTCTTTTCAAAGTCTCCATCCAGCATGTTATCAGCTGCAAATTTGCTAACATTCCTATTCTCCAAATCATTAATGAAGATGAGATGTACCAGGCTCAGGACAGGCCTGTCCGTCAAACCCTACTCAAGAGCATGTCCCTATTAGACACTGAGTTGTGGATGATTACTCTTTGAGCATGATGCTCCCAACCAGTTATGTATATATTTTACAATAATTTCTTCTACAGTGTATTTACTTAGCTTAAGAAACAGTCGTGCTAAAGTCAAAATATGTCACATCCACTTCTCTCACTACATCCACAAAGCCTGTTACCTTGCCATAGAAGGATCAAGCGTGATTTTGTCTTGATGAATCCATGTTGCCTGTTTCTGATCACCTTTGTATCCCCTAGGTCAGGAATTGCAGAATGCTTTTTTGTTGCCTTTTATGTCTCTTACTAGCTGCATGTCAGTTTGTGCCTTGGTCGTTTTTATTTTCTTCCTCCATTCCTGTGCAGTGGGCTTATACTATTCCCTAATAACATGGCTATGTTTCCACTACTGTTAAAATGGAGCTTGATCAATTTGAAAAAAGTTGTATTGATATGGTTGTCTGTGATAAAGTAACCCTAGAGGTCCCTTCCAGTCCTATATTCTTAGGAATCTGAGTTCATATTTATAAATTACAATTTGAAAGTAGAGTTTCTCTTGCCATTTCTTTAGTAACTGGCAAAAGTTATACCTTGTTGGGCACATCTACATGTGACACTATGCTGACACGGCAACACGCTATGGCAACATAGCTTCTGCAGGCATCTACACATGACCAACAGCTACATTACCATAGCAATGTGCTCCCTGATTCTAGTGCACTGGTACAACAAAGTAGCTGCTAAAATTAACCATGTGCCAAACATATGGCATAGTATGAGCTGTTCTAAAAGGAAATACTAAACCATGGCACAGTAAAAACATCACCATAGCAATACATATAGATGCACCTGTTGTGATCCAGATTCAGCAAAGCTCTTGGACACAGATTAAAATTAAGCTCATGCTTATATGGACACCCTTAAAATTCTTTTTTAAATTGGTGCCTACTCAGAATAAAATTGAGGGGCCGTTAAAACATCTGTGTTCATCAAGAGTTACTACTAAAGTCTTAGCACTGATAATTGTTCTCACAACATGTATTCTGCTGACCACAGCCACCAACTGATTCTCCTGGTCTAAAATTCTCTGTTCCTGTCTTTCTCTGTGAACTGTAGTTAAAGACACATGGGCATAAATTTCTTCTGCCCTTCCTGTGTTAGTTGGCCCTGTTCTCCTGGTTATTGTAGGTAGTTTTACTAAATTATAAACATTTTTTTTCAGAAAACCTGATATAATGTAATTACAAGATTTCCTCAGTGCTCTATTTTCAAGGATGCTAAATTTCAAGATGAAAGAAAAGTTGCAATGCATTTGGATTAATTAGGCTACAACCTTAAGTCTCACTTGAGAACATTACCTGGCAACAGACTGTACAACCACCAATCATATTTCTGATCTGGTTGGTGCAGATTCTTTCTTTTATCTTTCCTACCTATTTGGGAGGGCTGTTGTCAACCTTTTGCTTCTAGCTCAGGGTGGGAAAAATATGGGCTTTGGGCTGGATCCAGCCTGCCAGGCCATTCTATTGACCCATGGGGCCCTTAAAAAAATTAGAAAATTAATAGTTATCTGCATCTTGCTGCCTGCCAAAGATGACTGGGGAAAGGGACAATAGGACCCAGGGGGAGCCATGGCAGGACCCTAAACAGCAAGGTCCCCCCAGCCCCACTCCACCCCCAGTGGGAAGCCCCTTCCTAACGGGCTTCTGGCCAGGGACCAAGGGGCTATTCATGCCTGCACTGGTGTGGGAAATTCAGGTAAGAAGTGGGGATGGGGAGGCAAGGGAGGACTGCCAGCAATCGCCCCAATCCTCAGGTTTGGGCCATCTTCTGCTGAGTCCCACGGTCTGCCCATGCAGCTGGGAGTGATATGATGCAGAGCAGCCAGAGGATGGGCAGGAAAGTGGAGAAAGTTGCAGCAGGGGCAGGGGACAGTGGAAGAGAGCGGTGTGCGTGAACATGGGGCCTGCACTGGTGTTCTAGGGCCAGTGCTAGTGGAGCCCAGAGCAGGACAACAGGAGCTCAGGGAGCAGGCTGGCAGGGGTCTGTGGAGCCGGGCTGGGCTACACCAGCAGGGAGAAAGGGAAGCTGGCCTTGCTCCATCAAGCCCCTGTGGGCCAGGAGCCCATGTACCTGCTGTACCACCTTGGGCCTTACCGGTGCAGGCCCCATGCTCTCATCTGGCTGTTTCTGGCTCCCATGCGCTCACTTACTTCCAGCCGCATGGTACAGGCAGAGATGAGCGCACACAGCCCTGACCCCACGCACTTCATGCTCACCCGTCTGGGTTGAGCAGCAGTGGTGCAGGACAAACTGCTGCTCAGTGTGGGAGAAAAGTGGCCCCTCCCCCGCATGGCTGGTGCTTCCTGGTGCGGCCTCCTGGAGCCCATGCGAGACTGCCTGTGTCCCTGCCGCATCAGTGCCACCTCTGGGCTGCCACATGGGACAGCAGTGGAAGCACAGGCACAGGCAGCATAGCACAGGCTTCAAGTGGCTGAACCAGGGAACGCTGGGCACAGGGAGAGGATGAGCTTTCCCTTCATGCTGAGCCTGGGCCCTAAGGCAGCTTCATGCTCTCCATCTGGGCCAAGCAGGAGCAGCTGGACAGAAACTACTGTTCAGCATGGCGGGGAAGCAGCCCCTCTCCCTCACTGCTGCCAGGCAGTCTTTGCTGTGGGGGCCGGGAGCCCATGCCATGCTAGACTGCAGTGTGGCTCCTTCAGTGCTGCTTGTGAGCTGCCCTGTGACTGCTCACATGGTCACTGCTGCCACGCTGGGCAGCACAGAGGTGGCAGTGAGGAAGCTGCATTGCAGCCTAGGGCAGCGCAAGCTCTGGGCAGATGCAGACAAAACTGCCTGGTGGCGGCAAGATGTGGGGGCACTTCCTTCTGTGCTGAACACTAGTTTCTGCCCAAGACCACAGGGTCTGGGCTGACTGGGCTGTATGGAGCCAGGTTGTGTTGCTCAAGCAGGGAGGGGAGGAGCCAGCCTGGTTCTATGGACCCCTGGTGGCCCAGATCCCACACTCCTACCACTCTGGGACCCGCTGGCAATGGCTCCAGTGCACCGGTGCAGGCCCCATGCTCCTGCCCAACTGTCACTGCACTCCACACACCTACTCCCTGCCCCTTCCCTGCTTCTGCCTCAGCCATTTCTTTGCTTCCCTGTGCTTCTTTGCATATGGGGGAGAAGTGGCAGTGAGCAAGAGCTTGGAGCCTGCGCCAGTGCCCTGGGGCCAGGATCAGCAGGAGTGCGGAGCCTGGGGTTGCAGGATCATTGGCAGGGGCTCTGCTTGCTGCAGGGGGGAGAGGGGGTCAGGAAGCTGAGCTGTGGGGGGTGTGCAAACCCTCCCCCTCTCCTCTAGCCACAACCCTCCCCAGGCACCCTTCCCCACACACTCACAGCCCCCCAAATACCCACCAAAACCCCAGACACCCACACCTATCAACCCCTCAAAATCCCACACACACACCCTGCCGGATACCCCACATACCTACAAACATATACCCATCCTCCCAACCGCATCCTCCCACAATATACAAGAATAAGGCTTCATTTATGCTATTATACTATCACCTCTATGTACACTATGCAAACACATGTAAATCAGGACAAATGTATTGTTTGAAATCAAATTCATGGATTTTGTAGTACGTTTCATTTTTACAATATAATTTGGTATTTTTCTGGTTTCAAGATGGCAAAACCCCTTGCTGAAAGAAGTACTTCCAGGTGGCAAAGGTCACGGGTTAGGGGTGGGACACCTGTCAAGGGGCAGGGCTACTCATGCAGGCCTCGATGACTTGCCAACTTGGTAAGCAGCCCTCTGCCTGAAATAGTTGCCTGCCCCAATTCTAGCTTGATCCCAGTCTGTTAAGTCCCTACAGCTCTTCTCTTATACAAATGATAGTGTTAGAACTTTCTGAACGTGCTTGTCACCCAGTATACCAGAAATTAGGAGCCAAACACATTTGCTAAATTTCTTTGTGGACCTTCCCAAATTCATTTGAAACTCTGTTAGGGAATGGGACCCTGTAATGTAATGTAGTGACACCTGCTACCTATTAGGTTGCAATAATTTGAACTTCAACCCACAAGACTTGTAGGGAAAGCAAAAAAATATAATTCCTCTCAATCTGGCAGGAAAGGAAATATTCTTCCCAATCCAAAGGAACAGTCTTCCTTGGGTGGTGATGGGAGAAATCCTGACCAGAGCGACAGCACATAAATATTGCCTGTCTTGCTAGAGAACCCATTTACTCCATCTTATAACTCAAAGGAAGGGGAACCCTGAAGTATCCATAAACGGTCATTACAGATTTTTCTTCTACTGGCAAGACAAAGGTCTCCCATTCTCCTTTTAAGGTTTGGACATACAAACAGCTTTAAAAAGGAGTAGGTTTTTGCCTCACATCAAGTTGTTCTCTGCATAGCAGCCTATATACACATTCTTACTTCATAATAAGTGGAAACTAAACTGCAGTAATTTATCCCTGTGTTGGCAGTGCACTCTCCTGGGAATTGTGAGCTATGGTTAAGTTCCCTCAAGCTGAGGAAGGAAACCAATTTTTTTGCCTTTCCTGGGAAACTACTCTAACCATTAGGCTACATTGCAAAACCTGGGCATTACTAGCAAAACCTGGGCATTACATGGCATCACCATGTGAGAGTGCCTGTAGGTGCAATGTTTTGTATGAACTCAGTGCTTTCAGCATTAATCTGATGTTAGGAATATTCAATGGATTCTTAATAGATTGGTGACTTAGATTTTGAGGCTAAGCACATACAGTCAGAAAGCCCAAGCTGGAATTAATTCAGTCTACAGAAGTTTTTCTAAGTTGCATAGATTGAACTGATACCAAACTGAACTGATTTTCAGTCTTCCCTTGACCAAGACAGGTAAGTGCCTGCACTGGCCACTGTCAGAAGGAGTGGGATGCTTACAGATCTCTTCCAGCTTTCCCAGGCTGGAAACATGAGGGCTTCACCCCATGCCAGCTCTCAGCCTCTTAGCTGGTTGGGAGGAATTGGCAGTGACACTCCAGCCCAGCCCTCCAGCAAGGGTTAGCCCCCAGATGTGGGCTCTCCTTCCCTTCTCCCCTCATTGTCTGGCTTTGCTGGATGGGAAAGCTAGGGCCTTGACCCCTCACCAGCCTCTAGCCTGTCAGCTATGAGGGGGGACAGGAAATGGATCCCTGCTTTGGCTCACCCTGCCCAACAGTTGAGGAGGGGAAAGTCCTCAGGAACAGGCTTTCTCTCTCTCTCCTCTTCATAGCCTGGCTGTGTCAGCTGGGAACATGAGGCCCTGCTCCCTTGCCAGCTCTCATCCTGTCAGCTGCAGGGAAGTGGGTGGTGGGGGAGGGGAGGAATGAATCCCAGCTTTGGCCTGGCACCCCTCCAGTATGGGTTGGTGTGGGGGGAAGCCTGCAGGCATGGGCTTTGCAATCCCCCCTCCCCTTGCAGCCTGGCTCTGGTGGCAAGGAACATAAGGGCCTTACTCGCTTACCAGCCCCTGGCCTGTTTGACACCGGGGGTGGCAGTGGGAGAATGGACTACTCCGGTATTTGCTGACAGGCCAGGGGCTAGTCAGGGGGTGGGATTGTCATGTTCCCAACCGGGGGAACTCTGCTGAGAGGGGAGGGAAACCTGACACCTGCAGGCTTCCCTCTGTGATTGCTTGTCAGATACCTGCTGGACTGGGCCAGGGCCAGGGCCAGAGTGGGGTTCAAATCCCCCATACTTCTCCCTGCCATGCTGCCTGAAGGCCTGGCTGCCTCAGCTCTGTGATAGCTGGGATGGGGCAGACAAGCCACAGTTGGGGCTGCAAAGCATGCTGGTATGCTGGAGGACTAGAACTTAACTTGATTCACTATGGGACCTGGGACAGAACTTGGATAGACTGGTTTACTCTAAACTAGTTAAGTACATTCATCCAGGTTTATGTTAAACCATTTTGGTCATTTTGAAAGCGATTTAAATGCACTGAACTTCTGTTGTGTTACAGGTTTTAACCAGTTTATAATCAGTTACATTGGTTTATGTGTAATTTCTGTCCCTAACCTGAGCACTTCTCAACTTGATCTGGATTGCCTTTGAGTATGAACACAAGTCTAGACATTAAGGAAACTTTTCAGGCCAAAATAAAGGTGCCAAAGAATTATAGGTACTTAAACAATGTTGTGGCTAGTACAGCAGACTTGATCTTAAATTTTTAAAATTATTATTATTTAGTCTTACTTGGGGCCAAATTGAAATCATTCTTGTAGGCACTCAAGTGCCAGAGTCACTAAGCTTCCTAAGAAATTATCCAAGATTTCACTGGATTCTCAGTTAATGCAGTACATTTCTGGAGACAATATTAAACTCATCTTCCCTTTTAAAAAAAAGTGTTAAAATGGTTGTTTAGGATAAGGAGGCATTTTTTGCTGTAGGAAAAGGAGTGGGCTATCATGGAAACTCCTTAATTCCATGTTGCCTGTCCCTGTATAAGTCAAAACAGCTTAGCTACTCACCTTTCGACCTTGGTTCTTGAGCAGAATGTCCATGCTGTGTGTTTGCTGCATCAAGGGGTGTGTGAAGCAGGCTTTATTCAATTCACATTAAGCCCGAATCAAGGACAGTGATTCAGTTCATTGATTTGGATCACAGTCCCTGATTTGATTCAGCCAAATCCAAATCTGAAGATTCAATGCTGATTTGAGAGAATCAGCATTTGGCCATAGACACAGCTTGAAATGGTTTTTATATATTCCTTGAGGTAGCAGGTGTGGCTCGTAATCGCTGTGATGCTGGGGCAGATAGAATGTCCCACAGGAGCCCTCCACGTACTCGGCAGTGAACCTGGAGGTGGACTGGAAGTACTTCTGGTCCATTTCTGGGTCTGCCAGGGAGTGTGCAGGGGGGCCCCCATACTCCCCTGGCTTGGTGATCAGCTGCAGGGGGTTCCCAGGTGCCCCCACAGACCCAGGAGGCACTAGTCACTGAACCAGGGGGATGCAGGGGCCCCCAGAGCACTCCCTGGCAGACCTGAAAGTGGACCAGAAGTGCTTCTGATCCACTTGTGGGTCTACTCCTAAGCACACTGGGGATCCTCCATGCTTCTGTAGGACGCTCCATGTGCCCCTGCATTGCAGCATTCACGAGCCCCTGCTACCTAGAGGTATGTAGAAAAAACATTTAAAGCTGTCTCTGTCTGAATCTCTCTGAATCAATTTGGAGGGTTCTGATTCGATTTGGGAAGATTAAAGGGTTCTGATCTGATTCAGATTCCGACATTCAGTCACCGAATTGGGCCAAATCACTGCCAAATTGGATCAGAGACCAAAGCTTTGCACAGACATACTGTATAGATCACTTCTAAGCAGAAGCAGCTCATCTGCTGTTTCACAGGCCTGGTCTTAAGATGCGTCTGGTTTATTCTGAAATAAATAACACAAACAATGCTCACTTCTACCAAAGAGGAGATTTGTGAACCATCTTTGGAAGGTCAGTTCCTTCAGAGGCATGTCAGTAACAGTTGCTAGCCTCCGGCCAGTTGTGCTTCAGAATACCTTAAAAGTTTTCATATGGGTCTTTTGTCACACTTTTTCTAAGTATTTGATCTCAGATAAAATATGACAAGAACACTGTCAATTTTCTCTGTGCTACCAAAAACAATTTGCCAGCTAACTGGAACTGGTCTTTCCATAACAAGTATTATGTTTTTATTTCTGTCTTCCTTTGACTCTACTTATATATTGTGTTCATTATGTTTCATTCAAGTATTCCTGCTTGAACTTGCTGACACTTTCCTTGTAATTTTTTCAGGTTCTTTCTTTATTTTTATATTAAATATGTAGTGAGTCCTTATATATGGACTCACTACTATATCTATATATAGAGATTTATATGTATGTATATATAGCTATCTACAGAGATATATATCCCAGTCTTTGTGTTTTTAGTTTTTCTAGTGAAGCCATTATCAATATAATTATTTACCTGTTAAGGAAAGCTAAAGGGACATATATATACACTGATTCTCTGAATGCATTTCCATTTCCATCATCAAAAGTCATCTGCCTTACTCTGAGATTTGCATTGGCTATAACATACAATTCAAATAGAAATTTTTAGATCTGTGGTTTTTTGTCAACCAGGGAATTTTTTCAATATACCACAATCTGCCAAATGCATATAGCTGGCATTTACCCCTTTTAATTCATCACCCTTAGAAGTGAAATAACTATCTGGGAATGAGTTGTCAAAATTCAGTGTGTGTAGAGGATTTCATAATTAGGATGAACTGTATCTCACTTCTTTCTCATACAGCATTGTTTTACACTAGAAACAACCTGCTTCACCTGCTACTCTAAACCTCCATGATCATCTCTACTAGACGTTGTCTTTCTCTTAAGTACTAGCATGCTCCATTTCAGTTCCTGCTGATGGTGATTTTACAGACCTGCAGATACCTGCCCAGTATGACTGCCATGGCCCATGCTTCCACATGATCCTGTCAAGAAGTCTTTCACTTTCTGCCCACCAGGTCCATCTAAAGATCACTTGATGGAATGTCCAGATTTAACCAGTTGCAGGTGGAAAATGTAATGGCATATCCCAGAATGTTGCCTAGTTTCCAAACAAAGAAGCTATGACAGACATTAAAGAATGCTAAGGACTGCAAGGCAATGGAATGAGATCCCTGGTAGTGCTCATAGCATAGGAAGCTGGAGTAATGTTTGCAGAGGCATTAACCAGGGAAACCCAGGATGGGATTGCAGACACTTAGCAGCTGACTAAAGATGGCACTCCTGATCAAGAGACAATTACCCTGAACAGTCAAGATCTTAGGTGCAGCCAAGGCTGACAGAGACCTGGTGCTGGAAGTGCCCTCCAAAAGTCTGCAGACACAAGCTAAAACTGCCCTAGGCAATAGTTCTACAAGCAAGTTTTGTAAGTTGTATTATAATGTAACTGTTAAGGAAGGTTTCAACATCTTTATTGTATGTACCTGCTGAGTAAATGTAAATTATGGGCTGCTCTGCCTACATGGCTTTCTTTGTGCTTTAGTCTGCTTATGTGTTATCCACACCAGGGACTTCCAAGCTACAAAGGATTTATTTTCCTGATGTGTCAAACCCTACAACCATCAGCCAAATGTGCTTCCCTCCTATTTTTCCTTCCCATCCTGCTGTCCAAGTCGAACTGTGATGGCCTCTCCACTCATGCAAGATTGCAGTGCTGAGGGGTTTAAAAAATAATCCAAAAACAAATGCTTCTCAGGACAAGTATGCTTATTGTGATTGTACATACAGAAAAAGGATTAATTGATAAGATACTTTGGCTTAGTTTGATCAGGACCCTAAACTCTCAGTTATTTTTGCATTTTCAGAAGTAAACAATCAAATAAAGTATTACACACTTTGGGGTTTATTGTATATTTCCGTGTTAATTGTGTGACTCAGTTTAACTATAATGCTAACACACAGAGAAAGAAGGGTTAATGCAGTCCCTGCTAAGTAACAGAATTGCCTACATGGGAACAATATTAGATGGCCCTATAGCATCAAAGTTTTGAATAATTTTGTTAACATATCAACAAAGGTAAGATAGCCCATACCCAGGAAACAGTGGAAAGATGGACATAAAATTAAGAGGGAAGTGTGAAAAGGTTGTTAGCTCCTTGCAGGAGAGTCTGGAGACAGACAAGAGAGAAGAAAAGCTTTGGAGGCTCAGAGGCCTAGGACTGAAGCCACATATAGACTTTCTATTGTAATCAAAATGGCAGTTCTGGGAGAAAGATAATTCAACTGTAACCAGGTAGAAAACACTCCATGGGGACATTTCTCATAAGAAAAGAAATATCTGTATATTTTCCCAAAGGTTAATTCTTGGGACCAAGAGGAGTAGAGCTGCTGAGAAAAGCTCCAGTACCTGGTCACTGCAGTGTGGAGAAGGCATGGAGGACAACTTCCGTCTTTCCTGCAGACTGGGAAGAGGGGCCACCAGCTGCTTTCTGTTGACTCCTCACACACTAGAGTTCCTGGTGTGAGAAGTGGGCAAGGGGTTCATATTGTTATTTCTTCTATTCAAAGCCTGAGAGCCAAGAGGACTGAATAGCAGGGCAAAGCCCTAGAATGGGCAAAATCTCCAGAGTGAGAAGCAGGCAGGGAGCTTTGTCCTGCTGCTCAAGTCCCCCTGGATTTGGAAAGAGTGGACGGTTATAGGCAGAATGCTGTACTGCTGCCTCTTTCACAATCAGTTTCAGGAGTGGAAATTTTCTAACACTAGAAGTGAATACTTGTATGCAGCCTAAAATGGGGGCATCTGAGTACCTTTAGGAGCGCTCAGGGTTGTGCATGCTGGACTGGGGATAGAGGACTACTAAATCCCTTTTGGTGGGGGGGATGGTACAGAATCTCTGGGTGGCTGGCCTTTGTCCCAGTAAATGCTTTTAGTAAAGAGGCTTGACTTGCTGCTCGGAGCTTCAAGTTGCACTCAATCTTTTGAACAAGAGGCAAAGTCTCTTTCTCAGGAACAGAACTAAGGAAGGTGAGAAACTGAAAGGCTGAGGTGTCAGCGAGGGGATAAACAAGTCATTTCTTGATCTGCTTAAGGGTAACATTCTCCAACATGAGGACAGCTTTCAGAGGTGCACATGCTATTACTGACCTGTCTCCTGCTGTCTTCTGCCCATCATCCACTAATCTGACATTGACAAAGTCTGTATAAAAATGGGAGGTAAGCATCCCAATCATACCTTTGACTGGGAAGTAGATTGCAATAACATTTTAAAATTGAGAAAAAAATTGGAAATCTGCTTGGAGACTATTATTGGGACAATTAATAGTCTGTGCTATTTGTTTATTTCCTTAGCAGTAGCCCTCAGGATGTTAGCAAATACTGAGTCTTAGCAAATCTCTAATGGAAATGAAAGAGAATGAGGGAGGATCTGGCTGCTAACATTGCACATGTATCTCAGGAGAGAGCCAAGAAAGCAGAAATTTGGAGTGGGGAGAGCAAGGCAGAGTTTCCTACAGCAGTCTGTGAAGGTTTCAAATAAATGCAAAGACAGACATGTAACCTACTAGAAAACATTATGATGCTGTGTTCACACTAGCATTTCAACACAGCCATGTAGAAAAGGTAGGCAACTGGGAGCTCTCTTATGCTTCCCCAAGGGGAACACTCTTCCCACATTAGCAGTGCAAGAGCAGTTTTGAGACCTTACCTGCCACCAACATGTTATTTGTGAGGCTTTTTACATAAGTATGTGCACTCAGTCCTTTAGGTGTATTCTACCACAATACCTTAAGTTTGCACTATTGCATTGAATTATTGAAGTGTTTTATTACTTAAAACATGGCTCAAAAATGCTATTGAGGTATAATGGGACAATTATAACATTATTTCCTAATAAAATATTTACAAAAACACTTTCAGCAAGTCTCTCTGCTTCTGCCTCTGCCTCTCAGAGGGTCTCTATACATGAGCTGGGAGGCTGCTCCAGTGTGCTGTAATTACAGCATGTTGGAGCACACTAGATTAATCATGTCTGCTGAAGTGTGGTAATTACTATGCTCCAGCAAGCCTCCACATCTCGTATATCATTGTCCCCATGCATCAAAACGGTGACGGGGCGCTTGAACTAAAGCTCATTCAACAGGCTTTAGATAAAGCACCCCCACTGCCATTTGGAAGTGTGGAGACACTGATACACAAGATGCTCCAGGTGCTTTAATTATAGCGGCTCTTGGAACACCCCCCTCCCCTCCTGCCACTGGCACATGTGTAAAAACACTCAGAATGTCTCTGTGAGGATTTGTTCTCTCAAATGTTTTGCAAAACATCTCTAATGAGCAAGATATTGCTCACATGCATACAGTCGGTTCATGAGGTATCTTCACTGTCCCCTTGGTCTTTCACCATATACTCTACCGTCATTCATCAGCTTCTTGGAGTACTGTTAAAATGATCCTTTCCCTGTTCAGGGGCTTAGTAAAAACAATTTATAAACAGGTAATGCAAACAGTAAATTTGAACTTCCATTGTGACAGGAAGAATCTTAATTCTAGCTATGTCTACACCAGTTCTGGAAGAAAATGTTTCCTTTCTCACTGAAAAAAAAATAGGGCTAAATTTCTAAAGAACAAGAATTATGAACCTTTCCACTTCTGTCTATATAAGTACTGGTGAATTTTCCCTTTTTACTTCATTTTACTTCATGTTGCAATGAGTCCTTGAAGCACAAGTATTGCTCGCACCCTGGAGGGGGATAAATAATAGGTCAATGGATCCTATCTGTGACTACAATCCAGTTCATGAACATCAACCTTACAAAACATCAATAATCTCCTATGCAATAGCAGCCTATAGTGCAATGCTATTTCCAAGTACATCATATGAAAGGAGTGAGCAATTATTTGGTCTGGAAAGCCACTTAGGGAGTTTTGGTGAACTGTTGCAGACTGGGGGGCTGCTAACCTGACCTGAAGTGGCAGGGACAGTGCTGACCCAGCAGTGGGAGGGGAACAGGCATTCACTCAGCTCAGCGGTGGGGAGTGCAATTGATCCTATTTGGGCAGGTCCATACATCCCATACCCACTGCAAGAAGCACCAGATGGAGCAGGCAGGTAGACAGAGTCTCCATGGAGAATGGTCCAGGACCCCTGCAGGCAGAGCATATTCAGCTGGCCAGGTGGGGTGGAGCCATGAGTGAGGAGCAGTATCTGGGAGCAGGATGGGAGTGCAGGGCCAAGATCCTGGGGCAGTGACAACTTGGGGCCGGGATCCAGAGCAGAGCTGCGATCCACTCCCCACACATCCCTGCTTGCAGAACCAGCACATCACAGGGACATGCAGAGAGCAGATCATGGCCCTTCCCTAAGCTCCAGCCCCATGCTTTAACTTCCCCATAATCCTGGCCCCACCTCCACCCCCATCCATCTGTCCTGCTCCCAGACACCACTCTTCACCTGTTCTCAACCTCCTTCCATTTTCCCAGGCGAGGACATCCTACCCACAGCAGTGCTGGGCTGGTCTCCATGGAGACCCCACTTGACCATCTACCTGCTCCATCTGGTGCCCATGGTAATAGGTGCAGGGCAGATTGACTGGGGTGCCTGAGCAGTGGGGCTGGGTCTGGTGGCAGCGGCAACACTGGCAGTGGCAGCCAGAATAAGTCTGCTGCCAATAGTGCTACACAGTTCAGTCTGGCCTCCACACCACCCCAGCCCTGCTATGCTATACTGTGCTGTGTGTCCAGGGACAGCAGGATCAGCCATATGTGCCACAGCTTAGGCGTGGGCTGGTCAGGACTGAGGAACCTGCTGTAAGCCAGTTAAAATCCCTTGGTGGGCTGGATTCAGCCTACAAGTTGCCTCCCTGATAACAGACCAGGCACTTGCTCTTCTAGCTCTAAGTTGGTTAGCTCCTAACTGGTAGCAATTAGGGGCTTTGATTCTTACAGTAGTGATGGCCAGCTTCTACATCTGCTGGAAATCTCAACTGAAAGAACTAGGATCATTTGGTATGGAGAAGAGAAGATTGAGAAGGGAGAATTGATGGAGATAAGCTATTTTCTGTTGCTGCAGGGGACAGGGCAAGGAACAACAGTCTTTAAATACATCAAGAAAAATTTTGGTTGGATATTAGGAAGAACTTTCTTGGGATTCTCACAATCATTCACTCCTGATACTGAGAGGTTAGGGAATGTCCATCCTTAGATGTTTCTTAAACAGGCAATTGACCAAGTTGGTTTAGACAGGGACAGTCCTGCCTTGAATAGGGCATTTGACTAGAGCTCCTGAAGTCTCTTTCCAACTTTACTATTTTATAATTCTATGTGGCCTGACTGTATAGCTCCAGAATGACCCATCTACATCTTTTGGTAATAGTCTAACTCAGGGGTTTTCAACATTTTTTAACAAGTGTATCCCTTCTGCCTCAAAGTTTCACCTCATCTACCCCTTTATGTTTTTCTCTTGGGTTTTTTTTGGATGTGGGGAACAGATCAAGGCCTCTGTGGTGAGGGAGGGAGTGGGGCTGGAACAGGGGCAGGGTTAGGTGCTGCACAGCTGGGGTGGACTGCAGGATGGAGCCACAAGAGTGGTTTGTCCAGGGGGGTGTGGGGAGGTGGGGGTAGCTCCTGCTGCTGCATGCACCCTGGCAGGCAGAGGGGACATGTGCCCCCCCAGATCTGTGTGCAGGACAGAGGCATCTGCTGCTGCTAGCTGGACTCTGCACTCTACCGCTGCTGCCCCAAGAGTTGTGCAACACCATGTGCCTGCTGCCACCAGATGGGCAAGGGACAGACATACACGTGAACGTGCGCGCGCACACACACACACGCAGACACAGACACATGCGGACACACACAGATGCAGACAGACACACACAAAGACACAGACAGATAGCTGCAGTTGCAGCTGAAGACAGACAGACATACACACACAGATGCAAACAGACACACGCAGATGAAGAAACACACACAAACAACTCCCCCAACAGATAAATATGTGGGGCGGGAAGGGGCAGGGTGGGGCCAGATTGAGAATGGCAGGTTGGCAAGGGAAGTGTGTCTATGTGCCTGCTTCCAGGAGCAGGGCCAAGGAGGCAAGGGCAGCAGTGCCTCTCTGTGGGCTGCACATGCGCTGCCTGGATAGCCGAATGGAGGGGTGGGACTTGCATGTGGCAGACACCACCATCCCTGTCCCACACCTCTGCCATTGCCATGCCACTTTCTCATGGCTGGTAACACAGGCAGCTCTGTGGATTAGTGACAGGTGACATGTGATTGGCTGGATGTGTGAGGCCTGTCACCAGCCTGCAGAGCTGCATGAGCAACCAGGCATGAGAAAGCGACAAGGCAAAGCAGTGGGGCAGTGGCAACCACTGCATGCGTGTCCCCTCTCCCAGTCCAGCTGGCTAAGCAGTGTGTGTGCAGCCCGCAGAGGGGCACCACTGCCCTCACCCCCCGCAGCCCTGCTTCTGGGAGCAGGCAGAGAGAGAACACTGAGGTTGGGGGCAGGGAAGCACTGTGGTGTACCATGTAGGGCCGGTGGCGCCCAGCACATCCCTCCCCCAGGTAGAAGGCAAACTATGGGAACGTGCCAGGGGAAATGCTGCTGCTGCCGCCATGCCCCAGGGCACGTTCCATCCCCGTCCATCCATGTATACTCTGTGGCCCGCCTAAGTGCCCCTAAGGGTACATGTACCCACAGTTGACAGCCCCTGGTCTAACTATTTCTGAAATTCTGTAGTCACTGCTGGCGCTGTCTAAACCAGGAGTGTCAAATGTCTGGCCCATGGAGCTTCATGAGGTGGCCCACAAATCACTGGACTCACCCCTCGCATTGGCTATGACCTGCACACCACATGTGGCATGTGGGCAGGACCTAGTGCTACATACCCTGCATGCAGCACAGTATGTGCTGTGTCAGGCAGTGCCAGGGCCAGCATACAGAATGGTCTGGCAGCACACTGCACACAGCATGTGCCCCAGATGGACCCCCTGTGCCAGGTGCAGCATGCATGGCCAGTCTGGCCCCACGTGCAGTATGCACTGACCCCTGTGGTGTCAAGGCTGTACTGGGCAATACTTGCAGAAAAGGGATCCCAGGCTTAGGCTGCATACAGTGCCCCAGATTAATCTCCTGTGGTGCTTGCAGCACCAGTTCCAACCCTGGCATTGTGGGCCCCATGCCAGTCCCATGTGCCATGTGTACAGCAAGCCCTGGGGCTAGTATGAGCTGCACACAGCATGAGAGACCCTTGCCTGGCCCCCAAGGCTGGATGAGTTCAATACCCTTGGTCTAAATTATAGTTGGCAGGTTGATCAGTGGTCAGGAAATTGCCCAGGATGTAATGGGTTATGCATGCTGTGGCAGTAGCATCCTTGAAACCGACTAGTTCCTAGCAATTTCAAGGATGCTCTTAAAAGCAGGGCACTCTGAGTAACCATTTAACAACCCTTAATGAGGTGCAAACAGCTGACAGTGTCCTGTTTCCAAGTGAATTAGCAGGTATGCTTAAATTATCAGAAGTGCTGCCCTTAAAATTAAAATTAATGTGATTTGGCAAATGGCTATTACTACTGAACATTTTTGCTTCCCAGAACATGAGCAGTGCCAGGTTGGTCCACAGGCGGGATTCAGTCCCTGGTCCCACTCTGGCATTAGGGCAGGCATGGCTGAGACCAGAGTCAGTATATGTGGGAGTGGGCACAGCTGGGACCCAATCCCAATGTGTGGCAACAGCCCTCCTGGGGCCTGATCCCTCTGGTTGGGGTTGGACAGCCAAGTTCATGGGGATTGGAAATTTGGCAAAGAGGTTCAGGAGCCACTGCTCCCCACCACTACCAGATTTCCAGACCTGTGTGAGCTAGTTCTGTTCCAAGGGCAGAGGCTGAGCACCCCTGATCAGTATGGTTTAAAATGTTTTCCTGCCATACCTGTGGGAATTTTAAGTGACTTATAATATAAATTCAGTCATGTCATTATTCTGTCTCCTCAATTAGTGGTAGTTAGTAGAGCCCAGAAGTAGAACCCCATCAAATGGATCCTTCTGCAGCAGTAATTGTTCTTTCTCTGCATCATTGCGTAATTACCATGGTTGTCTTCTAAATCATTCATCTGTATGACTGGAAATGCCTCTGGTGGAATAGTCAGTGGGCACATCTACACGTGCAGTTTACTGTTCATTAGGCTAAACTAATGCAGAGTAAGTTATTACCAATAGCATTTATTGTGCAGTAGATTAATTTAAAGCACCATATGCTAGTACCAACAGATACAGGTACTAGAAAACCATGCTTTAAGCTAATGCTTTAAGCATACATGTAGCAGAAGCAAATTGCTCCAGGATGGCCAAGGCAGCAGGGACTGTAACTGCTGCCTGGCTAAGCTCCGGGGAGCCAGGGGGAGGGGCTATCCCTGCTGTCTTGGCTGGCCTTGGGCTCTTTGTGGCTAGCAATAGCCGCCAGAGCTGGGATAACTCCCCCTCCCCACCAAACGTCGGGGCTGACCCCCAGAGCCCCCTGCCAGCATGGGGCTTGCACCCAGGGGAGCCTGCTGCTCCCTCTGACTGCTTTGGGGCGGGGATGGAGTACGACAGGAACAGCCCTGGTCTCAGTTGCTCCCGTCAGGATCAATTTGCTCCTGACCTGGGCAAACATGTAGACATGTGCTTAGGAGCACTGCACAGTAAATTCAGGCATATTACTTGCATGTGTAGTATGTGCTGAGCATGTCTAACTGACAAGATTGCACCACCCAATTGTGTTTCCACTAAGCTGCTTTACAGTAGTTTGCAAATGGGACTGACTCAGAAAAAAAACATATGAACCTGGGATTCTGGGAAATGAACCAGGGAAGTTTGCTTTTGTTTGTTGGTTTTGATTTAACCCGAGGTGTCAGGTTTCTAATAGAAATTCTAGCAGGGCATACAACATATCATGAGAGAAAATCCATAGTGCAAAAGGGCCTTATGGTGGACTATTGCACCAAAGATTATCTACCTAGGATGCCGTGCAGTTATTTTTAGAGAAACAGAACTGTGGACACAGTGATTCATCAGGAAAGTAGCTCAATCTAACATAACAAAACAGCATGGATGTACTATTTTGCTATAGTTATAGCAAACTATAAATTTACAGTTATTTTACAGCAGAAATGCGTGTGCCAAAAATGCATCCATATAGACAAGGCTTATGTAAAAAAAAAAAAAATTCATTAAGAATGGGAATTTGTTATTTATAACTCCTCATGAGATTTACACCCAGAATTCAGATTGGGGAAAAAACCCTGATGAAATCTTTGAGAGAATATTCTAAAGGCAATAGACCTCAGTAATCAAAATGCACGTGGAACTCTGTGCAGAGAACTTTTACAGCTCCTATGGCTGCAAATGAAAACATCAGAATTTATTCTAAGGTTTTGTGTATAAAAAGCGGTTTTTTGCTCTTTGTCTATTAAATTCATCCTGTCCCCATAGTAAGACAATAAAGCCTCTAATTGTTATGCTGTAAACATTATTTCAACCTCTGGCATCTGAATAGATTGTTTGGCAAGTCAATTCCAGTGCTTCTAGTATTTCTTGGAGAATAAGACAAAAGTAAGACAAGCAATTACTGGTTGCCAGGACAATGGATTGGCAAAATGGGTCTTTTCTAAGGAACCGGCACCATAGTGGCAAATTAGGGAGTGTTATCATCTCCCATCATATTCAACTTCCTCCTGCTAAGCCAACAAGAGAGGAACAAAACAAGTGATGCTCTTATTGGTTTTCTTAGCAGGCTTAGCCCTACTGGAGAACTGAACCTAATTAACACTCCAAATATTGCTGGTTTTAAGATAAAAGTTAAATTTCTGTTTGATTTTTACCTGGCAAGTTAATCAAAACTAGAAAAACAGTAACTCTGTAAAAAACAAATATACCACTTCTATGTAAGTCAAACATTTGAACAATGCTTATTATTATTTTTGTTTTTCAGAAGTTTAGGAGTATTCAAGTCTTATCAAGCAATAATGTACAAGAGAACATCTAGAAGCATTAGGAAGTGGTGTTCAGTTACCTAGTTATTTGATGCTACTGCTTCTTAACTTGTCTTATCTATAGGTCTTCTAAAAGTTAGGAATAGAAAGCTGCAGTTTTCATTTTTTAACATAAAGTAAATAACATGAAGTAAAAAGGGAAAAAAAAAACTGAGCAACACACATGCAAATCTCACATTTTAACCTGAGTAAAAAAGATGTTAAAAAATAAAAATGCTACCAAAATCATAGATCTTACACATTCGTTAAAACAGAACTGGATTGACAACTGTGTTTCTATTTCTAATGCCTGCATGGGGCTTGCTGTTCTTAGTTTTTAGAACTTCTGTGTTATGTGAACAGAGAACTTGAGGGGTAGGTATGCTTTGAAGCTTTCACTACTTTTTGTTCACTGAATGTTGTCTTGTCCTCATTTCCTGCCTGTTGTTTCTCCAGTTCTCCACCTGCAATACATATGCACACAGGCTTTGGAAAAATTGGTGCCTTTAAGCAATACCTTATTATATGGAAAACATTCCTATAAAGATGTTCTGCCAAGACTTAACATTACTTAAAATATGTGTTTCAGTATTGAATATCTGATTGGAAACTGTCTTGCTGTGTCCTACTTTTATATAAACAGCTCAGGGTCCATATTCTGAGGAAATGCTCTTAGTGACTGAAAAAAAATTGCGTACTGACACACATGATTTGTAATGGAGAAACTGAATGTTATATATTTTAACTAACTCTTTCGAGGTCTGCTTCAGTTTCCAATGTAGATCAAAGATATTTTAACATGATAATGTAAAATAAAATTCTTTTGTGAGATCTGGAACTCATTATTCTTAAAAAGTAATTCAGTATGTGGTTATAATCAACACCTGATAAACAATATTCATTTATAGGTGTATGAAAACAGTGACATAAATACCTAACTTAGAAATTCCTAATTAAGGAATGTCAAGAGAAGTCATTATGGGCTTATATGTAACAAAGTATAAGAACCATGTATACCTTGATTTCTTAATTCTAATATAGAATCTGAAAATCAAATTACTTGAAATTCTGGAAAGAGAAAATGTAAGCCGTGGTTTTTGTACATAGATCCACCCCATACAAATTATATGAATAGCTTATATATGTGTATATAGACTTTTCAAATATGTACCATAATTCTAATTTTAAAATCTAGATGAGATTGAACTTTTTAAAAAGTGGCCTGATTTTTATAGATTCTGACCTCATAGAACTTTGACTGATCACTGTTATTTAGGAGCCTGTCTGCTAATTATAAGCACCCAGGTTTGCAAATTATAGGCATCCAGATTTGTTCCCCTTTTTAAAAAAACATATTTAATACATCTCTATTCATATATCAGAACTCAAGCCTGTTCTTATTACCATTTGGAAATATGGGATTCAAATTACAACACCTCTATGCACCCATATAT
>JAGPOW010001296.1:95441115-95478615 GCA_030014935.1 Caiman crocodilus
GCCCTGGCTCTGGGCTTTATAAGAGCCAGGCCTGGCTCCTTAGGATCAGCTGCCTCCCGTTAGTTGCCCTGGCAACTTGCAGCTGAGCTCATTATCTCCGCTGGGCTTTGCCCCAGGGCTTTTCCCTTCGCTGGGAGCAGAACAGGCACCCCTAGTGCCCTGCCGTAATCTATACAAGTGACGGGCACCTACAGTGCCCTGCCACAGGAGTGTTTTCTTTTTATATCCCAGTAAAAGAATTGTGTGCGTTTTCTGTCTGAATGTTTCATATCCTGCACTGTCTATATCCTGCACCTTTACTTTGCTCCCTTCCTGCCAAAGAAATGTTCTTTATAATATCTTAAAGCCTTTAGCAAATTTGGGGTAAGAAATATGTTGTAAGACATACTAAAGAAACATAACTAGGATATTGTATGCAAATAAGTGAAAGGATAATTGTTATACATGATATTATTGGCCAGATTGCAAACTTTTGTCACAGGGACTGAGTGGGGTTGTAGGATCTATAAATGGGGATGCAAACCATATGGAAATTCTGTTAGAAGTGTCAGGTCTTTACCAGAAAGATGGAAACCACTTCTTTAGCTACTGAGCTCAATGAGGTTAAAATTTCACCCCAAATATATTTATATGCTAACCATCAACCAGAGGACCAATGGTTGCCTACCTAGCCAGCATTGAACAGATAGTTGAACTAGATGACCCTGAGCAGCTTCATCTAGCTGTTTTTTATGATTCCTTGATACCGCCATTGTACCTTGTCTGCTTCATGCATGTATGTATGGTTAGTTCTAGCACAAAATCTTTGCTTACAGGAGTGTGGCAGGACATAGCCCAAGAGCTGAATAAATACCTTGTCCCAGTCTTCAATAAAAAGACTTTACCAATTGAATATACTTTTGGTTTACCATAGGGCAATAAGAACAGGATAAAGGAATTACCAAATCTGACTTGGCGCCAAAATTTAGTCTGCTTGTTGTCTCATAATCTATGGACTAGGAAAATCTCCATTCTGGAAAGACGTTGGGACACAAAATAGAAACTACTCTAACACAGTTTTTCACCAAATGCGTCAGTTCATGGATAGTACTTTATGACTGGGAAACAGCAAATGTAGGTCCTGTTTTTAAAAAGGGGAGAGATTAATCTTTGTGATTACAGGCCTGTTAGCATGACTTCAATAGTAAGTAAGATCTTGGAACAGATACTGAAGGCAGGAATAGTTAAAGATATAGAAGGAAATGTAAAATGGATCAAAACACAAGATGGGTTTATCAGAGGATGATCATATCAGATGTATTTAATATAATACTATGGCGAGGTAAGAGAGTACTCAGAGAAGGCTAATATAGTGGACTTAATTTATCTAGTTCTAAGCAAAGCTTTTGATACTGTGGCTCATAGCAATTTGCTAACCGCAGTGGAGGGTACGAAGATCAATACTTCAGTCAAGAGGTAGATAAGGGTTTGGCTGAAAAGGACACTATAGCAGGTTATGTTGAAAGGTGAGTTATCTGACTGAGGGTGGTTACCAGAGGTGTTCCTTAGGGATCAGTCTTGATGTCAGTCCTTTTTCAACATTTTTATCAGCAACTTTGGTACTAGAAACAGAAATATCCTGAAATTTGTAGACAGCACTATGATAGGGGATATTACCAATACAAAGGAGGACCAAATTATTATATAGGAAGGTCTACATATTCTTGTGGAGCATTAGAAATGGAACAAAATTGACAATATTGGGATAAAGATTGGACTGACACATGTTCTGGCTGCCTTAAAAGGAAAAGAGGGCTACTGCTTGGAATGTGCAGTAGCTTTTTCATTCTAACTAGATGATTCTGTAGTGAAAAGTAAAGTTAGGTTATCCCTAACCTTAACCCTGAATGAAGCAGGGTATGTGAAGGTTTGAAGTGGCAATATTAAAATCTGAAGTTCTAGCGGGCACTTATATATGTAAGCTTATCTGATTTGGGATCAATATCTTATTAAGAATAGATTCCTGCAGCTCAAGACAGTAACAACTGTAGACATTCTTAAAGGATCAGGGAATTGTGGACTGATGTATGGTACTGAAGGTGGACATATCTGCTAATCACTTGAAAATAAAACTTTTTGCCTTCTGCTTCTAGCAACAAGAGAAAATACTGGAAAGGGCCATATCCAACCAGTCATAAATGATGGCATGTTACAAGGATCCTTCTAACCAAAGCCAAGAAGGACAACAGTTCGGTAATCTTGATAACCTCTTAATGGCCTGATGGAAATAGTTTCCATTGTTATTACAGATGTAAGCCCATCAAGCTAAGAACCTGTTTTTAAGTCGGCAATCAGCCTAATCACATCATGCTCCATCAATTCCCAATATCTTTCTTTTTTAGCAAAGCTTCTGAGAGAGGAGAGATACAGAGACAGGCCAGTCTTAACCCAATACCTCAAAGCATCCTGATTTCTTGGAAAAAGTATACTAAGAGGACTTTTGAACTTCAAGTAGAAAAATGTTTCAGCATGTTCTGAAAGTGTTCATTTAAATATTTTTGATGCCTCATGCAAAGCCTGCTGTTTCACATATCTTTATTTTCCTTACAGATAAAGTCTGTATTTGTTAATCTTGCAACTTTTTAAAGTTATCATGGACACAATAAAGATGGTCAAGTTTCTTGCAGTCTGGTGATCAGTTCCTACTATGATTTAATACCTATGAAGTCTCCTTTAAGAAGCCATCTGTAATGTGTGTTTTATCACCTTAACTAATGCAAAATCACTTTGAGCTACTCATCTGTGGCTTTAAATTTCTTAATGAAAAGGGCACTTCCCTAGCAGTATTAATTACAGATCAAAGACTAAGTGCGCTTCATCCCTTTCATTGAAAGAGAAAACATGAAAATATTCTAAATTTCTTCCAAAAGAATAACATTTTCACTTTGAGCCGTTAATCATACTGCCAACATGTCCTCTTGCTTATACTGTTCTTCTCCTTCATACTTTAAACACAAATTTCTGGAGTTTTATCTAAACCCTCATATACGTGTTGTTTAATTAGATGTAGACACAGTATAGAGTAATTTAACCTAGAGTGATGCCTGTAAAGATATATCTTTGCTGAATTTGTTCAAGTGACAGGGTCCTGAGTTCGTGTGTTTAAGTTAACCTAGTCTGAGTTTTAGCAGGCAAACATTAGAGCCATACCTGTGTTTCTCTGTTGTCACTTCTGTTTCAATCTCTCTCTTTCTTTAGGACTTGCATGCATTTGATGTGGTACCAGTTTACTCGTGAATAAAATACTCGCAAGTAAATGGTACTGGGCAAGCATCATGTGCAGAAAATTGGGAGCAGATTTACTGCCAGTCTGCTCCTGTTTCTTGGGGCCCTGCAATGGGCCCCTGCTGCCACCAGGTGGAGCTCCAGGCTCCAGTTGCCAGCAGCAGGTAGCCTTCTTCAGAAGCCAGCCCTGCTTGCTGCTTTTTGGCCAGCCACTTCCCTGGCCAGAAGCAGCTTGCAGGGGACAGCATGCGGCAGTGCTGTCCTCCCCACTTATGCCTCCCCGCACTATGGCTGCTCCAGCCCCTGCCACTGGCAGCAACAACTAGTGCCCTGGGCTATTGCTGGCCACCCAGATGGGCCACTGCACTGACGACCACTTGGCCTATCGCCACCTTGCCCCTCCCGGCTCCCCCACGCATCGTGACTGCCTGCCAGGGCACACTATCCCAGGGGTGCCACCACACACCTGCTGCCTTCACCTGATCTGCCTAGCTGGACCCCAGCAGGAATGCCAATGATGCGCTCCAGGATGCCACTGCTGGGACTGTTGTCACCCTCCTGGGCTTCCAGCCCTTCTGCCTCTGAGCCTGCCAGGACAGTCAGGGTTGGTGGTGCCATGTCATCCTGGGGCAATGAGCAGTGGCTGGAGGCCTTCTGCATGACCCAGGCCACCTTCTGGGACCTCCTGGAGCAGCTCTAGCTCCACCTGGAGTAGCAGCACACTAGCATGCAGCCACCCATCCCTCGGACACCTGGCTGGCCCTTGCCCTGCTCAAGCTGGCCATGCGCACCAGCCTGTCATACATCAAACACCTGTTTGGCATGAGCAATGCCAGTACCAGGGAAGCTGTCCTGGAGGTGTGTGGCACCCTCCAGGGTGTGCTGGGGGACACCGTGCTCCACATGGATGACCCCCTGGCAGTGGTGGTGCGGTTCCATGACCTGAGATTCCCCCAGTGCATCAGGGCCCTCAACAGGACCCACAGCCCCATAACCTGCCCACCCCAAAAAGACCACCCTTTCTACAGCCAAAGGGGCTTCCATTCCATGGTGCTCCAGGCCATCATGGACCACCATAGGGCCTTCACATACCTGAGCCCCAGCTGGGTGGGCAGCACCCATGGCACCTGCATCTTCCGGAACTCTGTCCTGCCAGGCCTGGTGGAGAGTGGATGCTTCACACTGGCGGTACCGAACCTGCAGCTGGGCACGTGGTGGTCCCACCCCTCACCACCCTTTGCCCACCTCCAGCATCCCACTGACTGCATACATGTTGCACAAGAACAGTTTTTTATTCCCCTCACATCAAACAGAGCTTCCCTTCCTCCCCATCATGGACCTCACCTACCTGCTCCTGCCCTGGCTCATGCAGCCCTACAAAGGCCACCTACAGCCCCACCAGGTCCACATTAACTGCTTCTTGGCCTGCATCCACACTCTGGTGGAGTACACCTTTGGCTGGTACAAGGGCCATTGGTGTACCCTTACTGCCTGTCTTGAGTTTGCTTTGGACAACCTACCCCAGGTCATTGTTGCAACCTGTGTGTTGCATAACATCTGTGAGGCACCAGGGGGAGTTCTTCCATGAGGCCTGGACAGGAGACATGGTGCACAGAGCAAGCCTGGCAGTGAGATCACCACCTGCAGCAGCAGCAGGCAGGCAGCAGATGCCCTTGTCCCCTTCCCAGAGTGGAACAGATCAGGTTCCTGGCAGCACCTGCTGCCATGGCTCCAGACCCCACTCTCCTCTGGCAGGCCAACCATCCTGCTTCACTGCCACCCAGCCCACGGGCTCAGGGGATGCAGGGTTCCTGGACAACTGGGATGAGGAGCTGCCCACACCCTTGCACTCTCTGCAAGGGGCTTCTCTGGGGAAGTGCCGTGGGACCAGACCCCACTCCCATGCTGCCACTGCACCCTGAGCATGCCCCTGAGCCACAGTGGTGTGGGGGGCAAGCCCAGGCTGCCCTGCAACCTCTCCCACCACCTGGACGGCAGCCTGTGGCTGCACTACATGTCCCTGCCCCTCGCAGCTGAAGAGGATGACATCACCAGCATTGATATGCTCCTTGGCATGTGTGAGGCCCGTGACTGCCTAGCTGTTGGGGCGTAGGCTGCTCAGTAAAGTATGGCAGTGTCTCCCACCTCCCTGTATATGGGAACTTGGGTCAGGGAGGGGAGGCAGGGGCAGAGGTATAGGGAGTGCCCTTCCTCCGGAGTGGGGCTTACCACATGGCCGGAGTTGGCATGGCTAGTTGCTCTGCATGGTCATGACTGTTGGCGACAGCATGTATGTCCAAGCGGTGTCCTCAGACCTTGGGAAGTGGTGAAAGGGCACCCACTCAGGGGCTTCTCCCCAGGGAAGAGCTGGTGCTGCTGGCAGCCAGTGGTGTCATTGTGGGCCATGTCTTGTGGCGGGGGCTGGGACTGTGGAGCTGGCATGGCAGAAGCTGGCCCTGTCTTTCTGAGCTACTTGTGGAGACTGCAGCTGGAGAACTCAGCAGGATAAGCTGCTAGACACCCAGAGGTCCTCCCACGATGACATATCACCAGGGGTGCCAGGCCAGGGCAGGGGCTCAAGCAGGCTGCCCTTGCTGATATAGACAGCTCAGCTACAGCCTGGGTCCTGGGGTGTGATTATGTATGTCTGTTACCACACTGGTCTTGCAAGCACTCACCAACTGATGATGGAGGTTTGTGATGAAAACCCACTGTGCTGTCAAGGCCTTGACCTTTGTGACACTGCTGCACCAACTGGTTGTGCCACACTCTTATATCTGGGTCAGCAGCCTCTCATAGACATGGGTGTTGGAGTGCCTGCCCTTCTCGAACTGGTGCTGCATTTCTGCCTCATCCCACCGTGCCATAAAGTCACCACTGTTCTCCTGTGGCCAGTTGTGACCCTGGGCAGTGGGCACACCCACAGACAAGGATGACACCATTGTGGGTCCTGTGCCAGCTGTCTGGGGCCCTGCACAGTGCTCCTTGCGCTGCTGGGCCTGGACAGCTGCCTGCAGCACCTGGCGTGGAGAACTGGCATAGGACTGGCAGCTGCATGGCAGAGACAATGTTCTGCAACACCTGCAGGCTCATGGCAGGCTGCTAGGGGTGAGCAGCAGGCAAGAGGAGCTGCCCCTGGGTAACAGCAGCTCCTGTGTAAGAGCCCAGGCTAACTGCAGTAAAGGCCAGAGCTTAAATGGCTTTTCAGTTCATTTCTCACTCCTACAGCTAACCAGGTCTGCAATTTTAGGGTATCTATACATATGCTCTGCGGTTGAGGGGGAATTTTAATTAGAGCAGCTTTCAGGAGCTGCTCTAATTAGAACACCCGCACCATCTTGTGTTTTCAGCATCCTGTGCTTCAAACTAGTGGAAGAGACATTTTAACTACAGTTCATTAAACAAGCTTTAGTTGAAGCACCCCTACCACCATTTTGAAATGTGAGGATGCTGAATACACATGACAACAAAACTGCTGCTTGAGCGTTCTAATTAGACTAATTGAATCTGCTCTGATGCATTCTGCTGTGACCTGTTCTAATTAGAACACATCAGAGTAGGCATCCTGCACATGTACAGGCACCCCCTTGTGTCTAAATATTTCATTTTTATTGAAAAAACATTGTTTTGTTGTTGGACCTGTTATGAAGAGTTCTGTTGACAGCAGTTACACACTGGGAGAAGCAAAAACTTGCAATGTTTGTGGTCTGAAAAGCACTCTGGGAATAACAACATAGGAAAGTAGTTCCCTTCCAGCTGGCAATGAGATAGAAGATGTAATTCCTCCCCTCCCTGAAGGTCAAAAGCAAATCCCAATTGCACATTTTCACAGACCTACAAGTCTTTGGAACTTCATGAAACTACTGAGCTAGATGTGAACAGACAGGGTTACCAGAAGACAGTCAGGATTATCTTCCTGATGCCATGGGGCAGGTTTTAAGTACTAAACCTGATTTAGTGATTTATGTGAGCTTTGGCATAGGGAACCTTATGTATTCTCTTCTTTTAAAACTAGATTAACAATAACAATTAAATAGAAGAAAACCAAAAACAAACTACTGTGACATATGTCTACTATAACCCTGATCACTAGGCTTGTATACTTTATCTTTCACATTCTGAGTATTATTTTAGATTGTAATATCTTTGGTCTGAGGACATTCCTTCTCTTAGATTCATACTATGTGCAACACAGAGAAGCCTCAGTCCTGATTTTTGGTCTTGTTATGCTACTATAATAAATCTACTAACAAGAAATTCAGGCTGGGCAGTGGGAGTACAGTCCCTGATTTGTTTGTTTGTTTCTTTTTTCTTAATCTGTAGCCATCTAGATACATCTTGTCAGTAAGGCTGTGCAAAATTTTGCCACCAGTTTTGTTTCGATGCTGTTTCGACCTGTTTCGAGGTCAACACAGCAAAATCAAAATGAAGCAGATATGGTCAAAACAGCCTTGAAACAAAACAAATCGAATCGAAATGTTTTGCCATTTCAACACAGTTTCGACATTTCGCCCACAGGCTATAATGGGGAAGGCTGAAACAGCCTATAACTTTGTCATTTCTGGCCAGATTTAGATAAAACTTGCAGAAATGGTAGCCTCTTCTGAGAGCATTAAAAGTGCCAAGTTTCAAGAAGATAGGTGCAGGGGTTCAGAGAAACTGCGCTCCAAAGTCTTGAGAGCCAAAGTTGTGTCACGTGTATGTGTTAAGCCACAGTAGGTTCAAAACTACAGGAGTGCTAGCCCCTTCTGAGGCCATAAAACCTGACACATTTCAAGGAGATAGGTGCAGGAGGTTCAGAGAAACTGCACCCCAGATTCCTGAAAGCAAAACTTGTGTCATGTGGCTTAACAAATACACAGCAGGGTCAAAACTGCAGGCATACTAGCACCTGCTGAGGCCGCAAAGCCTGGCAAGTTTCAAGGAGATAGATGCAGGGGTTTGGGGAAACTGCACCTCAAGCTGTGGACTAGCAACACTCATGACATGGGAAACACTGTGTGTGTTAAGGCACAGCAGAGTAAAAGCTGCAGGGATGGTAGCCCCTACTGTGGCTATGAAGCCTGTCAGCTGTCAAGGAGATAGGTGCAGGGGGGTTCTGGGGCCCTGCATCCCTAGCTGCTGACAGGCAAAACTCATGACATGGGTGCTTGTGCAACTACTGCCTCTCATCAGGCAGCAGAACTGAAGATCCCACATCACTTGCTACCACAGACCTGGGGGTAATAATTGACCACAGTATGAACACGAGCCAGCAGTGCAGTGCTGTAGCCAGTAGGACCAACAATATGCTGGCATGCATCAATTGATGCATCTCCAGCAAAACCAATGCAAAGAAGCAATGCTTCTGCTTTACTTGGCTCTTTTCAGCATTGGTGAGACCACAGCTTGAGTACCGTGTCCAGTTCTGGTCTCCGCAACTTAAGAAGGACGTTGTAAAGCTTGAGAGAGTCTAGAGAAGGGCTATCCATATGATCAGAGACTTGCATGGCAACCCATACAAGGAAAGGCTGAGAGATCTTGGACTCTTCAGCCTGAAATAGAGAAGGCTGAGAGGGGACTTGGTAGCAGCTTACCGTTACATCAGAAGCGTACATCTAGGGCTCGGTGAACAACTGTTCACCAGGGCACCCGTGAGGAAACCTAGGAATAATGGTCACATTCTGGACACCCTAGTTGTGACGTAGTTTTTCCTAATGTTGAGCCTGAAATGAGCCTGAAACGATCTTCTAGGAGTTTGTGACCATTACTCCTAGTTTTCCCCAAGGGTGCCAAGGGGGACGCAAAACAAAAGTAGAAATGAAACACTGTTCTGTTGAAATGCTGGTCAAAACGGAACACTGGCATTTCGCACAGCCCTACTTGTCAGTTGTGGCTGTGACACGTTACAGCTTTGCAGTGTATGTAGTTGGGGTTGCCATAACATCCATAATACAGAAGCTTTATATCATTGTGTTGCAGTATAGCAATTTTGTCTTGGAGAATAAAGTTTAAAGGGTGACAACCTTTGACTGTATGGAATCACAGACATCTTCCCAACAATACCTTGTTTGCAGAATTCCTTATTAGAATTCCCTAACTGGAGGAAAGTGTAACTGTAACTGTAATCTGGGATTTCATGAATTTGTTTTTCTGTTCTATGCAAAAATGCCTGAAAGCCTCTGCCATGCAAAAATGTCTGAAAGCCTTTGGAAATTATAGATATATCCTTACAGCACAGCAGTGAGGTGATGATGTTATATATAAGTTGGAGTATGATGCATAGAAGAGTTAGCAACCTAGTTTTCAAAGATACTGGGCAACAATAACTTTCATTAAAGGTGGAAAGCCGTAGATGACTATCCCTTCTCCAAATCATGCCCAAAGTCATTTTTCCATGAGAGGTATAGGACAGAACTCTGTTCTTTCGAGTTCCAGTCTGGTGTTTTAATTTCATGGCTAAGGTTTAGCTGTAGGCACCAGGGGAGGTTATACAAATGCATTTGATTTGGCTGGATCAGGCTCAAAAGGATTAAAGGAATAGTTGGAAAATGCTTTTTGGTAATTCTCATATACAATAAATTATGGGTTTCTTTACAATGTGAAGTTTATTCCATTTTTTTCAAGAAAAATATTTTAAAACCATAATGTTTATGACAGAATAAACAATACAGGATACATAGAAATATTTCCCGCCTCTTGTTTTTTTTTAAATTCTGTGGAACACTACAACATAAGGGATAAAAACCGTTCCATCTTCCGTACTAATCTCCAGCCACCCCTGCAGTATTTTTTGTCTTTCTGGCTGTCCTGTGACTATTGGAAGGAACTTTCTGGATCACTGATGGTCCATGGACCATACATTGAGAGCTCCTGCCAACTAACAATCTAACTTATGTCAAGCAACTTATGTCATTTTGCTCCCCAAAATGAGCAAAGCACAGTTTAGAACAGCTAAATAGATTTAGAAATATTTTACATAATAAGGGAAGATAATGCTACTCACATCTTCTTTTAGCCCTACTTAGATTTTTGTGAGTAGACCCTGTGCCCAAGCAGTGTCTCTACAATACAGCTTATCCACATGGTTTCAGTTCCAGGATTGTGACCTTTGCATATGAAGTTTGGAAGAGAGGAGGAGATGTTTTCATGCAGAATAAAAGTATAATATTTATTATATTTCTATAGCATTAAAATAAAGGTTTTTTGAAAGTCTGGGGTAAATATATCTGAAATAGGGATTTTTCTGACTACCCTTCCGTTGCTAGCAGAAAATCCAGAACAGAATTCTTTTCTTTTATTCTTTTTAATGATAAATGTAATAATCTTCAAAGCATAATAGCACAGGGAATAGCGTGTATTTTGAAAGAATCGTATCCTTCTTCCATTTATTTACAAGCTTTTTTTTTTAACCTTGAAGATTTCTTCAAATGGCTTAGTTTTCTTTAAATGTTTTACTACCTACTTAGTATTTATTAGTCAGGTAATGCTGCATAACTAATTGTTTAATATCCTAAAAAGCCACACTAAATTGGTAAATTCTTAATATTATATATTTCAAAAGGAAGGAAGAAAAATTATGTGTTGAACATATGAAGAAGAGGATCCTTACAAATAAATTATTATAAGAAGTAAGTTCAGTGTCTGAATAATTTTATTCTGCGATACAATTTTTTTCAACAGTTTAAAAGTCATGCCATTTCTTTTGGTTAGGGAAAAAAAATGCACGTTCTAAAAACTGTTTCCACCATTTTTCTTATGCTAAGGTTTTATCTGCTGTTTAATGGGTAAACTTACTGTGAAGTGTAGTTGCTTGTTTAACTTTACCCCTATTCAAGTCTTTGATTTTGGCAGGTTAGTTAATTCAAATAAAATTTGTGAAGTTAAGCACTTTCAAGAAAAGGCATAGGAGAACCTAATTTAACCTAGAGTGTCTCTTTTATTCTTGTGTTATTCATTTGAAGTGCCCTATCAGCTTGAACTGACCAACTTCAGTCATTTTTACCCTTTTATTTTTTTTCTCTAATGTAAACTGAAATTCCCTGCTGTTCGTGGTATTTTAGTGTTTAGCATCATTTAATGAGCAGGTATCATTAAACTTAAAAGGTCCTTTTCTGTATATCTCTGATTAGTTAGTGAAAGAACCAAAGAATTCTTCTAATTTATCTTTGCTTCCTTGTTATATTTTGATGTTGGCCCATTTTATGTTTCAGTGCCTTTTTATGAAATAGGAAATTATAATTTTGGTGTGGAAGTAGGGCAGAATCTTAAAAAAAATCTTTGATAGTGATAAAACCTGTAAGATAGTATATCTTGTTTACAAATGAACTGTTGAAAACTCACTCTATTTCTTTTTCTTCTTTTAAACTACTGCCTTTTATATACATTTTTCTTTTATCAAAAGTATTCTTTAGATTCTTCACAAATATGCCTATTAACCCCTGGCAGTAACCCTTGCTTCTGGGTGCATATATAGTTGGGGACTGATCCTTCATTCTTTCTGCACCCAAAACTCCCACTGACTTCACTGGGAATTTTAACGCTCAAGGAATGTAGGATCAAAGTACAATTGATTAATGATGCAGAGTTTGTGGGTTTTAAAGAATAAATGATATTTGATACTTAAGGTATTGTAGGCCCTTGTGATATGCATATTTGGCTATATTCAAAATACTTATAGCAAGTCTTTTTCTTAAAAAAAAGACATATTTATTCTAAATGTATAATGTATTTGGATCTTTTGAGCTCTTACTGAAGGAAGTAGTCATGTCATTAATTCCATGACTAGGGACTATCTAAGTGAACAAAGGTTTGCAGAATCAGGCCTTTAGTTGTATACTCCATCGCAGTGTCTTATAAGATCTTAATGCAAATTAAAATTCTTTCACTAATAATGGAATGATTCATTTCTATGAGCTAGCTGTTTACCTAAGGTCATGTATCACACTGATATAAGCATTTAACATATAATTGTTGGTTTTGTTTAAAAAGTCACAGTCATACTAATTGATAAATTAAATCCAGTAAACTATTTCCACCTCCATTTCCCATTTCTGATGTGCTGAAAATACTCCTTAAGCTTTTTGGTATTCTAGAAAAAGAAATAAAGAAAATCTGAGAGATTATAACTATTCTGAAGTGAAAATAATGTCTTGAATACAAGTAAAGGTCAGATAATGTGTAATAAGTTACAGATGGCACAGTATGACATTAACATGGCTAACGTCTAAAAAAAATGTAACAGTGCTGCCTACTGGTAAGATACAGTAGTATTTATATCAGTACTTTGAGATATAGGTAGTAAAACTAAGCTTTACCATATTCTTCTTTGTAATAACACCGTTCTCTGGGATTTTATTCACTGATATCTATTGACATGACTTTTTGCTGAGTTTAATGACTTATTCATATGTCTGTTATTTTCATGAAGTCTTGCCATGGGAAACTGGAGATTGAACTGTCTTCAGGATACATGTGAAGTTTTGATATGTACTACACACTATGGAATCCAAGAAATGGTTTATTGTCAATGTTGTCTCAGTTTACAAATGTGAAGCTCCTTGACAAAATTACTTGTATTTTTCCACTATATTTAAAAACTTATTTGCAAAATACAATGATGACTAATATTAATAATAAATATGAGCATATTTAGAACCTACAGTGATTTTCTTCCAGCATGTGAAAATACTTTATAAAAACTAGGGATGCACTGAGACAGATTTTTGGGACTGATACTGATAGAAGATTTTTAAGGAGGCATATTAGGAGATACTGATCTGATTTCCAATACTAGCCCTTCAGCTTGAAGATCTGTGTGCAGATGGTAAGTCTGGTGTGGTGGATGGGGAGCAAGGAGGGAAGGGGCATGGGGGGGACAGATCAAGGTCCCTACAGTGAGAGAGGAGTGGGCAGAGTCTGGGGCAAGCACTGCACAACTGGGATGGGGCAGGTACAGAATCGAGCTGTGGCTCATCCAGGTAGTGGGGGGGCAGCTCCTGCCTCTGCACACTACTCATCTGGGAGCCACTGGTTTGGTGGCTCACACTGCTCCTGACGCTGCTTCTGTCACTCATCCAGGAGGGCATGGGGGACACGTGCCCCCAGATATGCACGAAGCAGGGTGGGCTCTTTCTGGCAGGGTGAAGCTATGCTCAGGACAGGTGGCACCAGCGCTGAGGGGAGGGGATACATGAGGGCTGCAGCCACCCCAAAATTCACCGTAGCCCTCCCCAACACCCCTCCCAGCATCGTTGCTGCTGTCTGCCCCAGCCCTACCCTGCCAGGAAGAGCTTGGCACAGCCCCAGCCCACCCCATGCAGATCTGGGAGCACCCCCTCCATGGCTTCTCGAATGAAGGCCAGATGAGCTACCAGAAAAATGGCTCCCAAATGAGTGGTGTGCAGCAATGGGAGCCACCCCTCCTGGTACCCGCTGGATGAGCCGTGGCTCCATCCCTGCCCCACCCTGCCCCAGCTGTGCAGCATTTGCCCTGCCACAGCCACAGCCCCACTCCTTCCTCACTGTGGGGGCCTTGACGTGCCTTCCACCATGCCCCTTCTCTTCTTCCTTCCCCCCTCCCCTTCCACCATACTAGACTTACCAGCTGAACGCAGCTCTCCAAGTTGCTCAGCGGTCCTCCTTGCCACCTACATGCTGCACTGCAGCTGTGTGCATGCACAGGCCATTTATCGACCAAATTATTGGCCACATCAGGCCAATTTCTGATACAGATAGTTTTCTTTATATTGGTGCCAATTTGATATCAGACTGAAGTATTAGTGGACCTCTAATAAAAACACGGTGATATCTGTTTTATAAAGTGACAAAATTGAGTTATGAGGAGTCGGAGACCCAGTGTTTTTAATTTCATTGTCTACCGATAGAATCCTAAATTCATGGTTGGGTTTCTAAATAATAGCTGCATTTTCCTGGCATTGAACATTTCTTGAACAGCGTGTGCCCCTGGCAGCTGGGGGGCACAGCTGCACCAGTGGCGGTAGAGTGTGACAGTAGCAGAGGGGAATGCAATGGGGGTGGGAGTGCAATGAGGGGGGGGAGGTGGCAAGCACCGACCAGGGGTCGACAACCCACAGGCACTGCTGACAATGGCGGCCAGGAGCAATGGACCGCCTACAGATGTCGAGGGTGGTGATTGGCCACAGGCATCGCCAACAGTGTTGGCAGTGCCTTTTTGCACGGGGTGCACTGCCACACACAGGGGGGTGCACGTGTATCTGCATGTACCCCCTATACGTCACCCTGGAACAGTCTCACACTTTTACAAACTAGCACATTTTGTTTAAATATCAAAAGGAATTACACACCTATTTGTATGCATTCTGCTTTGGAAACTTGTTTGAACTGTCAGGGCAGCTAGGATCTAGAAACCACCTTCCAAGGGAAGTGGTCCTGGCTCCTACTGTGGGGGTCTTGAAGAGGAGACTTGACAATTACCTAGCTGGGGTCATATGAGCCCAGTATTCTCTCTTGCCCCGGGCAGGGGGTCAGACTTGATGATCTACTTAGGTCTTTTCCAATCCTACATCCATGAATGTATGAACCACATTCCTTTTGACTGTGAAGTATGTATGCTGTAAACTCCCTGAGCTCACCAGCTGGTTGGTACAGACTCAGGCTGGAGCTCTTGCTTTGACATGGCTTTAGATCAGTGGTTCTCAACCTTCTTTCATTTGAGAACCCCTAAATATTGTAAGTGTAAATTCATAGACTTCTGATTGATTATAGTCATCTTTGCAGACCACTTGGATCAGGAATGGACAATTAGACAAGAGGGCCACATAGGGAGTTTTGATGAGATTTCATGGACTGAGTCAGCACCCAAAAACTCACCAAAACTCCCTACTGGGCTTTGGTCAGGCAGGGAGCCATGTTCAGGAGCAAGATGGGTGCAACCTGCTCCCTGCACGCTCTGCCTGGGGGCGGTGTATGAGGTTGTATGTCGGGGGCTGCATGGGAGCCAGCCAGGGGTGGGGGGCAGCAGGGAGTCTGGGCCCTGGCCAATGTGTGCAACTTTCTTTGGAGCCATTCTCAGTGTGGCTGCAGCCATCCGGGCACTGCTCTGCTCCCTCGCCTCCAGCAGTGACTCCTCCTCCTTCTGTTCCTGCACCTGCTGTACCGCTCCAGGTGGGCAGGAGAAGGGGAAGTTTCAGCCAGGTGGTTCCCACTAGAGGTGAGGGGGGCAGAGCAGCGCCCAGCCAGATGCAGTTGCAGCTGAAGTGGGAACAGTTCTGCCAGAAGGTGAGCACTGACCAGGGCCCAGGCTGGTGGGCACTGGTGGGAGAATGGTGCAAGCTCCCCACAGCAGGAGCAAGTGGGGCTTGGCCCCTGGCAGAGCACTGTAGGAGCAGCCACGAATTCAGTCAGTTGGTGGGTCGCATCTGGCCCACAGTCTGTATTTTGTCTACCCCTGCCTTAGACAAAGTCTGCAGACTTAAAATTGAAAACCACTGCTTTAGAGCACTAATGCCATTCTCTCTTCCCCTCCCACTTTCTCCCTGCTGAGTTCAGCAGCCAGAGAAAAGAGGGGATGAGTGGCAGGAGTAGGCTTCACAGCTTTGTGAAAGCAGGGGCTCCAGTCAGAGAGCTTACAACATATATAGTGCTGTGGCAGAAGCTGTGCTGACGTGCCAATGATCTCAGAGAGCTCACTGAGCATGTAGCATACAGCCAAAGGGGTGAGGTGTGACCACTCCACTACATAGCCTGGATCTGCCCCCTGCACATCATTAAACATAAGACAACAAGACAGCAAAATTCAGATTCTTTGACTATAATTTTGTGCCTTTTCCAGTGATGCAAGTAAGTACAAGTAGGCCAAAATCTTCCTTTATATGTGTGTCAGGTTCTTCTTGCATGTTTGCTGCATACTATATTGCCCCAAAGTTGGTATCAATAGAGTTTATTTCCAACAGTGTACAGAGGAGAATGCAAATAAGCCTGTGAAGGAATATGGACTAGGAAGCAAAGAGTCGGGAGGAATCTGTGATAATCTCTTTGTGGAATATTTTACCAACAAGAAGGGATTACAGAGCACTGAGGAGGAGATCTATGGTCTACAGGGCAGGACTTGTCCACATGGCTAAGTCCTGTCTTCCCATTCTGAGGCCCCTTCTATGTGCTCAAATGTAGTAACTGTGCAATGGATTAGGATTGTCTGTAAGTTGTCAGCAGAAGTCATGGGGAGAATCTGGGGAGCTAAAGCTACTTATAGTTTTAGTATCCCCTTCCACTTTGATGTCTACAGAATAAACAAGAGACTTGCTGCAGCAAGCCACTAATCTACTGAGAAGCCCCAGGTTCATAATGTGGGCACCTATGAGATGCTAAGGAAAAATAACTAGTCCTAAGGAGATGTGCCCACTGTCCTGGATACTAGGGTGATAAACTAATTGTGACTATGTAATTAAACTCATATCTTGTTTAGAGCATGAATATTGTGTATAACTGATGGGACATGCCAAATGTGTTCATACTGTGCTTGAGGAATACAAGGGTATTGTAGTTTTGCTTTCTTTTATGATAAACAATGAAAACTGAATGCTTTTTTTGGAGTTAGATAATTAATCCACTTTTTGCAACATTTAGGAATGAGATGTGGGCTTGCATTAATATTTTTGATATATAAATATGCACACCATAATTTAACACGCTTGCAAAATGATTAACTGATAAAATCACTATACATTTGTTTATACAATTCTCTAGAAGAACATGGTAGTGTCAGTATTAACTAAGAGTATAGAAAAATATTTGGTCTTATGCAATTGGGTCCTTAATTGGTGGAGACCTTATAGCTTCATAGAAATGGTCACTGACATGTCTTGCTACTGGCTGTAGAAAGTAGGAGCCAAATTGCTACAGTAAAATGGCACGTACATGATTGGGCCATGAACAATAAGAGAAACCACAGCATGTTTAACATATTTGTGCCCAGTTAAACAAAGATCTTGTATTACTCCCAGATGGTTATGTATCCAAAGTGGTAGGTTTCCAATCTTAGTATAGATACATTTTTGCTCTTAATTGTCTATGTTATACCTCTGAGACGATAACAAATTTAAGATTGAGATAAATCACTTAAAGTGATGTGTTGCAACTCCTACCACACCCCCAGACCAATCACAGTATTCTTGCTGAAGACAGGGGGGCCTTTTTTTTTGGTACATTTTTTTAAATCACTGCTCTATGTCACTCCTGTTCATGACACAAAACCTTTTTCTCTCAGTGGGAATCCTGTTAGCTATATTTACTTTATGTATGAAAGTAGATATTTTAAAAAAAAGTAACACTGGACTGATGCAGCTAAAGAGAACTGAAACACATTTGTGTTTGAGAAGTACATTTTTTATTTCTTGTAATTTCATCTGTCAGAATCTAAACAATTGCATCCCAGAAGAGACAGAATACATGCATCACAATGTATTGACTATAAAGTATTGATGCACTGTTATTCTTGTAAATTAGGCATATATGACAGTAGCATAATTAGAGATTGTGACTGAGGCACCAGTCCTGATGTGGCGGGAGGGCAGGGGTGCACAGAAATTGCAGCTATAGCTGCAGCCCCTGCCACCTCTGCCATTCAGGGAATAGAACCTGTTTGTTCCATCTCTGAAGCATACGCAGACTGCATTTGCCTCATTGTAGCCATTTTTGCATGGTACTTGCGTGATGAATACTACTAGCAAAGTGCTTTTTTAGATCATGGCTTAATGTTCTTAGAGGTCTGGAACTCATCTGCCAGCAACTGGATGGCCATAACAAGGGCCAGTACAGATTTTGGGAATTAACTCAACTTTTTGTTTTGGCTTTAGCCCTGACCTAGAAACCTGAGAAAATAATTTGTAACCGAGTGTTCTGAAGTTAACAATTTTTTGCACTCACAAGCAATATTCAACTAAAACAGGATTTATTACAGGGGAAAAGGAGCACAACCTTAAGGAAAACACACAACTTCAAAGAAAACCTTAACTATTACCCAAAACAATTAAGTGTCAGTCATTAGTGAACCACCCCAAGGGAGCTATTGTCCAGCCCAGTCATTTGGGAAGGGAGACTCACGATCGCTGCTATCTAGGACCTCTACCACTTATGCTGGCCAATCATGGAAGATGCTGGGTTGGAAGGTATATCCCAGAGGACCCTGCTGCTCCTTACTACCAGAGGTTGCTGTTCTGCTCTAGGAATCCACCCCACTTCATCAGCCAAAGCAGCAAATGCTGAGGGGGGAGGCCCACACTGTTCTGCTGCTGTTGGTGACCACTACGCTATTGCCAGAGTTCAGTGCTGCTCCACTTTTGGGAGTTGCTACCAGTCCTCTTCAGGTCACCCATGTAAACCCAGCTCTTTTAAATCCTGATCTTAATAGCAGGCTTGGGGGTTTTAGCTATTTTACAGATAGTGAGTATCAGCACGTGCTCACAAGCACTTCCCCTTGAAGGAGTTGATAGTCCACACGGACATCCAGGGAGTAACTCCTGTCCAGAGTCTTTCCTGCTCCATATACAGGTTTCCCTTGATTTATGCAGGTTCTGTATACACAAATTTACTCTTATGCAATGACCCTTTTTATACCCAAAATTCATTATATGCAAGGTAAATTCACTCATGCGGTTGACATAGGCACCCCACCCCAAGCAGGTGGGGGGAGGGGAAAGGGCCATGGAGCTGGGGCCCCACTCACTCCAGTCCCTGCTGCAGCAAGTGGCAAGAAGCAGAGGCCTGGAGCTGCAGCAAGAAGCGAAGCAGAAGGAACTGTATGTGGGTACTGGGGGAGAGGGGCATGGCTTTTGCTGCTATGCATACCTGGGAGGTCTGATGGCCGGGAGGCTGTGCTGGGCTCTTCCCAGGGGGTGCATGCCCCCAGATCTGTGTGCAGGATGAGAGTAGGCCACTGAAGCAGGCTGGAGTCAGTGGCAGCACTGGGCTCTTCCTGGCGCTCAGTAGCAGCACTGGAAGGGTAGGTTGGGGGGTGCTACAGCAAATTTTGGGGTGGCAGCAGCCCTCCTTCCTGTGCCACCACCTGCCTCAAGAGCTGGGAAGAGTCCAGTGTCACTGCCAGCCCCAGTCTGCAGTGGCTGCCTGCTCTCATCCCTCGTGCAGGTCCGGGGGCACATGCGCCCCTGGTAAGAGCCTGGCACAGCCCCCCAGCCTTCAGCCCTCCTGGGGTGTGCATAGCAGTAAGAACCATGTCCCTGTGCCCCACACCCACTTACAGTTCCCTTTACTTTGCTCACTGCTACATCCTTGGGAAGGGCCAATGGGCTACCCTGCACTCCTCCCCCCTCCCCTTCCTTAGTCCCAGCCTTACTTCCTCCTTCCCTCACCACCATGGGAAGGAGATCCCTATTTCTTACATTGTAAATTGGGTTCCCTTTATGCAAATCCGATTTATGCGCAGTTTTCTGGGAATGTGTGTACCGCATAAATTGAGGGAAACCTGTACACACTATTTTTGTGCTGGAACTGAGGGCCAGCCCACTACAGACCTCTGCACAGCTTACAGTGACCCCTCAGTCACCTCTGTGCCACTTTCCATTTGCAACATTTGTGATTCATCAGAGATTCTCAACCAGGGTGCCAGGGCCCCTTAGGCTGTCAGTGGATGCTTTGAAGGGTGCCACGAATGTGAGAAGATTTGTAAGTGAGAAGATAATCAGATATGCTAAGATGATAGGCTTGTCCCTGCCTGGACAATCCCCCACCCCTATTGCCCATCCCCTGTGTAAGAAGGTAAGCACTATAATATATAAATTATTTTTTTAAATTGAGTGCCATTCAGTTCATAAATGTTATGGAGGGATGCCTTGAATCCAAAAAGGTTGAACACCACTGGCTTATGGTTTTGGAAGGGAGGGCCTCTGAACTCAACAATCTGATCCACCTACCCTTTACATTGGCACACATTACTTCCAAATAATAAAACAGGCCTATGAACAGTAAAAACAGTCACCAGTAGCCCTTAAACCTCCAAACGCATATATTAGTGAGGGTATGGAGGGAAAAAATACACAGTTACCATAGCAGTCATAACCATAACAAGACATGAGTAACATAATCAAGGCCTAAAACTGCTGGAGTCTAAGAAATTCAGTCTAGCACAATGCTGAAATATAATACAGAGCAATTTCAGAAATTGCTGTGAAAAAGAATAGAAAATGCCTCAATGTATGCTTAATGCAAAAAAGGTAGAGAGCATATTCTTTTCTCTGGTGGTAAAATCTAGAGAAAAGGTCCCAGTGTAACTGAGTGGAGGTGACTCAAGCAGTAGCTGCAGGTGCTGCCTTTAGGAAGACATGGATTTGCAGCTGCTGCCAGCATCCAGCTAGGGCTGCCCTGTGCTCCGCCACTGCACACAGCATGGAGCAGCCCTGCTATGTGTCTGGTCAAAGGAACAGCAGGATTTACTTTGTAATGTTTTCATGGAATGAAGGTCAAAAATAGAGGGGTAATTCTGCTTGGATTGGTTTTATACTCTGGCTCTAAAACATTTCAGATTCAGAGAGGTTAAAGACATAGATTATAGTTATTTCCAGACTACACTTTGTATACATGAAGCCAAGGAGCTCCAGCTAGCAGAAAACCATATAAGGGACTTCATAGAGGCATTGCTTTCCTTGCCGCCTTCAAGCACTGTGTTATTTTACAAATTTATCCTCCCTTTCACTCATTTTGCTCCTCTGGCTGCTTGGCATAAATGAGCACAGTGATACTGTGGCAATTTGGATAATCTGTCAATGGAGAACTTGTGAATTTTGGGTGTCTGCATTTATGTACGTTTAAGCAGCTCTATTTTAATAGGCTCTGTCTCATATGTACCTCAGATGAGGTACAACAGGTGCAATGAAAAGTTGTTAACTTAAATATTTCCCTATTCAGAGGGAAGCACCAGAGAACAGTGTGATTGCTGCAGATTAGAGGGAACTGCTTCTCTCTAAGGTCGTTACGTATATCCAGTAAAAATTCCATATAATCAAACCAGTCTGCAGTTTTTATTTAAACATTCTTTCATACATTGTGTGAATATGCTCCCTCATGATCCCATAAGAAGGGTATATGTGGGAACAATTGATGAGGCTCCATGTATATTTTGATTTGTGGGGGGTCTCCCTAAGAGCAGGTCTTGACCCCATAGTGCCTCTGTTAAAGGTACTCAATAAAGAAGTAGCTTCCCACCTTCCTCACAGTCAAGTTCCCTTCTTCAAGCCAGCTAAGGAGAGGTGAGTAGGATTTCCTTCCACATCTCTCATAGAGTCTAATTATATGGTACACTTACATCAGTGGAATTTATACTGATTTTTGTGCCACACTGTAAATTATACTGGGCGCGTCTGTATGAGATGCTACATCCCTGCTGTGATGAGCTATGTCACCATAGCTCATTGCTATGGTTACGTAGCATTGGTGGACATGAATCATGATGCTGATGCTACTGTGTAATAGCAATGAGCTACTGTGTCATAGGGTCAGAAACAACCCGTGCTCCGCCGGGACTCAGCAGTTATGGCGATTACTGTGCAGTCATTTAGTATTTGCTAAAGCAAGTACTAATTGACTGCGCAGTAACAGCTTCACAGTCGGGCACGTGTGTAGACATGCCCACTGGGATCCAGGCAGATCTGAAAAAAGTTGCTCACTGTAGCTGTTATTATAGCACTGTGCTACTAGGTGGCGGGGATCACATAACAGTGTGGTTTTCAACCTGGTCCTGGTTTTCAAAAAATGTACCAGGACCCATTTGTAAACATCAATAGTCAGTCTCAGCCTAGTGCTCCTCATTCCTAAACCACTGCCCCCAGTACGTGGAGCAGGGGATGAGTGTGCAGGGTAGAGGGCCCCAAGCAGCCCCTTGCAGGCTGGAACTCTGCCAGCCTGCAAGGGAAAATCCACAGTTTCCCATGTTTTTCTCCTTTAAAGGAGAATCCATTTTTTAAGTTCGTTGATTCATTTTTAAGGTTTGTTCATGAGCCTTTCATATATTGTTGTGACCAACTTTTGAGTCATGACACACAGATTGAGGAATGTTGACCTAATAAACTTTTTCCCATAGCAAGCAGCTGCCCTGGGACAGAAGCAGACAGACAACATTCATGTTGGTGTCCTTTCACTACAGATTTTTCTGAAGGTAACTTGATCCCAGGTCCAAGACACTAACACCAATTTAGGACTGTACATTGTGTGTGTACTCTGTGCTTACACCAGTGTAAAGGTAGATTGCAGCAGGTTCTTTTACATTTTGATGGAGCAATATTCAGCTATAGACTAGAGAAGACATTATCTTCTTTCTTAGAAAGAAATGCTTTCTTTGCATTTCCCTGAACTTTTGGTTTATGCTTATGTGGAAGATTTCTTTAAAAAATCCTCTGATAGCTACTCTATGTCTTACACTATTCTTTACCAGAATCATTTTTCCTTCTCCCAGAGAGGTTTAGATTTGCATCGTTTTTCAATTGTGCCTCAGTTTCCAAGTTTTCATGAGGCACTTTGAACCTAGCCATGTCCTGAGCTGTCTTCCTTATCTAGTTGAGGGATGGCAATAATCTAGACCTTAGTTATCAGATCTGGCCTTGCCAACTTTGTAACTGAACTATCTTGGCTCAATCCTGCAATATCATTACCCCTCAGAAGGAAAATTCTCTAGTATGCTCACTATCAGAATGTAGAACCACTTTTGGTGACCATAGGGATAGGTGTTGGTGATACAAAGGTCAGACTGTGTATTTTATAATAGGAACCTTTATATACTTTTCTTGTCTTCCAGCACCTATATTGGTTGCGCTATACATGTTTGACAAGAGTGCAAGCCATGTCAGTGTTTCTCCTTCCTTCTTCCCTGAAGATTGATATATTGCTACCCTCTGTACAGAGTAGGGTGTAACTTCAGTTTCCACATACAGAGCGTGTCCCTTTGGTGTTTCCAGTGTCATGGTTTGTCAGTTGCAATGAGGGGCAGCGGTGGGGTAGTAATCCTAGAGCCCCTTTGGCCAGCATGCAAATCTATTATAGTCAGGGCAAGTTCCCTGGCATTTTGTCACTGGGTAGTTCACCCTTTTTCTCTTATCATCTAGAAGAGATACTGGTCTAGATCCTGGAGATCTTCCTTTTTCTTGGAACTGTTATTCCCCCTGATTTGGACTTATCTGTTTCCATTACGTAAAGAGCAACATCATGTCAACACTCCTCAGTTCTATACATGGACCATGTCTTTTGAGCTTTCTTTCAAACCCACATTAACTATCTGAAAATTCAACATCTTATTTCTCTGCTGTTCAAATATCTTCAGCATTTAAGTCTATTAATCTAGTGGACAGAGTATACAGAACTGCTCCAGGCTCATCAACTCATAGGAGTTTTCCATAGTGTAAGTTCCACAACCATTCCCCATTTTCACAGATATCCCTTAATTTGTGTTCCATTCCCCATTTTCACAGATATCCATTAATTTGTGTTGCAACTTCTGTATTACCGCAGCTTTCTGATCTCCAAAGTGGCTTATTGCATAATGTGTGTGTGCAGCATAAACTGCTTTCACTATTTATAATTGTCATAGTTTTTCTTAGGTACTTCCATTAAGGCTTTCCTATCAAATATCATACCTGGTCTTTGATGGAAACTTTATTTAATTTGCAGCTATACTGAAAAGGGTTTAAAACCATATCTACATTCTCCTCCTACTTACAGTATGTGTGTAAGGATACTATTCCTTCTATGGCAGGATACAGGAGGGTAAGAGGTATTTAGGATCCATCTCCACCTTTCACATGAGGGTGCTCCTGGCATTCCCTCCCTCACAACAGAAGTTCATGGTATCTTATAATAGGGGAATGGAATAAGTTATAAACGGATGAATGAACAAGAAAACAAAACAACCTAAAGGACATCTACAGTATAAGCTAGATATCTCAGCCTAGCTCTATTTGTTAAATGTCTGCCCAAATATGAAGGCCTTATAGTCTTACATCTTCCAAATGATGTATAGAATCAGGTTCTGTCAGGTCTCAAGAGGCAAGGAGTTCCAGAGCTGAAGAGTGACTGCTGAGAATGCCTCCCATGTATTTTCACCAAGAAGACTTAGAATCATAAAATCATTGAAAATTAGGGTTGACAGGGACCTCAGGAGGATATATAGTCCAACCCCTTGCTCAAAACAGGACTGTGCTCAATTATTTCATTCTAGTCAAGGCTTTGTCTATCTGGGTCTTAAAAACCTCTGAAAATGGAGATTCTACACTCTCTGTTGGTAGCCTGATCCAGTGCTTTACTACCTCTCCAAGTGAGAAAGTTTTTTCCTAATATCTAACCTTAATTTCTCTTGCTGCAAGTTGAGACCATTGTTCCTTCTGTTATCTGCCATGACTGAAAACAGTCTAGCTCCATCCTCTTTGGAACCACCCTTCAAGGAGCTGAAGGTTGCTAATAAATCCCATGTCAGTCTTTTCTCCTCCACGCTAAATAAGTACTGGTTCCCTGGTCCTGGTTCCTTAGAAGTCATGTGCCCCAGTCTTCTAACCATTTTCATTGTCCTGTGCTGGACTCTTTCCAATTTGTCCGCATCCTTTCTGTCACAGAGGGCCCAAAATTGCACATAGTACTCCAGATGTGGCCTCACTAGTGCTGAATAGAGGGGAATAATCACTTTCCTCAATCTGCTGGCAACACTCCTACTAATGTAGCCCAGTATGCCATTAGCCTTCTTTGCAATGAGGGCACACTGTTTGCTCATATTCAGCTTATTGTACAATGTAACCCCCTAAGCACAGCTGTTGCTTCATCATCAGAGGTCCCTCAAAGTCAAGCATGACATCTGTCAGGCTTGATCGGTCCTGAGGTGATTGAGAAATCTGATTCTGGATACACGCATTCTTCAGCAATAGGGATATGTTGTTACACGGGAAAGTGGGATTCACAGCCATAGGTTGATCTTCTCCTTTTCTGCTGCCACTGTATTGAGTCATTGGGTCTTGAAGTGATGTGCTCCTTGGTAGACCAGGTGGCACCATGCCAAATGGTCAGCAGTCAATCCCCAGCCTGTACTGGTACATGCGATTCTTCCATCCTAAGTGCAAGGCTTTGAAACCTTATTGAATCCCATGAGATTTCTTTTGATCCAATTTGTGTAGGTTTCTCTGAATCCTAGCCCTATCCTCCAGTCTGACAACTAATCCCCTCAGCTTGTTGTCATTTGTGAACTTGTTCATTCCATCCCATCTTCCCGGTTGTTGATTTAGCACATGGATGGTACTTATAGGAGGTAGCTCTTGTATGATCTTAGGAATTGGAGTGGGATGCAAATAAGAAGGCAGTCCTTTAAGCATGTAGGGCCCAGACAGATTAGGGCACCTTGAATTTCACTCAAAAAACTATTGGGAGCCAGTGCAGGCTACGTTGCATGTTCCTGGCTCCTGTTGGAGATGGGCTGCTATATTCTGAACTAGCAGCAGCTTTCTGATAATTTTCAGGGGCAGCCCCATGTAGAGCCAGGGGTGGATCCAGTAGGGATTTGGCAGCACAGTTATACCCCCCAACTGTCTGGGTTGCTCTCATGACAGGGTGTTAGAGCCCCTACTTTCATGCAGGTCCATAACTCAAAGGATGAGCCCTGCTACTGTTGCCAACATTCATCCTTTTCTTTCCCATGCCACTGAACTCAGCAGAGGCAGTAGGGTGGGGAAGGGCAATACAGTAGCAGCACTCACCCCATGAGCCCTGAACCAGACAATCATAGACTTAAGAATGCCTGGCATTCTGCCCTCCGCAGGCCACAGTGGTTCCTGTTTCCCCTGATTGGCATTTACAAGCCAGGTCACTGTTATTCCACCAAACACATCTTCTACATCAGGAGCAACAGTAATTTAAAATGATCGCAACTGGGACAAAATTGATATCCCTTAGCCTGAAACTCTTGTGCTGCAGCAAAAGTGGTGGTCCTGAAGCTCACATGGATATGGGCAATTTTATCTGCAAAGTAGGCTGGAAACATGTCATGGCAGGCTGAAAAGGACTTGGTCTTCAAGTAGAGAGAAGCTGGATTAACCAGGTCATTCACCACCCTTTTTAAAACCCATTTTAAGTTCATGTTCCTTTGTTTTAATTTATCTCTTCACTTTTTCCAGTTACCCAGCTTCCTAGACTCCACATGCAGCTTGTGTCTTTGAGACTCCAGCTTTTACTTCTCTATCTGTAGTATTTCCCAGTCCAGCCTACTCTGGACCTGTAACTCTAACTGCTATGTATGTGGATGACCACACATAGAATAATTTGAGACATCATCCCTGATTCATTCTTTTCTTCATTAATCTCTGACTCTGAAAACAAACTCCCTTCAGCCTGATCAGGTGCAACAGTGAAAAGGTTCACTCCATTTGGTAAGCAAGCCCAACAGCTTTTTCCTTTGTTCCTTCCCCAGGGTTCAGTACTCAGACCAATGCTTTTTAACATGTTCATGAATGTTTTGGACTCAGGTGCTAAAAGCGGACTGGCAAGGTTCGCAGATGACACCACATTATGGGAGACTGCAGTCATGCTGGAGGATAGGCTGGGGATGCAGGATGACCTAGACAGGCTCGCAAGGTGGGCAAATTAAAACCTTATGATATTCAACACTGAAATTTGTAAGGTGCTCCATCTGAGGAGAAACAACCCACAACATACTTACAGGCTTAGCAATGCTACACTTACCAGCACCACAACTGAAAGAGACCTGGGGGTCTTAACAGACCATACAATGAACAGGAGACACCAATGTAATGCCATAGCCAGCAAAGCAAATGAAACATTATCATGCATCTACTGATGCATCACAAATATGACTAAAGATGCCATCCTCCCACTGTATTCGGCTTTGGTGAGGCTGCAGGTAGAGTACTGCATCCAGTTCTGGGCACCACACTTGAGGAAGGATGTGGAGAAGCTTAAGAGAGTCCAGAGGAGGGCTATGCATATGAGTAGAGATATGGAGAGTAGGCCATATCTTGAAAGGCTGAGAGACATGGGTCTCTTCAGAGGAGAAGACTCAGAGGGGACTTGGTGGCAGATTATCAATATATAAATCATAGGGACTAGGAGAATGTCTGTTCACCAGGGTTCCCCAGGGAAAAACTAGGACTAATTGTCATAAATTGCTAGAAGACTGCTTTAGATTAGACATAAGGAAAAACTTCTTTATATCTCAAGTGTCCATGGTCTGGAATAGACTCCCCACAGAAGTGGTACAATGACCTACTCTGGATGACTTCAAAAAATGCCTAGCCAACACACACCTTGCTGGGGTCATCTGACCCCAGCAGTCTTTCCTGCCCAAGCTCGAAGTGGTTGTACCTGATGATCTCAAGAGGTCTTTTCCAGCCCCTAACATCTATGAATCTATGAAACTTTTTTAGGATTTATTCTAGGACAATGGACATGGATATCTGGGCCATTGTACTTTGTTCCAGGATAAAATTGTATATCCTGGGACAAAGACAACATCTGTTTGTAGATTCACTGTTCTCTAGTACTTCAGCCTGAATGGAATATTATTCAAGTTAATGACTCTTCAGTTATTTCTATACCTTCACTAAACATGATCTCGGACATACACAGGCACATGCCCCACTCTGAGATTGGCCGCTGACTTGGCACTGCTCAGGATGGGGCAGTTACTTTGCTGTGTGGGCTGGTAACATGTTGTGGGGAGGGGGGGCCTCTAATCCACGGCACAAAGTATAGGAGTGGATATGGGGTTTTTGGCCTACCCCCAAATTGTGCTCCCCAGACTCAAGAGGCACTAGTCACCCCTGCTGATATAATTGACACAGAGATTGTTACAAAATGGCTGACAATACACAGGGTTATTTTACAACATAGTAATTTTTAAGAGAGCTCAGAATTCCCAAGTTTTATATAGCCAAACTATCTATATTCTTGCAAATATACAATATTTTGAATGAAGGAATGAAATTGAATGCTAGCTGTAGACTTTGTTTTTAGCGATTTGTATGTGTTGCCATTGAAAGCTGAGGTAATAATTGTGGGAAAATTTGTAGCGTTTTTTTAATTTCTATTTGGAAGTGTTAATATGTTATGTTTGTTTTTTTAGAAGACATTTTCCATACATATTTATCATCTGCATGGGGAAAAAATGTCTTTGGATAACCTGCTTGATCCACATTAGGGATTTGCACCTGGGTGGGTGCCCTGACATTCAGGCTTCTAAGTGTTCTTAGGATGTGGACAAACCTAGCACTCGAACCATTTCAAGAATGTCACTGATTGGAAAGTGGTTCATAATTGGTCCTGGACAGAAATACCTCTACATATATTGCTAATGATTCTAAGTAAGATCTTTTATTTTAGGGATTGCACTACTGCTGAAACATCACTGGGGATGGTAGAGTATTCAAACATCTGACATTCCAGGTGCTGAGGAGAAGCGGGGGGCTGTGTAGCACTCCTACTTGTGCTGCCTGGGGGGCTGCATGCTCCAGGGCCTTCCAAGATAAACATAGCTTTTCAACCCTTGTTTTGAAAGCTGCACTGTCAGTTTTACCTCCCTCCTAGAAGGGAGGACACTAAGCAGGGGAGGGGCATAATTCTTACCCTAATTGGGAAATTAAAAACAGTCCCCATTTTTTGCTCCCACCATTTCATCTGCCTGTCTTGATGGGGGAGGGGCGCAGTGCAGCTTGGGATGCCTGGAGGACTGACCAGACACTAGGCACAGAGGCTGCTTACAGATATTAAAGCTGCCTCTCTCACCCCCAGCCCCCCAAAACACACTTTACCATAAGAAGCAGCACATTAGTTCAACTAGCTCCACAATGTCTGTATAGATTGGACACTTGTGCATGGCTTTATAGTGCTTTTATCTAATAACTGATTTAATCAGCTGTTAGATAAAAGCACCAAAAAAGCCCCACTAAAGTGCCTGATCTATACAGTTGTTGGGTGAGTCAGGTCCAACTAATGTGATAACTCTTCTTAGCATGTGCTGGGCTTGATGTGGGAGTGCATCAAACTTAAAGTCTGTTTGTTTATTTGTTTTAACATCTGTAAGCAGCCAGAGTGCTCTGTGTCCCCATGTAGCGTAGAGATGGTTCATGAAGGACCGGCTCAGAATAATACTTGATTTTTCTGCTGTGCTTTTGAAACATCCAGGAAGTTTAAGCAGGTTTAAGCAGCTTGTACATCTAGACTTTTGAGTTTTAAAGTGCATTTAAAATATTCTAAATGTTGCATCTATTCACGTCCTTAATCTCTTTTCTCTATTCATTCTTTTCTTATCTCTGTTCACTTCCTTAATCTCTAACTGGACCTTTTCCATTCCTATATCAATTATTATTCACTGGAGCTAACCTGGACTTGAACCTGTATCTCCCATATTTCCAGTTTCCGCTGTAGCTGCTCAATGAGGGAAGGGGCATCTGACTTTCTCTTGTGCTCCGATTTTTCAAGAAAAGCTTTGAAAGGTCTTGGTTTTGTCCCAATGTAGAATGAACCTGTTTTTTATTTTGTGAGGACAATCTCCTGAATTGAAAGAAACTGTTTCCAGCTCTACCATGCAATAAGAGATTCTAAAAGGAAAGTCTTTATTTTAGTAATGAATTTACAATGCAGAAAACAGAGCCACTAAGATATAAGTGGCATTTACAGTGATTTCTTAAAAAAAAGAGAAATATATTTTACCAGTGGGATAACTGTGCTGCTGGTACACTAAAAACATTAAGGCATTCCACTTTATAAATATGTATGTAAGTTTACACACAGTCTTAGTCCAATTAAAGGTAACGGGGCTATTCAGGAGGTTTAAATTGGATATGTATACAACAGCTTTTCAGAATTAGGCCTTAAAATGGGTATGCAGCTACTATTATCTACCACTATAACTCTATGATTAGAAACTTTTTTATTTACCAAGTAAAGGTGAAACATTGTATTTCTTCATTGTAATGGCCAAACATACACAAGTTGTTAGGCTTACACTTTTAAATCTAAGTACATTAAAGATAAATGTTTTCCTCATTACCTTAGTTTCCTCTGGGACACCTGGGACGCTGTCTCATGAACCTTTGCTCAGCTTCTCATTTGAAATGAAATTAGGATTCATCCTCTTCATCAAACATACTGACATAATATAATATTGTGTACAAAAATATTGGAACATATTTTGTAAGCCACAAGAGTGGGGAGTAGGATTTGACTTTACCATAAACACTGATTCACTCTGGCAAGAATAGGTGAAGGAATGCTTGGACTAACATACTTAAAACTAGGCAGGGGAAGGATAAAAGAGTCAGCTTCAGGGAGAAACAAAGGTTTTGTTTTGCTAGTATTGGTTTAAAAATGTATACAATGTTTACAGATTCTATAGGCACTATTGTATGGATGACACAATTTGTTTTGGTGGCCACTGCAGATAGCCTTTCAGCTATGACTGCCCCATGATGCACAAGAACATATTGCATCTTCTGTAGTTTGGTGGTATGTTGGATGTTGCTGCTAGCCTTCCTTTGGAGTATGGTGCTCTTGGATGTGCTGTTTTTACTCTTGCAATGGTGCATCAAAACTTGTACACTGAGATTATACAGATTGAAACATCTTTGCTACTCACTTGGGATTGGGCACAATTTTTAAAGCTAGAAATGTAAAAAACCTAAATTTGTTTAGTATACTGACCCACATAGAACTATGCCAAGCAATATTAATTTAAACAGAAAGGGCTAAAATTTCAGGAGTGTATCATTCATGTTCAAAAAATGATGTAGGTACTTCAGAGCCAGAAGTCCCACTGATTTTCAAAGAGACTTAGATTCTAGGTGCCAAAGCTACTTTTGAAAATCGGAATTAGACTTAAGTTTCTTAGATACTTTTTGACTACCCTAAATTTGATTGGTTTTGATAGAATTGAGGATCCAGTGAATGAAGAGAAAGATGACACAAGATTTTTATTGAAATGTTAGATACAATATCTCATGAATATTCAGTCCCCCAAAAAATTAAAATTACGTTTGTAAATAATTTCATGTATACAGTAAAGGCCGTGTTATCCGGCACTTTATCAGCCGGCATGCTTTATTAAATGGCATTCTGATTGACACAGCAAAAGTGAAACTGGAAGTCCCACTTCACCAACTTCAAGCCATGGCCTGGGGCAAAGCAGCTTGTGCAGAGCCTCCCTCCCTGTCCCCCAGCACACTGACATCTGTGTGGGGCCCCCCTCCCCATCCCTTGCCACACTGATGTCAGGGAGTGAAAGCCTGGTGCACTGGACATGGAGCGAGGGATGGCGGTCCGACCAGGCAAAGATACTTCTCAGGTAACTGGTGTATTTGGTTATCCAGCACCCTCCATTCCCCACGGATGCCAGACAACAGAGCTTTTGCTGTAGTATCAAAAACGTGCTGAAGACTGAAAACAGAATTTTGTATACATATTAATGTCTTGAGGTGTCTAAAACTGCTGGGAGATCAGATATTATTTAGTGTCTTAATTTAATAACACTAAATGACTAAACCTCATATTACTAAAATGATAATATTGTGCTGAATTAGGAGGAGTACTTAGCACTATTGATCAAAAAGGATAAATATGTCAATAAAAGCATCCAACAGAAGGATGTAGGATAAATTGTGTGTAGGAGTAGGTAGTACAGATGCTTTGTATTATCACCACTTAAGTTTTACGCCAGTGGCAGGAACGAGTGCCAGGGTCACAGGACCCCAGCCAAGTACCTATCTAATCTACTCTTAAAGATGCCCAAGGTAGGAGCAAGAACAACTTCATAATATTTGTGTATGTAAATAAAAAAAAGAAAGACGCAACATGAGGAGGAAATGAGATTTGTTTTGTTGAGAGGCAAGTTAATACACTTGGAAAAAAACTACTCAAAACACAAAAACCTGGCCAGAAAAGACATAGAGGTAAGCATGGACAGCAAATTAGAAATGATTCAATAACAGAGAGGCAGTTACCTAATGAATATAGCATGGAATTGGAATATGGGATCCCTGGGTTTTGGTCCCAGATTTGGTGGTAGCTTGTAGGCTGGACATGTCACTTTCTGCTTTTTTCCTCAGTCTTTCTATTTCTAAAACATGGGATTAATGATATAAACCTCCTTTGGACAGTGCTTCAAAATCTACTGATGAAAATTGTAATATGGAAACTAGGTATTGCTGTTTTAAATAGACCATAAGGTCACAGGAGTGATAAATCCAGTAATCAGTGATTCTTACATATATGTGTGTACATATATATGTGTGTGTGTACATATATATATATATGTATATGCCCTAGTATAAATGGAAGCCACCTAACAAAACCATTGACCAGTGGAAGGGAATATAACAGCATGGTAGGGGACTAGAGGAACTGATTGGTGAGGGGAGATTAAAAGACATAGTATGTATGCAGTTTGATATTCATTCATATTGTGTTTTGTTACTTTAGTAGCCTTTGTGATGGATGCAATATGAAATCCAAAGGAGAGAAACTGACTAAGGTAGTGGCATCTAAGTAGCCATGATACAAATAATAGAACAGCAATGTAAAAATATTTGAGAGCCTTCTCCTCAAGGTTGAGGGGAATAATTTAGTACAGGAGAATTTAGTATAGGAAAAATTGTAAGTAATAAACTGATATTAGGGAAAACATCAACTACATTGACAATTCCCATCTGATATGGTAGAAGATCCATAGTATAAATGTATAATAGGGAAAAATCCTACATAAGCAAGGACATAGACTTAATGAATTATTAGATCTTTTCTGTCTCTCTGTTTGATTCTTTTGTATTCTTGCCATCTCTCATATCTTTGGCTGTGGTAGAAGTTTGTTGTGGCATTAGTTCATTGTGTTCTTACAGCTTGTCCTGAACTTGAATACATACAGTGTACAACACAATGAGAGTTAGGACAGAAGTATAACTACAGTATAGAGTTATGGTTCTATGTTTAATTTTAAAAAAAGTTTTTGTTTGTGGAGATTACGTGCACTCTTTCTCTCTCTACATTTTCATTATTCATGGCCGTGACTAGTCTGAATTTTTTAAACCAATATTGCTCAAAGGATGGCTTGCAGGCCAGATTTGATTCTGGAACCCAGTCATCCAGCCTGTGGGGTCGAGGGAATTTGGCAATGGGACAGTGGTGGCTATATTAATTGCTGTGGCTCTAGAAGAGCCACAGCAATTAATGTTGCCATCGCTCCCCTGCCACTAATGTTTTGGACACGTGGAGAGCCCCAGGAGGTGGATGACATGGCTCCATCTGCTGGATTGGCCAGACCCAGTGCATGGAGTGTAACCGACTTCCACGGGTGATCTGACAGGTGGGGTTGCCATGAAGGCAATCCGTGCCCTTACCCAGCACATAGGATCAGATCCATTCCACAGTCCCAGGCCTAACAGACAGGATTGGTCTTTGTCAGATCTAGCCTGTGGACTAGCTGCACCGCTCATCCAGCTCATATACTGGAAGGGCTAAGCACCACTGGTGTATACAAAAACTATATATAACTTGTAGCTCCCTGGCTTTAGCTTTATTTGAAGTAGAAACTAGAAATTCAGCTTTTTTCTTATGTTTGGGCTTGAAGCTTCAAAAAGATCCATATTTTTAGTTTCCTATTCTTGCCTGTGAAACCGTAGTCAGTGGGATACTGAGTCCAGTGAAACTTAGGGCCCCATTTACATCTAACTGTGCAGATCTAGTGGTAGAATAGGACCATTTGTGAACTGACTAGTTGGCATAGTCTGTACAGCTAAATCAACATGACTCTTGATGCTGTGGCATAATATACATTTCCACTTAAAGTTAAACATTAACCTTTAAAATACATATTTTCTATACTCTTCTGTGTTGCTAATTAAAACAAAGATTTCCCCCCCTAAATTATTAGTTAAATTGAACTAAATTTTCCAAACTGTTTAGAAATGGTGGGGTCAGCATATGGCAAATCTTTTCGTAGCATAAGCAGATGCAGTGAAATTCATCTGGTTACGTTAGGACCAAATTTGGCCCAAGTGTCTTAACTAAAAAAACAACTAAGAGGACTGTTTCAAATTCTCTTGTTCTAAATCCTGTCAAAACATTTTTGTTTCTGCACATTATCATTATCCATTTATGGCTCTGTTGCCTTGGGGAAATAAGTTCTTAGTTAATTACAGATGTTGAACCTGCAGAGGGAGCTCGAACCATTGTTTATGTGGGCCTCACTAAAATAATGTTTTTATGTTTGTTGGGAATTAAGTGGCTGGATTTGGTTATTTAGGCATATACACACACATACACACACGTACACACACACGTACACATTTTGTAGATATTTCCTCCTTAAAACTAACCCGTTCTAAAGGATTTTACATTTGGAAACCAGCTAATTCTAAGGTATATGTGAAAGCAAAAGAATTTGAGTAGTGATTGGAAGAGAGGGCTTATCTGGCCTTTGTAAGATAGGAAGGTGTAAAACTTCTAGGCTCAGGACAGACATTCAGAAGCCTGAGCCTGAATCGATTCAATATGTGCATGTTAGTCTAACCTGGCTAGGCTGAATCAGTTTGTAACTGCGCAGACATCCCACAAATGCAGGAACATGACTGCAGTAGCTCAGGCTAAAAGCCAGGTAGCACTAGAGCAGCCCTCCCTTCCCTTCCTCAGTGTTGAGCTGGGGAGGGCATGGCCAGGCCCCCACAGGATGCTTTAATTAGAAAGGGTTCCCCCCCTACTTCTGACCAATCCAGAAGGGAATTGATAACAGCATTTATCACCCCTAACTCAATGTTTATCACCTCATTAAGAAAACAACAGAGCAACATTACCAGCTACCTGTTGATTCTTCCCTTGTCCTGTCTCCCACAGCAGGGACCCATAGCCAGCATGTGGTATGCTAGGTAATACTGAGAGCTAATACTGAAACTCTGTTCTGTTACAAGTTTAAACCATTTTCTGATCACTTAAACCAGTTTGTGTAATGCCTGTCCATAGCCCTAGAGTGAAATAAACTGCAAACCTTTTAGTTTTTCTCTTCTAGATATCCAGGCTTATTTCTAGGGGAACCTGTATTCCATTGGTCTCTCCGTTCAGTTGCCTTGGAACCAGCATGGTGCAAAAAATGGTGCAACAGAACTCTGGAAGTCGCAGGAAGCTGATAAGTGAGGGGAAGACAGAGGGGAGGTGGGAGCAGATGACGTTGCTCCTGGTTGAACAAGATCTTCAGAACTTAACTTCAGATCTAGTTTACTTTAATAGTTGTAACAGATGTCAAAATAGTTTAAATAGGTATAAGGTTGTGTGCAAGTATGGTTGGGTAAAATGAGTAGTATTTCCACTTGGTCTTGAAAAAGTTGCAAGATACATACATTCAACGGAGCAGATCTACTAATAACCAAAGGAAGATTAAAGTGAAGATCAAATGTCAGACGGTCCCAACCTTTTTCCCAACTTCTGGGTTGCATCAGTATGCTACTACTATTAACAGAATACTATCTATGGACTCTGCTTCAAGCTTCATTGTTTCAGTCAGTTCCTGACTAGTTGTCAAATAAATTTGAATCTCCTCTCCTATGTTTAGCTGCCAGAAGTGAAAATGAACTCTTAGTCTTATCTTTCCTCTCAACATTACAATAGATAGGTTTGTTTGTTTGTGTGGAAGATGGTAACAATTCCACAAAATGACTTGGGTGTTGTGAAAAGCAGGACGTCTCTTCTACTTTATCAATATTCAAGAGGCTTTTAGCTGGTATCAGGTGGGGTAGATATTTGTTTTGTTATTTGACAAAGTACTGTTCAGTACTGATGCTCTCTCTCTAGACTCAGGAAATTAGCATGCAGTTCATATTTAGGAGGTTATCTTTACAGCCATAATATTAGCCCTATTTTATCCCACTTCCATTGAAGAAGGAAAATGGTGACACTTTGTCAGATTTTCTTTCAATAAAGTACTCATTACATGTTGGAAACAAATTGTTGCCAACAAAAACAAACAGAAAACCAAAGTTTTACAGAGTCAGACTAAAATTTGCTTTCCATCTGTTGTGACAATGTTGTAATTTATAGTCCTGATATGTCATGAAAAATAATCTGGGGGGAGGATGGTTGGGGGACGATCATTGCCAAAAATTTTTTAGACTTTCTACATACATCATTATAAGGAGGTGGTGGGGGGACATCACTTTAACATTAGCCTTTCCCCTCTGCCATCTTTACCTCAGCATTGGAGTAGCTGTTGTCAAAGACACACTTGACTTTTAGATTCTTTTGCCCATTGTGGTGTGGATTCTAGCATGTCAAATGTGACATTTTAGATCTGCAAGGGACACATAAGTACTGAAATTTGTATTACACAGTTGGGTACAGAATAGGCAAGCAGTTAACCTATTTTGGTGAATTGGGTGAATTCCCCAATACATAAAACTTACAAAATAAATTTTGATTCATAATATGTAGTTAAAATTGTAATTGTCCAAAAAAATATTTATAACAATTGAAATCATTTGAGGTAAGGAAAAGCATAAATATTTACAAACAAAAAAACAACAGTTCAGGAGCAATATTAAAGATAATCATTATTGGAAGCCACAGCCCTTCTTATTCATTTTTATTAATTAATTCAAAGAAAAAAAATAACAATTTCAGTAAAATTCAGTGTGTTTGTAAGACATGTGCAGTGTGCTGTCAACTTCAGTTAGGCCATATCCAATATGGAGAGAAGTTGGGTTTTCTCAGTGATTATTTGACTGCCTTACTCTTTTAAGTCCTGTGGGAACTGAAACTCCACCTACTAGAGGGATCCACAGCTGTGTGTTTTATGCAGTATACGCTGGAGACCATGTACCTGACAACCCTTGAATGTACATATGGGAAAACTGAGATACCTATGTGTGTCTTAGAAGGAGCATAAGGGAGTCTTCTCCCCCCTGTGCATGCACATAATTCCTACTAATGTTAATGGGAGTTGAAGAAACACATTGGGAAAGCCCCTTAAGCTTCTGAACTTTTATAAAGTACATTCTTTATTATCAGTATAGAAATCTAGAGGGTTCTGCTGTATAGTTCTTATATTTTAAAGATCTTCAAGATCTTATACTTTAATTTTGTTTAAAATTCTTGTTATCTTTTTGTTATTAAAATAATAAAAATAAAAATTCTGCAAGAGTTCTGGTATCTAGCTGTTGCACCACAAGTGTGTAAATGCAGTGATTATTATTTTTGTACCAGAAAATAATTAGCCATATTTAGACTTTGAAATCTACTTATATTTTA
>JAGPOW010001296.1:95488615-95493615 GCA_030014935.1 Caiman crocodilus
TTATTTTAATATTGAGTATGATGCTGTACTTTGAATACGGCTGTTCATAACAGTTTGAAAAAGTAGTTCATTGGAACAGCAGCTATCATATACACACAATAATATATAGACCGCGGGAGAATTTGTGACTCATAGTGTTGAGATAAATATATTGGACAAAATATTTGTACTGTTAGCTCTTCATAACTTTAAAAGCAAAACTAATTCATCTTAACTGTAAGTATTCTAATCTCTGCCAAGTTCACCTGTTAAGGCAGCAAGCAGTAAGTAGCTATACAGTTCTTGAATACGTATTCTTAGTCTACAACAGAGATGCTGTATACATACTTGCTTCTTATCACCTATAATAAATCTTACTTAGTGTTAATTATATAAACCAAATTGTCAATTTTATTGTAACAAAAAATTCAATATACCGCCTTAGTGACTTACCATACAATTGCTTAAAGTTCACTGATATATAGGGCATGTTCTTATACCATAATTATTTTCTATTTTGTAATAGCGATACTGTATATCGTAAAACTGCCTTGTTTTCTGCTTTCAGACTTACTTTAATTTTTAAAATCATAAATCAGAAAGATGGTATAATTTTAAAATTACTTTAAAAGTATCTTTTTGCCTTCAAAATTCTCAGTTATTTTTTTTATAGATGACACCATGACAGCTTAATGAAGCATATTTGTTTGTGTTCTTTCCAGTTATGCTAAAATAGGTACCGTGAAATAGAACTTGAAGTTCAGGTTGCTTGGAGAATCTTTGAACATAGCATGTGTTGACATATTCTGCCTTTTTAGAGCAAAAAAACTCTCTTCAAGTGTATTGTAAAAGTTAAAACATTTTAAAAGGCTTTATTTTAAACTATTTCAGAAATAATTGACCTACTTAGTACTTTAATAGTATTAATTTACTACCTATTTAAAAAAACTCACTGAAGTAATTTATACCCACATCTAAATTGCACTTAGAATGACAACATAGTTTAGTTAAAACAAACTACAAAAATCTTTAAAAATTTTCACTATGCATGTACAATTTTTATTCTTATACATTCAGCTATGTCCTTCATATTTGGCATTTTGATTTATAAGTCAATCTAAAGTATTAAAGACTTTTAGCATACCAGTGCAAGACTTAAAATGCATTGTGCCTGGTGTCAATGATGAATTAATTCCAGTACAGCACAAAAGTTGCCATTATTTAAACCCAACTTTTTCCCTTTTTACATCATAGTCAAGTTTTTAAAAGGCAGAAATCTAGTAAAGATATTATAAAATAGAACAACAGGAATTCAAAGTCACCATAGAGAATTCCACACAGAATTTCTATTTCATGATAAATTCTACTCTAACACCTAAAGGTGCACTCTGTGTTTGTGTGTGTGTATGTGTGTGTTTGTATGCACACATGTAAACAAAGCCTATTTATGTTATCATTGGTATTACATTTAAGGAAAAGTTGCTGCTGTCAGTTTATAAGTTAGGAATATTTTAGTTCTAAAAGCCTTTGGATTTTAATGCATATTTTCCCAAACGGAAAAAAAAAAGTTAAAATGTGTTGCCATTTTGCACAGTTTCAACTGTGAGGGGAAGAAAATCTTTCCAATTTTCTAAAACTGTAGTGACAGATTTATATATGTCTTTAGTGTCTGCACATTTTCCTATCAGATACAGTAGTTTACTGCATTTTCTTCTCTTTAACTCTATGGATATGGTGTCCTTTCAAGGGAGGGAATCGCCTTCTTATACAGAACTATATTTTAAAAATATTGTTGTTAGAAGGTGCAAAAAATAAAGGTGTTACCCCTGTAATCCTTAAACCATCAAAACTGCCAGTGGACTGTAGGATTAAGGCCAACATATTAAGCGTCTCCGACATATAAAAGTGATACGAATAACTTCTCTCAGAAAAGAGAACCCCTAGTGGTGGTTCAGATATCTCACATATTTGTTTTTTTATTGAAAAGTTTGAGATGTACACCTGAACATCACAGGGAGCACAGACCTGGAATAATGTAAATCCTTTGCTGAAGTTGCACAAGGAATTGAATATTTCACACTGTACAGTTTTACACCAACAAAACCTATACCTCTTAGGGAAAAATAAAACAAGTCTAGCATTCAGTACTACCCTATCATAAAGTAAGGAGGTCTAATTGAGCTATGTCTTTATATCCTGCTATTTGTACAAATAAAAGACCACATCTTGATGCAAAATAAACACAAAAGCACTGTTGTGACTATAACAGGGAGTCATATACTAATTTATATAATAAGTGGTTGTGCACGCTTTATTCAAGATTATGGCTGCAAGAAATGGCATGAATTGCTGGGTGTGTTTAATGCTGGATTATAGCAATTTGAAACATGTCAAACACATGGCTAATGCCTCATGCTTCACTCATTCTTGCGTAAACCTGCATAGCCACCATCCATTATACCCTTGGTAACAACACAATTCTGCAAGTAAATATTGTTACACTAAGTAACCTTTCAATTCAAGTTGTTTAGGAAGAGAAAATGCAATCTTGTGCAGTCAGTTCCAGTGTCAGTTTAATGTTTCAAAGGGGAAGTGGTGTAGAGAATAAGTATCTGTACAGTGACTTGCTGGTTTAAAAAAACACATACAGAGAAAACTTGCAATTTATTGCAAGGGAGAAAAGTAAAACAGTATCCTCTAACTTCGTAGGATGAATGTTCCTTTTTTTCCCCCATGGCCTGTGTATTATGGCAGAATTAAGAATTCAACCTGCAGTGCAAACAAATGCTAAAATGCTAATATACAATCTTCTCTCTTCTAGTGAGCAGCAAAGGGGTTTTTTGTTTTGTTTTGTTTTGTTTTTATCCCTCCTACCTTTGTTTAAAACATCTAAAGCTTCCTATCTTACTTTTAATGACAAGAGTTTCAGATTTACAGCAGAAGAGTGCATGTGTGCGCACACTCATGAATGAGAGATTACGGGATGTGTGTATGTATGTATGTGTATGTAGATGGATAATTTTCTTCCCATTGTTTGCAAATACTAAGCTTTAAGTCCTAATTTTTGGCAGTCCTTGTAATTTTTGTTTCTTTTTATTTATTTATGATTGTTTTATCACATATATTTATAGCTGATTTAAACAACAAGAGAACAAGTGCCTTAGTCTGTCTGCTAAGAAGTTTAAGTTCAAAACAATCCCAACAACAATATATGCTAAATTCTTGACAGATATTTTCAGTGCTTTAACTAAAGGGGTTTCACAGCGATGATATGCAAAAATATACACTCCATCCCCTTCCCATGCACCCAGTTTTGTTTTTGATTTTTTTTTTGCTTAGCTAAGACCCCCCCTCAATTTGAGCAGCACAATTTTTTAAATACTGTCTTTAGCTACCTGAAAGACATTTCATTTTTTAACATAAACTTCAAAGGATTTATTCTTATTTCTATAGATACTTCATTTTTTTCTTCTACTTCATCATTAAATGAATTGCCCATTGTAATATTCATACTGTATACTTGCCCTTCTCTGCACACTAATGTTGGGTCAGATCCTGTTGTTTTCAATTGCATGAGTATCATTACTGGTCATGTTTTGTTAAACCTGATTCTGCTGGCTCACAGACACTTTAACTTAAAATGCAGAGCCTGAACTACACTCTAGGGCTTTGCAAGGATACAAAATCCACAAAGCATAAAACCCTTTGGTTAATATGACCTCAAAGATGTTTAACCCCTTTCTTCTAATTGTAATGAAAGATTCAGATATGTGTAAACATATGAGCATTGATTTTTTTTTAAATTTTTAAAATGCTTTCTAATGTTTTGATTGTTTAATTAAAGTATATTTACATTCCTTTATCATTTAAATGCACTTAGCTGAATATATCACAATTATTGTCTTATATTAGAATTTTTAAGAGTTCAACTTATCTGTTGGGTGAATCTTTGTTTGTCTGCAGGGGGGGATTAACATTTGAATTTCCTGGCTTTCAAATTCCATTTAAAGATACAGCTGAGAAGGTGTTTTATGTGGATCTCCACATAGGATATACATGCCAAATGATTTTTAGTGAAAGTAAATATTGTAAAAAACTGAAGGTGATGCCTGTTTTCACAGTTGTAGAAGACCCGCATTAGAATTTTCATGTAACTACTAAGGGCAATCAAGCCCTTTTCTCTGAATATTTTAAACATTGTACATGTAAAATTTATGCCTAATTTGAATACTTATTAGCTGCCTAATCTCAGAAAAGAGTATTAGCTTTATTTTCATCTTGTAAAATTCATCACTATGTGTATCACATTTTTCATTTCTATTATTTTTCTTAGTTAATGGTCAATAGAGTTTTTAACAAGGACTGTTTGTTCATAAACACATCTGGTTCTACAGTTGTTTACTGTAGTTACAACAGCTGCCTTTCTTTATAGTGAACTGTTTGTGTTTGTTTTGTGTGCATCCTGTTTATTCTTGACCAGAACATTTCTAAATAACTTAGATTTTATTGTCTTAACTTTTTTCACAAAACATGCACATTTACTTTATGTTGTAGTTCCTCCTGTGTGTTAATGTAGGTTGCTGTTTGATGAAAATCTCGTACAGTCTTGTAGTTTAAGTTGAAATGATCTGTTTTATGTTTTTCTCATGGTATGGAAGGATATTGTAGCTTGAAAGGAAATGAATAACTGAGTTCAACAGTATGTTAGGTTAAGTAGGTAGCTTTATTTCTCTTTAACTGAGTTTGCTGAAGCAGATTAGTTATCTGTTTAGAGTTACCTTTAAAGTCAGCAAGGTTTTCTCTCAGTACAGTGTATGTAATACCAAGGGAAAGCGAGTTGCATTTTGACACCATTAGTACAGGAGTAGGACTTGGGCAGCTTTGAGAACAGAAATTGACCTTTCCATATTACAGATGCAAAGTGCACCTTGAAATTCGGGTTTGTAAGGGCACGTTGGTTCTTTATTTACTGCATGGATTTCAACTGATCTTGGCAGGACATCTCATTGCTATCCTGAAAG
>JAGPOW010001296.1:95496115-95498615 GCA_030014935.1 Caiman crocodilus
GCAAAGAATATTCTGTTTGAGCAGCTGTATTAGAATCTGAGAAAATTCATTTTTCAATATTCTTTGTATGACCATAGAAGTCTTCAAACTATGTTTTGAACACTGTTCTCATAAGAAAAAGCATGTCATCACCTTTATTTGAAGATTTCACATTATTATATTACTTGTATCTTTATTAAACTCTTAAAATACTCTATTTACTATGTAAAATATTTTAAAAGTATTATAAGTGAAGCACTTTCCAATACAAAATACGTCAACAGAATAATACGCTGCTTACACATTACTCAAAGCAGCAGTTCTAGACATTTGTAGCCAATTTGTCCATATAGTTACAGATTCCAGTAGATGGCATTTGCAAAGACCACAGAGAATAACAATTGAAGATGAAAATATCCAGTTGAGTACTATTAACAGACAGGTTCTGAGGGGACAGGCTTAGAAGTGACAATCTTTTCTTCAAAACTGTGATTAGATCTTAAATAAGCAGACAGGCAAAGTAAAACCATGGGTACACTTAATAGGACTCAGGAGGCATTTTATGGTAGGGTCTGGACTGTAGGATTTAAATACAACTTCAGTTTGGCATATACGTCTTTCTACAAATATAATGATGTGAAACATAAAATCTAGTAAACACGTCATGTTTTAATGTGATGTCCTTTAGGTGATTTACATAGCTTTGTACTACATTTCCCTCTCCACCCCCGCATCTGAAATGGTTTCTACTGAAGTATGATTTCAAAATAAAAATTCAGCTTGTTTTTTATTGTTACCACAGTAGTAACTCTTTCTTGAATGTTGCTTGTCTTAATAAGTTACAATGCAAACTTTCAAACGTTAAAAACAAATCTGTATTATTATTAGGAGTTTTGGGGGTTTGGGGAGTGGGGGGTAAATATGTGGTGTGCTAATGTTGTAATTTAGCAATCCTTGTTTGGTTCTCTGCACTGTTTTAGTGTAGGCCCTTAAGTACACTAAATGTATTCATTATAGTTCTTTCTCTCTTGCAAGTTCAGATAAAGTGCTCCTGCTTTCAACAGTAATAAATTTCCCCCATCTGGACAGTTTTTAAAGTAAAGTTAATACTTAAGAACAAGTAAATGAGCGGAGTAAAATTATGAGATGAGCTTTTCAGGTTGACTGCAATGTGTATTTGTTAAAATTAAATGTGATAACTTATGATTGAGTATGAGAAGCAAGTGAGGTGACTATAAAATGCTTAATAATATAGGGCTGATAAGTTGTTAACTTAAGCATCTTGTCCAGGCATATGATCACTATCTGGTGAATTTAGCTTAAGTAAACTAGCTAAAATATTTGTCTTCATTGAGGTTCTGATGCTAATTTTTTTGGAATTTGAATAGTTCTGATTTTGGCTTGATTAATTACATTGTTGTGATCCTTATATAGGACTGGAAAGTTTGACTTAAATCAGGCAGTTTTTCCTCATTTATATATTGAGAGTGTGACAGTATTCTATAATATATTGTAATATATACTTGCTAATAAATAGATTGGGTACTGTCACAAGTCATCAGGTCGGCTTTGAAGATTTATGGCTAGAGCATAAGCAACTTTTTATCCTACTGTCGATTTATTTATCGACTTATAAATATTGCTAACATGAACATAATATTTTTATTATTTTAATATTAAAACTATGATCCAATCTGTACAACCAGTTCAGAAGTACTGTAGCATCAGAAAATTAGCAAAGAAAAAAAGTCATACTTATGAGCTTTTTTCACTTTGATTTATTTCTACTCTATTAAAATCAGTGTTAGGGACTAGAATACATAATACATGGAAATAGCATATTTTTGATTAAGTAGATCGAGAGATTACTCTGCATTAGATGTAGAATTTTATTTTGATATTAAGTTTGCAGAATTAATTGTTTGTGTCACTAAGGTCAAAATATTTGCTAAAAATGTGATTGCTTTACAGGGTAGATTTGAGCTTGCATTTTGAGTATTCATTAAGTCAGTTTGACCAAGATAATCTTTTTAAATGTTTTATGAGAATTTACTAGTAGGGAGCTGCTTCAGGTGACTATGTTTAAAAACATCCTTTCACAGCATTTTTTTAACATTTCATTTACCATTGGCATTTCATTTTTACTTAAGATGAGTAACGTGTCATGTATTGCTGGAACTAAGCTATTTTGATAATGTAGAAATAGAAATATTGGCTTCCTAGATATTTACACTTTTCTGAATATTTTTAAAAAGAGGAATAGAAATAACAGCACTTTTGTTTTTGGGTGTGCCCCCCATCTCGCTCTCCAAAGTCTCAAATTAGACTTTTATGAGAAACATATGTGTGTTTATGCCAGTCAGTAATTATACTTATTGAACCACTTAGAACTTTCACTTTGACTCTTCAGAAGAGCATATATGCCACTGCTATTGTGCAATTAATATACATAAAAATATGACACACAAATACACAGCAGTCCCACCTGTGGCAAGAGTTGAAAACATACAAGAATAAAGAT
>JAGPOW010001296.1:95503615-95533925 GCA_030014935.1 Caiman crocodilus
TTACTGTTTCAGGCAGTTAGTTGAATGAAAGACAGAAATAAACTTGGGAAAAGCAAAAACACAGAAAAAGGATATTAGAAGTGTCAGAACATCTTGGTTCTTGAAAAACAATTTATTATTAGTTTAAAATCCAAGGGCAGAACTAAAGGAAAGATGACCAAGAAGGAAGATAGATAAAGAAGAGCTAGAGCTCTATAACTGAACTTTATAATATTCCATAGCAGAGGGCTCATGGTAATAAAGAAGTACCAGCAGATACATTAACCAAGGCAGCATTTTGGTAGGTAAAAACAGAAGAAGAGGGAACTCTGTGGGTGCACAGCAATGGAGGTCCACAGATAGGACGATACACATTGGGCATCTCTACACATGCACTTTAATGCACAGTAGTGTATTTTACTGTGCATTAAAGTGTCACACCAAAAACCATGCTAGTATGCTATTGCACAGTCAAATAAGCAACACTAAAAAAGTGTACGCTTTCACTACTGCTCACTAGGGCAGCCTAAGGTACATTTATTTAGTACCTCACATTAGAGGCATTAAATGCAATGCACATTACCAAAAGCACATTAATGAACATGTAGATGCAGCCCAATATAGAGGAATGCAGTGAAGTAAAATAAAATGAGGGAGGTGAAAACATAGAAAGAGAGCATACCTTGAACAATGACACTAAAATTCTCTTTTTCCCACTCTTGTTTTAAGTAATTTAAATGATATCTTAATTTAGATAAAGTCAAAGTGAAATAAATAGTTTTTAACTTATAATTTGTATACAGCAATGACAGTAAACTGATACAGGTCTTTGGTACAAAGGAAAGTTTTATTTCATGTCTTCTTTGTATATCTATGAATAATCATTTCAGCTTCCTGTGCTGTCAGTATGCTGAAAATAGGCTCTTTTTCATTACTCTATCTTAAAGATCTCAGAGCAGAAATGAACAAGTCTTTTATTTGTGAAAGTGTGCACAGAAAGTCTTTCTTGATATAAACTGAAATTTCCTTACAAATTATTTGAGGCAACCACCTTCCCAGCTTGTAAACCCAACCAATCTGTAGAGAACAAACAGCTAACTGTGCTTAAAGTTTAATACACTCTCTGAGTAGGACAGTCAGTCAAGGAAGAAACCCTTCTTTCCTTTTTCAGATACAACCACCCAAATCAAACAGGATGTCAGGAGACAGTGCAATGGTCTTTTATTGTGGAGTCCCTGGAAACCAGGTTGGACAGAGTTGAGAGGCTGTGTACTTGAGAAGGCAATGTCTGCGTACACGCACAAGGCTAAAATTGACTTCACACGTCTACGTTCTTGCAGGGGCATATCCCCCTTGGAATAAAGAGCAACTTCTATAGGTGTGGTGCCTCTGCACCTATAGAAATGATTTAAGGCTGGCTTGAGCATTTACTGTTATTACCTAATAGGAAGTGTCCGTATGTTTCCTTGATTCATAATGCAAGGTCTGATATTGGATATTAGAGACTAATTCATAAAATTAATATTGACTAGCAATATTATTATTGCTAATAATATCTAACGGATATTAGCAGTAAAATGTTGCCCAGAGTAGCTCCAGGCCCCATTTGTGAGAACCGTTTCCCCAAGGGGCAATAAATGTTATTGTTGTTGACCTCTGAATTGCTTAGTATTCAGTTTATTAATTTAGGGATTTATTTTCATTTTGCAAATTAATTATCTTCTCTTCTTCACAAACATACCTTTCCTCCTGCTGGTTTTGATTCTTCCCCCGCACACTCATTCTGTCTCGCATTCTGTCTCCTTCTCCATGCTGTATCCCCTTCAAGATGGGTTCAGTCCCTTTATCCTCTCCTTCACTTCATGTTCTTTTTTCCCATGGCCTGGGTTTTAGGTGGTTTCTCCTTCACCTTTGCATATCAGCTGTGGCTTCTTCCAGCTCAAACGTGTCTTTCGTCATGTTAGTGCTTCATGTAATGTTAATATTTCCATGAATTTGCTGCAAGAGCTGGTTTGGGGTTGAGTTTTTTCCTTCTTTTTTGGTTTGTTGGTTTTGTAGAGATGCACTTTAATTTTATAATCATGTATTGTATCATAGCATACAGACGCCCGCGCGTTTACGCGCATGCGCGCTTGCGCGCGCGCACACACACACACACACACACTGTGAAGACATTAGGAAACAATGTACCTGATGTGACCAGCATAAATTCCTTGTACCAAATGTGATTAGACTCACAATTTTCCTTGAAAAATTCCAATACAACTAAAAGTAGTATCAGCTATTGAGTCTATGCTAGGCTCTGCACCTAGGCTAGAAAAAATTATCAATAATTACCCATCCCTGGGAGCTTAACAGCTGGTAGAATTCAGTAGCTGGATTCCCTCACAGCAGATTGGAATCTGTTTAGAAAGTAGTATTGGACCAGGTTGTGATGGGCGGCACTAACTCATTTTTAATGACCAGTCTGACAAAACATTTGGAAATAGTTGGACCAAAAGAGAAGGCTAAGCCTGAGTGTGTAAATATTTAGGACGTGATACAATGCCTACCTTTTTCTCAGGCTATTCAGATAGGAGTATGCGCTCCTATCTGAATAGCCTGAGAAAAAGGTAGGCATTGTATCACGTCCTAAATATTTGGTTGCTGAACTGAGAGTAATGGAAATTCCTGGGAGAGTCTGTCCTAGATGCTATCCTTCTCAATGACTGCAGTCTATATAGATCTATCTGCACTAGATTTAAATGTGCTGGCTCAGTTATAGATGTTGGCATAGAACTGAGTGTGGGTGGGCTTTTGCGTGGGTTATGTAGACCATCCTGAGGTCTGTGCTGTCACAGCTATGCTACTGCTGAAACTTAATACATATACAAAAGCTTCTGGATACATCTTCTGGATACATTGTCTTCTGGATACATCTACAAAAGCTGCCATCACAGGACTGATTATATCATGGACATTCTTTGTGTGAGAAACACACACACACACACACACACACACACACCCTTTTTAGAGACATCAAGTGGACCATATAGGCACGCATACACCATAAAAAAGCTATAACTCAGAGATAGGCAACCCCCAGCATGTGCCAGCGTGTGGTACACAGAGGTATTTTGCTTGGCACACAAATCTCAGAATGTATGGTAAGGGAGCCACAAGGAGCCCAATCCTTGTTGTGACAGTGCAGCCCTTGCCCCTTCCCCGCTGTCTGCCCTGAAACGTGTGCACCCACTGACAGCAATGAGCTTGGATCCTGGTGCAATTGTTTATAGCCTCCTCGCTGCCTGCTGCAAGCAACCGTGGCTCCATGGCAGGCAGCAAAGGCTGCCTAGAGGTTGGGCCAGTTGTGGCAGGCAGCTGGGAGGCTGCAAATGGCTGCACCAGGGTCTGCTTATTACTGGCAGTAGGTGTGCATGTGCCCTGGGAAAGAGGCTGAGGCTGCACTGCCACAGCAAGGATTGGGCCCTTCACAGCTCCTCCACCATCTGCCCCTGCCATACCAACATCTTACAAGTCAAGGTTGCCAAAAACACCCACACTCTGCCCAAAAATTTTGCCGACTCCTGCTATAGAAAACTAAAATATATATAATAATACATAATTGTAGGTGATAAATAGATGGAGCTTATAGAAGAAAGTTTAAATAGATATAATAAACAATATGTGTTAAATATACATATTATATATTTTATATATACTAAATAATATATATGTATAATAGTTGTATATAACAACTATTGTAGGTGTACACTAGTTATAATATATAGTAGCCAATTGGCCATCAAGAATGATGGGGCGGGGGAAGAGGGCTGGGATGGAGTGCTGCCACCTAACACCCCATCTGCCACTGTTCTGCTTCTTGCAGGGAGCAGTGTGAGGGAGTCAAGGCCAGCAGTGACCCTCTGTCCGGTCCTCAGTGTGGCTTCAAAATCATGGCAGTGCTTACCCATGCTTGGAGCACTTTGATTGGCTGTTTCTGTCAGCCAATCAGTGCAAATAAAGTGTTACGGACCGACAGACAGACTTAGGCTTTTATAATATCACATTAATAGTTATATATATATATATATATATATATATATATATATATATCTGTGTACCTATATTGTCCACCTGTTTTCCCTACTAGGACTATGAAATCTTTGAGCATGTGCTGAGTTTTATTACATGGGTACCCTTTGCCCAGTAAAACAGCACCTTGATTCTTTGATTGGAGGCTGAAGGTGATATTGAGATATAAGTAATAATAGATCTTATTTTATAAATCAAAACAAATAACAATTTATCTTCCTGAATGTAACTGACTTATTGTAGGATAGCTACTTAATGGACTGTGATCTCCACCTCTTCTGTATGCTTAAGTTTCATTTGTAGCTTTGTGTTCTCTAAACCATATGAATATTAAGACTTTAAACTTTCTACCAGTTGGCACAGGTAGAACTCTCTATACCAGTTCTTTTTTTGTCTCCACTACAGTTGACAGACTATGTAATGATTAGGAAAGAATTAGGTACCACAAAGGCTTTTATAGGGATAAAGAACCTGGGTCCAGGGTGTCCTAGTTAAGGGAAAGCCAAATGGGATTGCTACTCCATCTGTACCATATCTCCAGGCATCTTTTAAACCATTAATAAGATTAAGACTTCGTTAGGATAAGAATAAATAAAACAAGAAAATAGTAACAGAGTTCTCTAAGTCACTAGAAAGGGAAAGATCCTTTGTATAGCTTATTTTATTCACTCTAGATACAAGTTCAAGTAAATTTCAGCTAAATAGTAACCAGTTTTGAAGTTTGCCACCAAAAGACATTCCTGTTCTCTTGAATGGAACTTTGGTCAGTCCAGTCACAGAGGCTTGGAGGAAACCAAAGTTTAAGCTTTCCCTTGAGCCTATGATGAGCTCTACAACCATCTTCCAAGAACAGCAGAAAGTGACAGTGATTCTGGAAAACTTAACTAGCAATTGCAAGGTTGGTTCAAAAAATAACTTTCAGAACACCTCCATTTATATGAAAGCTTTTGATTCTTCTTTGGACTGTAAAAACAGAAAATTGCCAGAAGAGTATAGTATGATAGGGACTTAGATTGCTTTATGTGACTTCCACCTTTCCTTTTGTGTATTGAAGACCTTTGCAAACAGTTAGAGATTAATGTCACTTGTTTTCCTTGTTCCGCTTTTAAGATCGATTTCATTCTTCTTATAACCATTTTGAAAAAAAAATGCTGCTGGAGATTTGATTAACAGACTTGCCCCTGTTATAGCAAGCAGTGTTGTAACTTGTAATTTCACCTGGCTACATTTACAGGTTCGTGGCTTTGGAGATGTGCTTTCTTTCTGTTATGTTTTCAAGGAAGAAATAACCATAAAAGTATGGTAAAACATTATTTCTTGTAAGTAAGTCTAAAAGCTTAGGGCCTTCTCAGCCATAACCTAGAAGAATTGGGATTGGCCTTTCAGTTCCAACAAAAGTCAGTTTCCAAGCTACTGGAGCTGGCACAAGCTGCATAAGTCTTAATAGACTGCTTCTGAGCCAGTGTTTTTTTTTCCATCTGGAAACTTCTCTAGGGAACTGAACCCCATTGTTTTAGGGGGAGTTGGAAGAAAATCATTTCAGGGAGGCTGTTCCTATCCAGGACTTAAAATGACTCATCAGACTCCTTTTCTTTCTTGGAGTCTTTGCTTGGTCCCCTCTTCAATTCCTTGTCCTTTTGCCTACAGAAAACACATAGTGATACATACCAGATGTCATGTACTAGAATTAGAAGCTTAGCTATCTGGTTCCTCAACAAAAAAGTGGAAAAAGGAACCTATTCTTTCTATTTTATAGTCTTCCAGAGATTAGGGAGAACTGTTTAGTCCTAGACAGTGATAGAGTCTGAATTGTTTCACCCCAGAACAAATCCTTTTAATTTGACATAGTTGCCATTTGAGCAGTGGATCTGAAATCAGTATACTAATTCTGCTTTTACTTCTGCATTTCTAAGAGTCATGTGGTCATCTTCAGCCTAGTTCTGCCCTTTTCCCCTTCTCTCTTCCAAAAAAAATGCAAAGGCATTAGTAACCCACAGTGAAAGCAAGATCTAGGTAAGTATCTGCCTTGATCAGGGTTGCTGTCTAGGAAAGGAATACCATAACCAGGTTGTCATGACCTGAGATGCAGCACCCCAAGTAATATGTGTCTGTCTAGAATAAACATGGAAAAGAACACTACCTCCATTGAACTTAATGGATTTTTTTAAACACACAGGAAGAGAAGCAAAACTCAAATCTACAGAATCAGTAGTTGGCTAGAGAGCAAAAATTTCTATGTTAAAGTACCTGCTGAGGAGTTCACGCAAAAAAAAAAAAATGTGCTAGTGTGGATTTTGAATGTTGTAGAAGCCTAATTTTATGATTGCTCTTAAATCAGTGAATCTGCCAAGGATTTAAGGAGATCTTCAGGATAAGGAAACTCTATTTTGGAGTAGGACTATATTTCTTAGTAACTCTTTTATATACTGGAAGAATTTCTTAGAATTTTTGTATATCCAAGTTAAGGTTCTGTGTCCTGATTTTGGAGTACTCCATTGAAGAAGGTATCCTAATCCTAGCTAGTCTCAACCCAGATTGGTACCACAAACTACAGCCGATGTGAAATACTTACTGCTGTGATCTCCTTCTAAAGACTGAATTTGCAGTAGAGTTAGGAATACATTACTATAAACCTGAACACTGGCCCCAGGTTGAAGAGCTGCATGTCAGCTTCCTGACCCAATTTCCCTTCACTTCACCTGCACAAAGGTCTCCACATGACATAATTGTTTTATTTCTATATTATGTAGAATTTGCATAATAATAATTTATTGTGTTATAATTTAATTTTTTCATTCACATATGCAGCATTTCTCAGAGCTTCACACCTGGAAGAGAACCTTGAAATCACACATTTAATGGTAATATGAACAATTTGTGTTAACAATAATAAGCAGAACTATACTTAATATATTTGCTTGTAGTGTTACAATATGTGGGCACAGTGTTGGAGTTGTGGCCCTGTTTTTTGAATACGTCAGTGAATCTCTTAGTGTAGTTACATTATATGTATTAATAAGATTTTGTTTTTCTTTAGTAAGTAAGGTAGCACTGTTCCATATCCATTTGCAGTGTGGTTTCTGAATCTATTTATAATATGCACGTTGGGAAAATTCTCTTGCAGTTACAGATAAGTTTTGGAAGTTTAAAAGAAAAAGTATATTCAAGATGCCAAAAAGATGAATACTAGAGAATATGTTCTAAAGATCCAAATTAATAGAAAAAGCAAATAAAATGATAAAGCTGATAATTCCAACTGAGTGTTATATAGTTCCCAGAAATCTGTGAAGTTGCACATTCAGTAGATACTGAAATACCTACTATACACAAACTATTGAATTAAAATTTAGAGGGGCATGTGTTTAAATTTTATATATTCTTGTATGATGAAATCACAACAATTAACATTTCTTTAATATATCTTATTGGATAAGCATTCAAATAAAAATTATTTAAAAAAAAATTATGCTGTTAATTTACCAAAGAAAGTTTTCATTTAGAGTAAAATAGATTGTATATGCTTCATAGACATGTATATTTCCTTAATGTATTAAAGATTTTAAACTTTTTATCCTTTTATTGACTGTTATCAAGTTTTGCATTTTCACTTCCCTGGTCAATTACTTTCTCTAAAAAGATATGTCATTATACCTGTTGAGCTAACATGCGTTCCTATACTTGTAAATTGAATAAATATGAAGAGAGTAAGCATGCAGGCTTGAGATTGAATATGAGCTTGTTCCTGTTGCCTGACCTAGCATCTGTTAATGTTTGAATCCTTGTGAGTCAACATTAGCAATATAAAAGATAGCTCCTGAAGCATCCTCTCTATAATTTTTGGTGTGCTAGGTATATGTGAAAATGAATGATGAAGAATGCCAAGTTTTATCAGTATACAAGAATATAGTACATATAGTCCATACAGATTCAGCTATTCATACTTCAGAATATAACAGCTCTAAACCAAATTGCCATATAGCAGCATTTATTGTTATGAAAAGTCCTAAGCAGTAGCTTCTCTCAAACACATTGGTATTTATGGCATTTTTAGGAACTCAGTCCATCATATATAATATCCTTCAAAATCAATTTAAAAATAAAAGTTTTAAATTGGTACTGCCATAAATAATTTGTATTCATGTTGACAAAATGGTTTTGTTTTGAATCTGACAAATCATGCAAGCATACTCAGTATTTTACTTGCAGTGCAAGTTTCTCATGAAAACAAATTTAAGTAGTGATTTTTTTTAAAAGAAGTTTTTCTTTACAATGAAACTTTAGAGGAGGTATGACAAAATACACAATGGACATGTCTACACCAGACACTTTACTCAACATTAGAACAAATTACTCTGCAGTAAACAGTACCATCTACATGTGCAGATGCTTACTGCACAGTAATTTGAAAATTTACTCAGGAGTAATTACTGCACAGTATGCCATGTGTAGATGCTGATCGGGAGAAAATGTGCTCTTAGTCAGCCAGGCAGCATGGGGTGGGAGATTGTTCCCTTCCCCCGGGAGCTGCCTGCTGTGTGGTGCTCCATCACTGGAGCCGAGGCAGCAATAGTGCCCCAGCAGCAGGGAGCTCCCAGCCTGGGCTCTGGTGGCAGAGCCCTCCCCAGCAGCGGACAGCTAGGTGCTAGCCTAGCAATCCCCCTGGCTGTTACATGGGGCCAGTGCAGGGCCTGTGGGGGCAAAAGCAGACTGCTGCCATGAGCAGCAAATCTGCTCCCACTTCCCCACACATGTCGATGCCGGCCCAGGGTGGGTTTACTCTAGAGTGAAATACTGGGTGTGTCTATACATGTATACTCTCTGGGGTGGGTTTACCCTAGAGTAAGTATTACTATTGTATATTCAAAACAATAAGTCTATTTTTAAAAATCCTTGAAGGGGTAAGTTGCATTGACTTCAGTATGCACTGAAATGCTTGATCTAATAGATAAGAGAGAAAGTAAAAATCCTGTATAGCTGCTGAAAAATAATAATAGTCTACAGTTGTTATAGTAGTAAAAACATTAATGCAAAAGTTAAAGTAAACCTTTAGCATTGATTTGTATTATTGGCATCCCATATTCCCAACTGGTAAAAAAAAAAAACAAACCAAAAACTATTTAAACTTAAGGTCCTTATCTTATGGCCCCTTCTTTATGTGGGAAATTACATTAGGTGTTTCATTTGAGTTCTTCTCAAGTTTTAATGACTTAAAAGGTGTTGCTTTTTAATTAGAGACATGTTCAAGGAAAAAATGTATTTATTTTTTAGTCCATTGAAGCTTTATGAGTATGTTCCAGTGTCATGTATTGCATTTTAAGCACCTGTATTATTTTTGGTCTTTCAGTGGATGAATACTAATATTTACATGTTTCAAAATGTCAGTACTTCCAATTTCTTTTGAACAAAAAAGCTTTTGCTTCAATTGCTTTTGGTTTCAGTTTGGCTAGCAAGTGCAGAAAGTATATCATCTTCATTTAAACTAGTTCATTCAGAGGTAAAAAATCTAATGGGAATCGAAAAACCAGATAAACTTGTTTCTACTTCCAATCTATGGTTTTGATTTCATTGGGATTCAGGTACCTTTCTTGCTTAGGCACTTTGAAAATCCCTGTAAACACCTATCTGTCTCTTTTAGGCACCTCTAAAAATATGGACAAAGCTGACCAGAATCAGTTGGCAAATCTGTACATGCAGTTAATATTTCTATTATTTAATAATTCAATTAATTTTAAATGCAAAATATGTTTTGATAAACTTCTATTTCTTATGTATTCATTACTTAGCCTAATATAAATACTAATACAAAACTAAATTCTAACTAATACAGCTAAATGCTACTGTTTTTATATTTTTAATTGCATAACGATGTCTTTCTAAGTGTAGCTTGAGATGCATCCAAAGCAAAGCATTATTATTTGATAAATAAGCCTTTATACTTAGTTAAAATAATAAAATGAAGAATAAATGTTTAATAACATTGTTTTAATAAGTGTATGTAGATTGAGGTCATCTCATAACTACCTAAAACAAGTACCATATTTTCTGCTAAAGTTTTTTTGTCTGAAAGTCCCTATGTACCAGTGGTTAAATCAGCTAATGAAAATGAACCCCACCTTAAAAAATAACCTAAAAGTGCAAAATGAGATTAAAAATCAATGATTTAAATCAAGGTTTCCTGCTTGCAGATTTAAATCATGATTGAAATTGGTGATTTAAATCACTTTTATTTAAATCAATCCACCCTGCTTTATGGACGGATGAGTTTTTTTGTTAGGAAAACATAAAATGCATAGCATTTACCCAGGAGACCAGAACAACTCTCTTAGAGCTATTATGTTTTTTCAGATAAATATATGGCCATTTTTAAAGTGCATTATTTACCTGAAAGAAAAAATATATTCCAATAAATACAAAATGGATTGGTTTTTCCTTGTTTTTTAGTGCATAATTTATACCCTGTAGAGTGGAACAGTTGAGCTAAATGTTTGTTTAGGCATTTATAAAAACAAAATCTTGTGTTGTGTAGCCAATAGACTAGAACAGATATATTAGTTGAATGCATATTCATAAACATTTGTGCAATTCACCTCCCAGTAAAACTGAAAAGCTCTATTTATGATTATATCCTGTTGTTTTGGTGGAAGCAAATGACACACTAGTTATAAGATTCAGCTGAAGATCTGGGTCATTAGCTGCTAAAAAGTGTTTTTTATTAAAGCATGAGCCAACCTTTAGTTACAATGCAGTCATTACAAGCTTTTCATCCATATCATCTCTTATATAAATTAACCCTTCATGTGGCTGAGAAGTCTCATGAATTTGTTTATCCAAGTTGCCTATGGACTCTGTAGAACTTATATGATTTTTTTGGAGGCCACAATCACCCTCGTAGAAGTCCTGCATCTTCCTGTTTCCATGGCATCATGGCTCCTCAAAGACGTATTTAAGAATACAAAGTGGAACCCATCTAAGTTAATGATGTTGCAATTAGTACTAATTTGGATGTTGAATCCCCACAGGATTGAGATGGAACAGTACTGCCTAGATTCGTTGTTCTTTGAGCCCTATCCAGCCTATTCTTTCCCTATTTGGGGGAACTGCAGGCCTGCAGAGTATCCACTGAAGAAAGTTGAGAAGAATGAGCAGGGTGAGAATGATGCTGGAAGGCTGACACACTCCTTCTGCCAAATTCCACCTCCAGTTTTTTCCTCCTCTGCTACAACAGAGGTAAGAAGGAGGAATTTTGATTAAAAAGCAAAAATGATAAATACATTGAGACATAGTTATCATGCTATTTTGTATTCATTGCTGTTTTTTTCTAGGTATTCTGATTCTAACAGTGTATGTTTAGTATGTAAAATACTGGCCTCACTGGTTTCTTTGAGGCTAGGTTTTCACCCCAGACCTGAGGTACTGTATATTGAGAAAAGTTTTCATAAAAAACATACAAGTGAACAACAAATTAGATTTCTATGAACACAGAGCTAAGTACTGGGTTGTACATGCTTTGCACCAACACTCTTATATACTATGAAAACCAGTTTTAAAAGTATGTCAACTCTGTCAGATTTGTGGGACAGAATATTTTCTCTTCAACTGAAAGCTAAGGTAAGAGCTGTGCTTGGAGGCAGCTGAAAATAGCTTTTATATCGGCTTCAAGATTTTTAAAATGAATAGTAACCAGTCAAAAATTAAAATATTTAGCTTGGAGGAGCAGGGGTTAAAATGTATGGAAATACCAAACTGAGTTGCATCTAGTTTCACCTATTTCTGATCAAATGCTATTATAGTTTTTTTTTTTTAATGTTTTTATTAATATCTGAAAATGACAGGTGTCAAGGGCCTTTTGTGATGCACATACAGAAAAGTTGTGGTCAGGAGGTCATATCACTGCAGTGTATTAGGCAATAGCCTCGTTTCTTGTGGAATTTGCCTTGTTTGAAGTGTTTCCAAAGGAAGATATTTGCTATAATGCACTTCAGTTAAATGATCTTTTTGGGAGCAGCTTGAGAGAGAGAGTATATGTTTTCTCTAACAGTCACTTGTTCTGAACTGTATTGAATGTTGCTAAATGCATGCAGGATATATAGTTCTGACAGACGATATGTATTGTAGGATTGAAATTTAGTAGTTATGCCTTTGTTAAAGAAAGGATGGGGGTTGTTGGTTTTTTTGGTCTTAAACTTTCAGTAGAGCTGAATTCTAAACTTACTAAACATCTCAACTTTGTATATGCATTTTACTATCTTGCTGGCATTGATTTTTTTTTTTTAACCAAAAAGTGTACTACAAGAAACCAGGCATTTTCCAAAAAAGAACATTCAATATTTGGCATGCAATTGGCCATTCTATGGCAGCACTGATTGTACTCTTGACTGAGGCTGAAAGTAGCTTCCTATTATGAGGCCATTTTCAGAATGATCTCAGTGAGCTACTCCTTATTTATCCCCAATTACAAATGAACAAAATCTTCCCAGAAATTGTCATTTTCTCCCAGGGCAAAGCTTCTGGGTATTGAGATGATAATTAGTTGGTGGGGGGAGAGGGAGTAAACATTCTAATAGGAGGTTTTACCTTAAAATTTGGCACAGGATATATCCAAAATAGCTTGGACATCTGGCAGCGGTTTATTTTAAGTTTGTTGTTTGTCTGCATGTGCTTTTTTTGAGAGTGGGGGAAGAAGAGGAAGACATGGATTCAGGAGAAAATTATAAAGTTATATAATAAAATTGCTTTGAGACACCCCAGACTCAGGCAGGAAAGACCGCTAATTAGGGACTTAAGGAAGCAGGATTCTAAAAGGGAGCGACTTCATTGCTCAGGGAGGGGCCCTGAGGGGAAAAGGAAGTGCTTGGCTAGGTCTGCCATGCAACAGGGTCATGCAAAGGAGAACTTGACAAACCGAAAGACTGTATGTTGCTTTTAAAAAAAAGACTATGTAAATTAAGGACTCTTGTATTTTGCCTCTGGCAAAAGGACGATTAAGGTAACTGTTGCATACTGTGTTTTTCTGGACCAGGGTGAAGAAAATACTTGCTCTGATGGCTTGAATTACAGCTAAGTACAGATATTCAAAAAGCCTGAGGCAGAAACTGTCTGAGTTATGCAGTTTTCTATAAGTGGTGTAGTTTAGATCGGTAATAAATAGAACACACATTTGCCCTTTGGTGGTGGGGTGCAAATCTTAGACCAGGTTCCACCATTTTTAAACCAGTCCATGTGTGCCAAATTTCTGTTCTGTTCTGGATCAAAATTGATTTCTGATTATTTATACTACTAAAAGTGTAATGTCTATACCTGGCCTTGAGTTTGGGAGTAGAAAAGCTGTGCACAGTAAGGTTTGTGTTATACATTGGCAGGATGCAGTAATGTTATCTATTTTTAATATTTTCCTTGTTGTCTTTTACTTGTGTCTACATCTGGGCCTGCCCTGGTGCAGAGGTGTTATTGCTTATAGGCAGCTTAGTGTTTAAAATTACTTTAAAAGGTTTGTAAAAATAAATATTCTTGCTTCTGATTTCAGATTTGCAGACAGAGGTAGGAGATGAGGGAAAATTGGATGAGGAGAAAACATCAAGATATCTAGCATGGGACACTGTAAAAAAGGGGTGCGAGAGTAGGGTTGTGAATAGCAGAGAGATTTGTTAATGAGTCCTTGAATTCAGGAGCTTGAGGAAAGACAAACAGAGGGCTGTAGAGGTTAAGAGGCTGGCTGTTAGGGCTGTGTGAAGCTTCAGGTGCTGATTCAATTCAGAGGAGATTCAGCCCAATTCAGATTCAGAGATTTGGCCACCAAATTGAATTGGGAGACCAAAAAAAAGGTCCAAATCAATTTAGAAAGATTTGGAGAGCATTGGAGATTTAGACAGTCACCACTCACCACTGCAAGGAGCTGGACCTGGACTCCACGCCAGTAAGGAGGTGGTGGGGAGCAGGGCTGAAGGAGGCGGGTGCCCCTGCTTGGATCCATCCCCTGCCTGGTCTGCCAGCCTCCCTGAGTGCTCTCCGACCCCCATCTGCTCTCCCAGCTACGTTAATGGCTGCCTCATCCAGCCTCAGTGCCCGGGCTGTTTTCTGCTGCAAGCTTCCATCCCCTGCTTGCTCTCCCTTCCCCATCAGCGGCAACCCGGCTGGCCCCAGCTTCCGGTTCTTTAAAAAACAAACAAACCTCACTCACCAGCTGCTGCAGCAACTGTTGGGGCTTCTGGTGGCTCGTGGCAGAGCTCTCTCACACAGTGCGGGCCAGGAAGGTGCCACAGGGATCGCCCCCTGTCTGGCAGGAGCCAGTGAGTGTGGGGCTTTTTTTTTTTTAAAAGCCAGGAGGCTGGGACCACATGGGGCAGCCATTGACAGGGCTGAGAGAGAGGACAAGGGATGGGGCCTGTTTGATTTGGAGATTTGGCTGATTCGGCGGTGGCTGAGTCTCCAAATCAGATTCGCGTGAATCAAATCACTATCCCCTGAATTGGCCAAATCTGAAGCGAATACTAGCCACTCTGCACAGGCCTACTGGCTATAGGGATAATACAGAGGAAGAGAATGAATGCTACATGGGAATTATCTAACACTGATTTACAGAATATTGATCTTATTTTAAAATATTAGAATTTCTGAAAATGGACAATTTGAATGATCCATCATGATTTCCCACTACTTTATGATCCACCATTACTCACTGACATTTCATGGTATTTACACTGCCTCCAAACTTCATTGTGATTCTTATAATGAGCAAAATATTTGTGAAGATTAAAGTCTTCACAACTTGTCTTATACACAATGCAATATGGTAATAAAATATTAGGTGGTTACACAATTATTGCGTTTAAGTGAAACTTTCCTAGTAATCTGCTTAACATTACATTGGCCTTTCTGTGTAGCTTCTAAGTTTTAGGGGCCAACACCAAGTGAAAGTAGTATAATTAGAGTGGGACAAGAATGAAAGAGTACTCAGTCCTACCTTTGTAATTAGCTATTCTGGAAAAGGACAGGAGACGTACTGTGAAGAGCCAGTGTCAGCAGGTATTATTATACAGAGTTACAAAACATAATACATTTTATTATCAAGAGTTACAAAATAAATTTGTAACTCTCATGTTTACACAAAAAATTCTAAATATAAACTATATGCAAATGGCTCATTGCCTGAATCTACAGATAACCTGTCCTGAAACAAACACTCATTGATAGTACAGAGGTTAATTTCTAAAGCCCAGTGAATGGGATTTCAGTGTTAATATTAACTATTGAATTGATGATCATTTTAGCAAGTGGATTGGGGAAGAGTTTGGGAGAATGAAAGAACAAATGCAAAATGGATGTTAGTCATGCAGCTACTTATACTACTGGAATAGGCTTAACTACTCTGGTGATGTGCAGGATATAGCACAAATAAACAAATACAAACGGACTTCACCTTGCAGGTTTGGTAATTAAGTTCCTAAACGTTGTTGTTCTGTCAACAGGACATTTTGATGCATTCGTAATACTTATTTGCATGCTCTCTGCTCAGGTAAAGCTCCTACTGATATCACTACATGGTACAACATACTGCAGCACAGAGATACCCCAAACTAGCCCTACATGAGTTTTTTCAGGAGGGAAAATTAGCTTGCATGTAGCCCCATGCTAGCACAGCTGTGCTGTTCCCCCCCCCCGCCCCCTTCAGGGATAGCTCAGGTATCTCAATGCCACATCATACTGTACAGTAGAGACGTATAACCTCTGTCAGTTTTGTCTGAAAAAAGGAGTATAAGATCAGGACCATAATCTTGTATCATATTGCAGTTATCTGTTCTTCATACATACATGAATAAAATCACATGAACTCAGATTACAGTCACATACACATTACAATAATGAATGGCAATTTATATCACTCTGACATTATTTTAATAACTTGAGTGCTGGTGACATGTAAATAGGGTAAAGAATAAGGGGAAAGGTTTGCTTTTGGAAGCAGTACTTCCCATCAGCATGAACAGGAAGTACCAAGAAAAATATCTAATGTAACTGGCAGGGAATAGTGAAATCATTTCATCTAAGGCAAGAAATGAAAAAAAACCCAAAACTAGAATACACGCAGTAAATACACACCTCTTTTGCGAAGTGTTTAAAATTCGTAACTCTGGTGCATTTTCTAACAGGGTTATTGGAGCCCAGGCAGTGTCTAAACAGTTTTCAGCAATCTTTGTGTTCTTCAGGCATATTTAGATAAAATATGATTTGTAGTGATTATTAGGGCTTAGGTACCTACAAAATGTTTAATACTGCAGGAGCTGGAAAGCCAAAATTTGAATTTTTTTTATTGTGGAAATTAAACAGTTGTTGTATTAAATTAGGCTTCTATAATGATTAGATTGTTTTTGTAGCTTAATCTAACAGCAGCTAGGTACACTATAAAATCTTCCCTGGCTTAAAGCACATGAAATATTTTGTACTGCTTGCCTCAAAGGATGTGGGATAACTTTGGTGATCGGCAGTACCTAGAACTAAAGGATATTTTAAGGATGTTTTGCAGTTTCTTGGCCAGGCTACCTCTAAAGCCCATATTATTGCAACATAATAAATTCTATAGTGTTGTTTCTTTTTTCACATTTGCCTTCACTTTTTTAGGAATTAATTCCTCCTATTTGTATTTTTATATTAATTTTAAATAATATTTTTATTTGGGCCACCAATGAATGATGAGCTATTTTTACTTAAGTATATTATATAGTGAGACAATGAGTAAAAAATTTAGGTCAAACTAAGAATAATTTAAAGATTGCACACAAAAATAGGAAGTGGAACATCTAAACAAACAATATAACTTTACTTATGGGAAGCATTTATGTTCCTTAATTTACATCAGAATATATTTTAGGCATTTTTTCATGTCTAAACATTCATAGGTTTTCATTAGCAATTTGTTCAGTGTAATACCATTTTTCTTTTAGCAAATCAATAGAATAATAATTCCAGTATCTAAATAAAGTTAGCATGAAGCATTTTTCACTTAAAATCTTCTTATTAAGAGCAGCGTGCAATGCAGTTTAAATATAGTTGGTAATCTTAGAATATCTAAGCAGTCATTGTAAGTATATTATTTTTGTATCACATCTCTAGACATGGAAGCAAAACAAATTGCATTCTTACTATTAGGATCTCCTGTAAGTTTATGAATGTATTTTATTTTGTACTTTTTATTTAGATAAGTGAAATTATATAACAACAATAATACAGTATCCTTAAAACAAGAGAAATTAAACAAAGATGGCATATGTTTGGTTGATGTTGCCAGTGATATAGTTGGAAAACCAAATATCTACTGTAGCTTTGTGATTTTTTTAAGTAAAGAAAATAAGAAAAGTTGAAAAACCATTGACCCCGTTAACAATTCAACTATTTGGGAAAAGAGAATAACATGGAAAGAACTTATTAAAAGCCAATCACTGTCATAATTTTTATAATAGAAGTATGTATTATTTTTTGTAACTCAAAATGTTAACTGCTTCAACTCTTTTGTATGTGACGACTTCCCTGTTATGACATACTTAATAGGGGACCTCCTCTCCAAAAAAAAAAAAAAAAATTAGCATCCTAAATCCATAACAAGACATCAAAGAAAAAAATGACTTAATTTTAACAAATGTTGAATATCTGCAGTTCCCACTGGGCCTGATTGCTAATGGAAAGAGAGGCTAAAAGATCTCTCATGTCTGTGTTGCTGTTTCTTTGGCCCTGGGCTGGCTCAGTCAATATGATCCTTGGGGTGATTTCAGGTAGCTATTAGGAGACACTAAATGACTGTGTCTTCAGTAGTCTTGTAAGGTCTTATGATCAGATGCATTGCTAGCTACTCCATTCAGTTGTCTCTCACCCCCAATAGAATACAACTAAATCTGTATGGGTGGCAGGACTGACAGTTACTTACAGTATCTGTACATGCCCTACAAATATTTTTTTTCTTTTTTTTTTTTTTTACAAAGTAGCAATCATGTCATGCCTGATAATGTGTATTATTAAATAATAGACCAAAGGCCTGCTGAGGAATTTAAGCTTTAGATCTTTAAAGCCTTCCTAGAGTTATATTTTCAGTAGTTTTTTATTCTAATTCTTTACTCTTTAATAGACCACATGGCTTCTGATTTGATGCCAAAGTACAACCAGCATCTTATGCTAAAAGATTTGGACATATCTATGGTCCTTTTTTAGCTTGGCCTCTAACCCTTCTTATTATGCAGATCTTAATTTGATAACCCTAAAACTTCAGTGTTCAAAGTATTCTTTGATCATATAGCATCATGCTTGAACTATATGCAGTATAAAGAAAATGTCATGACATTAACGTAATTTTTAACAGGTGAACTCTTACGTGGTGGCTCTTTTTGGTGGAATCTCCACTGAACCTAATCTAGCCATAATTAGATAAAACCATTCCAATTCTGGAATGAGTGGGTTTGATAATCCTGAAGTAAAAAATGCTTTGGGAATGTCTATAGGTCACTCTGCAGCAACGTAATGGTCACATGTGTTTACACATGATTGCAAGCTATGTCACTGTAGCAACATGCTCCCCAGGTATAGTGCACTGCTATGGTGATGTAGCAGCAAAATTTACTTGTGCGCCCATGCACAGCTCAGTAACCACCTGTACTGTGCCATGCTTTAATACTTCCCTTTGGACTTCAGTACTTGCTTCCAAAAGTACTAAAGCATGACACCATAGCAACATAACTGTATAGTGGTGTATAGTACTTTCAGTTCATATATTATAGTGCCAACCCATCCAGGTTTTCCAGACAAACAAATAGGATACTCTAGACTGGACCTCAGGTTTTTGACGAGGCAACCATTTGCATTTTCAGAAGCTTCTATACAACTTTTTTTTTGCCTAATTCTATTCTCAGTTTATCAGAAATACTGAGTTATCATCGTTCTAGGTATTGACCTAAAACAATTTTGGAAAACATCCTGCTTCTATTTTATAAAGTATTCCATGTTACTGTTTTCTAAAAGAAGATAACTACAGTAACTGCTTGAAATTAAAAAAAAAAAAAAATGCAATCAGTTACATTATCACTTTTTCAAAATTAAGCCTATGAACAGACAAAATTTAGGAAAACTACATGTTCTTTATCTTTAAGAGAAAGCATTCAGTGCAAGAGCCCTTCCATCTTTTCCTCTGCCAAACACACATGATATTCCAGTAGTTCACTAAACATATTGAAAGAGAAAAAGCTGTGAAACTAAGTAAAAACTTTCAATCTGATTATGCATCTCGTTACAAATTTTTTGTTTTAATTTGAGAGACTGTCGTAGCTCAACTTTTTATCACTTTTTGTACTCTTCTATTTTAAATATCATTCCAGTATTTATCTGTGGAGTTGAATGAATAATTTAACTTATTAATTTAACCTTTCCTTCTGCTTGTGAAATAGCCATGAGCAATTTAATTTCTTCAAATGTATTTGTTTTATCCCAAACTGTTTGCACGTTTATATGGGTGTGTTTAAAATTTTTGGATCAATTGTGAGAGATTCCAAGCAATTTTTCAGTATTAGTACTTGCTTCACTCTTGATTCTGTATTGGTTAGTTGTGATTGGTCACAGATAACATGGAATTATTTCTGGACCCTGAGTGGAAGATAAGAGGTTATGCTCTTATTAATTAAAACATCACACCAGAAATGACTACCAGGCAAATCTTAGCAGCAATCTGAATGAGACTAAGGCTAAGTACAGACAGTCAAAAAGCCCAACGCTGAATCAATTCAGTCTTTGCAGGTTAGTCTAAAATGCATAGATTAAATTTAAACAGGAGTGAACAGACATTTACTTTTGATTCGGGAAATAGTCACATGCCTGCAGTGGCTCAGGCCAGAATCTGGGGGATGCTAAAACACAGCTGTCTGGCTGTGTGCTCACTTCCTTTTCCTGCTGCCCTTGAGGTCCCTGGGATTTGCAGTCTAGAATTACAGCAGCAGGACTCTGCAGGGTTGCTCATCACTTCCTCTTCCTGCTTCCAGGTGCCTCTGAGATATGTAGTCCCCAGTTGCAGCCAGCAGCAAGTTTGACCAGGAGAAGGGGTGTTCAACCGTCCCTCCCTCCCTGGCCCCAGACCTCAGCCAGGGCTTGCTGGAGGCAGGGGGCAGTCCCCCCATTGTAGACTTGGCTACATCCCCAGCCGGGCTTGCCCTCCCACACCCTTGTAAGCCAGCCCTCACTGCTACCTCCAGCAAGCAGAGGGGTGGGGCTGTGCTGTCTGCTCTCTGGAGCACACAGCCCAGCCCAGCCCAACCCAGGACTGGAAAGCATGCTGGGATGCTGGGGGACTGTGATTTAACTTGAACCAGGAACGGGTTTGGGAAAGAAGTTTCATAAAGTGGTTTGGCCCAAGTCAGTTTAGTCTGATACTAAATTCAACCAGGTTTATCTTAAACCAGTTTCAGCCATTTTGAAACTGGTTTATGTGCACTGAGCTTCTGTTCCATTACAAGTTTAAACCAGTTTTCGATCACTTAAACTGGTTTATGCTTAACTGCCTAGCACTAATGTCTGTAGTTCATTCATAGAGTCAGATTTGCAGACTGTAATGGGCAGTCCCTTGCACCCCCAGTGTATCATTGCAGTCGGTGTCATATTACACACTCACAGTTACAGGTTTAAATCAGTTTCTGATCACTTAAACCTGTTTATATGTAACTTCTGTCCCTAGCCTTTGGGACTGAACAGGCATTTATTTCTAGTACTGGAACTCTGTGGGAAATTGAGAAATCTTTTCAGGAGAGGGGACATGCAGGCATTCCAGCCTTCAGTAGTTCCCTGGGTGCATCTAGCCTGGGGGATGCATAGCATGGGCAACTAGTGCTACCTTAGTCAGGGGGAGCATGTGCCCCCCCAGCAACTAGGGGGTCCCTTGCAGTCAGTGTCACTGACTGGGAGGGGGAGGTCCCCCCATGGAAAAACTTACTGACCGGTGAGTGGCCGTGCTACTCCCAAAAGCAGCTGAGGCACTTCTGGAAGCCATGGCCTACATCCAGCGCTCCCATTCCCCAGCTGGTGCTTGTAGTGAGGATCACCAGCACTCCCGCCTGCCCCCCTTGCCCATCACCTAAGCGGGGAGTACGGCCAGTCAGGGGGTATACCAGTACTCTCAGGGGGCACACGTGCACCCCCATGCACCCCCTGTGCATTGCTACTGATGCATAGGCTGTTATTGCCCAGCTGCTTATCTCCTATCTTCCCAATTTCCAGAAGTGTTTTAACTCTCAGGAAGGCTTAGCAGGGCAGCAGCATTTCAACTGCTGTATGACTGAGAGAAGTCAGGTTTGGGGAAAGCTGGTTGGATTATTGGGATCAACAAGTAGTAATCAGTAGCTCAATGTCTAGTTGGAAAGAAGTAACAAGTGGGGTTCGCCAGGGGTCTATCATGGGTCTGGTATTGTTTATATCTTCATTAATAATTTGGAGGATGGGGGTTTGAGTATATTTAGCAAATTTTGGGGCAATAAACACTGAGTTGGGTAGAGCTGCAAATAATCCATAAGGTAGGGCTAGGATCCAGAAAAACCTGGGTAGACTGGGAAAAAATGGTCCACAAACCATCAGATGAAATTCAGCAAGGACTAACATGAAGTCCTGCACTTGGGACAGAATAATTTCATGCACAAAAACAGCCTAGGAAACAACTGGCTAGCACTATGGTGGACTATAAACTAATTAAGAGTATTTTCTTGTTGCAAAAGAAGCCAGCAGCATACTGGTTTGTATTAGCAGGAATGTCACTTGCAAATCAAGAGAAGTGATTCTTCTGTATTCAGCATGAGTAAGGCTTATTTTTAGTACTATTTCCAACTTTGGGCCCCACACTTCAACAAGGATGTGGACAGATTATAGAGAGACCATTAGAGAGAGACAAAAAAAGATTAGGGACCTGGAAGGCGAGACTTATGAGGAAAGGCTAGAAGAAGTAGAGTTATTTAATCTGGAAAAGAAAGGACTAAGGGAGGATTTGATAAGTCTTCAAATATTGAAAGAGTGAATAGGAGGGAGATGGGCCTTTTTCTGTAGCTCTAGGGGACAGGATTAGGAACAGTGGCCCCAGCTGCAGCAGAGGAAATTTAGGAACTTTGTGATCATGAGGATGGTCAAGCACTGGAACAGGCTACCTAGACAAATTGTAGAATCTCCACCCCTGGCAGTTTTCAAGAGCAGGTTGGACAGACACTTGAAATTGAAGGTAAATTGAGAATGAAAAAAGAATGAAATGGGTTCATGTCAATCAAAATGTTTCAGGTCAAAAAAATGGTTTAGAATTGGTAAAAAAGATGAATGAATATAGATTCTACACATATTTAACTTAGGTGGACCACGCTTTTATGAAACAGATTATACATTTTAATATAGGAACTCTGTTTTTAACATGATGAGCCCATCTTGAATACTTAGTCACATGTTAAGCACAGCAGTAAATTGATTTCAATACTCCAATTCTTCTTTTATTGTACATTTATATTCAAACCAAATATTTTGTGAGTAGCCAGTTCTGATACTATTTTTTTTTTATGTGAGCTCTTCTTTTTGTTCTTTTGATTTTTTTTTTTTTCAGGGTAAGAAAAAGGGTAAGATCGTGATTTTATTCCACCCTTCGTGTGTGTTTGGTATCCTTTCTAAAAACTGGCAGAAAACAATACCTTAAATCCCAGGATTGTGGCTAAAGCCTTGTTCCACTGAACATATTGGAATTTTGGCCAGACATGTCAGTGGATTCAAGAGCCAAACTGTTTCTACTAGCAGCAGATGACACTGCACCATAAGTTGATGTATTAGAAGTGAGCATCAATAGCAACTAACATGAGTAAACTGAAGGGAGACAGCTCTCCTCTCTGTTTTCTGTAACTCCAAGATGTTCATACAAACAATTACCCATATGTGGCAGACTGCCAATTAAACTGTACATTTTGTTTTGTAACTGTTCAGTAATGGAATTATCATGCTCTTCTCTCTGGAATCCACGTTCCAGAATAACTTTGGATACAATTTACCCACAGTTTAGTGTTTTGCCATTTATCTGGGGCAATATTTGGGCAAAATTAAGTTAATCTGACACTTTATCCAATGATGTCAGCATTCTAGTGATAGATTTATTCAACTTAATTCTGAGAAATGGCTTGGGTTTGAGGACATAGCTGAACTCTTTAAAATCATTGGAAAGAGTACATTAAACGCACTTTAGATCAAGGCCTAATAAAAATAACAAAGTAGCTTTAGGTTAAAAATCTTGAGGACCTTTACAGATTTTTCTTGCTGTGGCTTTATTATTATTTTTAAAGAAAAGTAGAGGTGGTCTCTAAACAGTCCAATATAAAAGTCAATAGTAGTGGTATCGCAGAAGTTGAAATCTGAAAAAATATTTTCTTGTGTTTCCTGTGCACCAAAAACACCCACTGAAGTAAAAAAAAACCCAGAGAGAACTCAAAAGTCAGGACTCATAAAACAAGCAGAACCAATGTTTCTCTATCTTTAATGAAGCGTCTCAGGTGTTCTGGAGAATTTTTTTTGGTTTGTGATATTTTTGTTTGTTTCTTTTAAAATATTTTAAACATATTTAAAAACAAATGGGGGGAATTTTAGACCAACAACCAAGGTACTTGACATAAAGGACAGACTGCTTACCAATTTCCTATTTGGTTGACAGTTAACAGAAAATATTGCACTCTTATTTTAAGCACCCCCGCCCACCTATCAAACTATGCCTTTGAAATCCCTTTGAGCTTATGAAGAGGTTCAAAGAACTGAAAGCAACTAGGAATAAAGGAAGCACTGATCCCTTGATCCTCCTCATTAGTTCAATGGGATTTCAAAAGCATGCGTTTTAAAATATTGTTCTGACACTTGTTGTTGAATTCTGATCAAATGGTAAATCGATTGGCAGCAATATCCTGAATATAAAAACTGTTTTGGCTAGCTACTCAGAAATTGCCCATACTCTTCTTGATATATATTTAAAATAACTGTGATGGGGTAGCAATCACTGCAAAAATAAAAGGATTTAAAATATGCTTCTTTCAAAATCATAACAATAAAACATACCTACATTTCTACTTTTTGGAAATATAACAGATTTAATGTAAAAATGGTTTGGAGTGTCTTTATCTTTGGATATTATTTTTGCTTAAGAAATCAAGTTGCAAATTGCACTTTGCAAAGCATTAGGACTGTCATCATTAACCAGCACCCATCCATAGATAATAATCTTTTGTGCCTTCCAGAAATATATTTTGGATAAATTAATGAAAACCATTGTGCATTGTAAAGACTACGTTGGTTATGCAGAATGCATTTTGGGTTATTGTGAAAATTATAGAGAATTTTTCATTAGCATTATAATGGGTATCAGTAGAAACATTACAGAAGTTAAGGTACTAAGTACCCTGATTTTAAATAAATATCTCCATTTATGAAGAGAAATGGATGAGTAATTTTTAGTGTTATTTTTTAATCAAATGGCCTTAAATACAAGAACACAAGAGCATTCTGAGTGCAAGGGTTTTTTGTTCTAATTTAATCAAACGTAGTTTTTGGATAATATATAAAACTGAAACATTTTTATGAGAGCCTATTAGAATTATACAGTTAATTTAACATTCAGTACAGTATATATTTCCTTTAGAATTTAAATATTTAATCTAAGAAAACTTTAGGAAATTCAGTGAAAGTGCTTTCTAAGAATTCATAGTAGTTTTTAAGATCATTTTCAATATTTTTCAAGTCTACAAATTTCTATCTGCCATATAACATTCTATATATAGTGTGAGGACAGGAAAAGGGAGGGATAGTAAGTGTGTGTGTGCCCACATGCACCCACACACACACTCTCTCTCTCTCTCTCTCTTTCTTTCTCTCTCTCTAAAGATCATGATCCCGGGCTGATTTCGGCAAGAAGAGTTATACATAAATAAAGTAATGCAATAAGAAATCAATTCCGATTTTGAATACAGTTAACATAGTACTACACAGTATAGGATAATAGAAAATGAGGGTTGGAAGGGACCTCAGGAGGTCCAACCCCTGATCAAAGCAAGACCATCCCCAACTAGATCATCCCAGCAAGACAAAGTCTTGGCTGGGTCTTAAAAACATCCAAAGATGGAGATTTCACATTCATCCAGAGTCTTCCTCTGTGTATTCTGTTCCTCTGCTTTACTGGAGATTAGTTTTTCCTAATATCTAACCTAAACTTCCCTTACTGCAACCTGAGACCATTGCTTCTTGTTATGTCATCTGCCACCACTGAGACCAGTCTAGCTTCATTCTCTTTGGAACCACCCCTCAGGTAATTGAATTTGGTATTAAATCCCCCCTCAGTCTTTTCTTCTCCAAACTAAATAAATAAGCCCAGTTCCCTCAGCCTCTGCCAGAAGTCATGTGCCCCAGCCCCCTAACCATTTTCATTGCCTTGTGCTGGACTATATCCAATTTGTCTATATCTTTTCTGTAGTGGGGGCCCAAAACTGGATACAGTATTCCAAATGTGGCCTCACCAGTGCTGAATAGAAGGGAATAATTGCTTCCCTCAGTCTGCTGGGTCTATGTGTAGAGCTTGAAGAAAAAGTTGTTCTTAATAGGGTACCATATTTTGCTCTTCATGTAAGATTTAATATTTTTCATGTTTTCCTAACATTGTCTTCAGAATTTATATGGATTTTTACATGGATGCATAGTTTCATAGATGTAGGTTGAGAAGGGACCTACGTAGATCATCAAGTCCGACCCCCTGTCCTGGGCAGGAGAGAATACTGGGCTTATATGACCCCAGCTAGGTAACTGTCAAGCCTTCTCTTAAAGACCCCCAAGATAGGACCCAGCACCACTTCCCTTGGAAGTTGGTTCCGGATCCTAGCCACCCTGACTGTGAAATAGTGTCTTCTAATGTCCAGCCTGAACCTACTCTCAACCAACTTATGGCCATTATTCCTTGTTACTCCAGGAGGTGCTCGGGTGAACAAGGTCTCTTCCATTCCCCACTGGTCTCCCACGGTAAGTTTGTAAATGGCCACCAGGTCCCCTCTCAACCTTCTCTTGTGAAGGTTGAACAGATTCAGGTCCCATAGCCTCTCCTCATAGAGTCTTTCCTGCTGTCCCCGGATCATACGAGTGGCCCTCCTCTAGACCCTCTCAATGCTGGCCACATCTTTCCTAAAGTGCAGCACCCAGAACTGGATGCAGTACTCCAACTGTGGCCTGACCAGTGTCACATAGAAGGGGAGGATCATCTCCTTGGCCCTGCTTGTGATGCATGTGTGGATTCATGACAAGGTGCAGTTGGCCTTCCTGACTGCATCCGTGCATTGGTGGCCCATGTTCATTTTGGAATCGATAATGATTCCAAGATTTCTTTCTGCCTCTGTGCTTCGAGAATGGAGTTCCCTAGCCTATAGATGGTTCTTACTGCCCAAGTATAATACCCTGCACTTATCAGTATTGAATCTCATCATATTTTCACTCACCCACCCCTGTAACCTGTCCAGATCCAGCTGTATCCTGTCCCTCCCTTCTAGCATGCCCACCTCACCCCAGATCTTGATGTTGTTAGCAAATTTGAACAGGGTGCTTTTCACCCCCTCATCCAAGTCGCTAATAAAGAGATTAAACAATACAGCCCCTCAGCCAATTTGTGACCCATCGGACTGTGTAGGCATCAATGTCATAGTCACGTAGTTTTTTAATGAGAATGGGGTGGGAGACAGTGTCAAAGGCCTTCCTAAAGTCCAGAAATGATCCCTGAAAGTATAGTCTTATACTACATCCACCGTGACCCCTGCGTCCAATGCTTTTGTGACCTGATCGTAGAAGGCAATCAGGTTGGTCCGATAGGACCTGCCCCTAATGAACCCATGCTGGTTGCCCCTGAGCATCATCTCTCCTGCTACTCCTTGCCAGATGTGTTCCTGGATAATCTTCTCAAAGAGCTTCCCTAGGATCAAAGTAAGACTAATGGGCCTATTGTTGCCTGGGTCCTCCCTCCTCCCTTTTTTAAAAATGTGGACCACATTGGTCTTCCTCCAGTCATCTGGCACCTGTAGATGTAGAAAACTTTGTTTAAACTTTGTTTAAAATCTAGTATTTGAGAGGTACATGATTCAAGAAGAGACAGAAATATTTGTTCTTTTTGCTGCCAGTACATCCTACCCCACAGTTTCCTCCTCTCCTATATTTTTAAACATAATTTTAGTTAATTTCTGTTGATAGGAAATATAAGAATATATTTTAGCTGTAACTTTGGTTTGAACATTGGGAATTCTGATTATGAAAGAAGCCAGTTTGAATCTCTTGAAAGCCTGGATGTGGCTCCAGGCATGACCCCATTTGCAATGTATTACAGGAAGCCACATGTGTTTCTTAAAAATCGGGCATCTTTAAATACCTAACTTTTTGAAGATGAACATATTAAGCTCTTTAAGTGGTAGACTGTTGGCAGTGAAATTAGATAATCTGAGTGTAAGCCAATGTTCAGTTGCTTAAAGATTTACATTTTTTTAATGTTCTGGCATCTGTAATATTTCTTCATTTTTTGTTAGAATGTTATACCCAATCTGTTATGCCTAAAAATACATATAAAAAGTAAGGTGCTGATGGCCATTCATTGCACACAGCTCTCTTGCAAATGAGACAAAAATTCTGTTTTATAGAAAAGGATCCTTTTTTTTTAAGACTCACAATCTTGAACGTTCAGGTTTTTTGCGGGGGGGAGGTTTTGGTGCAGTAAAAATTCTGGATTTGTATGCAGATGGCTAGAAGTCAGTCCATCCTTTCAGATGTAGATTCCATCAATATCAGTGTTTATTGCATTGTGGTTACATTGCAGTCTGCTTTCTCATCATCAACATTATTGTGAGGCTGAGGTGATGTTCAAGGAATCTAACTTCATTGTACAAAGAGACACTTCCTTCCTCAGTGAGCTTACAGTTGAAGTACTTTTGAAGTAAACTCAGAAATTTCATCAAGAGGCAAAAGTAGATGCTGACCTGTGTAACACCTAAGGCTTTTCTCAGGCTCGCTCTTTCAGCTTTCCATCTCCTCACAACTATCTACATTGTGCATCCCTTGCCTACTCTTTTTTCCCCCGATGTAGACCAGCCGGCCCCTGAAAACACTCCTGAGTTTCAGAACCTGAGCCTGAACCTTTGCTTCCAGCTAATCCTTCTTTACCCTCTGCTCCACACAAAGTAGGTCTATAGAGACCTCTGGTCTTTCATAGAGTAGACTAGAGATTACAGTTTGTTTCTGGTGTAATTCAGGGTTTTGGTGTTAATTTATAAAGTCTTTGAGATTTGATAATGATATATGTGGTTTCAGTCTCTGAATTCAGTTATCATGATGAAAGGCATTCTTGCTAACAGTTGTCATATTGAAACTCTATTAAGAGGCTGACAGCAATTTCTTATCAGTGGAGTTTTTCAGTTTAACCAATGGATTATTCTGAACATGCTTAAAAGAGTACACAGCACAATAAATTGGGCTTAACTAGGCACAGTTTTATTAACGTAATTCATCTGTAGATGAATTGGTAATAAATAGTGCTGGTGATCTTTCTGGCCAGGGTGCTCAAGCTTTTTGGTCAACGTGCCCCTGCCCCTTGTGTTGGTCTGTTTCTGTAATCCTTTTATAAGTGGTAGAGGAGTCATTGTCTCTGTGCTTTAAAACTAATTCTAGACATATGAAACCCAAATACATTGCTTGCTTTCTTTAAGGAATATCTACTTCTAACTTCACGTCCGATTCTGATTTGTCAAGAAACCATGCTGATATTAAATTAGTATCTGCTTTGAACACCTCCCAGGTTCCAATAATTTGAATGTTAAGTTCTGTCTGATCCTTTGGGCATCTGATCTGATGTATAATCACAGAAATACCTACTCTCTCCTAGCCAGTCTAGCTCAACATTCTTTTATAGTTGAAAAAAAGGCAACTAGTATGATATCAGTAGCAGGCCCAATCCTATACTAATTCCAGGTTACAAGGGGAAAGCTGTGGGTCCATGGTATAATGTCTTCTGTTAATGGGAGCCAAGCTTTTGGGCACGTGTGACTATTTAGCTCCACACTTTCCCCAAGTGCCACTCCCATCCCCTTCCCTTGCCCTGTCTACGACTGGTTTCTCCTTCCTTCTTTCTGATCCCTGTCTGAAATGCAACTTTGCTTTCTGCCCTATCTGCTGCTGGGCTGCCTGTCCCTTCCCTGATCTGCCATGTGTCACACACAGAGTTTACTTGTGGCTCCTGTGGTACAGGGTGGCCCCTCTTGGCACTGGGAAAGAGGACAGCATTGAGAGGGTCCAAAGTTTATGTTTCCATAACATAAAAGTTTCACCTTTCTGGTATAACTGACAACTGCTTTAGCTTTCTTATATCAGTGAGTGTAGTCACTAGAAAGATTAGTACATACACCTACATCTTTTGCAGAAGATTGAGTTGTAAGATGAGCCACTGTAAACAATAAGACAAAGGTCCATTATTGTAAAGCTCTATTCATGCATTTCTGCATTACTCATGATTCAGCCATTATTTTTCCCTGACAGTTTTTTCATAATGTGCTCTTAGATCATAATCCACCCTCCCATCCACTTTTTACTCCATACTCTTCTACCTCTTTACCCATTACAGAATCCCTTGTGTCAGCGTTAAAAGGGGTCCCTGCAGTGATGGCTCACATGTTGGGTGTATCGCCTGGCACCGAGGGTAGGCTCCCTCAATCATCTGCCATGCTTGATGTTAAAATGTAATGAGGAGCGGTTCAGTGGTGTTATCTTATGTCACTATTCCTGGGGCTCCACCTCCCTTACACCCCAGTCCAGACACCCACTATGTAAAATTGGGACTCCAGGGTCTTCAGCCACTGGTTCAGGCCTCTGGAGCTTCCTTGTTGAGGCTTGCTGCCAACTCCTATCTGAGGAGGTTTGGGCTAGGGACTCTCTCGTGCCCACCTTTGTAGGGGTTGCCTCTGCCCCACCTTCTGAGTGACAACCTTGTTAAAACAATATATAAAAAAAAAGATGAATAACAGGCAGGCAAACCACCTTCTCCTTGGCTTTCACTCTGGGTTACTTTCAGCAAGTGGAGTGTTTACAGTCTTGCTGTCCATGCCCCCTAGTCCAGTCCATAGTTTCATAGTATCTAGGGTCAGAAGGGGCCTAGAGCAGGCCATCTAGTCTGACCCCCTGCCAGTGGCAGGAACGAGTGCTGGGGTCACAGGACCCCAGCCAAGTACCTATC
>JAGPOW010001296.1:95534025-95541525 GCA_030014935.1 Caiman crocodilus
CATTGGCCACCTTCCAGTCCTCTGGCACTTGTCCAGAGCTCCAAGAGAGCTTGTATAACCGAGCCAAGGGCTCAGCAATCACCCCCGCCAGCTCCCTCAGCACCCTCGGGTGTAGGTTATCCGGGCCTGCCGACTTGAAGACATCCAGGGCCTGCCTCTCTTCAGGTGAGTTCCCTACCTGCCCCAGGGTCCCCTGTCTGTGGCCGGGGTTCCCAGAGCAGGCTCCCAGAGCCCCTGGATCCCATGAGCAGCTCCAGCTGCCACAGGCACCAACCCAATTTTCCTTTCCCTGAAAATGTAGTATGATAGTCTAGCTCAGGAGTGGGCAAAATATAGTGCATAGGCTGGATCCAGCCAGTCAGGAAATTCCATCCAGCCTGCCAGGTAATTCCGTCCAGCCCTCCATAAACCCTGGCTCTGGGCTGCCCCTCTGCAAGCCAGCACCTCCATGCAGGAGGTGTGGCTCTGGTTGCTAAGCAACCAATTTCCTCCCTACTCCCCAGCCTGGCCTGACCCACCCCTAGTCCTGAGCTAGGGCCACTGAGATAAGATGTCTGTGTCTGGCAGAGGCTTTTGCTGGCCACTGTATGGATGTTTCCAACCTCCCTGCCTAAGCGTGTGGAAATTCACTTAAGCCCCTGCCCCTCCCCGCCACCAGGCCAGAAGTACAGGGGCCATGCACTATGGGGCCAAGCTGGGCTGGCCCCACATGCTGCAAGAGTGCAGGAACTGTGTGCTATGGGGGTGGATCAGGCTGACCCTGCACTCTGCCACTACATGCAGCCAGGTCCTTGGGTGGAAGCACAGGAGCTGTGGCTATGGGGCTAGGAGCGGCTGACCCCACACCTTGCTGCCATGTGCCAGGTGAGGCTGGCCCCACAAACTGCTGCCTTGTACAGTCAGGGACTTGGGTGGGAGCTCAGTTTTATGGGCCTAGGTGGGGCTGGCCCTGTACACTGCTGCCACCTGTGGCTGGGGGCTAGGAGGGGAGCGCAGGGAGCTGCATGCTATGGAGCCAGGCAGGGATGGCCCCACTTGCTGCCACCACATGCAGCTCCAGGGACTCGTACACTCCAGGGACTCTGAGGACCCCCCCCTCCCCTACACACACACACACACACACACACACACACACACACACACACACATTCCTACCCCACCATACCCCCAAACACACCCATCCTCTCCCACAGTGCCCCCACACTCTCAGCCCCACTATAACTCTGCATACACCCACACCCTCCCACAGCCTGCCACACACTCCGAGCCCCATCATAACACCACACCCTCCCACAGTCCCCACACATTCTCCCACCTCCTCACCCACCACCATACCCACACACACATCTATAACCTCCCACACACCCCCATCCAACCACATACCCCACACCTACATCCCTGCATTCCCATCCACACACTCCCCCACATGCCCCACTTACCCACACCCAACACAGCCCTCCACACATGTATTCCCCAACCATGCTGTCCCACATACACTCTTTTGCTCCCACACACAATATACAGCAGTAAGAGTGTATTTTGAGCTATTATGCAATCATCTCTAGATACACAATACAAACACACATAAATCAAGATATACTTAAAAAAATTAAAATAAGTTATAGTAGATATTTGATATTTTTAGTATATGATTTTTTTCTGGTTTCAAGATAGCAACCCATCACCCCACCCCCAAAGGAGTACTTCTGTGGCAAGGGAAGAGACTTCCAGACTTCAGGGGCTTCTGGTGGCAAAGATCAGTAGTTAGGGGGTGGGAATTCCAGATCCAAAATAGCAACTAGGGAGTGTGGTATCTGTCAAGGGGCAGGGCAGCCCTTGTGGCCCTTTCCAGCTCACCAAAACTAGTTAAGCGACCTTCCAGATGAAATTATTGCCCACACTTGGTCTAGCTGTATCTAAAGAAACATGTTTCAGCAACATCTCTGCTCTTTCTAACGCAAGCTGCATGCTTCTCCGAAACATTCTATAATTCCTTGCTTCCAGCTTTAGGTTTTGTCCAAGGATGGTCGGAGTTAGAAGAAGGTTTCTCAGATACTTTTGTTCCCTTTCTGCCAATATTTCCCAATAGCTTTTCCACTGCAGAGGTGCTTCTCTACCCCCTCATAGTCTGGTTTCAGTCTTTCTTCTGGAATTCTCTGCTCTGTCAATTACAAAGGTTCAGCCTTAACTCAAGACACCTATCAGTTTTGTCTTTCAAACACCCCTTTTCTCAGTTCCACTTCCCTATGCAGCCTTCAAGTGACTTCCTTTCCTTGAAAGCTTTATTTCTAAAAGGCTACACATTCTTCTGACTAGGTTTCCTTAAAAGTACTATCATGTTAGCAACCCTCAATCATTCTGGCTCTTAAGTGCACACACATGGAAGAATACCTTATTCAGCTAGCAAAATACATATTTTATAACCTGATTATTAGACCTGCAAATGCGAAGACTATTTTTTTACATCAGTTTTTAGTGGGTTTTTTTTAGTTGACAAAAAATGCCATCGGACTATGTTTGCCACTGAAATTAGTGGGTGCAATCTTTTTTACTTCAGTGCTAATTCCAATAGTAGATTCGTCTCATGGTAATCTGGTTTAAATAAGCTGGAGGTCTCTCTTTTATGCAGTTATTTCAAGGTTACAGTTTCCTTGTTTTAAATTCTAATCTGCTTTCTGTAGAAGTATCCGGTTAAGGATTGGCTTTATGAAGAAAAAATATTTGTTATTATTTTATGCATTTTATGCATTCTTAAAGACTAGGAGGGTGATTCAGAGAAACAAGGCTGGAGTCCCTATTTCAGTGTGGAGAATTAGGCATTCCAAACATCAATTCAGAGAGCCAAGATGCTAAGTAGGGGAGCTACTTAAGTGTAAGCTAGTAGAATCCAGTGAAGCTCCCGAGCCCTAAGTCTTCCCCTTAAGGTAGGTGTCTAACTGAGACAGTTCATTGTTTTTAAGAAGCAGTTGGAGGGAATGGAGGAAATGGTATACCCTTTTTGTTTGATAGTATAGTGGCCCAGGAAGTGGGACACCTGGATGATAAGCCTAGAGAGGTTCACACCCATGTTTCCCAAAAAAGTATCTAAACATCAGGCAATGCTGAGTAGTCCAAGTGATGATGCATTTCAGCTTTTCTGTTAAAACTGGGCCATCAGGAGGTTATAGCATTCAGCTTGAATGGGAAGGTGCCTATTCTCAAGATATTTGCTTGTTTATATCCAATGTGTTTTTAATGTAAAATGCATCAACTGTCCAGGGAGAGAGGACTGGAAACCCAGCTCTTCACACTAGGCTACAAGTATGGTACATTCTTATTTTCTTTTCTTCTAAACCCAGGACTCTTAGTGCCCACTTGACCAGCTTCAACAGAAGGGATAGAACTTTGTTTATAACTGCATTATTACTCCAGTTTTATGGTGGTGTAATGTCCTTGACACATTTGCATAAAACTGGATGAATTCACTGATCAGTCAGGCTCAGTGTGGGTCTAATAATAAAATTCCAACATGCTTAGCCTGATGTTGTTAGAGAGAGGTATTTCTACAGTGTGAAGTATCTTCAAATAATCTCTGTTGGCCATATCCATGACGATAATTTCAAATGATACAAACTGAATTTATTATCCACCTAATGGCACAGTGAATATATCTTAAAGGCATAGGTGATTATTTTGGCTTTTGTTGGTTGGTGCTTTGGCCCTACCTCTGGCCTTACTCACGTCCACTACCTCACCATGAACTGCTGTACACTGGTCTAATTCTGCCTTCTTGCATAGTGACATGACATGCTTCTCCCATCTACTTGTACCAGCTTGGTTTTTAAGATAACAGAGATCTAATATGTATCACGTAAAACCAAAAGAGCTAGGGCTCTGGGTGCTGAGCACCTGCTATTTTTTTTTTGGTGGTTTATGGAACCCTGGAGCACCCACAGAGTCAATGCCTATGCTTAAAGATTTCTACTACTTTGACAGTTATTTAATATAGTTTTGAATGCCTCCCCCCACAACCCTTCTCTGCTGAAGCAGACAGCACAGCCCAGCCCAGGGCTTTTAACTTGAACTAGGAAGGGGTCTGGGATAGAAGTTTCATAAACCAGTTTGACCCAAATCAGTTAAGTCTGATACTACATTCAACCAGGTTTATCTAAAACCAGTTTCACCAATCTTGAAACTGGTTTATGTGCACTGAGCTTCTGTTCTGTTACAGGTTTTAACAGTTTCTGATCACTTAAACCAGTTTATGTGTAACTGTCTAGCCCTAATGTTTGTAGTTCATTCATAGAGTCAGATTTTCAGACTGTAATGGGCAGTCCCTTGCACCCCCAGTGTATCATTGCAGTCAATGTCATACTACACACTCAAAAGGACAACTTGTATGATAAAGAACCTTTACTGGAGCCAGTGAAAATTTATGAAAATCAATGCTAGCAAGTTGATTTTCATCAACTTGCTAGCGTTCCCTTCCCATTCTCTTACATTCATGTTACCACATGTATGTCTCATTAGTCCTTCCTGTCAAAGCTCACAACTTTTCTGCACACCCTTATATCCACACACTCACATTTTCCTACTTCCTCTAGAATATCCGTTTTATTTCCAGATAGACCATGGTATTAACAATTTCTTCACCTTTCACATTCTTTTCCTATCTGCTGCCCCTGGAACCTTAGTTCTCTTTTTCTCACAAAGCCTCTGCAGACCCTGCTTTTTTCACATATTCTTTGCCCTAAATCATCTCCTCAAGGGGTTATTGAGCTTCACTTGGGTTATTGCCACTTCATTTCCTCTCTCCTCTCTTTCCACTCCTCCTCTCACTCTGTTTCACTCTCCATTCATGGATGATCTTCTTACTAGAAACCATGACTTTGACTTTCCACTCTGCCAATGATGCCAGCCTTCGTTGCTCATTTGTCCACTTTTTGCTCAACCACCTTCATGCTTCATCCTATTCTGCTTCTTAAGCGTGACAGAAGTTCCTCATAAAAATCTGTGAAGCCACTATGTCATCCTCCCTCAGATCCCTGCCTAGAACTCACCTCCACGTGATGCCTATAAATGCTCAACACTCACCAGTAAGTAGGTCTGCTGAGATTTCTGGTTTCTATTCTAATCATGATCATTTCATGAAATACTTCATCTGCTGCCCATTTCCACTACATTTGAACTACTTTTCTGTTATACATATACAGTGCTAAACCTAATCATTAATTTATGCATCTAAGCCTTGCCATGATATCATTAATTAGTAACTCCACTTTTGTTTGAATTTGTGGTAACTGTTAAGAGACTAAACAGTTGTATTACTAGCTATCTGTATGTCTGCTTCAGAAATGGAAATCAGTAACCTCTTTAAATACATGTGCAGGGCTGCATACTACAGGTTTACCTCGCTTTATGTGGGTTCTGTATGTGTGAATTTGCTCTTGCGCAATGACCCTTTTTATACCAAAAATTTGCTATATGCAAGGTAAATTCACTTTTATGCAATCTTATGTGGTGGAAGCCTGCAGTTAGCTGCTTTGTGCTATGCATTGTGGAAGTGACACACACTAAAATATAGTCTCCTGTTTGGATCTGTGCTCCTCACTCATTGTCTGCGACGTGTTTCTGTAGTTGCCATTCCCATTGTGGTAACTTTCACCACCACCCTGTGCTTGTGTGTACTGTCTGCTGTTGGTGATTACCAAATATGTCATGTAAAAGTGGTAGAAATGGGTCTGAGGTCAGTACAGTTGAGGTCTTAGAACAAAAATATTAATACTGTCTTTCCGTAGCAGAGGCAGGATGTAACAGTAATTTCCAAGAAGGTTAGAGAGGGCAAGCTTAGTGCACAGGCTAAAAAAGAGGAAGAGCTGTTGGAGAGCACAGCTTATGTAAGCCAACAAGGAAAACATCAGAATTGGAGTTATATTAGCCACTTCTACTGCTTTGTTTGTGTGTAAGGGGTTTTTTTTGTTTATATTACACATTTTGTCAGCTTTTGCCAAGGAGCCATATGGTCATCTATTCTCTTGCTGAAACAAGTGGAATAAGTGAAAATTTAAATGAATGGTACATGTTTGTTTATTTTTCAATTAGATTAAAGTGAGTCCAGCACTTAAGGGCAAGGATTGTTTGCTCTGGGTTTGTCCAGCACCTAGCACAGTAGGGTGTTGGTACATGGTGAGGATATCCAGTTGCTATGATACCATCAACAACAAGACTTCATCAATTGTTTTCTGTCAAGTGAACTTTTTAAATAACTTAAGTTAATTAGTTGTACCTAAAATGAACAGGACGTATAGCTACTTACCGATCAGGGAGTGCCCATTTTTTTAAAAATTGCCATTACAAAATGAGAGTGTTCTGTGTGAGATGGAACGAAAACATTTGTCCCATCATGATAATACAAACTGTTCTCACTCTAGAGCATGGGGCCTATATGTTGTATTTTTATTCCGAGAAGATGAGAGTGCCTTAACACACAGATAATAAATTTGTAAAATATAAATTATGTATACATTTATGCAACCTTTTTATTAGTTAGATTTTTAAAACTTCCTTACTTAGGTTTAATAACCCAAATGAACAGCATTTGAAGAAATGATTGTTGCAACTTTGATTTATTTTTTAAAAAATCATATAGAAACAAAGGCAACCATTTTAGAAAAATGAGCTACATTGTGTCAAAATGCTAATTATTCCATAGTTGATGTAATAATCTTTAGGCCTACATGTTTGTTTAAAAGTAATTTAATTGTGCTTGCCTTTCCTTGAATTAGTTAAAAGGATGGGGGTTTTGCCACATTTATCAATCCTTTTATCCTTTCACTTCCACAAATGCATATTGTGACTCACTACAAGAGGTAACTGAGTGAGCTGTACAGTGATAAATTTTTCTTGTTAGGAGAAATTACATCCACTAACTTGAGCTACTTCAGCATGAAATTGAAAAAGAATCATTTTGTCTTAATTTACATTCTTGATTCAATGAAAAAAATGTGGATTAGTTCAACAAAACTATGCAGGCATTGCTTCAAAAAAAACTAAAGGTAAACTAAATTGGCATAATTAGAAGTTCATCAATTCATAAATCCTTTGTATTATTGATGCCAGGTTATAAAGGTTAGTTATTGTGGTCCACTTCAAAATATATACATTTTGGGCTTTCAGTTCCGTTTACTGTTTCAGTTACATCTTTATCAACAGTGGTATGCATTTTTCATTTCTCACCTAAGCCGTGCACATCGTTCCTTAATCAAAATCACTGGGATAGTGCTGCGGTTCACTAGCCTTAGGAGCTGCTATTTGCCTTGAATAAATTACGTGAAAACATGTTGATTGATAGATGTTGCATGTCAGAAAAGAAGATAACTGTATCTTCTTCAGCTTACTAAAAGGTCATGCACACAGCATAATAGGAACAGCCACAGACAACTTTGAGATAAAGTGTATCATGAAAAGGTATGCAATCTCATAACCAGTGAAACATGGACTACAAGCCCATTGTCTTTTCAA
>JAGPOW010001296.1:95546525-95594437 GCA_030014935.1 Caiman crocodilus
CCAGGCAATGCGTGGAGTTCTTCCATCCTAAGTGCAGGACTTTGCCCTTGTCCTTGTTAAACCTCATGAGATTTCTTTTGGCCCAATCCTCCAATTTGTCTGGGTTGCTCTAAATCCTAGACCTACTCTCCTCTGTACCTGTTGCACACCCCCCCAGCTTAGTGTCATCTGTGAACTTGCTGAGAGTGCGATCCATCCCATCTTTCAGATGGTTAGTGAAGTTATTGAATAAAACCAGCCCCAGGACTGACCCCTGAGGCAGCACTATGCTTGATTTGATTAATAATAAAAATACTGTATCAAAATAGGAGACTCTTTGTTAGCTGTCTTTGTTTAATGTGGTGAACAGTTATCCTTTGTTAGCTTTAGTGACTGTTTTCATGGCATTCCCCCAGCCTTCCACTGCTTTGCAATCTTTACCCCACCCATCCTGCATTTAAGATCTGCATAACAAAACTCACAATTAGGTAGCTGGAGGCCTTCTGTGGTTATCTAAATGGCTCAGAGCATACATTGCGTCCCACTGGATGTGCCAATTCTCTTAACTTTGACAGCAGTAGTTGGATTGGTGTCATCAAGGCCTATGTTGTTAGTTTTAGGATTCTCCACCTTGCCAATGAGATGAAAATGTCTCATGGCAGGAACTGCTTTTTTTATTGGTCGCTTTTTCCTTCCATTTCTGGGAATGTCTTCTAATTGCTTCACTCACTTTCTCACCCTGATTTTTACTAAGATTAGGCAAGTATTTCCATTTGAACTTCTGGTTCTTTTTCCTGACAACTCTGTTCCCTTCTAGGAGTACTGGTATCTTCTGGAATTTCCTTGAAGCTTTACGTAATGCTTAGTCTCTCCATCCTTGCTTCGAATGTAGGAGGACTTTGTCAGCTGCCAGTTACACCCACCAGCTCACTGCAAGTACACAGCCAGGATTAAAAACCCGTAAAAATGGTTTTTTGCAGCCAAAAATCAGTTTTAAAAAAGTATAACTGCTTTACAAGATCACAGGTTAAACCTAAGATGCCTGATATATCCAGGATTACCATCACTTCTTTTTCAGAGAATGATGACTGGTGGAGGCATGGGCAGATTTTTCTGTGAGTATGGATTTATTTATAAACCCATTTATCAACAAAGCTATCCAAGGTTGGGATATCTAAAAAATGGAGGAAGTTGGTTCTAAGGAGGCATTCAATATGCAATTATGAATGACCAGCCATAGAGCAGGGCTGGGGCCAGACAAGGCAACAATCTGGAGGGCTGGGGGAGTGGGGCTGGGGGATTCCCCCCCGTGATCTCCTCCTCCCTCCTCCAGCCCTGCTCCCCCCCCCCCACTTGCCAGCAGGACCCCAGGTCCAGGTCCATGAAGGCAGGCAGCATGCTTCAGCACCACGGGAAAAGCCAGCCCTAGAGATGCTCTGGCTGGCTATCACAGCATCTCTGTGAAGGACCAAGCCTCCGGTTGTCTCACAACATGGTCCGGGACTGTATCCTGTCCCACTTTTTTCTTCTGCATTTTTTTTTTTTTTTTTACCCCAAGGGTCTAATTTTGCCCCTGCGCTGTGAATTTGAACACTTTTTTTGTTCTTGCATGTGACTCTTGCAGGCCCATGTGGATGTGCCTTTAAAAAAGGTGGTGGGCCAAATTTAGCAATGGCATACATGGATGTAAACACTCTTAAACTTGTTATTTATTCTGCACCATCTGTGGATTGCTGACCCTTCTCCTCCTCATTTATGCCCAGGTTTCCATGACTAGTGTATTCCCAACTTGTGCCACTTCTAAAAATGAGAATTTTTGCTTGAAAACAGTTGAAGGGGGGAAAAAAACCTCTACTGATCAAAGCTTCATTTATATGATGCATCACGTTGCCTTACTCTGTGCATATTGCGCTTTGTTTTAATTTCTGTTGTGACAGAAGAAACTGGTATTAGAAGCCTGATCACAACCATCTTACCTACATTTGATTTGAGAACAGAAGCTTTTTGGTAATCCCATTGGGCAAGGTTACATGATTGGATTCAGCTTAATTTATCCAGTTCACTGAAGGAGATAAATTTAGAAGCAAATGCTCCTCATGAGGAGAGGGGTTCCTTCTTGCTCCCTCTTCCTGCCCCTTTTTCCCCCAAGGATTAATCTTTTCTCTACTTACAGTCCATTCTTATAACAGATACTTCTAGTTGATGAGAACCAGAACAGCACACAGACCCCTGACCAATGCATACTTCTATCCAGAATCACCTCCTTAAGAAGTTTTTCTAAGAAAACTCATCTAAGTATGGTTTTGTCTCCAAGATAATCCAGACTCGTTCCTTTCCACTACGTCATACAACAGATCCCATTTCACATGGTAGGTTTGTCTAATATCATTGAAGAAGTTCTGTGTGAGACTTCCAGTGTTCTATAGATCTGAAGTAAGCTTTACTCCAAATCAAGCAGATTACATTAAGCTTTCCTGCTTTCTTATGTGCTTCAGTTCCCACCAGCATGGCATAATACCCAGCATGGCATCTCATGTTTTTATGAGTTTAGCTTTTAGCATTTTATACACTTCCTATACCTCTTTGCCAAGCCAAATGGCTAGTAGTAGCTAATCTTTCTCATTTTCACTATATACAAAGGAAGGTGTTGTAAAAAGAGAGAGTTTGATGGTAATGGAGGTTCTTCAAATGGTGTGTCACCAGTCTTTGGAAGAACGCTCCTATTCCTTCTTAAAACTGGTTATTACAGAATTAATTCTTCATTCATTTAAAAAAAGTACACCTAAACAAAGTTTAACTATCCACTATTCATTTCCTAAACCTTCATATTTTAGATCACCTGGTCTTAAATTTGTGTCTTAAACAATTTATGATATCTAGTCAGTGTACTGATTTTGAGAGGTGTGTGGAAATACGTGCTTTCTGTGCTTTATATGGGCAAACATATTTTGTACATGTTCTATATGAAAAAACAAGTAGAGGGTTCGTTATAGATTGTGTACTTGGCATCCTTTATTTTTACAAGATTCTTGGGTTGGTGCCAGAAACAATAGGTAAAATCTTATGGTATGTGTCATCCAGGAGTTCAGAGTATGTAATTGTAATTTAATTTTAATAGCATTAAAAACTATCCTTTCAGCTCAATTATTTTTAAATGCAAAATATTTTGGAGTAATAGGGGTCTTCAGTTATCAGTACAAATTCATTGGAGATTCTTTTTAAAATTACAGAAGTACTGTGACCGTTCAGAATAGTCCATAAAAATACCATCATCACAATATCAATTAAGCAATCTGACATAATAATAGGTGTGATTTTCATGAGAAAAGAAATATGGTCAGAGTACAAAACTGGAAGCCAGGAACCTGCCACTGTGACTTTAACTCTGTGCAGCGCATACCCTCACATCTCTAGTTTCTTCCATTTGTAATAGAATTAATACTGAAGATACTGTTTAGGTCATCTAGGTCCTTTTTCTTGCAGTACAGGATTGTTCTGTGTATTTTCTGATAGGCAAAGTTGATGACAGGTTTGTTGTATGATTTAATTTTTCTAAAGTATTTTGAAGATGGAAAGCTTGTGTATATTTACTAATTTGTATTTATTATTCTACCTACTTCATTATAACATTGAACTGTGCATTATGCCTTGTAACATGTAATATGCTATCCAAATTCTTAGCCAGGCAATGCTATGTAATTCATTACTCTCATAATAAACAGTGCCTCTTGACCTTTTCATGAAAAGTTGCAATATTTTCTTATTCCAGAAAGTAATATTGCACTGGGCTGTTATCATTGTGATAAGACAAATGTTACCTTTCTAATGTAAACTAGAGTGCAACCACATTTATACAGGAGTCTTTGGGGGGATACCCAAAACCTCCAGATAAAGAAGGGAGAGAGAGGCTTTGGCAAGTCATCACTTTGGATTCACAATTCCAGACAGAGTGAATAAAGGGAATAAAATACAAACATTCATGTAGGGTGAAGCCAAAATTTGTGGGGGGAGGAGGGGGAAAAGATTTTGAATGCCTCAATTTTGGATTACCTAATTTAAGACCCTCTAAATTAAAAAAATGCTTTTCCTCTCAAGTCAGGCTTGCTTAAAGTAAAGACTGAAATAACTATCTTTTGAAAATCTTGATTTAGATTTCTAACTTTCAGTTAACAGAACATTTGTTACCTAGAGTATTTTTTTTCCCTTTCCTCTCATTTTCCTACCTGTTAGGTACTATTAACATAGTATGTTGGATGACCTGAATATGCACATTAACTTCAGGAGTAGCATAATAAACTAATTATTCTGGAGCCTCTCCTCTTAGAAAAATGTGGGGGTTGCATCTGTGTCTTACTCTTTTCCTCTCGCCTTTTCTTTGATCTGAGTTCTTCCAGGTAGCTAACGCATACCCTTGTACGTTCAGGGTAACCCAGCAAATTGCAGCTAGATCTCAGGGTTCTTTCTCTTCTCAGGGACGCACCCATTTCTCAGAGATAATGATTCTCTTCCCTGTTTCCCTCCATTTATGCTTAATATTTGTTGAAGATACCAGATGGGTTGCTCTAGAGATGAAAGTCTCGCTTAGTCTTTAGTAATTCCCCACACTGAGTCTTGGTCGGGGAACGCAAGTCTACTCACTCCTGTGAATTCACACATAGGGATCCTGGTCAGATCAGCTAGAGCCAGCTTTTTGTTAGTTCCTCCTTCGTTCCTGGACTGCTTTTTTCATTCACTTAATTTTTTTCATCCTCAGTTATCTGGGAAACTCCTTTGAAGCCTGTTGCCATGGGAAGCTTCTGTCAATGGCCCTTTAGACTCTCCGAATCCCACCTTCCATCCTCCCTAATGCTTCTTGCTTCTCCCAGGAGGATCTTGTATCTCCAGCCCTTACTGCTGAGCTATTTCCTTTGTAAGCCCAACACCTAACAGATGCATCAGGCTGGGCTAATTGAGTAAGACTGACTGGTCCCAGGCCTCCTGAACTTTAAATTGCCTATCTGAGTAGGATGGGATCTAAATAATAATGCTAATACTAATAGTAAATTGTAGGCTTCCCTGTTTCAGAAAGCAACATTATTATTATTTGTTATTTCTCACTGTGAAAAAGTAAAGTATCAGATAAAATTCTCAGGCTCTTGCCTAGTGAAAGACTCAGAGTCAGTGTGATAGCAAATCATGTCGAAAATGGACATGCAGTTGTATGGAACAGACAAGTAATTTATTAGAGCAGAAAGAGAATTTTAAAACGAGACCCTTCCAACTATAAGTATCTAGTTCCTGTTTCTCCTTTCTGGGTAAGTCCTTTGCCTAGTTAGTGTCCTACTTTGCTTGCCTCTGAAACCTTTTCAGAATGCAATTTAAGGGTTCAAACGTGGCATGTGAAAAACACTCTTTAACATTAATGGGAATTTGATGCACAGTAAAGAATCACTTTTTACTTTGCCTGATATTTTTGTACAAGTCAAATTTAAGTTTTTTAATATTACTTCATTGCAATGAGGACTCTTGATTTGCACAATCATTTTATCGATACTTACAAAACAAATAACTATCCCAAGATACTTGTAGTGAGTACATTTGAAACATGTTTAATGGTTCACTAATACCACATTGCATGTGTAAGAAATACTTTTCAGACCAGTAAAATATTTCAGATAGGCTGGAACATTTTAAATGTGACCACTAGATCATATAAATTAAATGCTAATTAACCAGTTATAATAAAACAGGAAAGGAGGACAAATGTCACAGGAATGGGAAAAGAGTTTGTTCTTACATACACATACTGTTAATAACATTTTGGGGGGAGAGGGTAGTTTATATTTAGCTTGTTTTTTATTTAGATTCTCACAGTATATTAAAACCTAGGGACAGAGTTTGGAAACAGGGTACAGGTGAAAGTCTGTGCTGGAAGCTAACTGAAGAGGGTGAGTTGTAGATTTTAAAGAGTTGAGTAAAACTGTCTGGAAAACAATGCAAGGGAAGATGCTGCTGTCATAGAAGCCAGCTGAGAAAGAAGGAGACAAGAAGCAAAAAAGGGAAGCTGATTTATTGTAAAAGACTATTAAAGATGTAATTCATTTGAGTGTCAAGCTGCACAGAGCTTTGAGGATAAGGAGTTTGAATCTGACTTGGAAAGAGATAAAAAGGCAGCCCAAGGATTCAAGCAGAATGTATGAGTTGTACAAACTCTGTATAGTTTAAAAGAGGTAATCATTCTTTAATAATTTTTGGAGGCAAAGGACTTTTCATATTGTTTGGAAGGTATGTGATGCATCTTTCTTGAATACATATCTCATCACAAATTAATTAAGCCTCATACCTTGGCATTTGTATATACAGATATTTATAGTGAGTGCACTTACATTTCTTCCATTCTGAGAGATGCCATCATGAGAAATTATTTTATCCTCTAAGACACTGAGTCACTGGCAGGTTAAACAACTTGTTCAGGTTTTTACAGGAAGTCTGTAGCAAAACTGGGGAGAAAATACAGCTCTAACTCAGTTGGTTGATAGTTAAGTAATGTAGACCTTGTTTTTATTCCTACAGTTGCCAGTATCAACAAAGATATGAATGGAAAGAATGAGATTTCTAGGAGACAGATGCTGATATCACTGAAAGGACAAATAGTGGTGGTAGTAGGGAAGCTAACAGATCAATAAGCATGCAAACATATTTTTAATCCTTGGAAGTAGTCTTTTTATTTCACATTTGGCTAGGTTACTTTTGGAAACAGCACTGTAGCTAACTATGGCAAATGTTCCCTGTGGAAAAAAAGGTGTGGTGGGGGGAACTGGGGGGTGGGGCAGGTATTAATTTCTAGAGCAATGCATCTAGCATCTTCAAAAAACATTAAGCACAGAGGAAGAGGGGGAGGAGAATCATTGTTGGTCCAGAAACATTTATATCTGACTTGAGTATCCTACAAAAATTTTACCACCAAAATTACGTGCGCCATTAAGATTAACTGTCTCCCTGTACACAGATTTGTTGAGCTGTATTGCTGAATGAGATTTGTTTGTGTAACCATTAGCTCTGTTTTATTTTCATTTATTCTTGAGTCCAGTATTTTCCAGTCACTAAGCTATTGCTCTTGAGTGTTTTAAATCATCTTGAAAAGCACTGGAAGGTTAGACATTATCTGAGACAAGCTAGGACATGATAGATTGACAGATGAATACATATAGTGATCAGCAAGGGTAGAATTTAATTACAGTTAATTTGTACTGGTTGAACACCTCTATATATAAAAATGATTTTATACTCAATTATATCTGTAATGTTTTAAACAATTAGCATACTGTAAAACTTGGCAGTAGAGCTATTTAATCTAACATATACTGCACCTGTTTTTTCCTTTCTTGCTTAGCCAAAAATTATTTTTCCTCTCTTATGCAGAATATACATGGTAATTTGAGCTGTTCAATAAATGCAAGGTCAAATATCAAATGAATACTGTGAATCATTTTATTTTTTGGTCCCATGAGTTATCTGCTTTTGAAACTGAACCAAACTGTATCCTGTAATGTATTAAATGCAATGTCCCAAAACTTCAGTGATAATTGTGCACTCTCAGGCACCTAGTAGAAGGTGCTCTATACCCTCATTGATATAAATGGAGTGCTACAGTACAGGTAGAAATAATTTACAGTTCTGTGGATGTACAGTACTGAATGCTCTCATGTGTGCACAAGTACAAATCTCCTGCTGCTTCTCAGCATTCACTTTAAACTGCATCAAGCTGTCTTCTTGAGGGCGTAAGCATATTTTTCTTAAGGCATATAGGAAAAAAATAGCTAAAATCACATTGCTCCGCAACAGAGTAAATGAGAAATAGCTGCACATTTTTGTTAAACAATGTACTGAAGCACAATTATAATTCTTTGTTAAGAAAACTGCAAAAAAGAGGTGACACAAAAATGTCTGGATACCCAGAATGCATAAAGAAAACATTTGAGGCAGAAGTTTAGGCTAGTGGCTTCAGCAAATGTCAAGTGTTGATCTAACTTCTCAAATACTTCAGAAGTGAGAATCTCTTGAGTCACCATTTCATTGAGTCACCATTCATTCACAGCATTGCTTCTTGGCCACTTGGAGAGGGGGAGAGGCAGTGAAAAGAGTGAGATTAAAGGTGCCATTGCACTGTGAACTTCCTCCAGATTTAGGTAGGTCCCTAATTATAACAAATTTATAATTTTTTTCATGAAAAAAGTAGGTAGACTCAATTCTACCTTTGTAATTAACCATTCTGTAGAAGCAAAGGAGACATACTGTGAAGTTCCAGTGTCAGCAGGCACTATTATAAAGGGTGGGATTTCCAAAAATACCTATGTTCTGTGCCACAAAGACCTCTGTCATTGGTCATCTGTCTGTTTCCTAATATAGTGATAGTGAATCTGGTTATGTCTCCCCCGAGACAAAGCTTTGGCTGGGATGATCTAGTTGGGGATGGTCCTGCTTTGAGCAGGGGGTGGACTAGATGACTTCATTCTATGATTCTATGACTAGAATCTAATTATTGGGCAGGGTCACTTTAAATTCAGGATCACCTTAGTTTGAGTAAATATGGTAAAAAGGGTACCAGGTATTTCTTAAAACTAACAGCATCTCTGTTCAAGTTTTCCTTGTGTTGCTGTTACAGATTTTGTTGTGATTTGAATGAATGCAAATAGGGCCGTAAGTTTTCTGTGCATCAGTATTTCGGTGCCTAAATAGGCAAATCACAAAACGTTCAAAGGCTACAGAGAAATATGTCAGAGCTCAGAGGAGTCATTTACTCAGACCACTGCCTCATGCTGGCTCTCATGCTACTGAGCTGTGCCTTCCTTGTGGCCAAAGGCCAAGCTAACTAACTACCTTATCACCCAAACACTGATGAGCAATGTTGGGAATGCTCTAGGTGGAAAAGCTGTCATCTTGCTGTGTTGTTTTTCACACAAACAAGATACTTTGGCTTTGTTTTCTCTGAATCCTAAAAGCCATTCAAAATAAGAAGAATCATCTTTTTCAACAACGCCAATGTGAACCACTATCATAAATCACATAAAAAGAATGCAAACAATTCCAGGTATAAAGGGAGAGAGAAAATCTGAAATAGTTTAAAAATATGGGCTTTTTAGAAATTTTCTATCGCTCAGATCTCTATGATGTCAGTTAAAATACTGTCAGACTATGACATGTCACTTACTTTTCGGCTAAAATTTTTCTGAATAGAATTTCCTGCTGGTGATCACAGGATAACTACTAGTCCAATGTGACAATATGATGGTGAGATGTTTATAAAGCAAATATAATGTGACTGTTAACTTCAGCACCAAAAACATTACTCTAGTAATGACTAGAGACCTACCTGAATCATGGCAGAAGCAATGGCACAGGGCCGCTTTTAATCTTGCTCTTTTCACGGTACATGCCCCTCCCCACCTAGCCACTGAGTGATCAAGAGGCAATTAATACTGTAGTTTCTGCCTCTCAGCCACACATTTGGGGGCAGGGAGGTGCATGGAGAAAAGACCCAGATTAAACTTGCTGCTGTGCTGCAAACTTCCACCATGATTTAAGTAGGTCCCTAGTTATAATTTTTCATGTATAAAATCTAATTAATGAAGAGATGTCTTTTTAATTCATCCCCCCAGTGCTGAAGGTGGGGCAGGCAGGGGTGTGGGCTAGTCAAGCATCTTGCCTCCTACTTGTGCCTGCCCCCTTGCCTCCTCTGCCCCGTACCTGCCCTTCCCCACAACCTTCCCTCTCTGCCTCTGCTCCCGCTTTCCCCTGCCTCTTCTCCCCACTTCCCCACCCTTACCTTGTTCTGTGCTGGCAAGTTCCCTCCCCATTCTAGCCTGGGGCACTGAGCATGGCCCCAGCCTCCTGTAGTAGCTGTGCAGGTTGTGCATCACAGCTATGGTGCTGGATGGGGGAATGAGATAGCACATAGAACAGAAACATTCTGTAATCCTGGGAACCTGTGGATTCTGATTATTTGTGAGAGTAAATCTACAAAACATCTTCAGAAGATGGGTCTGGAAACAGATAATCATAACTTTCATGAACTCTAAAATTATGGTCTAAACACAGTGCCTTTATGGCTTATTAGGAACTAAGTGATACCTCTGCTGATCTCCTTCCACTTTGCAAGTAATAGGACCCATTTCTTTCTTGAATGGTCTTGCTGTTCCACTAATTAGTTTATGCATTCAACTGCACTTCTCTTTTCCTTGGACCTACTCTTTTGGACCTCCTACATTCCTTTAAGCAGACCATTTTTTTGTATATATTGATTAATACACATAGTGTTGCTTTTGTTTTGCCTGCTATTTAGCTTAAACTATGCCTGCTAATTCCCAAAGCCCAAAAAGTGCTTTCTGCCCCAAAACATTTCAAACTTCTCTCTCAAATATATAGTTAGTCCAATAAAAGATGTCACAAAAACCCCTTGCCTCTTGTATTTCTTTAATTTCTAACTTTAGATCTTAGAAATGCTCGTAAAATTTAACTTTTGAAGAAATTGGTGAGAGTTGAAGGGATAGGACGAAAGAGTGGAAGCCTTTCTTTGACTTTTAACTAAGTTTAAGAGTTCTGGTTTGCCTGTTGGCACAGATGCATTAAGAACTGTAGAACTACAGTGCACGCTCCAAAAGCATTGTACTATTATCTTGGATCCTGAGGAGCAAATGGTTTGCTTTAGGATAAGAAATAAAGTCTTTATAATCAGGGAAGCTCTGGAATCAGATTTGCTATCATCCAAATACCAAGTCATGGAGATGCTTATGAGAATTGCGGTATGAACCATTAGTCAATGGTTGGTATGTAGTCTGGAATGCTGTCCCTGGTAGTGGTTTATAGATGCTTTTGAAGAAGTTAAAACCTATGAAAGATTAATTATATAATGATGTGTCCATAGTAGAAATGTCGTCTTAACCCCAAGGTAGAAAATGTCTAGCTGTTTTCCTGAAACATAAAGAAGATATTCCTTCAGTTTTTATTACAGATAATATAACACTGTTCAGATAAAAGCCACATGTGTGAATAGTAAATTAAGCCTATTATTGTGCTATGGTTATACCTCAGTAATACCACAAGTTCCAATAAGGATTGGATCCATGTTGTGCTAGGCACAGTGCAAACATATAAGTAAATACGATTCTTGTCCTGAAAAGCTTAACATCTAAAAAGGCAAAAATATGAAAGAGTGTTTCCCAGAAGACAGAAATCACTAAACTTGACAGATAAAACAATAGGAAACCATAAAAGAAGACAATCAAAACTAAGGTAAAAATAATCCAAACTGAACTAAGACATTCCTTATTTTTGTTCATTTATAGGACATGATCCACCTAGACACATTTATAAAACAAACACTGCATTACTGTACTTGTATTGGCATGAAATGTTCCTAATAGTGATGCTGAGAGTATAGATTACGTCCATTTGAATTATAGATAGCTATTCAGAGTAGTTCATATAAAAATATATACCGTAGCCAGTGTGTGTGTATTCATGCTCCATTATAGTTGTAGCTGTAATAGAGAGATCTGGTAGAGGTTATTAACATTTAAAATAATTTGTCCTATCAAAAGACCTTCCTTTCCCTTTTAAACCTTTTTTTCCAAGGGATATGCAGGTACAGAACACAATACCATTGTCAAGTCTTTCATCACCAGTTCAGTTATGATACTTTTAAATATTATCATCCAGTGTTTCATAAAATACTGAAGCAGAAAGATGTAGTTAGCCATGTTAGTCTGCAGACGGCATGGTAGATTTGCACTTTATGATGAAGTAGACTGCTGCTCACGAAAGCTTAGACTTGTCTGCTTTAGTTTTTGAGGTGCAAATCTACCATTCTTTCTCCATAAAATATTGTATGCAGAGCAGAGACCAAAATGTATGATCCATGTGAGGAGTATTTCTTAGAAGGTGGAAAATTGTGTGATATCAGAAACTGTACTGATCGAGTGATAGAAGGTGGATGCAGGGAAGTTTATGCACCAGCAGGGCTCCAGTTGTGAAAAGCTAAGATTTCATGAAGGATATTCAGGTTTGAGGGGGAAGGTAAAGTTGTCAGAACTGCTTTAGGTCACCTTGTTAATATTTTACAGGAAAGAAAAACGTAGCCCTTCTAATGAATATGTGTATGTCTGAATACAGTAGCAATAGTTTAGTGCTCTTAAATACATACTGTACAACATTGTGCTACTATAATACCAACAGCAGCATTTAAACCAGTTAAAATGTCAGTTTAATTACATTATGTTGTTTTTTACAATTGTGTGGAAATACTGCACTAATTTACTTCCTGGATAGACATTGGTTATGAATTAAGCAGGACTTATTGGTTGAAGCAGGAGGTTGGGATAAGCATTATTTATTTATGTAGTTATATTGTGGTAGTACCCAGAGGCTCCAGTCAGGATCAGGGTCATCTTGTTCTTTGTACTGTACAAACACATAGGGAGTAGGGCTGAAAAGATAAGCCATGAACGGTGGATGCAGGAGAAGGATACAATTAAATATGTACATTTTAATTATAGCATTTTATAAATATATATTAAATTATGAATAAAAAGTCATGAATTATAGATAAAAAACATCTCAAATATATCTGATGACCCCTCAACCTTTCCTTTGATGGAGATGTCATGGAAAAAATAGATCTTGAAAAGATATTTGAAAGAAGAAAAGGCCTTGTCTTGCAGAGGAATTGTCAGGGCAGGAATTCACCACACAAAGGGAAATTTGGAAGAAGTCCTAGTCGTTTTTGTATATGAAGTGGAAAATAAAGTGGAGGTAAAAGCATCATTTGGGGAGAGAAAAGGGTTTTGGACAGTACAAAAAATAAGTGATAAATTTTGGAGGCACAGAGGTAACAGGAACTTTGTGGTTTAAACACTATATAATAAGGATAGAGGTTTCAGAGGGATCACAGGTAATATTGTAATAGTTTTGACCATGTTGAGCTGATGGCAAACACATGAAAGAGAACGTTTCATACGCACATGGGTAATCACATTTTGATGTAATGGAAACGTAGAACAGGGATAAGGGAGGACGTTCATGCCAGAATTCTTCATTCTGTGTAGGGGCAGGAGGAGGAGGGTTACTAGGTGGTAGTGATAGTGGTAATCCAAAGGAAATATCTACAGTGTTGGCACTGCTAGGGAGTGCTGCCAGAAAAACACTGTATTTACTCAGTATTGCTCCATACATGCTGCAAACTGAAAAATCATCATGTTGCAACCATCAGACCAGCACTGGGTACACCCTAGCATGCACAAAAATACGGTTATGTGCCATGTTGGCATGTGGCACACACAGAACAGAAGTGGGGAGAGCATGCTTTCATGGTGGTGCTACTCAAAGTGTCTGACCTGTTGATAACAGTGGGAATTGGTTTAGGTGCTGCCAGGATTCCTTCCAACCATATGATTTTGTATCCAGAGTGTTCACCCTTTGTATCAGTGTCCATAATCTCAATGTCTATCATACAGCATGTGCTACATGATTTAGACTACTACAGCAGATGAAGTTTATACAAGCTAATGCCAAAAGAGGCTTTAAGGCCTGTGAAGGATTACATATGTTTGGCAACACAAAGACTGGGAGTGTCTGCTTTTTAAAAATGCATCTTGTGATGATGATGCCCTTGAGCACATTTGTCATTGAAATTCTTTGATTAGCATGCTGTTTACAAGGATTATCACAGGCACTAAGCCAATTCTAGAGGGAACATTTTTCCTAGTCCAAGCTTCATGAAATATAGTTGTAACTGGACTCTAGTCTTAGCATTTAGGTTCTGTCTATAAGGTCTGGTTTACTTTATTTTGTTACTTAGGACTTCTTTGTCAAGTGGATTTTTCTTTCCCAGTCCTTAGATACTGCTGAGAATTTAATATTTCCTATATATTTCTCTTCAGCAACACATTTTTGTCAGCCTCAGGCCTTTTTCTGATTCATGCAAAATCCTAATCTCAGTGATTGGTCCCCCTACTTCTCAAAAGGGCTTGGATTAGACATGCCTCTTTCATTGTACTTGTCCTTTTAGCTACAGAAAAAATCAAATCTTGTAATTTCTCATTTTGCATTTCTTTCAACTCTTAGAAGTCCAAACAATAACCAGTTATTTTGCAGTGTTCTTTCTGTCATACTTCTGCAAAGCCTAAGCATCCCCTTCTCTGGAAATACAGAATAAGCTCTCAGCGGAAGACCTTGGCCTATCCAACATTAGATTTGATTGGCCTCTGCTGTCATGACAAAATATTGATTGAAAATGGCCAGGGTATCTCTGAGCATATGATGGGCACATCTATACATGAATAAATGTGCTTTTCCTAATGTGCATTAAATTCAGTACCTATAATGTGAGGTACTAAATTAATGTGCATTAGGCTGCCCTAATATGCAGTAGCACAAAATCAAATTTTTCGGTGACAATGTGCAGTAGCCTATTTTACTGCATATTAGCATAACAGCACTTTTTTATGCAACACTTTAATGCACAGTAAAATAGGCTACTGCACATTAAAGCGCACATGTAGACACACCCAGTGAGTCTTGATACTTCCTTTTCTTAAAACTTACTTCTGGGAATCCCTGATGATAAAGGTACAAATATTGTCTGCACATCAACATTTGTCATTGTCTTCCCATCCCCTTCCTCTCTTGTCTGTTTCCTCCACATGGTATGTCTAAAACTCTAGACAGGTGCTGCCTTCTTAGGAGTTATTTACAACACCAGGCATACTGTTTTTACTGTTAACCAAACTTTTCATGCATTAGAGGAAAGTAAAAACATAGGCTATGCATCTAACTTGTTGACAAACATGCAGCTGCGTATGCTATAAGTAACATTTCTTCCTGACATTTGCAGATGATTAATCATTTTATTCTGTGCAATCTGAGAATTTAAAATGACAATAAATATTGTTTACCTTACTAAAGAAATGTTTAATAGTACCTCCCTGGTATTTCTGTATACAGTGAATCCATTAAACTGTAACTATGCTTGGAATTTACTAATCAAGTGATATCATGTTTTTGTAATCATATATGATTTGCCACATGGGAACAGAACAGTAAGTTGTCTAGTTTCTGATAGTGACTAGTAGGAGACAGATGTCAGAGAAAACATACAATCACAGAATGTGCCTATTTATATCACACTCCCTTCCTTCCACCTGGTATTTAAGTGTAAAAAGATTGATCAAAAGATTGATACCTCTTGATCCCACATTATTTTCTGATGTGACTGTTCATTCTATTTTTATCAATATACAACAAATCTATAATCCATTTTAAATGTACTTTGCTGTTTTACTCAATTTCTTGGGGCAATGAGTTCCACAGTTAAATTATATATCACATATGTTTCCGCATGACAGGCATCTTTCAGATATATACAGAGACATTTTAGATACTCAGACACCATTTATAGCATTAATCACAGTATTAAAAACATGCTTTCTGATTATTTAATGTTTATAAATCATTATGGGCAAGTAAACAAAATAGTCTGGTCCAGAGAGAGCTTGCTCCTAAACCATTTACTTTTTAAGTTGCTTTTCACTGACATGTCTCTCTCCTTTTTATCTATTTCCTTAGATAACATGAACAAATGCATAGCCATAGAATATATAATTTATATAATTTCACAATTGCTCTAAATGCTGATACGATACCTTCAATGCACATTTCTTCCTTTTTTAACCTTTGCTGAGCTTGTTTAGTTTCAGTCATTCCTTTGGAAGTTCCTCATAGTCCTCTTTGGTCCTGGTTAAGTCAAATAATTTTATTTGGTCCCTGCCCCATTTCTGCCTGCCCCCAAGCTGTTTTGTCTCACCCTGGCCTGAACCAAAGCCTGTTGAAGTCAGTGAAAAGATTCATCATTGCTGTAGGGATTCATTTTATTTCCCTCTTCTTCCAAGCTATTCATAAATATTATTGGGCACCATCAGACAAAATACTAATCTCTGGGGCCATCTTTGTCTGTGAAGATTAGCTATTTATTGCCATTCCTGGCTGCCTGGCACCTTATCAGTTTTTAAATCCTGATAGGACTGTTTATCAAATTCCTTTAATAGCCTCATGAGAGGGCATTTAACAAAAGCCTTTGAAAAATGTAAATAAATGAATATAAAATGTGATAGTAATAGCCACCTTTAGCACTCCAATGTTTTTATGTTTTTGTATTTAGATTTATTGAATGTTTTTTAATTCAGATTTTGAATACCCATCCAGGGCTCTGGATGATGTTTTAAAAAAAAGCCAGAATTTTTGCAGTGCCAGAGTACGGTAGCACTGGATCAAGCTGGGTTAACAAAGTCTTTTAAAGGGTGAGTGAGTTATATAATGATTTATATAACCTGGCTGTTTAAGAACAAAACAACATAAGTACCATACCAGGTCAGCCCAATGGTTCATTTGATGCAGTATCCTGTCTCTAAGTGATTGCTTTAGAGGGGGCAGAGCATTGAACAGAGTATATTGTTACCCTCACAGCATCTACCATCATTGATTTCAGAGATGCCAGAGGATACATCTGTGACTGTTCTCCTCTGCTTTTTAAATCATTGCGTTTTTAGGTATATAAGACTAGATTGTAATTTTTGTATTATTAAAGCTTTAGATTTAAATCTGTAATAAAGTACATAGGATTTTCATGCAGTTGGCATGCTTGTTTATACACGCTGAGCTCTACAGTTAGCCACACCTGTCTGTCTCTTGCCGAACAGTGACAGGTTTCTCTTGCTTGTGATGAAGTCAATTTAGGCTCTTGCAGTTTTCACCATCTGGACCACTATACTCCCTAACTGTTGAATGTGAGATCACTTTATCTCTGTCTCACAAGTGAGTGAAGTTTGGTGGAAGTTAGGCTTTTCTGGTTTTCTGTTTTTTACTGTAACTACTTAAGGTTCTGATTGGGATGGGTAAAGTGGGGATTGTAAAGGCCCTGGCATCTGTGGTACTGAGAAGCCTGGCTGGGGGCAAGGGAAGATGCATTGGAATTGAGGAACAAGGGGCTTGACAGAAGAATGGGCAAAAAGCCAGCTTACCTGTTCCCTCTTATGCTGACTGACTTAATAGTTGATTTTAATGGAGCCCCCATCCCATTTCTCCTGACTTTTTCTTATTTGTCAAAAGCCATAATGATTCTTGCTGCTAATCAAAATGCTTCGCTAAAATTCTTAGCGTTAATAGGATGCTTCCTCTTCCCTCCCCCCAGCCCCAAAGAAAGTAGCTTATGTACAGACACATAAGTAGAGAAGTATCTCAATTTGAGTGTAGTGTCTTGCTTCACTTTTCCAATGATAAATGCGGGTGGGCAGAATGCTGCTGTATATAGTAGTTTAACTTTACAAAACTTCCATAGGTTAAAAAAAAAAGAAAGAAATTGAGGTTCAGGTCCTTTTTCTACACAAACAGGTGTAGATTTTCATCTTTGTTCACATGAATATTGCCATCAGCTTCATTGGGTATCTCTTGTCCATAAACTTAAGCATGTGCATTAGTAGTTGCAGCATGAAAGGCTGAAAATATTTTTTATTAATAACAACTCTGCTCTTAATGGCATTAAATCTTCCTCATTCCAAGATTAAATTGTTCAATGTCAGCAGTGAAAATGCATTTCCACTTTCAGTCCATTAACAAGTTCTGAACAGTTTTGTATACACAGGCTGATATTTTCAAAAGTAAGGATCTACAAGTTAAACACTGCAACATATATGTAGAAGGAAGGTAGAAAGGTATCTTATAGGCTAACTGAATAAGATGCATCGCCACTCAGCCTTCTACCTGACTTCAGACTAACATGGCTAACTGCCTAGGAAAGCTGACTTTCGACAGACTCAGGGAACTGATGAGCAGGTTCTCCTGAGAGGCAAATCTGAGGGGAAAAGGAGTCTTGCAGTGCTGGCTGTGCTTTAAGGAAGCCCTTTTAAGGGCACAGGAGCAAGTTCTCCCTGTACAACAGAAAAATTGGAAACATAACAGGAGACCAGCCTGGCTTGATAGCAATCTCTTCGATGAGCTAAAATTTAAAAAGGAATCCTATAAGAAGAGGAAACCTGATCACAGAACTAGGGAAGAGTGTAAGTGTGTCACAGGGAGAAAATTAGGAAAGCCAAGGCACAATTTTGAATGCTGCTGCAGGGGACATAAAGGGCAATAAAATGGGATTCTACAAGTAGGTCATAAGCAAGAGAAGAACCAAAGAAAGTATAGACCTGTTATTGAAAGCAGAAGGCAACTGAGTTAAGGATGATACAGAGAAGACTGAAGTAAATAATGCCTTTTTTTACTTGTTTTTTCATAAATAGGAGCAGCTACAAGATGATGAGTATAGTTGGCAGCAAAGATGCGAATGGGCACAAACAACTTAGAGTATTGGAAGAATAAGTTAGGACTTGGGTAGAGAGAAGCTTGTTGCTTTCAAATCAGCAGAGCTGGATGGGATGCACCCTAGGGTACTGAAGGAATTGGGTGAGGTAATTTCAGAGCCTTTGGCTATCTTTTCTGAAAACTCATGGAGGTTGGGTGAGGTTCTTGATGACTGGAAAAGGGCAAATATAGTGCTCCTCTTGAATGGGGAGGAGGAAGATCTGGGGAATTTCAGAGCAGTCATCCTTGCCATCTTGTAAAGATCATGGATCAAGGAATCTATTGTAAAGCCCCTATAGGAGGACAGCATAACCAAGAACAGCCAGCATAGATTCACCAAGATCAAGTCATGCCTGACCAACCTGATTTTCATCTATGATAAGGTGAAATGGTTTATAGATGGGGGGAGAGCACCAAATGTGATATACCTTGACTTGATCACACATTCTCATTAACAAGCTAACAGAATAAAGTACTGTAAGGTGGATCATTGTTGGATCATTGTACTCAACGAGTAGTCCTCAATCGCTCAATGTCTAGTCAGGAGGAACTATCAAGTAGGCTTTGCCAGGGGTCTGTTCTGTGTCTGCTATTGTTTAAAAGCTTCATTAATTATTTAAAGAATGGGACTGAATGCACAATTAGCAAATTTGTGAACAACAACAAATTCGGCAGTTGCAGATACTCTGGCTAGGATTCAGAATTACATGACCTGGATAGACTGTAGAAATGGTACACATTCAGTCAGATGAGATTCAACAAGGAGAATTGCAAAATGCTGTACTTGGGTGAAATAATTGCATGCACAAGTACAGACTGTGGAATGACTGACTAAACTGCAGTGTGGCAGAGAAGGACCTGGGGTTTACAGAAGATCATAAGATGAATATGGGTGAACAATGTGATTCTGCTGCAAAAAAGTCAACAGCCTACTGGATTGTAATAACAGGAATATCACTTGCAAATCAAGGGAAATGATTCTTCCATTCAATTTATCCCTGGAATTTATTCACCTGGAATACTTGGGTCTTGCACTTTTGTAAGGTGGACCCTTTTGGAACAAGTCCAGCACAGAGAAGCAAAAAAGAATTAGGGTCCTAGGAGGTAAGATTTATGAGGGGCTAAAAGAAGTTGGGTTATTTAGTCTGGAGAAGAGAGGACTGAAGGGTGATTTGATAAGTCTTCAAATACATGAAGGGTAATTACAGAGAGGGTGGAGATGGCTTGTCTCTGTGGCCATAGCGGACACTACTAGGAGTGATGGTCTCAAGCTGCAGCAGGGAAAAACTAGGTTTAAGATTAGGAGGACCTTTCTGACTCTGGTTGTCAAGCTTTGGAACAGGCTATCTAAATTGGTTTCAAAGAGCAGGTTGGAAAAACACTTGGCTGGGATGGTTTAGTTGAGGATAAATCCTGCCTTGAGTAGGAGGCTAGATAAGACCTTGTGAGACTCCTTTCCTAGGATTCTTTGACCTCTCTTAATACTTATGTAGGATCATAAGGGTAGAATTTTATAAAGCAGCTGGAATCAAAAGTTTTACTGACTTCAGGCTACCAATCTGATTTAGGAGTAAAGCCTGATTAAAGGATTAAAGTACTTCGGCAGATGATGGCTGCATAAATATCATGGGTTATTTGCAGTAACGGTGTTAGTGAATACTTGGACATGCCTCTTTCCACACAGATGGATAAGGTTCTTTGGGTGAATCAGAAATTTTTATTAGACCAACTTAAATAGTTGGGAAAAAATTTTTTAGCAAGCTTTCAGATTTAAAAATCCATCATCAGGCTAAGGAAGCCCCTGCAGTTGGTGTGTGCTCTTCCTGTCTACAACCTACACCCCTCCACATAGATGGGCATTTCATGTCTGAAAACTAATTAAACAATAAATATAAAACATTCACTATAGGCTTTTAAGATTGTTGAATACAAAGAAGTAAAGAACTAGAAACATGTAAACAAAAATAGGATTCAAAATAAAAAAATAAAGTTATTTTAAATTATTTTAAAATTATATTTTGATTTATTAGCTCTTGTGCCTTCCATGATACTTAGGGCTGAACTTCATTCCCTCTTCACTCTGATATCTGCCTAACCCCAGCTTTTCATATTATTTACTCATGTTCTTTCTTCCTTCATGATAAAAAGTTAGTGTCACTTGCATGCACCCTAAAAATGCTGCCTTTTATAGTTAAACAGTACTAATATCCATGGATGAACAATTCTAAGGGCAGTTGTAAATGAAAGCAGTGAGTTTCTTCATAAGCAGAACATTTAATTAATAACTCAGTAGTAATTTTTCTAAATTCTGATAGGTCGAGGGAGTTTGATTTGCATAATTAATACAAGATTACTTTATAATTACTTAACAATATTTCAATTGTTTCCTTTTGGCTTAAGTATGGCCCTCATGTGGAAGTAAAGTGTGGTTAAGCCTCTTTAAAGTGATCACAATCTAATTGAATTTGACATTTTCAGAGTAGATATTGGTAAAGGAAAAATCATATCAGACTATCAAGGTAGTACTATGATGCTACATATAGTGTTATGAGGACTTTTGGCTCAGATCAACTGTAGATGGCCTGAACAAAATTTTCTAATACCTTTCCATGGTGGCCCTTCTGAGTAGTATTATTATTTCTCCCTCACTTTTTTGCTTCCATTTTTCGTTACTTTCTTGGAGGTGAACGCTTTAAAAAAAAAATTAACAACCTCTACACTATTATATATAATATTGTGTGTGTGTGTGTGTGTGTATAAAAAACTGTAGAAGCTGTTAAAGAATTTTTTTAAGATATCCACATCTAAGAAAGTAATTAAAAATGAAACCAAAAGGGTGAGGGAGAAATAATATAAAACTGAATTTAGAAGGGCCACACGGAAAGGTATTATTAGATAGTTTTGCTCAAGCCAACAAATATATATATAGTATCATAGCATTACCTTTGATAGTATGATATGATTCTTCCTCCACCAACATCTATTTTGAAAATGTCAAATTCAGTTGGATTGTGATCACTGTAAAAAGGCTTAACTACACTTTATGGATCAACATCTTTTCCTATCTGTGAGATGTTAAACTTCTTTTTTACCAGCGCTACCCAACTTCACACAGCTTTGCTTAGAACTAGCCTTAACAGCCAAACTAATGTCTAAAATATATTTTGAGCATTGAGGGATTGTTAAACCACATGTGACCAAATTAAGGAGAGAGAGAGAGAGAGAGAGAGAGAGTGTGTGTGTGTGTGTGTGTGTGTGTGTAAAACATGAAGTAGGTAGTTAGAAGTAATATTATATAGGTGTCAAATCATTTTAAAAAGTATATGTTGCTCCTGAAGCCAGAAAAGTGGTCATTCCTCATTTCACACTCCAGACCCACTAAACACGTTTTGGTATGTATTAAGAGATCACATGTAAGAATTCATTAGAGTATTAATATATAAATTGGATTAGTTCTTTCTGTCAATATTGAAATAGAGTCCATATTCTTTTATTTACCCATAAATGAGTCACCCATTTCCTTCCGGTGACAGATGCAGGAGAATTGCAGTGACAGGATTTTTCTGAGCCTGTAGGATTCATATTTGCTTACTGTTTTGTGGTGGTGGTGATAGTGTTGTGCATACAGTTTTCTAATAATAACTCAGTATGGTGATAATAATACTAAAACAAATTAGAGTTACCTATTCTGACCACTCCTTTGTCATGAGTTACACTGTAACCTAGTGTCATTCATTTATTAAAAGAAGTAGTCAGCTGGAACATAGTGTTGGTGCCATGCTCCCAGTTCCTTTGTGATGCATGAAATCCACATTCTGTAAGAGGTCAGGAGCTTTAGACAGAATTTGGCATACTGTCATGAGGCATGTTATATCATAAGTACCTGGTCCCTAGTGAAGAATGAGGTTCACTGGAAGAAAAAAATTGTTCTCTTGGTACTATAAATCATTGCACACAATTGCACTGATGTTTTCTCATTACTCCTGGGCCATCCAGAATACAAGTGGTAGAATCATAGAAAATTAGGATTGGAAGGGACCTCAGGAGGTCATCTAGTCCAGCCCCCTACTCAAACAGGACCATTCCCAAGTAGATCATTCCAGCCAGGGCTTTTTTTTAACCAGGCCTTAAAAACCTACTGATGTAAAGGGGCCATGCTTTACAAGCATGTGTTTTACCTACTTGATGAGGATAACAAGCGGGAAGCTAAATTTGGTTTGATAAAATAAAACATGCTTCTACAGTGCATATTGTTTTTATTGGTATACTTCACAGACAGAAAAATAAAGGGGACACAAAATGCAAAAATTTGCCAAAATAATTAGAATGAAAAAAAATCTGGTAATTAACTGTTATTTTTCACAAAACTAGTATAATTATGCATCAGTCATGGTAAAATGAAAGGTCAATAACTACAGATGCATAATTTCTCCCTGATAGATTGCTATTTGAAAATAGGTTTGTGACAATTAGGTGATTAATTTCCTTTTATTAAATGGCATTATGAGACTTCATGTTGCATTCATCAGTTTATTATTGTTACGTTCTCTCGAGTTGGGAATGAAAGCTGAATAACATCAAGCCTGAACAGAAACTCAGGTAAAAGGAGGGTCACTTCCTGGATTCTTATTTGTATTGCAGGAATGACCAAAGGCCTCAGTTGTGATTAGGGCTTTAATGTGGAACTGCCTATTCAATCTGCAGAAACTGCTCTTGCACCAAACAGCTTAGGATCAGATGCAAAAAAAAAGAAAAAAAGACATGAAAAGGACTTAAGTGAAATGTAGGTGCCTAAGCCCAAAATCTTGATGCAGAAGTCCACTTAAATGTTGACTAAACTTGGAGGTGCCTTACTTGTAATTGTAAATTTTTTCAGGCACCTAGAGTTGTCTTTTTGATATGACTGAGCAGCTCGGCAACTAGCTTCTGCTTAAGCCATATAAAGTTGCAAGTATTCTGCTCAAGTGGAGAAGTTTGATTGCAGAGGTCTTTTCCTATGTCAGTGCTTATTACCAACATAATTGGGCTCCTTACAACCTGCAGTATTAGCCACTGCTTTGTTCAAATGTGACTCTGTGAGGAAGAGTGAAGTGTTCCACTTAAGCCTAATTGATATTGGGTAAAATATGGAAACAATGTAGGTAGCAAAGCACAGAGTGCATGGCTTGTCTTAGATGAGATTCTTCAGGAGGCCAGGTGAGGTTTGCTCTGACTACCGGTCTCTGGTCTAATGAATCTTTATTTTTTTTCTACACTGTGGCACAGCTTCAGGAGGAGAGGTGGCGAACCTAGCCTAATGGTTATGACATTGTCCTAGTAGGTTGGAGGTAGGGAGCTGATCTCCTTCAAGTTCTATTGCATTAGTTTTCCTCCAATATCACCTTGTCCTTCTCAAAAGAAAGAATGAGTTTGTGCTCAGTTCTTTAAAAGAAAGGAAATAGGTACTGATCTTCAGGGGAGGGTTCAGGGCTGTGAATTCCAAATGACTAGAGGTGCCTTCCTTCAGCTGAGTAAGGTGCCTGAAGTGGGATTTAAATCTCACACCTTTAGTATGTCTCTGTTAGCTCGCTCTAAGTATCTTATGCTGAGTTCTTATTTCGGGTAACTTGTTGCTGAACATGATACTTGTTGTGGAACCAGTTCTGAGGCACTAACTCTTCCCCCTATCGAATACCTGGAACCTAGGCATATAACATAATGTTCAGGATTGCACTGTGGCATAACAGTTACGCTTTGTGGCACCCAACTTTTAGGTATGTGAGTTCTTAATTAAACCTGTACAGTTTAATTTAAAAGAAGATCAACAATTTAGTATTAACAAAGGGGTAGGGGAAGGGAGGGAGAGAGGGATATTTGTATAGGCTAGAAATGTGCCAACCTTACACTTGTGAATCTAGTAAGTAATTTTAATATAAATATTCTAATATAATAAAGGGCTTAGTCTGTCTGTCTGTTTGTCTGTAATGCTCTTGGAGTGCTCTGGTTACTGAAACAACCAATTAGAATCCTCCAAGAGCATTACAGACAAGAGGCGGCAGAATGGTGGAGCGCTACCATGAAGGTGGGGACAGAACAGGGGGCAAGGCCAGTGCTTCTGGCTTCAGCCCTGCCCCCCCACCCTGGCTTCTTGGAGGTGGCAGCAATGCAGGGTGCTAACGGTAGGGAATGGAGGGGACAGTGGGGCAAGCTTCCCTCCCCACCTTGCTCCTGGGTGGCAGCAGCAGTGGCAGCAGCAGCAAGGGGAAAGTTAGGGTTAGCAAGCTTCCCCACCTCTGCCTCTGCTCGCCACCCCCCCATCATTCTTGATGGGCAATTCACTAGTATTCATGTGTAAGAATATAGTCTTCTCCATCCTGCTTTCTCCCCTTAGAGGTTAGAGCTGTAGGTTATTGTTCTGACAGGAGATAAAAGGGTACAGGGAAAATTTGTGGGACTACTTGGGTCAAATCCCACCATTCCTTGGGATTGATTAGCTGTTAGTTTTTTTAGCATCTTCTCCACAAAAAACCCCTTTCAGTTCCTAGCTGGCTATCTACATTTCATAGACTGCGGGCATGTTTATACATGCGTTAACACACTTTAGTTAATGCACATTAAATCTAGTACTTCCAGTTGCCTGTACACAAGCAAGGAGGCTGCTCCACTTCCAGTGTGTCAGAGCAAACTTGATTAATCAAGTCTGCTGGAGCATGGCAATTACCACACTCCAGCAGCTTCTTGTGTCTTGTGTATCAACATTTCTGCACTTTGAAATGGTGGTGGAGATTCTTTTATCTTAAGCTCATTCAGTGAGCTTTAGATAAAGTGCCCCTGCTACCATTTTGAAATGTGGGGCTGCTGATACATGAGATGTTCTGGGCACTTTAATTAGAGCAGCTCTTGAAGTGCTGCTCTAATTAACTTAGAGTTAACTAGTTAACTTTAGTTCGATGCACACAATCTGATGGCCTGTTTCAAAACATATTTTGTATTTGGTAGTCAACATCAGAATATTCAATCATTTAACAAAATAAAATAGAAATTCTGGGTAGGAAGGTGAAAGAATCTGGCTGTTTTCTGGCAAGTTTTTGGTTCTGGTTATCAGCAAAGTATGCACACCTTGTCAGTATAACCGAGGAGTGCCTGTATAAACATTCTTGTTTCGTCTGTTTCACATAATAGGTTCTTATATCATATTTCTTCTGACCTCGCTATCTGAAACCAATTACAGGAGATCCATTTGGGCTGCATCTATTTTCATAAGAAGCCCAGGCAGCAGTGTTTTTCTCAGAGATGAATATCAACATCAAATATGCTTCTGAGTGCTTTGTTATTTATGTTTCAGAGAGATTTTGTAGCCTTCAGCTCTCAAGAATGTGTCACGCTGTGCTGTTTATACATTGAAGATATTAATGGGCATAGATGTCATTTTTCATTTTAACGTCTCAAATGCAACAGGCTGATAGGTTAAACATTCCTATTTTAAAGGAAAGATATGAGTGACATCTGTTTTCTAAAAATACATATTTACTTTTTAAAACATGAAAGTAATCTATTTGCCTTCTTTAGTAGCAGCTTTTACTTTGGTAAAATGTTAAAACTTTTTAAAGGCATTCTAAAAATTACTGAAACCCAGGGGCTTTGAATACGGGATGATATGTAATGCATATCTCTTTGAATTATCTTTAACACATCAAAATGTACAATTTATCAACTTTAATAGGGTGAATTATATACAATAACTTTAATTTTTGTTCTGCTTACATTTCAGCTAGGTTGGAACTGCAGAGTAAATATTAAGAAGTAGTGTTCCCAGTAAATATTATACTGCAGGACACAATGAGTTCTGGAAACCATATGCCCAAATTTCCTGCTTAGATTGCCAAATAGTTAAACTGTTGTAATGATTTTCATTTCCATTATTAAAATAATTTCAACTTTATTCAGAATCCATAGGGATTTGTTTGTTTGTTTGTTTGTTTTCATCTTCATAAACTTTTTAAAGGTAACTTGATTAAGGAAAAGTGCCTCCTAAACGCAAAACAAATATTATTAGAAACTGGATGCAACTTCAACAGCCTGAGAATCCTTTCTCTTCTGCAGTTGAGTCAGAACTCAATGTAATTTTAATCAGTCAAATTTATATGCCTTTATTGGTTTGTTTTAGTTGAACTTTCTTAGACCACAAATTATCATCCAATTAGTTCACAGAACTTGATGGCTAGTACATAGGCTTTACCTTAATTTGATACATGATTGAAAGGTAGACCACCTTCCAAAATTAATATTTTACTTTAAGTTGTCAACTTGTTTTTGAAGGATTTAATAGTGGTAAATGAACTGATAGAACTGAATGTCTTAGAGTTTTGTAATCCTCAGAGTTTTGAATAGTGCCAATAATAATTCTCTGAAATGAACATTATGTCTCTCAAAAAATGTTTACCAAGAAGCACTACCAAAGTGTTAACCACTATGGTGGGGGGGAAAAGTATGCTGTGATAACTGCTATAAGAACAAAGACTGTCAGTGATTTCTCCTTTTGAGTTTTATATCATCTCTGACCTTTTGAAATTGTTTTCTGTTCTTCTTATGTCTCCTGTGTTTCCAGTAATCTAAACTGCCACAATAAGCTCATTGAAGTATTCAGGTAGTCATCAGTCCTGAGACTTTCTGTATTAAAAGACGAATCTTTGCTCTTTTAAAGACATCTTTATGTGCATGTATAAATCAAGATAGTTTAAGCAGGGTAGCCTTTTATGCAAACACATCCTGTCATGCTGTCTTTTTTTTTTCATAGGCTGTGACTTCTTTTGTAGTGGTTGGAATTCATGCTTTCTTACATTGGTGTTGGGATATGCTAGCCATGATTTCAGTAATAGTGACTGGCATAATTGTGAAACACCTCATATTCCTGTCCTCTAAGTCTCTAGTACAGTGAGTCTAGATTTGAGCTGAATATTGGATTCTCTTAACATTGGCATTTGTTGCCTTGGTTTCTAAAGAAGCTTGGGGCCTTCAAACAACTTGCAGTGTGTTTCAATAGCCTGTCCATATTACTTTCAAGTGTAGATGAGTCTATACGTATAAATTGTTTGTTATAATTTTTTTCCAAATAAAACTGGTTTAAATAATTTATTTCTATCGCTACAAATAAAGTAATGAATTATTTATATCCCTTCCCCATTCTTCTATATGTCGACCTCTCCACTGGTTCTTGTACCAACGCCATCTTGATAAGCAAGACTGGGCTTCCTTTGCAGGCCCCTAGCAAGTTAACAGTGTGGTGGTCTCTCTCTATTTCCATTCCCTGTCTGGGAGGGCTCCAAAGATTGTGAAAGCTCATGTAATTCTGCAGATCAAAATAAGCAAAGTGTTAAAATAGTGCTATTTTTCAACCATTTCAACTAGTTTTCAATATGTAGGTGCTGCACCTGGTCCTGCTAAAATCAGTGAATACTTTTTGTTGTTTTTCAACAGCATCAGGATTTGTACTTTAGGACCTACAATTGAACTATAAGATTGCAAAGAAAAGTATTGTGCTGTTTAGAATTGCAAACAAGATGCCTGAGATGGTGACAAAAGGCTCTAAGTGCACACTGAAATACACAGACTTGTATTTATTTTTGAAGTCCAGACGCTGGTTATATATATCTCATTACCTAGGTTCAGAGGAATGTATAGTCTTTGTGATGCTGAAGCTGACCTGTAATTACTTGAGAATTTGATGAAACAATAAGAGGATTGTTGTGGGAATGTCTCCAAATGCTAAAAGTATGCTCTGCAAACTTGTACCAGAGCTTTCTATGGGAGACAAATCAATGTTGTTAGGAGATGGTGCTAGTGCATTCAGTTTGTTTACTTTGGTTTTCTATGTCTGCCTGCCTTCTCAGAAAACTTGCTTGGAGCCAGACTGTAGCAGCCCTCTCTCTGTCTTTTCATAATTGATCAGGGGATGACTGCCTTCCCTGAGGGTTAAGACGTGGCAACTTTTTCTGTTTGCTCAGCATCTCAATGCAGTAGTTCAAACATTGTTCACACCAGCTGGCAGTGTAATGCCATATGCACATCTTGTCAAAGCAACTGTTGTCATGGATACTAGAAACTATCTTAAAAACCAGCTCATTTGAGTCTAATCAAAATTGTACTTTTCTTTATCAGCTGAGAATCTTGATTATTTTCAGAGATTATTAATCAAACAAGATTTATTGTATTCTGTGCTAGGCACTCTATGTTCCAACAAGAGCAGTATTAAAAACTAGTGTGATATATTTTAAATACTTTCTCTTCAATGACTGTGTTCAGTCACTGAAGAGAAGAATGAGTTCTTCAAGTGGCTCCATTGTAAATCTTTTACACTTTTAAACTGTGTTTCCTTTTTAAAATTCCCTTTTGTAAGTATTGCTGTATAGTAGTTTTTAAAATAGTTGTGTAGGGAAAATTAATTTACATTATCCCTCTTCTAGTAAATGGAATGTTTATATATACTTCTTGTGCTTAACTTTATTTAGCTGAGTTGGAATGAAAACATAAAATAAATGAAAACATCTTATATTTTGATTGGGATACTGTCATCCACAGAATCTAATCTGATTGGTTGAGTGGTAATTTCTTTGTTCTCTGATTTTACTAAGAATGCAAATAAAAACCACTCATTTTTATTTGGCATTAAAACTACACTTTATTTTGTCAAAGGAGAGGTTTCCCCTTGAATTGTAAGTACAAAAAGTGTTTTTAATCTTCAGTGAATATTCTTATTAATTCACTTTCAAGATAATCTGATGTTGATTTGTCAAATTTAATTACAGCTTCCGGTAACACTTGAAGTCTACTGCTTTTGCTTCAAAATTGTAATATGAAAATGCAAATTGAATGATAATTTACAAGGGAGTGGGCATTTTAGTTGAACACTCAAAAGACAAGTTCCTTGTGGAAATGAGGCTATTGATGCAGTTTATGATTTTTCCTCTTCAAGCACTTTAAACAAATTAACTTTATTTCCTGCAGGATTTCACATATATCCATAAATTCTAGTGAAGTCATATATGTACCTTTGGAGGACTTTTTTTTTAAGAAATGCCAAAATCTTGTCATTAAAAACTGAATAAAAGATTGTATTTTTTGTCTAAATGTACTTAACTAATATTGACAATGTCTAACCAGTCTCTTTCTAGGAAATGCTAAAAAAATATTTCAGGATTGCCTCTTTATTTTTAGGCGCTCCAGGCAGCACGACAGCTGCTCTTACAGCAACAGACAAGTGGACTGAAATCTCCTAAGGGCAGTGATAAACAGAGACCACTGCAGGTTAGTAAAATATCCTTGCCTCTGGGGCCTTATTCACAAGGAAGTGCACTGGTTTCTCTCTCACATATTTATGTACACGTCATGTGTTCTTGCATGTGTACAGTCTCACAAAAAAAAGAATATATACTTTTATGCTGGAAGTGCATTCTAATTCATAAGGAAAACTCACTGCACAAGGGGAATATCTTGTGTATTAGGTTGTAGGTGTGTAAACGATCACTACGGAAATTTGAAGGCCAAATTTGAGTTCAGTATCTATTGCATAAGGGATTTTTCTCTAGTATCTTAAAATATTTGTGAGAACTTTTACTCACAAATTGATTAAATTGTGGAAATGTCTGCCTCAGAACTTACCATAAAGACAGTCCAAAAAAACAAAGCAGCCCTAGATAACCTATCAGCTTTAAAAGTGATGCATGCAAAACATTTCCTAAGCTGACAACACAACTGCTTAAAATTTAGAAGGAGATACTCCTGCTGCTTTTAGAAAAATACGTTCTCAAGTTTCAGAGGAAGGTTGTTTTACATTCAGATTATGTGATGGTAAATAGGAATACTATTATCTGGTATTGAATAATTATTTTGATTACATTATTAATAAAACAATGTGTACTGTTTGTAAAACACAAGTGTTTTATCCCAAGAAGTTTCTTTAAAGATTACTTGGTCATAAATGAATGATAATTTGGAGTTACACATGAAGTAGTTCACTGCTGGCAAAAATGGGTTTCTATCTTTTCACGTAAACCAAATATTTAGTTCTCCTCTACTGAATGGCAGTCAGTTGCAGGAAAAAGGATGATTGTGCATGAGAGATGATTGTGTGTTGTTTGGAGAGTAAGGAAAATATCTTACCATTCTCTTCTGGGCAGCCCAACTTACTTTTCTGTGTGAACCTTAAGTTCATTTTCATGTCCCCTATTTTCAGGTAGACTAGTGCGTTTCAATGTCATTTTTCTCTTCAGTGTGTGAGGGACAATCCCAAATATAAGAGTTTTGAAATGTTGCCAAATATGTTCACTTGTGCAATTTTGTGCGTGTGTGATTCTGCATTCTCTATCTTTTCTTGTTAATGATTCAAGAAGGGACATGAAGAATTCTGCATACATCTCTACATTTCCACATTTTTCCACTGTACTTTTTGAATTGTGCCAATTTGCATACTTGCAAATGGTCTCAGTTTGGTTAAGAACTTTTAGACCAAATCACAAGTGCCCACAACAAAGCAAAAGACTTAGGCAGCTGTCTATGGAGTATTAAACACTTAATATGTTAGTTGGCTTTCTACTGTTAGCATTTCTGTGGAAAGTAGGCAGGAGTCCTGAGCCTAACTCATATTTCTTACCCCACCTCTTGCACAATGGTTTTGTATTTTGCTGGATGGTTTTAAAAAGCTGAGGACAGAGATGAGACGAATAGCCAGAAAGGTAGATTACTGTTTATTAACAGTAAACATTTTTAATGAGATTAACAGCCATATTTCACCAACACTCAAATCTTTATTTCAAAGCTAAGAAAAAGAGTTAAGGTACACACAGTGGCTGATAAATGTGAGGAAAGAACTCAAAGTCAGGGACAGAACACAAAACCTAGAGAGATGATGTTTATTTTGAGAGGGGGAGGTGGGCTTGTTCAGGGAGGGTAGGGAGAGAGAGTGTGTGAGTGATCAGAGAGATGCTCTGTGCTCTTATGTTCCCTAGGGAAAATAGATGTTCCGTATTCCCTGCACCCCAGGGAGAGAGAGTCCGGTAGTGAGGCAGGGGAGGAGCAAATAGAGAAAGCAAATATTTTCTTTTCAGAAGTGTTACTCGCTCTCCAAAGCCAGGATTGCTGCTTCTTTTGCCAATTCTTGCCCCAGCTGCCCACTATGTGCACAATGTCCCTTGTACAATTCTATTTGATGCTTTTTTAATTAGAGCAAAACAAAATTTGCTCCCAGGCTTTGTTTTATGTATCAAATGTCATATAAATTAAATTTTGAACACAACATCCAGTTTTGTCTTCCTTAGTGTTAAAGGTGTATAATAGTTTTGAAAATAAGACCTTGGTGCTTTTATTATTTCAACCATTGACTGTTAATACAAGCTTTGCATTGTTCATTATGTAGGGGAATTTTACATCTTGAGCGTTGTGATGACTTTTCGGCAAAATATTTAATAAAGATCACAAAATTGTACTTTAATATTATTTTATTATGCCAGATTTAGTACTAACTTATGACCAGAGTTCATAGGAACAGGTATTGATATATGTGTATAAATAACTTTAAATTTAAGGGGGCAAGTACCCAGGAACTTAGTCTTGTGTTAAAGGGGGACTCCTACCAAAATATTTAAAAAGCTTTAATATTAGTGTGTTTCTAATTTCCTCTAATTTTGGAGCAATTGACGAATCTGGCAACTGGAGACAGGTTGGGACTGTATTATAAATCTAATAAAAACCTAATAAAACTTTTAAACTAGCTCACACATCTGCAGGCAAATGCTGGTGTTAGGTAATATTTGCCATTGCATCTCTCATGTGCTTCACATTTTGATTCAATTGTGTGATTGTTCCATATGTCAATGAAGAAAAAAGAAGGAATCCATTTACTTTTTTGTGGGTTTTTTAACAAATTGTATTCAATGCACATTTTTTAAAACATTGTACATGGTATTGTAGATATATTTTACAGTAGTTTGTCCCTCACTCAACAAAGTGCAGTATTTTAGTGGCCCCTGGCACATATTAGCTATTCAGTAATTGAAAGAAATCTTCAACCTCTCCCTACACAAATTTTCCAAAAACAGGGTGTTGGTATTGGGGTCCATGGAAGTTTTACTGTACTTTGCAAGGAGTGTGCCATTGGTGAACCCATGGTATATTTCTGGAAGAATTTGTGTAGTAATCTAAAGGAGTTCTTAAATGCTTCTTATGGGGGGAAAAAAAAATCTTTTGAAAATGATAGCTTGTTATGCAAGATCAGTAAAAGGAAGATAAAACCTCTTTTAGCAATTTTACTTCTTTTCCCATACAAACATCATATCCTTGTTTGGTTAGGTCACCAATTTTTAAAGGAGCTCACAGTTGGACACTTGGCAGCACAGTTTGTAAAAATTGTAGTTTTAAGTGGTCTAGACCGAGGCTTCATTTTTTGATCTACCATTACTTTTTCATTTACATTTTTCTGGGTTTCCGAGCTGTAGGTGGAATAATTATGAGCATTATAATAATTATAATTATTATTTTATGTAAAACATGAGAAAAAATCCTATCTAACAAACTGAAGTACCAATTGTAGTAGTGATTATACTTTCACATACAGATATCTGAATAAATGTATTTGAAACATGTTTGTGTGTGCTATTCATGATTCTCATGCATTTATTGGACTCAAATCAGTACATACATTGATTAATGACATATTGCAGAATAACTAAGCACGGATTTTGATGAGTGTTGAAGATCATGTTAACCGAAGTATTATAAGAAAATATATTTTACTGTCTTGTCACAGCATTCTGGAACATATATTGTAGTAGTAATGTGAAGATTTTCGTAGTAGTAGTTATTTTCTGTTCCTTCATATTTATCTTCATTGAAAACACTCTAATTGTAGTAACAGATGGTAGAACAAGGTGGCTATGCTAATGGAATTGTTTCTACTTAATGTCACTAAATATTCAGAGTAGGTGTAACAAAATTTACACAGATTTCCAACAACTGGAGATCCTTCTCTAGTGCAAAAAAGTGACTATTCTTACAGCCACTGAAGAATATAGTGTCATATATCTTAGGTATGAAACCTGGCAGCATTAGTGTTCTTGTTACATTTACAGTCATGAGGCAGACTTGTGGTTCTTCCCCAACTGTGCAGAGCAGAGACATAACTCTAAGGTAAATGCTATCAATTTGCTGTTGTAGTCGAGCATTAGTGTGCAGTAGTAAGATTATTTACTTTATTCCCAGTAATCAACTCTTGCAGCTTAAGTTATACTGTCCATGTGTTGTATATTGCTATAGACAGCATAACATACCAGTTTGGACAAAAAGTTAATTTTTCCCTAAGAAAACCTAGCTTCTTCTGTCCATTGCAATGTCTATAAGGGAATTTTTTTATTTTTAAAAGTCAGGCTTTAAAACTTTATCTTGAATGAAAAAAAAGAGATAATCTATTTTACTTCTTTAGTTTTAAGGTTTTTTACTTAATAGAGATAATCTATTTTACTACTTAGTTAAGGTTTTTTACTTCTTTTCAACATTAATACTAATACATTTTGCATTAGGATGCTGTATCAGGAAATCATGACTCCTGGAATCAAAGAATTAAGCTCAGTATGTACCAAGCCTGTTGTATAAATATCATGCTGTATATAGAGTGTTGGACTGTTAAAGTAAGCATTGTTTGTTTAGTCTGAACACTTTATTGAAGTAATCATTTTAGAAAATTTTGTTTTAAGCAAGTTAAGTATACATTTATTTTTCATCATTTAATGTTTATTTAATTAGCATTTAGTATTCAGAATACTGTAGGTGGAAAATACATGTGCATATACATATATATATACATATGCATGTCTGAATTAGACTATTTTAATTTTATTCAGTCATAAATTTGGGACATTTCCAAAACAAAGAAAGCCCAAGCCGTGATTTGTCCTACCAAAATCATTAATCCTACAAAAAAAGTTTATTTCAACATATGAAAGTGGCAAATGGAAAATAAATACTAAAACTGAATGAAAAAGGAATCCAAACTAGAAGAAGAAAATATTGAATGTTGTATTGTGGGTGTTGAAAGCATGAAGCTAGTGGTGAAGCTAAGTGAGATGTATTTGGGTTCAGAATATAGTGCACTTTATCAAGTAGCAAATGGTAAGAGTAGGAGCATGAGCAAGTGCTTCAGTGAACCATTTTCTGTAGCAGATAGAAAAATATGTACCCAAAAGGGCATGCAGCTTACCATCTCCTGGACTCACTTGCTTGTTCTGTCTGCCTTAGTGCAGCCCCTAGTTCAGTCACCTCCCTTGAGAGCTGATAAAAAGGCACAAAATTATTAGCAAAAATATACTTGTTCAATAAGCAGTTTGGCGGGGTTGTATGTGTGTACACACTCTGCCTCCCACACTCCTAGAAAATTGCATCCTGAACAAGTATAACGTTTTTGTTAGTCATAAAGAAACAATAAAAAAGAAAAACATCATAATAGGAATAAAAATGGAGAAGAAACTGGGGGTGCTGATTTGACATACTTTCCCCTCTCTTGTAAAAGCTACCTGTAGCCCCAGCTGCCTATCTAAGTTGGTGAAGAATTTGTAGCTGCAAACACATGAAATAAGAAATATATGGTCTGGATAAGAACTTACTTATAGTTTCCTTTTACATTAGCTTAACCAGAAACAGAAAAAAATTGAATTAGTCCAAAACTCTGCCAAGGCATTATAGCCAACTATATCCTATTCATGGCTTTTTCATTTAAATGTAAGTACTTCTTACCAACCAGAGGAGCAAGGGAAGAATTTTTTTGTATTGTAGAGAGCATTGGTGTAGTACAGAGTACGGGCGGGGAGTAGTGATAAACAGCCTCCTTGCCCTCTCAGGTATAATTGTGGAGAAAATTCTTAGCCTAGATAAAATCTTGGAATAAATTTAAATTACATTAAGGAGTAAATTTAAATTACACTAAGTTTTGGCGAAGATTTAAATTTGAGAGAGAGTTACTAGAAAAACGGACACCTATTTTTCCCTAATAAGTGAGCTAGGAACCATGCGGAGTTACCCTGTTAAGGTACAGAATTTTTCTACAGTGATATACTGTAGAGTATGCTTTCTAGGGCTATGCAAAATTTTGCCAGCTGTTTCATTTTGATGTTTGTCGACTCATTCTGAGTTCAAAACAGTAAAATCGAAACAAAACAAAAGGTTTCAAAACAGCCACAGAACGAAATGAGGGCAGTCAAAAGGTTTTGAAAATTTCAAAACGTTTCAAGTTTCAAAGCTGGGCTTGCCTGCAGGAAAACAAGAAGTGAGGAGAGAGAAGGGAAAGAGGTGAGAAGGACTGCTCTTATATGGACTGTATATCTGGCCAGTGACTGTGATCCTTCCCTGATGCCCCTTTTGATTCCAGTGCTTTGGGGCCCCAGCTCCAGTGAGGGTGCGCCTTAACACACAAACAAAGCCACGCATGTCACAAGTTTTGCTTGACAGCAGCTTGAGGTGTAGTTTCTCAGAAACCCCTGTACTTGTCCATGAAATCAGGCAGGCTTTGTGTCCTCAGCAGGAGCTACCATGCCTGCTGTTTTCACCCCCCTTTGCGTTCACACTTATAAGTGTCATGAATTTGCTTTCAAGATTTTGAGGTGTAGTTTCCCACAAATCCCTGTACCTATTTCCTTTAAACTTAATAGGCTTTGTGGCCTCAACAGGGGCTATCCTCTCTGCTGTTTTCATTTGAATCAGGCAAGAAACGACAAAGTTATAGACAGTTTCGTGATTTCCCCCATTGTAGCCTATGGGCGAAATGTTGAAACGCGTCGAAACAGCAAAACAGTTTCAATGAAACAAATTGGAACAGTGCTTTGAAATGAAACAAAATGTTGAAATGAAACACTGTCCCTTCAAAATGGCAAAACAGAAGTCTCGCACATTCTAGAGGCAAGGGCAACCATAGAGCGAGAGAGAGGAGGCAAGAGAGTTATTTTTAGTTAAGAACTTTATATATGGAGATGGACACATGGGTGAATATACCAGGTTGTCGGTTCTCAGTAGGGTTAAAAACAGTTTCCTTCTAGTGTAGAGGGATAAATGTAAAGAAAAAAACAACCAGAAGTCATGTATTTATAATGTGTACACAAAGCACTGTTATTAGAAAATGCTTACAGAGCTTCAGTCTTTGGTCACAAGTTTTACATGTTTTACCCATGTGAAAAATATCCAAATGATTTTTTACTCTTAAACAACAAGCATTTAAAAAACAATCTTTACATTGAAATAATAGAATGGTAGTTTATAGGTTCCTAGGTAACCATCACAGTCTACTTTAAAACATTTTTTATATAATTTATCTTGTTTATCTCCTCTATTCATTTGAATCTTAATTGGTTGTTGAAAATATATATACAATTTATATATAACATCTTTAAACCTGTCACCTTCGGGTAACATTTCATTGATAAAACATATTTGCAGTTAGCTGTGTATGTAAAATATTACTAACTTTTGGATTTTATAGGGACATATCAAGAAAGATTATATCCCACTCTTTCATATAGCTGCTTGAACTGAGTAAGAGAGAAATGAGACAATAATAGCTAGAGGATTGTGCCTGATACAGGGAAATAATTATTTTGTGCAAGGACCCTTTCTTTTTTGATAGCACCAAACACACTGTATGTTGAGTTGCAACCTTTTACATTGTCTTGTGGGGATTTATATAAGTTCTACGTACAATAATGCAGCTTTCCAAAGTAGGGGTTAACATATGATCTTTGATTTTAAGAAGCATTTTGGTTTTAAATATAAGTCTACTCTACTGTCTATCCTCCTGGTTTCCCCTCTCTGTTCCATTACTATGACTGTTTCTGAATCTTATGTCCTTTTTTTGTTGGCCTCCTCACTCTGGTATCCCAGTTTCCTTTTTGCTGGCCCTCTGACTAGAATGATACTTACAACAAAATATGAAACAAAAAGATCCAAAATTCATATGGTCTGACTTTTGTTTAGGCTCACAAGTATCAGGCCCAACACTTACAGCAATGGTGGCCAACTCATGGCACCTGTGCCACAAGTGGCAGAGGTAGCTGATGTGTTTGATTTGTGAGGTACAGAGTTAAAGGGGGAATCAGCAACAGGAATTGGGTGGCACTCAGGGAGAAGACAATGGTCAGTAGTCAGTGCTGGATCAAGAGTTTGGTTCTGTGGGAACTGTGCACAAATTCACTGTTGCCACTGGGTAGTGGTGAGATTCAGGGGCCCTGGGCAAGAGCAGTTGCTGATTATTAGAATGGTGCTATCTCAGACTTCAGATTTCACATGTACTTGTGGTACACTTAGCATAAAAGTTGGCCCCCACTGATTTAGAAAATATTCTTTTCTCATGCACGCAATTCCAGGTTCTCTGCAGGATGGATCTGACACTTACTTTACACCCAGGAAACACTACTGTGAATGAGATGGGTGGTAGAGCATTTATCTTTTTCCTCATCTCATTTCTGGACTGTAAGAGCCAACATCTGAAGAAGGAGTTGGTTTTTTTCACTGTCTCAACAGCTGGAAATCTCTACCCACCCCTAACCCTCCCACCATGCTCCCTGCACAGCCTTCCCATTCTCCATAACTGCTCCTCTTTGTGCTGCATGAGTAACTCCCTTATGATTGTGGGAGATGCAGGTTTTCTTGAGCCACTCCTCCAGACTTTTTGCAGCAGGTCTGATTGGTCTGATTCTTCCCTGAGCTGGCTGATTGCCCAGAAAAGCCTGTGAAGAGCTGAGTTGGGGACTTGTGAATGACTCCCCACTCAGCATGTTTCTATTAAAGAATCTGCTCCCAGGCAGGTCCCTAATTATTCAGACTTAGGATTCTACCACTCAAGTAGGGGAAAGAGAGGGTCTCTTGATACCCTTCAATTTAATAAACATGTTGGTATACAGTGATTTAAAAATTGCTAATCCAGAGAACAGCTGAGCGAAATATTATTTATACTACTTGGCACTCTCATTTGTTTCTGCTTAATTTTAAGTCACCACCTGCTCTATGTTCTAATGAGATAAGGTGAGTCACTATAGTTTTAAAAGCAGTTCCAGGTTAAATCAGGTATAGGGTATAAGCCCTTTTTCCAGGGGCTATTAGTAAGCATTTTTAAAAGCCTGCCAAAAATTTCAGCCAAAAACAAAAGCCTTTGTTTAAGCACTAAAGCATCCACACCCAGAAAGAACAGGTGCCCTGATGTATGTTTTTTTCTGTGTTTCCCTTCTACATAAATTTGAGACAGACACTCACATTGATATGCCAGCTCAGTTCTTTTCACTGCAACAAATAATTATTTTTGTCTTTGCAACTTAATTTTCTTCATAAATTTGCTCTTTGTATTAGTTAATTACCTCATACACGTCGGCTGACATTTATGAGTATTTTCTTTAGTATGTGTAGGTATTAATTTTGAAATAGCTACAGCAAACAAGGTGATTTTTGTCAACATTTTAAATATAGTAAAAGGGAGAAAATGCATAGGTGCAATCACCAGGGGAGTTGTTAATTTTAGTTCATAATTCAGTTTGCCAGTAAGTAAGTTAAAATATATATTAAAATTAACTGATTGATCATATAAAACTTTGTATTTAAGCCCTAATGTAAGAACAGCTTCAGTGACTGCCCACTACATGGGGAAAGCACCTTAGCGCAGCTTTTAAGTACTGACACTTTTGATGCTAACACCTCACATTTCTTCCCCATAAAACTGTCATCTCAGCATCTTCTGTTGCTACTGTACGTTTCTCTGGTGATAAGCCAACAGGCAAATTGTAGATCTTTGCATGCTAGCATGAGAAAAATTAGCTTCTTTCTTGATTATAGCAACATGGTGTGAAACATGACCCAAAGTGATGCTAAACAATACCTACTAAATGACAAAGGAGTTTCTGAAAAGGAATCCTACCAAAATTACATAAAAAGGGAACTGTATTGTTTTCCAGCAACTGCTGTTCTCACAAGGAACCTTAAATAGAAGTGGAGCTTGATATTCTCACTTGATTACAATAAATACATTTGCTTAAGGCAGTGGTTCTCAGACAAAGTGCCAGGTGCTTTGAGATCCTTTGAAGGATGCTGTGAGATGTGAGCAGATAGGCAGATAAGCCCAGGCTAAGGCTAAGGCCCTGGCTGACCATTCCCTGCCCCCAATGCCTGGCCCCTCTTCAGGAGGTAAGCACTGTAATTAATAAGTAATTTTTTTAATGAATTGCTGCTCAATTCATAAAAGTTATGGAGCAGTGCCTTGAGTCTCTTGAGAAATGCCTTGAGTCTAAACAGATTGAGAACCACTGGTTTAAGAAAACCATATAATTAGGAAAGGGGGGAAAAGGCATATATTTTTAATGTTGAAGAAAAACTCCACAGAATGAAAGCTAAGAATTTCCTAACACTAGTTTATCCTGGAACAGCTATTATTTCCAAATTGCTATTGCTACTAATTAGAGCAAATTGAGCTGTGGGCACAGTGCTTAGTAATAACAAAACTAAATACAGAAAAAAGAGTATTCTATAAAATAGCTGACAAAGATACATTGTAATTAAAACATTAGTCAGTGACATGTTGGGTAGATGTCAGAGCATATAGACCTCATGGAATAACTGGGAGTTAGTGATCCATAGTAATGGATAGACCAAGATGGATAGACAGTTGCTTGCTTGCTTGGTGTTCTTTTGTCAACAGAAGTGAGTGGTCTATAAAGAGTGATATAAATGTCTCATTAATGAGCTTAACACAAGAGGTAGGAATGTACTATGAAATTTGCTGATAACAAAACAATAGAATGCAGAGGAAGATATCATACAAAATATCATACCAGAAGAACTGGACAACTTTGAAGACTTTGAAATACTGTACATGGGATTAAATTTAATAGAAAAAATGTTGAAGATAATGCACTTAGAAACAACAGAAAAAACCCAGAAATTAAAACAAAAAACCTAAGACTTATGCGGTAGGGTAGGAGCTCATCAGAATGACTAATGCAGCCAGAATGTTCACAAGATAACCAAGAACCACCAACATAATGTGGTTGTGAATCTGCAAATGACAGACTTGATCAAGCACAGTATTTCCCATAGACATAGGAAATTATTGTATTTTTGTATTTTGTACATTATTGTATAATGTATAAAAATGTATGAGATATATGTATAAAGCATCTATGAGAATTCACCTAGAATATTTTCACATAATTTTGATCACACAAGTTCAAGAAAAAATTAATTCAAGCTAGACTGGGAAAGGCTGTCCATTTCCTGATCTTTCTGTCTTAGGAGAGGAATCTAAAAGAGCTTGGCTAGTTCAGCCTAGTAAAACAAAGGCTTAGAGGGGTTATATAAATAAATCAAGGAGTAAACTCAAAGGAAAAAGATTTAGACTGAAAATTTAGAAGGTATCTACCCAGCAGATGAATGAGGTTATGGAACAGTCCCATTAAACCTAAAAATGAATAGTTTTAAGAAGTAACTGGATCAGTTTATAAAAAGGATTATATGATGGATTTGTTTGCAGGAGCAAGATAATCAACTTGATGAACTAAGAGGTCCCTTCCACTTCTGTGTTCCTAAAGAAGTAGGCATAACAAGTGAAGCTATTGCCTCATTAAAATCAATGGCAAAACTCCAGGAAATAGGGTAGAATGCAGCATTTTGTTTGAGCATGAAAATTTTGTTTGTTGACTAATTGAATGGTCTTAAAATTACAGTATACACATGAAGAAATGGGAGTATTATTTTTTTCATGACAGTTGTCCCATATAGGTTAGTTTTGAATATAGTTTAGAATTATTTTCTCTAGATTCTTTTTATATTCTATTTCATAATTAGACGATACTACAATTAAAGAAGGAGAAATACACATTCTATTTCTAGAACTACAGCATGAATACCCAAACATTTCTTTCTTTCACTATATGATCAAGTCTTAGATGCTTTTTATTCTTTTTCAGTTGTGTATGACAGAAGGAGGTTTTATTAGTTCATTTTGTATAGGTGTGGCTTTTAGATTACTGTTTTATGGATTTATAGATTATAAGGTATTCAAATGTTTCAAAATCATGATAAGGTATAATTAAGGTGTAACAATATATAATTGACAGCTTGAAGGTGGATATTTAATCTGGAAGTAAATCAATTTAAATTAATTATTTTCTTTGTACTATGCAATATTAGGACTCAAAAATGCAGAAACTATTTTTCTGGGAGCAACTATTTTAAATAATTCTTTCTTTTAAAAGTCTAGAATTTCATAATCTTTAGAACTTAGTTTGCACCTGATATCTAACCCTCTCTAAGGAGCTTAAACAAGTATTATGAAGTCACTATTATTATTTCCATTTTACAGTTGGGCTCTGAATTAGTTGTTACCATTCAAGAAGGAGATACTACAATTGTTGTAAGTAGGATTCTAAAAATATTAGGTCATTGTGCATTGGTGAGCAAAAAGACAAATAGAACATTACCAATCATTAGAAAAGAAATTAAAAATTAAACTCGCCATTCTATCAATCTATGATGTGCCTGCATCTTGAATACTTTGTTTAGGTTTGGTCGCCCATCTTGAAAAAGATATATAACGAAACTAGAGAAAATACAGCAAAGAGCAATAAAACTGATCTCAGATATGGAATGGCTTCCATACAAGACTAGGACTGCATACACACATTCGAGTTTTAAGCTTGTAATTAAAGAATTTTTTTTGCAAAAATTTTGTCGGTCTAATAAAAGATATCACTTCTGTCCACAAGGCCTGATGGCTTTTTACACACATTTGAGTAACTTGAGAGAATTCTTCCAGGTTTGTTTTCCTGGTAGAAAAACTTAAGTCACATATACAGATATTTTATACTGATGTCCTGAGGAGTGACTAACTTTCAAGGCTGTGTAGCTGATGTGAGGAGCCCTGTGCACACATCTTAGCGTGTTCTACAGGCTCCCTTAGTTTACCTGGCAACAGATGGCAGCATTGTTTAGAGAAGCCCTGATCGGCTGACTCAAACTACCCATGGGCAGCCTGTTTCCCTGCAACAGAATGTGGAGATTGTGAAGAAGGTATGATCTGCTCCCTGCTGGAGCACCAGAATCCAGAGAGCAACACTTTCTGTCCCTGGAGTGAGAGGGCAGGGGCGACGGGGATGCTGGAGGACTATATTCTCTTCTGAGAGAAGCCACAGTATGTACAGACATTCACTCTCCCAGGAGAAACTCTTTCAGGAATGATTTAACCCGGCTTGTTCCCAGGTTATTTTTCTCTTAGAGTCGCCATTCTTACTGTAGAAGAACAAGCCTGAATATCTGTACTGGGGGTGTGCAAAGCTTCAGTCACCGATTCAATTCAGAAAAGATTTGGCCTGATTCAGCGGCCAAATCACTGAATCTGATTCGAATCAGGAGGCCCATTAAAAGCTCTGAATTGATTCAGACAAGATTCAGAAAAGATTTAGCAATTCGGAAGGTAGTCTTGCAGGGAAACAGAAACTGAGAAGCAGTGGGGTGAGGTGGAAAAGTCTGCTTTGATATTGACATCTGTAGCTGGCCAGTGATTGTGATCTTGCCCTGTGGTCCCTTCCAATCACAGTGCTCTGGGGAAGAGATGTAGAAACAGCATACAAGGCTCTGTGTAAAGCCTTTCTCTTCATCAACCTCCTCGATACAAAAACTTATGGACACAATAGAGATATTTGATTTATGACACACTATAACTTGCCTGATTCCCCAGGTACCTCTCCACTTTTACCTGCTATATCCCCCTGCCCCTCCCCATCCCCACCCTGTCTCTCACCCCTTGATGCCTCAATTCACATTTTCACTGACTGGCTTTTTTGCCTGCATACCAGCCTCTGGCTTCTTTACTATTTATTCCATCCAGGAAGAGCACACACCAACTGCAGATGCTTCCTCAGCCTGATAAAGGGTTGTTAAACCCAAAAGCTTGCCAAGATATATTTCTCCAACTAGTCAGTTGGTCTCATAAAAGATACCACACTGAAAGAACCTTGCCTGCCTGTTCTTAGACTAAGATGGCAACAACAGTTAATGCACACATGACACACATGCACACATGCTTTAAACAGTTTAAGGTGAACTTTCACAGAAATCCCTGTACCTATCTTCTTAAGACTTGGCAGACCTCATGCTCTCAGAAGGGGCTACCATCCCTCATGTTTTCATCCAATTTTGCAAAGAAATGACAAAGTTATAGGTACTTTTGTGATTCCCTATTATAGTCTATGGCCAAATCACACCAAATCAGTGCCAAATCTTACGAATCCAATTCAGCCAGATTGATTCAGGACAGTGATCTGAATCACCAAATCGAATCACTGTCCCCCGAATCAGCCCAATCTGAATCAAATGCTGTCTTAATTGTATGCACAGGCCTAATCTATACACCCTTGGTTTCTCCTGAGAGAACAGTGATATTCCCAGGAGAAACTGAATGTCTGTATGAAGCCTGGGATTCTTCAGCCTGAAAGAAAGAGGACTAAGGTGGGATATGAATTAGGAATGTTATTGGAAAATTGCATAAGGATTATATACTGTCTCATAATACAACAACTAGGAGCACCTCCTGAAACTACCACAACAAAATACTTTTTTTCAGATAATGGATGCCTAATTTGTGGAACTTTATTGCCTCAGATGTTGTAGGGGCCAATAGTATAACTAGGTACAGAAAGGGATAAAACATATTTATGGAGGACAAGTCCTTCAGGCTTTATTAAACACAGTAGTAAAAGATACAGCCATCCCTTAGTCTGTCACAGTTGGTAACTGGGATAGTCTGATAGGGGATGATACAGTCTATAAATGCCTTGTTTTTTCTAGCCCTCTGAAGTGTTCACTATTTGCCATGGTCAGAGATGGCCTTTGGTCTGACCATAGTGGTGATATGGTGGCTCTGGCATTCTTATTTTAGATTAAGTCAAATGACTTGCTGAACAAGTGTTGTAGAACTGCCAGAGCCAAGAATAGAATACAGAGCTCTTTTTAACCCTAAAAGGCCACACTTATTGCCAGAGCACAATGTATTTATGCTGGTTTAATCAGCATTTTCCCTGGTATTAGATGGAGTGGACATAACTCAAGTCCCCTGTAGAATTAGGAAATATCAGGGATGAAACCATACTAGTATAAGTTACATTAGTGTACATAACATGTGTCTGCAGCTTAACCCAGAGGTAGCTGTTTACTCAGAGCTAAAAACAATTACCTATTCCCCCACCACCTAGTGGCGAAGTGCTCTGTAGCTGCTTACTGCTTGTAACCCTTTACTATGACAGCTTGTCTGCATGCTCCAGATTTCTAGTGTACTTTACATCTTTGTATAAAATTAATGTAGGTTACATTGTTTTGTAAATATGTTCAGACTCTCATTTGGTATACTGCAGGATAGTTCAGTTTTAGGAAGTGTTTGTTTTGGATGGGGAAATAGTTTTTGAAGCTTCCTTAGACATTTTACATAATATTTACCTCAATAATATTCATTGAACTGGGATTCAACAATTGTATCATAGTACCCTAACACTGCATTTTAAAACAAATGATTATGACTTTCTGTATGGTTTTTAAGAACATTTATAGATCATTAACATAAGTTATATTAAATAAGACTTAATCTTCTTAGCTAATAATTTAATACATTTAAGGGAAAGAATTTCTCAGTAACTGTCAAGACTAGAACTCTGTAATCCTAATGGCATGCAATAAAACTGTACAGGGAAATTTTAAAAAAACCTATTAAATTCTTCTAACCTACCTATTTTAAGAAGCATTTGTAATGCCTTATAAAATGTTTGTTTATTATATGTTGTTGTATAGTACATATATTGACCTTGATATAGAAGTTGGTGCGTGTGTGTGTGTGTGTTGGTGGTGATACATAAAACACTTTGGTGAAGGCAATGGTGGCATAATTTGGATAGTAAATTAGAATTTATATAAAACTGGATTTATTATCATTTACATATACCATATTTTCTTACACAAGACATACCTTCTAAATAAAACACATACCTTGTTTTGGCAGGCAGAGCATAGAAAAGATTTTTCCAGAGTCATGGCCAACTGTTTGATACTGAGTAAGTCCTAGTGGGAGCACAGTGTCCAGAAAGTGCAGCATCACCCAAAGGCAGTCTGGGTGAGGCAGCAGGAACTCCCTGGTATGGCAGGAAGTTCTTGCTGCTTCACCCAGACTGTCTCTTGGGATGCCATACTTCCTGGACACTCTGTATGACCTAGAGTAAGTCCTCCTGGGCATGTAGAGTTAGGCCCCAGACCCTTGCAAGGGCAGTTAGTTCTTACTTACTGTAAGTAGTCCTTTATATAAGTTCCTGTAAATAAAGTGTTGTTTTTTCACATCACAAACCTTACCAAGATACTGCCAGCAGTTCACTTGCTGCATCAGGTATACGCTACAATGCTCAAGCAATAGGACTCTGCACCTTCAGCTTGTTGAACTACATAAGCGGCAGCCATCTTGGCAGCTGCGTGGCTTTCATGGTGTTGCCACACTTGCTTCTTTTCTAGTGAAGAAAACAGCTTCCCTGCTTAATGCATGTACTCCAACTTCGGGAGGCTGATATCAGGGAGAAAGACACATGATGTATGCAAAAAAATACAGTATAAAGTTTACAGTACAGTGCAGTGCATGCTTTTGCTGTGTACGAAATCATTTTGAAATTATACACCTTGAGACTTGATCTTGGTTATCCATCAAAGTGCAAACATTCCATGTTGCAAAAATCATTATCATCTTATGACGTTTTCAACTGCAGCGTGAATGATTCTGCTTGGACACACTTAACCAGCCCAGGAGCAAATAAGATAGCCTAGGTTTAGAGCACCTTTTCTAGCTCCCTTCACTATGTAGGGTGAGCAGAGGGTTTCCTGAATAGGACCGCTCAGTCATAGCTGCCAGATTGCACCCCTATCCCAACACAGGAGCAAGACAACCGTCTCACTAATGCTATCTGAATGCAGATTCATGGCTTGATATTGCCAGATTCACTAATCGTGACTCCATAACCACTGGTCCATTGCTGTGGGGCGTTTGGAGATTGGTACTGGAGAGCATGTTGTTCCCTGTGGTAGAAGCCTGGATGTGATTGTTTAATGTGAGGAAGCTGGAATACAGAAATAGCAACCACATGATCTTGACCAGGTGGGGATCTGGCCCCAGTAGCAAGGGAGAGCCCTAGATGACAGGAGACCTCCATTGAGCTGCAGTCTTCTACCTTCATTACAGCCATTGAGATCCAGACATGTTCTTCCACCTGATCCACTACTGAGGACTTGGGGTTGGACCAGCTGGAGGGGCTGCTTAATGAGTTTTGATGAGCGGTCAAGGCTGCAGCGGTAGCCCTGCCCCCTGAGAGGTATTCCCACCCCCTGGTCACCGTCTTTGGACCAGAAGTCCTGCCCCCTGATCTTTGCCACCAGAAGTCTCTTCCCTTGCCCACAGAAGTACTCCTTTGGGGAGGGGGTTGCCATCTTGGAACTGGAAAAAATCCAAATCATATACTAGAAGTCAAACATCTACTATAACATTTTCATTTTATTTCAAAAAATATTTGTCCTGATTTTTGTGTGTTTGTTGCCAGTCCTGGAATGAGAGCTGCACATGGTATAGAGTGGGGAAGGCAACCAGCTCCACTGTGTGGGGCTTCCCACCCAGTGGCACAGGAGTCCTGGAGCTGTACAAGAGCCCTGCTTGATAGAGGTGGGCCGGCCTAGCTTCGCTCCTTGCCACCACCTGCAGCTCCTGGAACTGGCTGAATCATGTACCACTGGGCAGCCATGCCTGCATGGGCCATGAACAGCCTGAGGGCCTGCTGCTTCTGCTGCTGGCAGCAGGAGCTGTGTGCTATGGGGGTTCCCCCCACCCTTCCTTGCACTCTACAAAACCCACATCCTGCCCACCCAAGGTCTGTGCTCCTGCCACCCCAATGGGGACAGGCCTCGGTCCCCATGCTCCCACCAGGCCCAGCCCTAGGCTCCATGTGCCCGCCCAGCTGCAGCTTCCCTCCTTGGTCCGTGGAGCAAACTCCACAGCAGGGACATGAGGAAGAACTGTTGGAGGCTAGGGAAGCCGAGCAGGTCCCCTGCTGGCTGCAGCAGTGGCCCCACCTGGAAGCTGTCAGTGCTGGCTGGGGTCAGGACCTTCCCTGGCATGAGTGAAGTGCATGGACTAAGCTGGGTACAGTTAATTGGTAGGTGCCCACAGGCTAAATGAAATTACCTGGTTGGCCATATTTTGCCCGCCCCTGGCTTGGACCATGGTTTGTCTGGAACCTCCCCTCAGAGCTATTCACTGTGGGCATGCCTACTAGAAGTGCAAGACTCTGGGCAACATAGCTCTGTGATCATGAGCCTCTCTAACACTACAAGGGCTCCATCCATTAATTATATAAAATATAATGCTAATAATAGTATAATAATGATTTATACTATAGTACAAAACTAGGTCCCCATTGTGTTAATTGCTGCATAAATACATAGCAAGAAAGAATCCCGAAGAGGGTAAAGTGACAACACAGACAAAGTGTGAG
>JAGPOW010001296.1:95594537-95646305 GCA_030014935.1 Caiman crocodilus
GGGGGAAAGAGGTGTAGGGTGGTGAAGTAACTCTCAAAAGAGACACTAAGTAGCCAAGTAGGGAATAAAACTGAGGTAGTCTGAGTCCTGGTGTTTTGCTCTATGTAGTTGGCCACTGGCTTCTTCCCCCTCTCTCCTCCCATTGTATAAGATGATACTAAGTATTTCACTTCAAATCCTTATCATTACAAAACCAAGTAGAAGGCAGGGCACCTTGTAGACTAACCAAAGAAGATTCTACATTTATATCTATATATGGAGATGCAACGGGCACAAGCTGTCACGAGCTGAAGCTCACTTCATCAGCTTCAAGACCAAGTCAGTGAAACTGAAAAAAAAATATGACTTCATAGTCTTAGTTTATTTTCTAGCATAAATGGGTCTCTGTTTTAAATATCTATATATATTATATATATAAACAATATATATAAAAATATATATATAGTTGATATCCTGAGGAGGTTTATTGTTGTTTTATTTCCCTGAATTTTACTCCATAGAATGGAACAGATTCCTAACAAACCTTTCCAAATTAGCTGCCTATGACTGATGTGTTTGCAAACCCTACTACCTGGAGATATGGTTTATAATGAACAAAGGGTGAACATGAAGTTGACTAGATGGGTATACACTGGATACACAACTTATACACAAACACCAGATATTATTCACTTTTCAAAAGGTAACTTTAGAAGTGTAGAGTGATGTGTCTGTGTCATGCCCCAGCCCATTTTTACCCCAGTTTAAAGTAAAATTATTCAGATCTTTCAAGCTGGCATCTATTAGTATAATTAATTCAATAAATAAAAGCATAGGTGTAAAGGTTCATTTTAAAATAACATGTTTTATATACCATATAGTCCAAATATCATTTTATATACAATCCCACTAGCAAAGTAAAGAGTCTAAATAATTGACTATGTGAAAAAAAAGATAAGCTCTAATGTGATGGAAAAGCTTAAGTAAATCTGAAGTGAAGGATACTAAGGATATGCTGTTTTCTTGCATTTTTATTCTTTTGTCCCTTAAAGTATTTACCAGATCCAATTTTAGAATTAGGGATTGAGATTTGAGGGCTTTAGCATCACCAAAATCACAAACTAAATTCTTTATAGTTTTCTTGGGTATTCAGATCTGCAGTAGAAATTAAACAATTGAATGAGTTAATGATTAGGAAAATATAGACCCTCATATGTTCAACACAGCATATGGCTAAAACAACAAGGTATGCATGGTCCAGAAATATTTATTGATAATGGCTTCTCTACAAACAAGATAATTTTGGAGGCACCAATTGCAGCTCAATTGGTGAACACTAGTGTGTGAAGTGTATTTTTTTTAATATAAAAAAAGAAAGGTCATTTTGTACATTATTATTTATGACCTATGGTTTTTCTACTAAGGGGAATTTCAGGAAAACCTTTCTTCCAAAATGGCTGCTACTGCCATTGTTCTTTATGGGACTGACTATTCACCTCTTGTCTTCTGCCATTAAAGGACTACTACCTCCCCTGGCTTTTCTTTCTTAATGGCCCTGTCCTGAATGAGAGCAAAAAGACAGATCTGTTCTCAGTACCTTTGAATTGGTGGTAATGGTTAAAAAATAATCTTTTAATTTAAAGTACAGGGAATGCTCAGGAAAACTGTATTGAGAGAGAGATACAGTTGAAAGCAGTGTCCTCAATTTAGGGAATAAGATATTATGGAATAAGATATTATGTAAGTGCCGTAATTATCTCCAAAGCCAAGCATAAACCCAGGAAATTAAGAATTAAGGTTAAATTTAGAAGAAATTCAAACAAGTTAATATATGGAAATTTGCAAATGATTTCTATCCCTAAATCACACCATAGGGCAGAAGAGGAGAAAAAAAATTGGAAGTGTCATTAAAACACACTAATCTGACACCACAAACACTAATATATTTTAATCATAATCACATTTCTACTGCATGGTGTTGCTACAGGAAATCTTAAAGAAGAGCATGTCAGAACTAGAGTTCTTTCAACATTGGTACAGAGTTGCTATAAAAAAAACAACCTAAGTATTTTCAAGTGACCACATGATATTACTTGAGAGAGCAGAGTTTTGCTATGTTTAAACTAGGAATGAATCACTGGGGTGCAGATACTACCATGCTTATTTAGGGTAAAGCCTGATTTTCTAAAGTAGCTAAATGGTAATACTCAGATCTACCATATCACATTGGTAAAAGCTGCTAGTTTAAACTTTTTCCATGCATTTACTAGATTCTTATCATAACCCACAGTACTGACAGAGCACAAAAGATTATGTGTACCTTTTGCTTATTCACATTGTTATCAATACCACTTTATTGATTTGTGTGTAACAAAACATATATTTAAGAACTGGAAAGCTTAGCAGCTGCAAAATGACTACCAAACCCTCTGTCCACAAAGAAGTGGTTTAGAAATAACAGGTTTTTAACAGAAAAATTAAGCAAGTTAGTAAGAACCTATATATTTGCAGCCAAAGAGCATACCAAGCAACTAAAAAATACAAATATTTTATCAATTTTAATATAATGCATAACAAATCAATTCAAGCCACATGTTACAAACCCTAAATTATACCCAGATGCCAGTTTATGGAAGTGTCAAAACAGATTCTTAACAAAGACAATCCAATAAGAGTTTTGCTACTAGAAAGAGGAAAATGTGTTTGTGAAAGCAGCAATCTGCATGCATGGAGGGAAAGTTGATCCAGCTTCTGCTTCATTGGGTGGATCTACATGTACAATTAGCCCTGGGCTCTGAGTGGTTGCTTCAGGCAGTGGAGGGCCTGACTCGGGCAAAATGGTGATAAAGTGCAGGGCTAGGTGACAGGCAGCCCCCACACTTTAGCACCCTCATGCCCCAGCTAGCACCTATCACTGTCTACACATGTTTCAGCACAGTAATTTACTCTGGGTTAGGACAGTATTGTCCTCATCAGTACTATCCTATGGCAAAATTAATTAATTTACTATACCCTAATATCAGTGCACATGTAGACTATGACGCTTTACTGCAGAGCCAATTATAGTAAAGCTCCACAGTAAACCACACATGCAGATGCACCCAGTATGTCCTTAGAAGCTTTTGAGCTGGCTGTTCATTGAAGGGGTTGGGGTTCAGTTTGCTTTTTGAAGGGATGATTCATCTAACAGCTTTAATATTAGTTCCAGAGCTATAGGGTTTGTTGTGATTCGGTCTTTCCATTAACACTACACATCAGGGTATTCAGTTTCCTTCTGGCAGCATCATAGTATATAAGAATGTGAAAGTCCCAGGCACCTCAGCTGCAGAAGCCATCATGTAAATAAGGTAGAAGTTTTCAGAAAGTCAGCAGAAACACCATCAAGAGCTCAGAACCCTTCTTTCAAGAGGAAGGCCTTGTGTAAAAGAAAGATCTGAGGATCTCCCTCCTTTTAAGTCAAAGTTGGCCACATTTATGGTCCCTTGGGTCAGAAATCCTATTCAATTATCTGTGTTCTGTGGCACAAATCACTCATATTCTTGGTTCAGTTAATCTATAACACTGGTGCTTGCATAGCTGTAAGATGCTAGGGTCTCAGGCCCAGTACTCTGCTTAGTTTAGAGGCTTGGCCTGATAGACCACAATCAATCCTGAAACTATCACTGGATTATTTCCTGGATCCACAACTGCCTATGGCCCTAGCACTCTGGATCTTTCCCTACCTGCTGCAATGCCTACCTCACCACTGTGTTAGTTTCAATGTATACCAAGCCCAGCAGATTTCTGCATACTGTGGGATCTCTCCAACCAAGTCTGTATACCTGAGGAACTCCAAACCTTTTATCTTCCCAGCCCACACTGATATTTCCTTTCTGGCTCTCAGTCTTTATATGCCCCAGAGTGAGTAAAGCTAGAAGTGGTCAGCTTACAGACCCTTAACAGGATATTATTTACTACACACTACATTTGTCTTCACAGCCTAATTAAAACATTTGCTTTTCTGACAAGGGCACATTCAAATCATCCTTATAATTTGATCTGTCCAGGTACGGCATCTCAAGAAGAAATAAAACAAGACAACACTTGAGAACCTTCAGAATTTACCCTTACCTCTTCATATCTTAATTGTAGTTAGGCTCTTTCACTGTCATTTGTTTCAGGATCTGTGGTGCTGTTTAGCTAACTTATGAGACAAAGATATCAAAACCAGATATTTTTATATTGTATATGCTCCATATACAGTACAATAAAGAAGTATAGTGCACTCCCACTTTCATTATCTTTTGCTTGAGTTCGTGGCCGCTGAGAAATCTAAGAGTGAAAAGAGTTCTTGACCCTTTATCCTACAAAAAGGTGGTGAAAAAGTAGCTTAGCTTAGGAAGAAGGCATAGTTGGGGAATATTGCCTCACTCCGTCACTCTTCAATGTAAACTAACCCAGGAATTCTGGTACTTTTCCTGAGTATTAATCCAAAGGAACCAAGATGACTATTTAATCTTTGGATCACCCACACTTATTATTTAAATCAAATGTTATATTTCAAGTTCCAGTAACAAATATCAGTAATCCTGTCAGCATTAGTCATCATTTGCACACATGCACCTGCCCCATTTTTTAGAGTCCTTCTCATGGTATTGTGAAGAATATGGAAAGAATCAAAACCTTAATATCATTGTTCTTGATGTTTCTCAGATTGTTATTAGGGGTGGGGGAGGGATATGTAAGACCCAATAGTAAGTGCTTTCAGAAAGTTTGCATTGCTGAGAATGCTTGCATCCCAACTAGGTCTGCAGAAAGACCTGGATAGGTTGCAGGGGTGGGCTAACAAAAACAGGATGTGTTTCAATACTGACAAGCGCAGGGTGCTGCTCTTGGGCAGTAGTAACCAGCAGCACATTTATAAGATGGGAAACTCCCTTCTTAAAGCACGGAGGCAGAAAGGGATTGGAGTCATCATTGACTCCAAGATGAACATGGGCCGACCAATGCAAGGTCACGGTTGGCAGGGCTAACTGGACCTTATCGTGCATCCACAGGTGCTTCTCAAGTAGGGCCAAGGAGGGGATCCTCCCTCTCTATTCAACACTGGTCAGGCCACAGCTGGAGTACTGTGTCCAGTTCTGGGCACCCCACTTCAAGAGGGATGTGGACAACATTGGGAGGGTCCAGGGGAGGGCCACCTGCATGATCCAGGGACAGCAGGGCAGACCCTACAATGAGAGGCTATGGGATCTGAACCTGTTTAGCCTTCACAAGAGGAGGCTGAGGGGGAACCTGGTGACCATCTATAAACTCACTGGGGGGACCCGAAGGGTTTGGGAGAAACCTTGTTTCCCCTAGCGCCCCCCAGGATAACAAGGAATAACAGCCACAAGTTGTTAGAGAGTAGGTTTAGATTAGACATGCATAAGAACTTCACAGTCAGGGCGGCTAGTATCTGGAACCGACTTCCAACGGAAGTGGTGCTGGCTTCTACCCTGGGAGTCTTTAAGAAGCGGCTTGATGCCTACCTGGCTGGGGTCAGTTGAGCCCAGTTTTCCTCCTGCCCAGGCAGAGGGTCAGACTTGAAGATCTACAAGGTCCCTTCCGACCCTACTTCTATGAGTCTATGTATCTCTGAACAGGCTTGCTCGCAGACAAATAAGTATGTCCCTTGAGTCTTGAAACCTGGAGTCACATGATGGCATCAGAATCTAAACATTTACTTAAAAAATGTTAATGCCTTCATGATTTGATAAAAAAAAATATGAAAAGCTGGCATGATGTTTCCCTGACAGAGGCAGAAAATACTAGCCACAACTGGATAACACTGTTGCAATATAAAAACATTCAGTTTCTACTCGGAGAATCACTTTTCTCCTCTGCATCCTTTGCTCCTGCCCCTTCAACTTCCCCCTGCAACCTGTACCACCCAGCTAACCTGAATAGTGCAAGGTGAGATAGGCTGATGTGCATGATGGCAAGGCCCAGGAGCCTTTCTGCTACACTAAAATGCCCCCGCCTCACTCCGACTGCTCTGGGTCAATTCAAAGCAGAGTTGCCATGCCCCTTTTTCACTCCTACTCTAGTACAGACCCAACACAGCTGTATTGGGGTAAGGCATACCCCTGCAGGCTGTCATGCCCTTGCAGCAAGGCTCTTGGAGCCTTGCAGCAGCTCAGTACCCTCACTCTCCATCCCCTTCTGCACTTTCCTTGGCCAACCCAAAGGAGTGCAAGGAATAGGACTATTTTCTTTCAGGGAAGACTTGGGAGGATTGCTGTCATGAAAGAATGCCCCCTGCTGACCCCTGACTATTGAGCTGTGGGGGCATTCACCTGGAGCTTGAACCTTTCCAAGACTGTCTGTGGCACCTTCTGCCACTTAAGAGGTTGTCTTCTTCCCAGGCAGGGGACAGAACAAGCTGTCAAGGAATGGACTCCACTAAGGGCAGGGTGGCCAAGTGAGCATCTCCCTGGCTGGAGAGATTGCTTGTGTTGCTCTCTGGCCTTGGGGCTGGAGGAATGTCTGTATAGTCCACCACCTGGGCTATTTTTCTACTGGAAGAAATTTCTCCCAGTAGAAATTAACATTTATCCACAGCCTGTCATGTCATCATCCACAGGTTTGCTGTCCACTCTCATAATGGCTAAGAGTGCAAAGTTGTAGACGTAATCATAGTTAAATTTATTTTGAGTTAGAGAACTTCTTCCTTTGATTGTTTTATTTATTTCTGTATCTTGCATTGTATTAAGATCCAGGTTCATTCTAAATGCATTTTTAGTTATGTATAGCTTTTTGTAAGAATTACCCTATAGGCAGGATATTTTTTACACTCATTTTGAAGCCAGAGGCACTTTTTCAGGAAGTCTGTCAGTTTTTAAAACAATCCATTGTGCTCCTTGGTGGTTTTATTTTGGTTTTGCTTTGGCATTTTTAAAGGGTACTTTCAATATGTTTTATGAAGTTAGGTAGTTAGTCAGTTTTTTAGGTGATTGATTTATCTGGGGGTTCTGTTTTGTTTCATTTAATTTTCTTGTTATTTGGCCATGTGACTAATCTGGTAGCATTTTTTATATTTTAATTTGTATCTAAGGTTTTTTTTTCCCCTTATATTTTTAAACCAAACTGTAACCAAATTATGTTACTTAAAATGATCTTGATGGCATATAAATATATCACTTCACTTGTTTTTGGTTGATAGAAATACAGAATACTATAGATTCTTATGTAAAAAAAAATGTTTAAAGAAAGGTAATTTGCTTACCTTTATGTTCAACCTTAATGTTTTCATTATTTACTTGCCTGTTTTTTCTACATTAGTTCTTAGGAGTATCACTCAAACATCATAGTTTTGTATGCTTTACATATTCCAAAAATCTAGATGGGGGCATTTTTTAATCTAGATTTCTTTGAATACAGTCATATATATCTCTTTCTTCACTAGTGGGTTCTTCTTGTGAGTGAGAAATACATTTTGGTCCTTAACACACAGCTCCAAAGCAAAGGATCCAATTTTTCAGCCTTCTTTCACCTGATACCAATTATTACAAGTGTCTGGCTTGTACATAAGTACAGCAAACCACTTAAGGATATACATGCTTTCTCCTTGCACCTCAGCACAGCAGAGCTTGATAATTGTTTGGTTGTGTTCCTGAAATAAGCTCCAGGTTTCATAGGGTTCTTTATAACCATGTATAGTAGAAGTTCATTCAGTGTCACATCAGTCAGTCTATGGAATACGTGTAAGGCACGTGGGTTTTTTTTCTCTTAAGCCGTCAAATATTTTGTGAGCTGCAAGGTATAGGAAGTACTTTCCTGGTACAGAAGCCAGCCAAAGACTGACTAATATAAAATCCTGGGGAATTGCCCACTGTAAACACCACAATGTTATTATCAGAACAAATAATTTACTGGAGTCATGATTTGTATCTTATATGTGTATGTTGCCTACATCAAGTGAGGTGACATCCTATCATAGTGGAGCAATGCCAATACATTTTTGTATAATTATCAATAATAATATATTATATCTGTTGTGAGCCAAATGACTGAGCCAATAATGTATTTCCTACTGCAAGTCAAGTGAAAAAAGTTCTCTCTGTTTCCTATTATCTACAGATTCTTTAAGCACACTTTGATCTAAGCATACATTTTAGCACATTGCCTTTCTCATCCATGACTGTTGTAGGCTAGATCCAGATAGATTATCTATTTTATGAATGAGGATTAAGCTCTTCTACTACTAATTGTTGCACAGACATTGCTCACTAGTATTATTTAGGTAGCTGTCTTCCCCTTTATTATTGAAGATTCTTAAATTTGTTCATTTTTAGACAACCTCAGACCTATCCTATATATTGCCCTAAACTGAAAGCATTCAGACAATTAGAAAAAACAAATTTACCTCTACCTTCCTTTATACTCTTCTATTTTTATGCTTGTCTTGAGTAATAGATCATGATCTTTTGAACTATAACAACTATAAACAACTGCATGGGAATTCAGTCCCTTGTTCGTTTACTGAGCAGTTCAAGCATGGTTATCAAATAAATGAAATCTGATAGAGCAGGGGTTCTCAGCCTTCATCCTGTGACCCATATATGGCCTAGGGAGCCAATGGATCTTGACTGTGCTGCTCCCAATGGGTTGGAAAATTTGGCAGCATGGACACAGTGGCTACCTTCCTCCACTGCCAAATTCCCACACCTGCTCTGCCAGCGCAGCTAGATCTGGGCCAGGCCACACTCTTTTCTCTGTGCTGCTGGGTTGGGGTTAGAGCTGGGCCACACTCCCTTTCCCTGCACCCAGCTGAATGGGACCAGTCCATGCCCTCTATTCCCCACACAGACAAGTTAGGGATGGGACATGCCCCTTCCCGTCATGGAACTGAATCAGCACCAGGCCATGCCCCATTTCCCTGTGAGACTAGATTGGGACTAGACCACACGCCCTTCTCTTTTCTGGGCTCAATAGGAACCAGGCCACACCCCATTACCCCATCAGGGCTGGATTGGGAAGGGCAGTGCTCCCCTATGGGGCTAGATATGGGATGGAGCATGCCCCCTGTGGGGCTGGATCAGGCTGGGCTGATCATCAGCCCCCCCGCCCCCGCATAGTAGGATGGGACCCCACTGCACCAACCCCTGGCTTTTGGACTGGCCGGGTATTACCCATCTGGCCCACCAGTGAAAAAGGTTGAGTACCACTGTGACAGGGCATAGTTTGTTTGGTGACAACCATTGCAATAAAATGCAAATTTTATATCTTGTATTTCAATGGAAAACTCCAGAACCACCGCAATGTCCACTGCTGAATCCTTATTCTATGTCTAAACCACATTCATTGAACCCCATCTTCTGTTTTTAATGTAAATATCAACTTCGTAATCATAGAAAAGATTCTGGAGAGCAAACCAGTCAGCCGCTGTGCTTTGCTCTCCTTTCTCATGTATGCTAGAAGCTTTTTGGAAGAAGTAGCCTGCTATTCTAGTAATTGAACTCTCCGTTTACCCAAGTGCTTGTGTCCACCTAGTTGAAAAATCTATACTAATTACCACTAGGCTTTACCATGGCCACAGTATCATTCATGCTTAATATTATCAACTGCAGTTATTTCTTTGAGATGCACATCTACTTTCATCTCTCTTCTAATGTGCATGTAGTTATCATAATAGAATTGGATCGCCAAAACACACAGAAAGACTGTTGTGCCTAACACCATAGGTTACATTGGATCAATGAGCAGTAGTAATTCTGTTGGTGTGTATCATATTTTTTATTGTCCAGTCAACTTAATTTGGAGTGTTAACACTCCAGTTTTCTTTTCTCTCTTTTCATTACTGCTGTACGCAGAGTTGCCCAAAAGTTGGAAAGTAACTGAATATATCTGAGATGGGGTGGAGCCTGCAGTCAATGATAATTATTTAGTTTCAGTGTTTGGCTAAACAGCATGTGAATATCAGTCTGTAGTCTATTATTATGATATATGTTAGCTCTTTATGTTTTTAATGTACTTCACAGGAGGCACATCTAGCCTAATAATCTGTAAAAGTGTGGGGTTTTATGTGTTGTTTCTCCAGCCATGAAAATTAAATGATCACTGTCACAGGAAACTAAGCAAAACAAAAAACATTTAAAATGCACTTTAGCCTCCTTATGTTATCTGTGATGAATGAATGAATAAACTATCCAAACAGAAAACATGACTTCATTTTAAATTTGAAAATAAATAAATGAAATTTAAAAAAATGTAGGGAAAGGGTTAGAGTACATGCATTGCTCTGTGGCACATTCAGATTATGTGATGTGATTTGTCCTGCAGCTGCTTCAAATTAAGAACAGGTGTAGAAGGCAGATTATGCAAATACTCATATTAATGTAATTGTCAAATTGGTGTGTTTATCATTGTGCTTTTAAAGAGTAGACTGTACTCTTATTTTAAATGTAAATTAGCTTTATTCTTGAGAGCAGCTATTGGATAATGAGCTTATAAATGAAAAATTCCTAGCATATGGTGAAACATTTCTGAAATTTGACATTTTCTTTTCTAACAATTTATTTTATGTATATTATGAAAAATATTAAACTGCTTTATCTTTGGACAAATATAGCAGCAGTATCGTTTTAAAATGTAGCTCATGGACTGTTGAACTCATATTTCCTTTATTTTTCATCTGAGTGCATGAAACCATTAATAAGACATCTTTTGATCTCCTTCAGCCTTTTACCCCTTATTTCAAAACCCTTGTGGACCTTGTACGTCTGTTGCTTTAAATCCTGAAGACATACATTTTAGTGAGGAAGATTTTTTTTGTTTTTGGTAAAAATCACTACCTTACTTTATAAAACATGGTAGGAGTCAATTATACATGAAAATGTATTTTTAAAATGTTATAAAATTGATCTGTATAGTACAGTTTATTTCTTTTAAAATTGCTTACCATGTGTTGCTTATATTGTGAACTATGTGGCCTGTACTGCTGAAATTTATAGATGGCTCTGAACTTTGTGCTTGACAGGGCATGTTAATTTCTTTTAAATCACAAAGATCAAATATCATTGGGTAAAAGGAGTAAAATAATGAAGGTTAACATTTGGAACCAATTCTCTTTAATTATAAAATTAATGTATTGAAATAATTCTTCTTGAAAAAAGTTACATGCCATCAAAGTCTGTGCCTATTGGGATTTTATATCATAATGTTTGTATCTTTTCCAGTTTAAACCTCCTGCCACTACACTTAAACATTAATATTTTTGAAGTCTGTTGTAAAAATATCATTTGCTATTATTTTGTGTTTATTATGCAGTAAAGTGAGTATATTTCATTGAGTATGTCATCCTTACCTTACGGACTGTGCTATAAAGCAAGTGAGCTATGACAAACAATTAAGAAAATCCCTGCTCTGCAAGGAACAGAATGTAAATGTCCATGATGAACAAAATAAAACCACAGATTAACAGAATCTTTCTATATGGTCTAATCTTAGAACAGGTGGGTATTTCCAAAGAAGAGAATGGTTTATTTTACTTTTTCTTCCTTTAAGTCCTCTTCACTTCCCAGAGAAAGGAGTGTGCTCTTTGGATATACCATAGCACTAAGAGGTAGCACATTCATTCCTATTCTTCATTCCCAGAACTGCATTTTCTTCTGTGTGCAGCATATAACTAGTAGAGAATAACCGAAAAGTTTGAAGAACAGATTTAAGAGAGTACTGATGTATGAGAGTCCATTTCTCTAAATTATCTAACAGGAACGGCTAATACATGCAAATATTTTTGTAAACTATACTCTTTTACCGAAATGGTTTGGTAATACATCACATTTTCTTCAATTGATTATATAGATAACAGTTTTAATTCTCTTGCTGTGTAAAATATCCCTTCCACCACTGAGAAATATGTGTTTTGTTGGTTTTTTTAATGTTTGTGTATAATGGAATATCCTATTCTATGGCAAGCTGGAGAAGATAAATCTTTTCTGTAATCTACTCTTAGTACAACTATCTGATGATTATTCACTGCAGTTGTCACTCTGTAATGCAAACAGCATCCATCAGATAAAAAGACGGTCTCTCTATCAATCATTTTCAATTATAGGAATTATTTCTATAAGGTGTTAGCACAGGATCAATTATTTGCATTCAAAATAAGGGTTGGAGGTGGGGGTTGGCTTTTTTGTTTTTTCTGTTTTTCTATCAGTATAACTTTTTACCTTACTATTTGGTTCTCATTGGAAATATTGTATTTTGATATATTTCATAGTTATGTAGTAAGTCCATGGTATTATCATTCGGTTGCTAGTTATTCTTTCTATGCTAGAAATAGTTTGGGACAGCAAGTGAATTTCTACACAGGAAGTGAAGTAGGTCTTCAGATTCTCAGATAATAAGACAACATGACTACATCATCTTTAATGGAACCAGACTGATTTACATCAACTAAGAATCTGGTCCAAGAGCTGGTAGTCTTGTTAACTTTCTCACAGACCTTTAAGGGAGGATAGTTATTGTGAAATACAATACAAATTCTGAAATCCATGTTTTAAGGGATTCTTTATATATAGGATGCTAGAAATTATTTGTTAAAGATGTTCCAGAAATCAAACATATGCATGTAAAAACGTATCCTTGTGAGACTATATTTTGAATAGCTCCCTTCCCCCTGACACCTTGCAAAAAAGTGTAAGGGAAATTAAGGTCACAGTTAACTTGTATTTCATTTTATTAACTCCATCAATAAATAATATGCTAGTCATTTGATATAGATAATGAGGAAATCTCCTGGTCTGAAGCATTTACAGTAGGAGGGGGAAAACATTAAAAGATTTTATTTCATTGTGGGAAGGGATTCTTTTTTCCATTAATTGTACTGTAAATTTCCTAAAATTTGGGGAAAATTCAGGCTCTAAATATATTAATGGTAGCATATGACTCATAGATACTTAATAATAGTAGGTTTTGTGGCTGGACTGCTCCTTGGAATTTTATAGCACCAAGCTTTTCTTTTTTTTCTTTTCACTGAGGTATGGATGGAAGAGTAAAGGAGAGAAAAACCACTCTTGCAGCCCAGAACCCTGTCTTCTCCCAGGGCTTTAAGTAAAAAGAATCTTTCCTTGAGGTAGCCTTCAATGGGTGTATCTACACATGCAATTAATGTGACCGAATAAACTCTGGCACAATTTGAGTTGGAGTAAACTAATCCTAGTGTCACTGTCTACACATGCATTTAATCACAGTCATTTGCTCCATCAGAAAGTACCTGTATCTGACAGGACTGTCCAATGGCACTGTAAATTAGTATACACTGGCCCAGTTGCCATGCATGTATAGATAGTGATGCATGTATAGTCTACTGCATAGTAAAGCATACATGTATGTGTACCCAATGATGAGCAAAATGCCACTCTCACTAACTCATAGGAAGAGGCTGCTGAAGAGAAGGGCTTAGTGTTGTATGTTACTACAACTCAAACAAATATCAACAGTCCTGAATGAATATTCTCTGTAGTACTAAATTTCAAGAGCCATATGAGCCGTTTCCATGTTCCAGCAGAGATCCGTGGTGGCTGAGATATCACCAACAGAGTGCATACTGAGATGACATGCTGCCCTTACCTTTGCTGCAAAAAGTAAGTTTCAATCTACAGAGCCAAATTCTCTGCTGGTGTAACTTCATTAAAATCCAAAGAGCTAGCTGAAAATATGATCCTTATAATCACAGTTTCTAACCATGGCTTACTTTCAAATCATCCCTTCTTACAACCTAATTATCAGCACTTTCTTTTTGTTACATTTTGTTATTAAACCAGAGCATAAGGTCAAAGGTTTTTGCTTGATAGGACATTTTATACTGATTTAACATCCTTTTTGCTTTTATTCAGTCTGAGTCTAAGAACATGGCAAAATACCTTAGGATCTCCACCCTTTGCCTTATTAGGGCATCACTTCTTAGGGCCTTGTTACACCTTAGGCTGTGAGCTGCACAAATGTTGATCAGTATTAGTGGTAGGTTGGAGCCTGAAGCAGTCGTACCCTTAGTCTAGAAACCTTCTCAGACTGTCCCCTACCTGCACAGATGTGACTTGCCACTAGGGACCTGGTAAACAGGAACAGGATTAGGTGCTGTAGCTGTGAGTTGCAACTAAAGAGCTGGTGAGCCAGGACAGGCTTCTTTTCCTGCTTTATGGGTGGGAGTAAGAGGTCCTGGGATATTGGAGAACTTCAAGTTGGGTGGCATGTCTGAGGGGAGTGGCTACATTTTAATGGAACAGAAGCTGGGCAGTGTGGATTACAGATGATCCTGCGCTGATGTGGAATAATTTTGCACTGCATAATAAGGGTTTAAAACTACTTTAAGGTATTAATATGCGGACAATACAAGAGTTAAGAGCTCCAGGATGTGCCCAAAATTACAGTGTAACAAGGCCCTTCGTAGATTAACTAGGGACAGGCAACCAGGCTACAGTCCTGGGTGCTGATTTAGAGGGGTGTGTAACAGTCTGTGTGCCTTGAGGTCCTCCATTACCCCTGCCCTTGCGTGTCTCTGCCAGGGCACCAAAAGTCCCAATTGTCTCTTCTGTTACCTTCTGATAGAGAGGTATTTGTATCGCTGTCTTTTCCATGAGAGAAAAAGCAAGTTATCTCTATGAAAGGTCATGCCGCTGTCACTTCAGACATCAGCCAGCAAAAAACGGTTGTGTAGCAAAAAGATTACTGTTTGCCTTCTTTGTTCTCAATGGTAAATCAAGAGAACTGAAATTGTTATTACAAACTGATGTGCAGGGCAACTTTGCCAGTGGTTCGCAGGCTAAACTGTCCTGTTTATTGCATTACTTCATAAGAAACTTGTGATAGTAGAAAAATTTAGTTACTTGCATAGGCAACCAGTTGGGGGTGCACAGAAGTACATGTGCCCCCCCTGAAGGGGTTGGTGCCCCCCCCAATGGCTGACACTGATGCTGTCGGTAGGGTTGGTGCCCCTTCCCCTGACAGGGTCACCACCATCAGTGGCTTCTGTAGGTGCCCCCCTCCCAGATTCAGGAAGCACCAGTCACTCATGGTTACCTGAGAATTAGATGTGTGCACAGTAGTCAAAATTTCTTTCCTTATACAGATGTCCTTTGATGATGTAGAGTGCATTGCTTATTTTTTGTTCCTCATTATTTTTTCCATGCATTTCCAGTCATTATTCAGTATGTTTTATTTTCTGTTAGTAGGCGTGCAATACTACAATTTTTTCTTTTTGGGTGGGGGAGGGGGAAAGAGGTGGAAAGCTTATAATCAAGTGGCTTGTAATAATACCAGATTTTTTTAGTTATTTTCCAAATTGTTGAGTATCCAGAAAACTATTTTAGATCAGTGAGAACTGCAGGTCCTTGACACCTCTGAGAATTAGGCCCTTCAGTGCTTCTGAAAATGTGCGGATTTTACTAGTACTAGTGCTCATGTGTTTGTTCCTTAGTTTTCTTTAGATGAGCATCTGTTTGAGTTTTCTCATTTCATTATCAGTAAAGTAAGATCTATTTTTAAGAGTCTTCTAGGTACCTTGCTAAGTCATCCTAAAATTGTGTGGCTTGTTTTGACTTTAACCAAAGTTACAGCTGCAGAGCTGTAAAGCAGTCAGTTTCCCTTATTATGACTAGTTCTACAACTTGTACTGTTTTAAATTGCCTGCAATTAGCATATTTCAACCTTATTTTTAGGTTTAAATTGCAGTGTGAGAGTGTACTCTCCTCTTAGCTAATTAGTGCTATCAAGGAACAGTAGGTTACCTCATTAGTACCATGTGCATTTAATTAAAGAAGAGAAAATTGGAGTTAACCTCATAGTTAATATTTTCACAGAGTGCTACAATGCCAACACCTTCAATTGGAGTCACACCCCTGTGTATCTAATTATGCACTGGTGCCAAATAAGGTTAGCAAGGGTACCATCATGCTGTTGACAAAATAGTTTAGATGAAAACCTGTTTGCTCCTTTCTAATATGAAATTGTAGATTGACCAATTTATCTAAGTCTATATCTGTTAGCACTAGATATTTTTGTCTCCTTTCCATACCCCCAACTACCCTATTTCCTTTGTTCTCACACCCACACCTAGTAATGGAGCACATAAATGAGCAGGAACATTATCAGACACTTCATTGCAAATCATCAGTTTTGTGCTCCTTATTATTGTCCTACAAATACTGTAGATACAGCTATTCTTTAGGTAAGGCCACCAATATTGTGCAAACCAATAAATCTATAAAGTGTAATTCCAGATAATTGTTTAAAAGTAAATCGTGTTTAAATATTTCAAATGAGTACTAGAATCTTCTGTCCAGGGTGCTCAGGTTTGTTTTAATGTCTGCCTTGTTCATCAGAATCTCTTTTTTCCCCATCATAAATATAGAACATGGGTAGATTAGTACTTGATATATACTCTCAGGGGGCATGATCATGTATGGAGATGAGTACCTGGAATTTCCATGTGTTTCAGTAGAAGGTAAGGGTGCTCATCAGCTCCCTTGGTCTGTTTAGTGTAATTTTTTTTTATCTTCAGACAAAACAATCTTGAAAAGAATAGTATGACTTAAATAAAAAAGTGGTTCTTTGAGTTTTTAATTGATCATTTATGTTGCTAAAGATATCTCATGTTCTACTTAATTCAGAGACTGTATCTCTGATTATATAGAATGACCTTGAGGTTTGTTTGTATTTTGATATTGTATTAGTGGTGGGCTGGAAGCCTCTAGCCTTATTCTTCCTGTATGACATTCTGGCAATGATCCAAGAAGCACTTAAAATTATTTAACTTTTAAGCACATGGGTAATCCTGTCTATGTCAGTTTCAATGGGACTTAAGCGTGTGCTTAAATACTTTGCCAAATGGAAATAGGATTACTAATGTGTTTAAGTTTAGTTCTGCTGAATCAGAGCTAGTATGCTCAGCACCTTCCAGGGTCAAGTACTTTATGAGTAGAGTGCAGATAGGATTTATTCTGTGCTGATGACTTCCCATATAGGTTTGGACAGGTCATCTAACACCCCTTTGGGCTGGTGTTCCCATCTATACAATGGGGATGTTAATAATGCCTTCCTGAGAGGGATTTTGAGGATTATTGATCATACTTGAGAAATATAAGGAACTATATAAATGACAAAATTATTCTGAATAAAATAGATTTAGTGGCTAGCTCTGTGGGATAACAACGGAATGCCAACCAACAGTTTGTTTACAGATACTTCGTGTTCAATAAACTGTTTCAAGAGAATGATAAGATCAAACAGTATGATGGAACACTGAAGTGAGTAAAATTACATTTAGATAAAATTGGCATGAGAGTAATCAACCTGAAGGCTAGGGCTAGAAAATACACATAAACCAATGTAAGTGACTGGAAACCAGTTCAGATCTATAGACAACAGAAGTTCAGTGCATATAAACCACTTTCAAAATGGCTAAAACTAGTTTAAGGTAAACCTGAATGGATGTAGTACCAGATTTAACTGATTTAGGTTAAAACAGTTTATTGAACTTGTGTCTCAGATCCTCTCTAGATTCAAGCTAAATCACAGTCCCTCAGCATCCCAGGAAGCTTTGCACCTCCACCTCAAACCCTCCCTCCTCCCCCATGCATATATACTGGGTGGGCAGCCTAGCCTCGGCCCAAACTGTCTGCTCCAGGGAGGCATTCTCTAGTGCCCCTCAGCTACTGGGAAGGGCCACTGTAGGCCTGTGGCTCATTTTCAGAATCAAAAGTGAATGTCTGTTCACTTGCTTATTAGTTCAGTCTATACAGTTTAGACTAACCTGTGAAGATTGAATCTATTCAGTCTCGGGATTTTTGACTGTTTGTACTTAGCCCAAGTATTGAACCTGTATTTGTGTTGAATACACCTGTTATAAATAATGCTGAATTAGAGAATGGGTCAGTTTTACAATTCTTTTCTGCCTGAGTAGTTTTGTCCATTGTTCTCAATTTCTTAAGAGTATACCATGCAATTAAGCTGAAAAAACAAACAAATAAAACCCCCAAACACCCCAAACCTTTAATTTCCCTGACATTGGAACCTTCACAGTTGTTCTTATTTTTTAAATCAAGAATATCAGGTTCTTGCTTCTATATATTTTCTGGAAGACCGCAGTAAGATTTTTGGAATATATAGATGGTTAAGACTTGAATCTGTAACATGACTTGTACTTCTTTCTGTGAACAACAGAGGGACATGGATGTTTGTGAAGAATGGTGGGAATTGCAACTAGTTAGAGAGCTGTGATATTATTTTTCCTCAAATGAACTTCCTCTATAAGGAGGACCACGACAGAGAAATTTATTTAAAAAAAACAACTTTGAAATAAATTCTGTCGATCATAAGGAAGCAGCCAAATTATTTTTCTGTTAGTTCATCTTCAGGTTTCAAGTCTGAGCAAATCCAGAGTCTGGGTCTTGTCAGTGAAGTAAGTTTGATAATTATGTTATTATTATATTTGGGTATTCTGGAATCGAAGGTCCCACACCCATATGTGTGTGTGTGTGCGTGTAAAGAATTTAAAGATCAACCTACTAAGTGACAACTGTGAACTTTTTATAGTTTTGTTTCATATTTTTTACATCTGCATAACTAAATATTATGAAGAAATTGAGTGGCTAATTAAGGAGGCAAGATGATTTATTGTAATCTCTTTGCAAACAGTCTTTTATAGGTATGATACCCTATTTATACAAGAGCTACAGTTTTAAAACAATTGCTTTAGATTTCTGTTTTCTGTGAAAAATTCTTTGTTATACTCAGGTCTTTTCCCAGCTACCCTAATGGTTAATCATCATTCTGTAGTGGAAAAGTAGTGCTCCACAGGAACAAGTTGAAAAGTTTGGGGTCTATTCTTTTTCTTCTTTGTTATTGTTGTATGTTTTCATCTTCTAATGATACCATTAACTAAAACTAGTTACAGTATATCCCTAATTTACTGTCTGATCTTGCAGTCCTTTCATCTACAAATGACTTCAACACTAGAGTGGGAGTCACATATGTACAACGGTCGGATCAAGTTCTTTATTTTAGTTCTGTAAATACTATCTGAAGGCAGTTTCTGGTCACGTGGCATACCAAACAATACTATGAATCCATTTTATTGTTCTTAGTAACTTTGGTGCAAGTTGTCACTGATTTGGTACTTTGTTGCAAAGACTATGAATCACACTCTATATGGAAAATTGACTTGTGAAAATGAAGAGTTTAAAACAATTTCTAGATAGGCTGACTAATATTCTAATTAGTGCCTTAAAGAGATACTATACTAAAAACCAAGAAAAAGATACAAAGTTGTAATTTTTACATAAAAATGTATACCAGCATACGTAAGGTACGAGGAGTTGAATGGGGAGATGGCTTATACACCAGTATTTCATAATTATGTACACTGATTATCTTTGCTATATGCTCTGTCCTGCCTTAATATCCAAATTACATTATGTTCTTACATAGCTCTAGTTTCTAGATGTGGTCTCTTTCCTTGAATTTCATTTGCAGTATTAATTTTCTCAAAACATATTTTTTAAAAATAACTCTTTCCTTAATAATTTTACAGTTGAATGCAATTAATTACTATATTTTAGGTAGTCAAGCATTTCAATATTTTCCTGGACGTGTAAAAAAAAAAAAAAATAGTTATAGGTCCGGAGTCATGAATTAAAAGAAGCTTATTACACACAATACTGTTGGTATGTGGTAATTTAATGGAAAATATGATTGATCATGTGAAGCACATCTCTGAGATAGAAGGTGACACACTGAAAATAGGGAAAAGAGATTGATTTTTATCACTAGATGCATGACGAACAGATCCAAGGAGGTGATACTCCCCCTCTATTGGGTGCTGGTCAGACCGCAGTTGGAGTACTGCATGCAGTTTTGGGCACCACACTTCAAGAGAAATGTGGATAACCTGGAGAGGGTCCAGAGAAGGGCCACTCATATGGTTAAGGGCTTGCGAGCCAAGCCCTATGAGGAGAGACTGGGGCACCTGGACCTCTTCAGCCTCCATAAGAGAAGGTTGAGAGGCAACCTTGTGGCTGCCTATAAGTTCATCATGGGGGCACAGAAGGGAATTAGTGAGGCTTTATTCACCAAGGGGCCCCCGGGGGTTACAAGAAATAATGGCCACAAGCTAGCAGAGAGCAGATTTAGGCTAGACATTAGGAAGAACTTCTTCAAAGTTAGAGTGGCCAAGGTCTGGAACGGGCTCCCAAGGGAGGTGGTGCTCTCCCCTACCCTGGGAGAGGTTAGATAATCATCTAGCTGGGGTCATCTAAACCCAGCACTCTTTCCTGCCTATGCAGGGGGTTGGACTCGATGATCTATTGAGGTCCCTTCCGACCCCAGTCGGAATCTATATGCCTGGAAATGTTGCAATAGTAAGAATATCACTGAATATTAAGGACCACTTTAATTCTTACTGGTTTTAGAACAGTTTTGTTTGCCTTTGCTCATGAAAATATAAAATTTAAAGATTATAACTAATATTATTTGGTAGAACTCTATTAAGGAAAGGGCAATTCTAGTTGTTATACACTACAGCACTTCTGTAATAAATGTACACTGACTCTTCAATATGTACATTACACAGTGCAAATCTTTCAATTTTTTAATAATTAAAATTAAGTAAATAATATGGGGTTAAATGTCCACTTGCTAGAATTCAAGGTATTTGACTATTTTTGCAATTCTGGAATTTCATTTTGGGACATGTCCCTTATGTCCAAATCTTTCCACAGAAAGAATACCTAAGTATCTGAAACCTGCAACTAAAATGAATTACAATACAATACAGGAAAAGGGAGCTTTAAACAATTTTTAATATATTTCTTCTAGTCCTATGTAATGGAGTTTCAGGGAGGAAAAAACCATACATGGTCCTCCGTTAGTGTAAATCTAACAAATCCATTTTGTTTATTTAAGTAAATTTAAATAATTTGGGAACTGAAGGAGGTTCAAGAAGCATGTTCTAATGAAATGAATCTAAAGGAGTAGCTATAACAAAAATTATTAAAAAATGTTAATCATGAAATGCTGCAAATAAATAAATAAAGTATAATGCAATACAAATAATGCATAACAAAATTATGGTCACAGGTAATAATATTCTCATAAAACCTAAAAGAATGAAAGTATTATAACACTTGAAACAGGAGGATGGTAATACCTAAACTTACTGTATTCTAAAAAGTTTAAGAATCACTGTCTATAAGTTGTCAGCCTGCTAGGGGCAATCATAGTCAGATCTCAGAAATTAAGTCCTGAAAAAGCAAGAGTTCCATTGTACCTTCAGATGGGATCCTCTATATGAATTGGAGCTAGAGGAATCCTTGTTTAGATAAATACCCCAGTTGTATCCTCTCATCCCAATCAAAGCATATGTAGCTGCTAAATAAAGAATAGCACAGATGTGGTTAGGCTATGCCTAAAATGTCCCTGTGGCCAAATTGAAGCTTGGTGGTGTAAAAGTGCCAGTCTAAATACAAGTGGCCTAGAACTGATGTAATTACCTGAAAGCTGACCTTATCCAACTTCTGAAGTTTTCTCACCTGTGACTCAGTTCCTTTAATACTGCTTCCCTTAGTTTTCCTTCTTAGTGGGGCTGTGTGAAGCTTCTGGTGGTGATTAGATTCAGAGGAGATTTGGCCCCATTCAGTGGCTGAATCTAAGAATCCGCCTCCAATCAGGGGACCAATTAAAAGGTCCAAATCTATTCAAAGCTGTCCAAATCTTCGGAAAAGATTCAGAGCATTGATGATTCAGAGAGTCCCTGGCGGCTGCAGCAGAGAGCTGCAGCTGGATCCAGAGCACTAGGGGCAGGGGCAGGGGAAGGGACACTGGGGGAGGGGACCATGGGGGACCCCTGCCAACCCCCATCCCCTGCCTGCTTCCCCAGTCCACCTTACCCCCAACTGCTCCCCCAGCCCCCACCACCATTCCTGACCCACCCACCGCAGCTCCAGGCCCTTTAAAGAAAAGAACCGGTGTCCCCTGTGTACTGCCAGGTGGGGGGTGATCCCTGCTGCCCCCTCACTGCCCTATGCTGCATGGGGGGGCTCTGCACAAGCCCCCACAACCCTCTCTCACTCTCCTAGTGCCCCCATGGCTGTCCCGCCTGCCAGAGCTCCAGCCCTTTAAGAAAAAAAACTTTAAGAGAAAAGCCCTGGGATTCACTGCTCCTGCAGCAGCCTCAGGGCTTCAGAGAGCTCATGGAAGAGCCCCACGCATGGTGCAGGGCAATGGGGGCAGCAGGGATCACCCCTCACTGGCAGGAACCGTGGGGTTCTGAGGTTTTCTTTTTTTTTTTTTTCTTTAAAGGGCCGGAGCCGTGGTGAGTAGGGCATCTGTGGGCAGGGCTGGGACAGCAGAGGGGAGGTTGGGGGCTCATGCAGAGCCCCCCATTCATCGTGGGATGGTGGGGGCAGCAGGGATCACCCCCCCAGCCTGGCAGCACCCGCTGAGTCAGGGCTTTTTATTTTCCAAGTGCCGGGAGTTGAGGCAGGCAGGGCAGCCATTGCCAGGCTGGGGGAGATGGACCTGGCTGATTCGGAGATTCAGCCAATTTGATTCAGGACAGTGATTCAAATCACATTTAATCACTGTCGCCCAAATTGGCTGAATCCAAATCCAAAGCGAATACTAGCTGCTTCACACAGGCCTCCTTCTTAGCTTGATTTGTACTAACTTGGCTTAACTTAAACTTGCCTACCCCTATACAGCATTCTCAGCCCTACTAAAGACTCCATGGCCCAATATTTATAATATTTTATGTATATTCATTTATGGAGTATACCAATGATTTGAAGACAGAGATAGGTTGAATGTTGTTCTTTAATAATAAACTTTGTATTATTATTATTGTTGTCGTTGATTTGTATTTGTATTAGTGTTTGAAAGTTGCTTGTAGTATGGTCCTGGTGGCAGTTATCCTCTGTAAAGGAATCAAGTACAGCATAAACAGTACCAGTCGAAGTTACAGTGTGCTAAGGATGCGCCCGAACCTGAGCTGCATGGCCATCTCTAGTAGTGAAGGAACATTATATATAGCTGATATATATCTGATTTAAATCTTGACCTCTCTTTATTGCCAGCAAGGTGGCCATTAATTTTGATGGTTTGGTTAAATGTTTACTAATAAATAAGATCAACAAATATTAATTAACTATAACAAAATACTGTATTGTGCATTGCTTAATACAAATTACTAGAAGTACTATTATATATAAATTGAAAACAGCAAGTGGAAGAAGAGAGTTATCACTGGAGTTGAATTTTTTACTAACTTGATTTTTTTAAAGAGTCTGATAAAGAGAAATTGTACATAGTGTAATGTAGATTTTCATGAATGGGACATTAAATTGTTGCTGTTGTAGATGAGGTTCCGAACATCGTATTGTGCTTTGTTTTAGTAACAAGGTAAACCATTTGCTTATGTGCAGCATTAACTGATTAAACATCATCATTTGTACTGCTAGCTCAATTAAAATTCAGCTTTGTGTTTACTTTAAAATGTATTGTTGAATAGGCTGTTAACGGTACAGTACACATAGGGGTACATGTTAAGCCACGTACCTCCTGTTGACTTTAATGGGAGTTTTATGGCTAAATCTCCATGCACTACTTTGAAAGTGTTCCCCATAGAGTTAGGAAAGCCAATATATTAAAATTAGTTTAGATCATAAGCACAGGGTGTTTTATACATCCCAGCTTAAAAGGCAGTATGATTTAATAGCAAAATAAGGAAGAATTTTCTTGTAATAACATTGAACCTGATCTTCAGTTGGTCTAAATCTGAAGCACTGCTTACAGTGAGATATGCTGATTTCTACCTGCTGAGGAGTTAAGTCCAAATTGAGTATTTTAATATTGGTAAGATTTTAAAATAAACTAAAACATGGGATTAATCAGGAGTTAAGTTTATATAGACATGTACAACATACCTAAATACTATAGGATTTGTTTGTCACAGCATTGATTTTGTTAATAAATGGCTTATTCTCATCTACTAAAGTGAAAGGAGAAGGTGTTCATTTTCCTGCTAATATTTTATTATGACACATCTTGCCTCTTTAAAAGGTTTGCAATACTGCAAATATATTGTGAACAACACGTCTCATGATTAACTGCTAATTTTCAAACAAAATATCCTGCCAGTTTAATATGTTTCCAGATCACTGTGTACAGTGATCCAAATTGAAGACTAGATCCAATTTGGTAAGCTAGGCACCTAAGTGGGATTTAGGTAGAATCTGTACATCATGTTCAATAGAATAATCCAAGTCCCTTTCAATCATGGTCCTAGTGAGTGTAGCGCTGCTGAGCCTATAAGTGTGATGTGGGTTTTTTTCTCCCACGGTAGAACACCTTGCATTTCTACATATTGAATGCCGTAAGGTTTTCATCCGCCTACCTTGCAAGCAGTCAGTGTGGATCACCAGCCTATCCTCAAATGTGGATACGCTTTCCCAAAGTTTAGTGTCATCAGTGAACTTGGGCAGTCTGCTTCTGACACCAGTGTCCAGATTGTTTATAAAGATATTAAAGAGTACAGGCCCTAGATTGGAGCCTTGGGAAACACCACTGTTCACTGAGTGCCATACTGATTCAGTTCCATCAGCTACCACTCTGGGTCCAACCTCGGAGCCAGTTCCCCAGCTATTGGTGTAGTGGAGGCTGCAGTTCCATGAGGACATCATGGGACACCAGGTCAAAGGCTTTTTTTAAAGTCCAAATATATGATATCAACCTCTTCCCTTTTGTCCAGGTGATATGTCACCTGGTCATAGAAGGAAATGAGATTTGGTCAGGCAAGACCTACCTGCAACAAACCCATGCTAGTTATCCCTAGGAATGTTGCCTTCTGTTAGCCTGTCAAGAATGGTTTCACTGATAATTTTTTCTAAGAGCTTTCCAGGGATTGAGGTCAATCTGATTGGTCTGCAGTTTCCCAAATCTTCTTTCCTCCCTTTCTTGAAGATAGGCACCATGTTGGCCCCCTTCCAATCTTCAGGTACCTGGCCCAAGTGCTATGAGTTCTTGAATATCCTCACCATTGGACACACTGTGATGTCAGCAAGTTCCTTTATCACTGTTGTGTGCGTTCCATCTGGGCCAGCTTATTTGTGGATGTCCAGCCTCTCAAGGTGTTCCCTCACAAGATCTATGCTAATGATGGGTGTATGTTTGCCCTTTTCCTGGTAATCCTGCATCTTGTCAGGCAGGGTGATCCCCTTGGGCTGGTGGAAGACCAATGCAAAGTAATCATTAAGGAGATTGCCTTTTTCCTGTGTGTTGGTTATCAGCTGCTCCATTTGGTTTAGCAAGTGTCCAACGTTGCCCTTGTATTTTAGTTTTTTTTCTGACTTCCCACGTATCTAAACAAGGACTTTTTATTGCCCCTGATCACTGACATCAAGGAGAAAAATGAACTCCTGAACAAATACTTCGTGTCTGTATTCCACAAATCTAAGAGTGATAGCCTGCTGAATGCAAATATGACACAGTCATCTTCCCACTTTACTCGGCCTTTACTGCATCCATTTCTAGACTCCACACTTTAAATGATGTGGAGAAGCTTGAGAGTCCAGAGGAGAGCCATGCACATGATTAGAAGTCAAGAGAACAGGCCTTATGAGAAGAGGCTGAGAGGCATGAGACTCTTCAGCCTGGAAAAGCAAAATCTCAGGAGTGACTTAGTGGTAGCCTATAAGTATGTAAGGGCTACGCCTCAGGAACTGGAAGAACATCTGCTCACCAGGGCACTCCAAGGGAAGATAAGGTCTAATGGTCACAAACTACTGGAAGATGGTTGTAGACTGGACATAAGGAAAAATGTCTTTACCATCTGAGTCTCCAGAGTCCGGAATAAACTTCCTCCAGAAATGGTGCAAGAACCTACTCTGGATACCTTTAAGAAATGCTTGGATGCTTATCTTGCTGGGGTCATGTGACCCCATATGACTTTGTGACCCTTGGGCAAGAGGAAATAGTCACAGTAGGGATGGTCACCTGCCAACAGTCAATGTAGAGCTGGTGAAAGAACAACTAGAGAGGCTGAATATTTATAAGTCAGCAGGACTGGATTAACTCCATCTGACAGCACTGAACAAACTAGCCAAAGTCATTGCAGGACATCTTTAAGAATTTGTGTCGCTCAGGAGAAGTCCCAGAAGACTGGAAGTGTGCCAGTGTTGTGCCCACCTTCAAGCAGGAGAGGAGAGAAGACTCAGGAAACTACAGACAAATTAGCCTTACCTCAATGCCAGGAAAAATCCTTGAAACATTTCTCAAGGAGGCCATATGTGATAAGCTAGTAGAAGGCAAGATTTTGAATAACAGCCAGCATGGTTTTGTCATGGGTAGGTCATGTTTGACTAATCTCATCTCCTTCTACAACCAGGTTACTACCACCTGGATGAGGGAGATGAGGTCAACATCATTTGCTTGGACTTTAGGAAGGCCTTGGACTTGGTGTCCCATAAAACTCTCATGGTAAAACTAAGGGACTATGGGCTCAAGATTTCAATGATCAGATGGATAGGAAACTGGCTGTGGGGTCAGACCCAGGGAGTACTAATAGACGAATCTGTGTCAACCTGGTGGAAGTTAGCCAGTAGGGTCTCCCAGGATCAGTTCTTAGACCAGTACTTTTCAGCATCTTCATCAATGTTCTGGATGTGGGGGTGAAAAATCACACTGACAAAGTTTGCCAATGATACTAAGCTGTAGGCAAGTGTGGCCACACATCAGTGTAGGCTGACGATCCAGGTGGACCTAGACAGATTAGTTAGGTGGGCGGACCAGGATCAGATGCTGTTCAATACTGAGAATTGCAAAGTGCTCCATCTGGGGCCGAAAAATCTGCAACAGACTTGATACTGCTATGCCAGCTAGCACCACATCTGAAAGGGACTTGGGGGTCACAATTAACCATAAAATGAATATGAGCCACCAGTGGGATGGTACAGTTAGCAGAGCAAACAGTATGCTGGCATGTATCAACTGATGCATCTCAAGTAAAACTAAAGAAATTGTTCTTCTGCTTTACTCAGCATTGATGAGGATGCAGCTGGAGTACTGCATCCAGTTTTGGGCAGCACATGTCATGAAAGATGTGGAGAAGCTTGAGCAAGCCCAGAGAAGAGTTAGTCATATGATTAGAGGCCTGAAAAGGAAGTCATATGAGGAAAGGCTGACAGATATGGGACTGTTCAGCCTAGAAAAGAGACTTTGGGGAAATTTGATGGTGCTTTCAAATATATCAGGGGCTAGGCAAACAACTATTCACCAAAGTGCCCCAGGAGCAATGGTCATAAACCCCTAGAAGAAGGTTTCAGACTAGATATAAGAAAAAACTTCTTCATGGTTCATGTGACCAGACTTTGGAATAGACTCCCAGTGGGGGTTGTGCAAGCACCTACCCTGGAGATCTTCAAAAAGAGAATAGATGCACATCTTGCTGCTGTGGTTATTTGGCCCCCAGCAGTCTTTCTTTCCCAGAGCAGGGTGGGGTGGGATGGACCTGATGATCTCACAAGTTCCCTTTCAGCCCTAAACTTCTGTGAATCTGTAAACTTCAAATCATTGGTCCTGAAGTCTTCTCTGCAGCAAGAGAGAAAAGGTGCTTTCCCTCTTCTTTATGGCAGCCCTTATGTAGTCTGCAATTCTCCAATTTATTTATGAGAGGGTCATGTGGGACATTGTCAAACACTTTGCTGAAGTCACTATAATCCACAGCATCCCCTTCATCCACTCAAGTAGGTTTTTTGTCAAAGGAGATCAGATTTATTTGACACAATTTTTTTTTCATAAATCTGTGCTGGCTTCTTACAATCAGCCTTTCCTTCTCTAGATGCTTCAAAATTGCATTCCTTAGGATATGCTCCAGCTACTTCCCAGTTATTTAGAGGAGGCTAACTGATCTTTAGTTCCCCTGATCCTCCACCTTGCCTTTTTTAAAGGGCACTACATTGGCCCTTTTCCAGTCCTCTCATACCTGGCCCATCTCCCATGACTTCATGAAGATCATTGTCACCAGTCCTCTACCAGTTCCTTCAGGACCATGGGTTGAACCTCATCCTCTCTTGCTTGCTTCATTTCATTCAGACCGAATAAACACTCTGTGACTTCCTTTTGTTATTTCCTCCCTCAGCTTGCCCCCTTCCTTATCCAGATAATCCCTACTAGGTGGCAGCTTTATTTGGCAAAGTATCTGTTGAGTAGCTTTGTCTTCTTTGTATCTTTGGTTGGTTCCCTCAGCTTGTTAACAGAAGACCCACAGCTTCCTTGGTCCTTCTTTTCTGGCCAACATGCTTATTGAGCCTCCTCTTGTCCTTAACCTCCTTTACCAGGTGCAGCTTGTTCTTTATCTTTGCCTTCCTGATTTTATCCCTGAAGGCTCTTTCAATTTCCTGGTATGCTTCTTTGGTGACCTTCCCATTCTTACATTGCTAGTATGCTTTCCTCTTGTATTTGAGGCATTTTACAAGCTTCTTGTGCAGCCACATTGGTTCTCTCGCCATTCTTCTTGTGCTTCCATCATGTTGGGACAGTTTCTTGTTGGGCTTCCAACACTGTGCCCCTTAGAACTTCCCAGTCCTCCAGGGCACCTTTATCCTTCAATTTATCTTCCCATGAGAACATGCCTATCAGCTCTTTGATTCAGATTAAGTCCACCTTCTTTTAAATCTAGCTTCCTAATTTTGCTGACCTCATGCTTTCCATGTCTCAGGAGCTGAAATTCTATCATATTGTGATTTTAGATTTTAAACTTCATTGCAGAACAACAAGGAAGATTTTTTACCTCCCTGACTCCCGTATGACAGCTTCAGGGAAGGAATTCTACCCGATCAACACATCAAAGAGCTACTTAATGCAGGTCACAAAGACACTCTCATGAACCCAGAGGGACAGACTTCCATCTTCAGCTTCCTCTGTGCAAAAGTGAAGTTATTTCCTACCTAAAGCGACTTTTTACCGTCTTGTACCATCTACACTTTTCTCAGAGCTTGATGAAGAGACTTTAATCCCAAAAGCTTGCAGAAAAGGACAGTTTTCTTGCCATTTTCCAGTTGATCTAATAAAAGGTATCATTTTGGAACCAAGAATTCTAGTTTTTTGTCTATCATATTGTGACTGATTTCTCCCAATTTACCCATCACCTTCATATCGTCAATTCTTCCCTGTTGGTCAGGACAAAATCCAAGATAGAGGATTCCCTAGTTATATCCTCCACTTTCTTGAAGAGAAAGTTGCTCTCCATACAAGTTAGGAACCAGCTTGACATTTTAAGTTTGGCTGAGTTGTTCTTCCAGCAGATGGCTGGAAAACTGAAGTCTCTCATCAGTAGCATCCCATAGCTTTTACATAGATTTGTCACCTGCTTCATCCACCTCCTCTTCCTGATTAGGTGCCTGTAATAAATCCCTACCATTACATCAGTGCCACATCCTTCACCTTCCATCTACACCCAAATGCATTCTGCTTTGCCATCTTCTTCCTCCTGAACCAGAGAACAAGTATGTATGTTTTTGACATATAAGGCAACACCACCAACTTTTCTCCCAATCCTGTCCTTCTGAAACATAGTATAACCTTCAAAATTTACGTTCCAATCTTAAGAGCTGTCCCACCAAATATTGGTGATGCCAGCCAGATCACAGTTCTTTTCATAGGCTTCAGCTTCCAGTTCATCTTGTTTATTTCCCTTGCTTCTCATATTTGTAAATGTGCATCAGATACATTTTGCCTTTTGACCTCCTTGCTTCCTTTTAGTACCACTTCTTGCTGTCCTGGAGCTCTCTGGACCTTTCTCAGAGATGAGCTGCTTCTTCAAGTCCTTTCCCCTTTGACTGTCTTTTCTGTTGCTGGTGTGTTTTGATCACCATCCTCCATGAAACTTAGTTTAAAGCTGTTCTTACTAGGTTGGCCAGATGATGCCCAAAGATGTTCTTCCCCATTCTGATCAGGTGAATCCCCTCTCTTGATAGCAGCTCTCCTCACAAGAACATCCACCCATTTTGAAGGACAGGAAGGAAGGATAGTGCTGTCACCTTGACAGTTTCGTACTTTGATTTAGGCACTCTCCTAGGAGACTAGCGGTGTGGCTTGTAAACTCCTCAGGTTTGTGGGGAGCAGGTCTAGGACTTATGTTTTCCACTTCCTAAATGAGTACTCTAACTTATGAGGTTGTTACACAAAAGGTAGGAATTGGCATTTCCAATAGACTTGCTTCATGTAACTTCTGGCATCTGTATGTTCTTTGAATTGCCCTTTCAGAAGCAGGCACTTAGCTGTGTATCATCCTTTGAAGGTACCTAACCCTGTTTCTTTCATTCACCCTTCCAGTTGACTGAATAAAGCCTAAGCATATAGTCCTGTTTCTTTAGATTATTCTTCTATCTAACATTCAGGGATTGTGCTGCCTCAATGGCTGAATACACATGTTCAGGTAACTTGGAAGAATTCTCCCAAAGTTTATTCTCCTGGTAGAAAATTCTGTCCAGAGCTATGGGTACAGACATTCAAGTACTGAGGCCCTGAAGATTGGAAAGCTTGCAGTGCTGACACTGTGCAGCAAGGAGTGGGGGGAGTCCTGCACATACATTTCAATGTGCTTGCAGGCTTCTTTAGTCTGCCAGGCAACAGATGGCAGCAGTGTGTAGGGCAGCCATGATTAGACGGACCCAGACTTCCCAGCACAATGTGGGGATTATGAAGAGGGTAAGTTCTGTTTCCTGCTGGAACAGTCACTCTCCCAGGAGAAACTGAATGTTTGTACAAGGCCAGCATAGGAATCTTAAGGACTAGTTTAGACTTTGTCCTAACTCCGTATCTGTAAGAAAAAACAGTGAGACTGTTTAAATGTACATTGAGGGAAGGTATATATTTTTATTGATTCTCATTTTCTGAGTTTTGAACAATCTTGCAAAACCTAATTGATTCACATTTTTAGCCACAGATGAAATGTCTTGGAATTTGCCCTGCCTTTCTACATGAGTCCATTCTATCTCTTAATTTTAAAATGTTTCTGTTTCAGTCATTGAATCAGTACAAAATATATATTGAGCTTAATGGTAACATCCCATTCATTTAGGTCTTGTCTTATACGCTTTTTAAATGTCCAGGTTGTTCTTTGGCATTGTTTTTTACTGTTATTAATCTATTCTTAATATTTGCAAAAGCCATCCAAAAACCACACATGAGAAATAGAATGATAAATATCATGACAGAATGATTGCACACCTGAATAGCCTCCATCTTGTCCCATGGATATTCATTCAGTTCCTCTGAACTGGACTAGAATTGCTGCAAACTTCAAACAAATGAAGCAAATGATGCTTAAAAAGGATATGGATACTTAAAGTCCTTATATCATAATGAAACAACAGACAGATGTAACTGCTGAACAGGCATCAATCTCAGGCTGAATCACACATGTTTTCCTAAGTCATAGGAAGACTAAAATTCATGTTCCCTTTCCTATCAGCTTACCCACTGCCTAGACACCCCAAAGAAATTGTTTGAAAGGTATTTAAGTATGAATTTGAACAAAAGCTATATATTGAATGCATTGTCAGATCACATCATCTATTCTGCTGATTCCATGACCCAAAAATCAGATTGCAATAATTGTCTGTGGAATTCAAATGGCATTTTGTATAGACACCAGATAAACAAACAAATCTTTCTTGACATGGAAGAAAATCATAACTTGCTTTCCTGGCTCCAGGGCCCACTAGCATCTACTTCTTTTGGTTTGGTCTGGATAACGCTCAACTCCCTCATACTGAATAAGCTCCAAACTCTGCCCTCTTCCATATATGATCCTTAAGTAAAACACTGCAGAAGGCTCCTCCTTCTCACTAGATATCTCAGGCAGTTTCTAAGGGGTTGTAGACACCTTATCGTTTACAGTGGGTACTGTCAACTCTTGCATACTTTTATACAAAATATATATTTTTCCTTTTTAGAACATGAAAATCTTGTGTTCAATGAAAAAATAACTGATAGTAAAAATTGTTTTTAATAATCTGGACTTCATAAGAAATCAACAACACTGATAAAATTAAAAACTGAGACTCTTTTTCTGCTCAGCTCCCTTTTCCATCAATCTCCCTATTTATTCCCTTGTCTCCTTCATTTCTAAACACATTGAGCGTCACAGTGTTTTTTACAATCAGTGAAGATTTCCTCCTCCAATATTACACTAGATCGTCCCATTTTTCCTCTTATCTTTCTAATTGTCACATTCCCTTTGTCAGATTCTCCTCAGGTCCCCTCCTCTGGTTCTGAGGGATACTCATAGGACTCTGTGCTTAATCCTCTTCTCTCTTTTCAGTGTATCTGTAAATAAGTTCATCCTCAAATGTAAATTTGACTGCTATGGGGATGATTCACTAATCTAATCTTCTATTCCAGATCAGTCTTTTGTCCAAACTGTAACCTTGGCTTATTTTTCTGATATTGTTTTAGGTATCTGACCATCAACTCGAGTCCAACACAGTTAATATTTCCTTCTCATAAGTCTGCTTGCCTTCTTTCACATGCTATCAGACCAGAATATAGGCTTCATCTTAAACTCAGACAGTTCTCTAGTATCTCCATCTGGACAACACTACTCAGAAGCAGGCTTTTCTCTTTATCCACATAGTGAAAAATCTCTTCTTATTTTGCACCTCACTTATTTCAACATACTTTTTCACCGATCATAACACATGTAACCTTTCCCACAAATATCTAGGCAGATCATTTCCCTAGCCTGTCCTTTCAACAGTGCTACATCTCTTTATGCATCCCTCCACTGATTATCCCTTTCTATTGCATCAAACGTAAGCCATTCCTTTTCACTTTCAAAGTACTTTGTACCATGTCCCCAATTTATGGATCTGTCATTCAATAAGCCGAGTTTGATTCCACTTCTGATAAGTTCATGATTCCAAACTCAGCCCTGGCAGATGTTCAATCACAAGGGTGATGAAATCTGATGTGCAGTTGCAACAAGCATGCCTTCTGCTATATTACAAATGCATGGCAGGGGGGGAGGTACAGTTGTGGAATTGGGCACCAATCCCAATTGCACTCTATTGCCAATGCAGGGTAACCTCGGATCAGGATTTTGGGCTCCCCCTGCACTGTCAACTAGCAAGTCAGTCAACTGATCAGTGTTTTCAGTCTTGGGATCTCATCACTCAAGGGCACTGATCAACTGTCTGCCACTCTCAGCCTCAGGGCCCTTTTCAATGCACACCTGGGGCTGCTGCTTCTTTTGTATGGCTGACTTGAAGCAACAATTACAAATCCAGTTTAAGGTTATTTAACCAGTATAATGCTCTTAAGAAAAGAGAATGTATCTTTGAAATGCCACTGTCAAATTTATATAGAGGGCAGAGTGTTGTTATGTAGTCCATAATTTGATCAGGATTGCCACAGTCACATTTTGCTGAGCTTCTAATACACCATTTGTGTATCAAGTGACTGCAGCAGCTGTGCCTCATTCAGGTCCAATTTAAAGCCTTCCATATTTTTCATGGAAGGTCAATAGCAGGAGGCTTTATTGTTGGGTTGGAAAGTAGATGTTTATTACAAATGGTGATTTCATTCCATGCTTTCATCCAAGCTGCTGCACTGTTGTGTCCTACAAAAGCTTGTACACATGCCCATAAAGATTTCTGGGAGACCAAGCGGTGAGCTGGGAGATTCTTTAACTATCTATGGGTCTGGGTTGTCATTCATGCAGATGACCACTCTGTATATAGATTCCCCCAACATTTTTCAAAAGATACAACTGCAGAAAGAGAAGTAGAATTCAGCTTGCATAGAGAAAAATCACACGTTTCCAGTCAAGAAGTATTATTTGCATATGTCAACAAAATACTATATAAAATAAAACCAGCACACATAATTCACAAGATATTCAGAAAGCTTTTGAAAGAGTCCTTCACAAAGGTTATTAAGGAAACTATTTAGTCCTGGATGAGAGTTAAGATTCTGTCATGAATCACAAACTGGCTAAGAGAAGGCAGAGTAGGAATAAATGGTCAATTTTCAATATGGCCAAAAGGTTAACATTCATGTGCACCAATGACCTGTACATTGGACAGCATTATTTAGTATTTTTATTAATGATACAGACAAAGGGCTGAAGAATAAGGTGGCAAAATTTACAGATGACACAAAAATTACTTAGGCTAGTCAAGATTAGAGAAGACTATGAAGCAGTGCAGAGGGAATAATTGGGTGCTATGACAGTAGATGAAATTCAGTATTGATAAATGTAAAGTAATGCACATTGGAAGAGAATAATTTAAACTACTCATACACGTTGATGGATTCAAAATTAACTGTAACCTCATAGAAGAAAAACGATTCGCTTATTATTGCTCATACAGACAGCTCAATGAAAACCTTTGTTCAGTATGCAATAGAAGTCAAAAAAGCAAACAATAATAGAATGTATAAAATAGTAGGTTAAGAATTTTGAAAAATATTTTATAATGTTATTATACGGATACTACTTTCATCTCTGGACACCTTATTTTAAAATAACAAGTGCCACAGATCACCACCTTCTCAGTCTCCACAGTCATGCCCAGGATGCTATCTGTGCAATGTGGGCTATACACTGATTTTAGGAATCAGCACTTTGTGTCTATATGCAACTCTTTCTTGTGCATCATGAGGAAAATGGCCTTTTTTCCCTAGGGTTTTATGCTTCGGTGTTTGTTCTGTATGCATAGTACTTCTGTCAGGAACCACTATTATTTCAACACCAGGGAATCAATTAGTTAAATTCCTGTATATGGCATACTTTCATTTATGACTTTTCTTCAGCTCATTATTAAGAATTATCTATCCAAACGAATACTGTGTTTATTGGTCCAAAAACAATGTTTGTGTTAGTTTAGGAACAAGACTGCTATACAGATCGTATGCTGTCTAACACAAAACAGGCCTCCTTTATTAAAATCAAAGAATTTTGGTTTGGTTCCTGTCAGCAACAGTAGTTGACCAGGTACACAAACCACCAAAGTACTGAAGCCATTGTCTTTGTGCATTTTAGTGCATTTCTTTTTTTACTACAGATACCTCAGGAACTCCCTGAGTCAGGTTTTTTATTTTAAATTTGTGTCATTCTATGTTATGCAGCTTCCATGCAGGGGTTGAACAAGGGACTCTTGTGGCCCTCTCCAGGCACTACATTACATTTTATTTTGGTGGCTCTTTCATTGCTGGTAGCTCAGAAGCCCTTCAGGTGGGAGCGGGTTCTACAGGACATTTGTGGGAGAGATTATTGTTTTAATCAGGGGAAGAGAAGTCCTATCACATAGAGACATGTGTCAGCTTAACCAATGTAACTTTCTTTTTTCTTTTCCTATATTGCTATAATTGGATCTAAACCACTGCAATGTTAAACATGAATGAGAAAGTATCATTCTTGATATTTACAAAGCAGAAGCAGAATTATAAGAAATTTTTCTTCCTCAAGCAAATTAAGGATTGAAAATCCAAATTAAACTGTGTCATGAAAAGCTTAGAGAGAAAAATGAGCTTTAAAAACTCTCAAGATTTTTGAAGCAATCAATAAAAATATGTACGTTAAACTTTTAAAAAATAAACTATTCCCTTACCTGTATTAATACTATAACCAATTATACAGAATATTTTAAAACTCAAACGAATTTTTGAAGGCTATGATAATGTTCAGCTTTTGCAATGTGTTGTCTATTAAGCGTTAACATTTGCAATCTTTGATTAGAAAAATGATGGCTATTATATAAAAAGTAATTTTTACTTTTTCATTTTTACGGAGTCACTATTTTGCCTCATGGAAGTACAGTTGTTCTTCCTGTAGTATTTCCTTATCTGCCCCTCAGATGTAAGTCTCTGCAAAAAGATATAAAGATGAGGGAAATACAAAAAGAAAGAAAGGGAAGGTTGCGCTGAGTAGCTCTGAATACAGCTAACTACTAGTTTCTGCACCATATGAGGGAAGGAAGCCTTCAGCTATGTTGTCTTCCCTTAATTGCATGTCTCAGCATGTGAATACCCTGCCTGTAGTATAATCCTTAGCATGCAAGAAACTATTTACTGAATATTCTAAACAGTACTACATTACATATGACTTCCAACTCCTGCTTCTGTTGCCACTGTTTGATTATAGCCATTTCCTCTCCTGTTTTCCCATCTGTTTTGGCCCTTATAAGAGTCTGCAGTTTGAGTTCCCTCTGTTGTGCTAAAGGATTTGTTGAAACTATAGAAGCTACAAATGGGCTAGTTCAAGACATTGTAAGATGCATAGCAGTGGATTCTATCCATTTGTCATCCTTTCTCTGTGATGTGGTAGCCTTATGGTACCATTTAATGGCTGTCTACAAATTTATCGGGGGGGGCAACAAGGGATAGGAGATGCCTTTTTTTTACCAGGACACTCCTTGGAGTAACTAGAAATAATGGCCACAAACAGACAGAAAGCAGATTCAGATTAGACATCAGGAAGAACTTCATGGTGAGGGTTGCTAGAACCTGGAATGGGCTTCCAAGAGATGTGGTGCTCTCCCTTACCTTGGGGGTCTTTAAAAGGAAACTGGATAAGCACCTAACTGGGGTCATCTGACCCCAGCACTCTTTCCTGCCTAGGACTCGGACTTGATGATCTGCTGAGGTCCCTTCTGACCCTAATATCTATGAATCTATGACACTATAAATCTATTAATTTAATGTCAATATCAGTTGTAGGTACCACCATTGGCTCATAGGCAAGAATACAGATGCAGGTTCCAGATTTTAAGTCACTGCACTCTTTTTTAAGAAAGGTAAGAGATTGCCTTTCGGTTTCTAAAAATTATCCATCTTTCACAGAGCTCTTTCATACTATCAACTTCTTTCTGAGACACTGACAAGAGGAATATTTTAACTGCCAACTCATTTTACTCTTCCCTTGCTGAGACTGCTACTCTTCCCTTGCTGAGACTGCCTTTTATTTTAGGATGTCATGTTGGCACATTTCAAACTTCAGAGACAGCATGGTGATCCTCCCCTGTCCACTAAATTGACTAAAGACTAGCCCCTGATTTAGGAAAAGTCTAAGGATTCATCTGAAAATGGTACATCTCTGTAATTTTATAGGCATTGTGCCACTAACCCACTGACAGTTTCAGCTGAAGAAGTTATAAAAGTTTATGCAGTAGTGTTTCTTCCTTAATGTTTTAGGATTTAAACCCTATCAGTGTCAGTAAAAAGATTCTGGAAAAATATATCCATGATTTCTTGTTGAAATAAGAGTTCCAATTTTCTACTTTGCATATTGTTTACTGTTCCCAGATAGGAAGTTTTTGTCTTCTTCCTCAGCATAACTTTTCTTATCAGACAGGGGTCTTCTACAGAAATTTTTGTTTCATTATTCACCTAAACTGTGATATCACAATATACTCACTGGGGTTCTTTGTTTTGCCCTAGATAACCTGCATTTTCAATCTAGTTTACAATCCATTGGTCTGTCCCATTATATTCATGAGGAAAGTGCCACTTGTCATATTTTCAGTAGCAGACATTGGTCTTATCTTACATTTTTCTGAACACATAACAGAAAGAAATCTTATTTTTAAAATGAAAAAGAAGACAGAACACACACACACAACCAAATAAAAGAGGCAAATTTTGAATGAACTACTGTAAAACATGCCAAATTTCAACTATAAATAGAACTTTAAACTAAACCCTACTCAGTGTTTTATTTTTTATTTACCTATATGAAAATAATTCAAGGTAGTTACTGTGGAAAACCTCCCCGTTTTACTGTTATGAAAATCTGGTTAAAAAAAAAAAATTCCTATAGAATTAATAGCTACACTGTGACTCACTGACCAAATTTCTATATAAACAGAAAGGTTGCTGGCTTCCTTAGTTATGCTGAGTCATTTCACCAGACAAGTTTGCCTACTGAGCAGAGAGATATTAGTTATGGCCTTTTAGAAGGCGACTAGATGGCCATGTATTTTTTTTTACTGCATTTGACATTGGACTTCAGCTGTAGACTGATGAATTACAAATTGTAAGACTGCTTCTTGTGTTAAGCTTGCTATATCCACAGTTTGTCAAAATTAATTTTACAAAGCTTAAGTAAAGAGGAGAATATATAAAAGGGGAAAATGACTTACTAGCAATTCTGTTTCTCATGATCTTCCTTTTATCTTATTATGCTTTTCCTCCTTCACTCCTTGGTTTCTTTGTGTATTGTTTTTCTAGTAGGTTGATTTGAAATTTGTTTATAATCATAAAGAAGGTCAACCAGAACCTGAAAGCTTCACACTACTTTGATGAATTTAGAGAGACACCACCAGAGGAAGGAAGCAAGGGTGGTTTCTTGAAGTATCATGTTTTGGTTTCTCTGGTTTTATCCAGAAATTGATATCTTGTTGTTATTTTAACATACTTTAGATGATAAAACAAGTGCATCTGTTGAAAAACTTGAGTGTGAATGAGATGTTGGGTATATACACAACCCAGGGTATAGGAGTAGGAGCCTACTTAGTTCATGGCAGCTGCCCACCAATTTCATAGGCAGAACATGGAGCCCAGCCCATGGTGGAGTGCAGCAAGCCTCCCACACCTCTGATTGGTCAAGGAACCCCACCTCTGGCCACTGATTTGTTGTGAGGGCTGCATGTCACATAGCCCCACCCCTTACTGGTCAATCATGCAGCCCTATCCCTCACCACCAATTGATGGAGGGGGATGAGGACACATGACAGGCAGTCCTTGCAGACATCTTGCTGGTAACCCTTTGAGCAGGCAACCTGCCCCGCTCCTACCCCCCTTCTCTGCCCCAGCAGGCTACTGCAGAACCTTGAGGACTGCTGGCTCCCTATAAGAAGCCAGCATTTTATAAGTTTTTTTTTCTTTCCTTCCTATGGATTTTGCATGCCCACTTTCATGGGCAATGCCAAATTTCATGAAACCTGCAAAATTGCTGTAATTCTCTATATAGGAGTCCCAAACAAAATAGTTTCATGTATGGAAGAGATGAGAAAACGCACAGGATTTTTGCAGAGCTGTACAGGTGAGAGTTTTGTAGGGTGGAAAAAAACAGACAGTCATTAATTGTTTCTTTTCTCTAATGCTTTCTTGTTTCTATCAGAGAAGAATGCTTAGAGCCATTTTGTGTTGATCTGTCTGTTGTAACCATGTCATTTAGATATCAGGAACATCTGAGGTTTAAAAGATATAGATGGCTCCAGGTTGAATTATAAAACTACTGAGATGTAGCTGAGAAGGTTACTTTCTAATGCTTCCTGTGGATGTCTTTGTGCTGGTCCCAGTCTACAGAATAATTACGAAATTACCAGCATATAGTGGAAATTGCACTTAATTTAAACAAGCAAAAGTATCCCTGCATTTTTTCCAACCAAAGCATCACAATATTTATGAAATCAAAGCTGACTAAACAAGAGTGAGTATTTTCAAAATAATAAAGTGGAAACGTTTAAATAGACAACATATAGTGAAATATATGTTGGAGTTTAAATAAACTATTGCAGTAATAATGTATAGAGTAGCCTTTGTGATGTGACAGTGGGAAATGAAAGTTGTTTTCTTTTTAAGCTTTCATTGTCTTTGAGTAGTGATAAAAACCATGTCATAGTTTTTAAGGACAAGGAGAGACCTTTATGATCTTCCAATCTACTTCATAAAACAGACCTTTAGACCTCTCCCAGTAATCTCTGCATTGATCCAATAACTTCTATTTTAGCTTTCTGTTTTTAGAAAGATATTAAGTCTCAATGTAAAGATTTCAAAGATGAATTATCCACTATGTCTCCAAGCATGTCATTCCAATGCTTAATTACTTTGCCTGTTAAAATCATTGAGTTTCATTTCTAGTCTAAATTTATTTAGTTTAAGCTTCCAACTGCTGGATTTCATTAAACTTTTCAAAACACTGAGAGACAGAATAATGGCAAAATACCAATCAGAGATTCAGATTTACCAAAGCTATCTAACACAGTGTTACTCCATTTTCATAAGCTGGAACTCTACTTTGTCATTTAGTGGAACAAGAAATTAAAGTACAAAATAATTGTAAATTAATTACTAATTCTGTAGTTAGAGTACAAATACTGTGATGCTAACTTTACATATTGATACATCTCCACCCCCAAGACATTTAGTGTGGTGTCACAGTGTTATTCTGTGAATGGCTTGTTTCATATTTAAAACCATCTCTTTTTTCTGTTTCTGAATCTTGGCTACTGACTGGAAAGGGAGGATGTTTCTTCATTTTCATAATCTCGTCCATCATCTCCTCTATCATCTAGTCTGCTTCAACTCTGGAGTCAGAGTGTTTCTTTATATTTTGTTCCTCGTGCACAAACTTTTTCATTGCTGTAATGGATAGGGAAGGACCCTGCTGTCTGTTTTCCATTTGTTTAGTGATCTCCATGTATGCCTGGAAGTGGTAGAATTACCATATTTTCTAACCTACAATACAGCCTTTTTATTCAAAAAATCAGCTGCTTGACATTGGAGTGTGTGTTTTAAGCAAGGAAATACAATAATAGTAACTTCTGTGGCTTGAGCCTTTTCTGGGAAAAAGAGAGTAATATTGCACATGTGGCAGAGGAGGCTTCCGAGATACTAGGTGTGGACACTTTCTTTTTCCCCTGGCCAATGCATATGCTCCAGAACCTGTTTTTCTAAATCAGGTTTGAACCAAGGTGCCAGAGCAGTGGGTAGGTTCCCATCCACCCTGCAGGTGTTTCTGGTTAGCATTGGGCCCTCAGCTAACCTGGCAGATGCTGCCTACCCAGCTTATGTTGAGAAAAGAGGAGGTATATTGGCTCAGCCAGCAGGATCTGTGGCATCTTACATCTAGGGATGTATAGAGCAGCCATGATGTTTTGCCCCTCCGCTGCTCCAACTGCCTCCATTTTCCCTTGGAATATACTGTACATGCCAGTATTTTCAAGAAAAAGTTGAAAATTTTCTCTACTTATTCTGCCTTTCAAAAACAAGATGTGTATCTTAATTATATTGTATGTGAGAAAATATTCCTGTGACCAACAGTTTGATTGCTACTCTTTAGTACTAGGAATTGCTTAAAACACAAATGCCTTAAGGAGTTCTAGATTCACAAGTGAAGTTTCAAATGGTGAGACAAAGCTATTTCTTTTCCTTTTTATTAACATTACAGGTTGCAAATTGAGCAAACAAAGAACATGGAGCTTCTATTCATTTCAGTTGCATAGGCTTATCAGTTCTGAAAGCTGGGAAAAAAGAAACAAGTCAGTACTGTCCAAGGTGTTTTAACTCTTCATAGCAAACAATATCCCAAGCTGCTGTTACTGTTAATCAGAGGTTTCAAGCTGGTAGAGAATGTCAGTCTTATGAAAGACTGACTTAACTCTTGCATTGAAAAGTTCTGGCAATACTAAATGAATATAGCTAGACAGCCACCAAACAAGTATTTGACTGGGCCATACAGTATTTGTACTTAATATTATAAGTAAAAAATAGGGGAGAAAAGAGACCAACTCAAACTGGAATTCAGTTTAGTACTATTTACTTTTCTGCACACATATTATAGTAAATTGCCATTTATAAATATCTTATTATCATTTGTAAAATTTTATGACATTTTATAACATGCTTGATGACTTTAATTCATGCATTAAACATGCACACGTATTTAACAATATTTGCATCTTATAATATGCTCTGTAACAACTTGTCATGGCATCATCAGTTAAACATTTATTTTACAAATGTACTTTGTAATATGGTTTGTAATAAACTGTAAAGAATCAAAGTTGCTTCACATCATAATCTTTTCATAAATATAAATAATGTATTTTTAAATTCTCCTTAATTTAAAACATTACACATTTTCCGATTAAATCTCACACATTTTCTAGATTGATGGTGGTCATCACATTTCAAGATGTGCTGCCAAGTTATTTGCTGTTTTGTTTTTAAGTTATTTTGCTTGCTGGACCATTTCTTGAATAAGCTGAATTTATGAGTAAATATTTGTAAAATAATCTATTTTCCATTGTGAATGTTCAACCTTATATGTGCTGTTTTATGGCAAAACTACGTGGACTGGAACACTAAGGATTTCCATTAATGTGTAATTGCATATATTGGTTTTCATTTGTGGTATTGAACAGATAGCGAGCAATACAATAAACAACTTATCCACTTAATTTTTTTTAAACTTTATTTTTCCTAAACCTACAAACTCACTCAATCCAATCATTTCCACATGCTTTGAGTTGATTTCTATTAAAAAATCATATAATCAAGAGAGAAGGTGATGGCTGACTAGCTGAATATCATATCATAGAAAAACAGATTGATAGATGTTTCCTAAGTTACCCTAGTATCTAGTGTATAAGATTGCACAAAGCTTAAAAAATTTGCCGAATAGAAAGGCTGAACAATTCCCTGGCTATAATATGTAAGGAAATAATGTGTTAATGACTATTATCATTTTTTCCATTTTTAGGATGACAATTTTTTTGTTTGTTTTTGTTTCATTAGCTGTGATGAAAATAGGCCTATAGTTATATCAGAGACAAAAGAATTACAACTTTTTTCAATAAGATTTTGATTATATAGTGGTTGACATTAAAAGTAAATTCACAAAGACTTGCCATGCCACTGCGTTAAGGAAACTGCTGCTGTTTTCTGTTCAAAATACTACTTTCTTTGACAATTATATCATCCATTTTTGAAAGATTATGTTGCAATAGAAAAAAATCATGTGTATAAATATCTCTTGTGCATATATTTATATATTTATATCTGTCGACATCTACATATGCCTACATAAATTGAATGTTTCAGTTTTTGCGTTGTACATTTTTACAGAAGCAAGTATATCTCTGATTGACTTAAAGAGCATATTTAGAGTTCCCACCAGTTCCATAAATGGGAATATTATTAGTAATAATGGCTAAGTAAAGCTTTACTCAAAGTGCTGTAAGTTAGAACAGGAGCCAACAAACATTTGCTGCTTGGTTGGGGGAGTTCACATCTTGCCTGCAGTGGCCACTGGGGCACTTCTGCATGCTTCCCAGGAGGCTGCCAGAGCAGCCCTTCTCCACAGCGCCCCCACCCCCACCAGCTGGTGACTGTCAGCAGCAGCTGGAGGAGAAGGTGGGGGAAGAGTCCCTGTTGCTACAAGAGCCCTCCAACAACTTGCTGGCTTAGGGCAGCAATGGGCTGGGTCCATGTGGGGGGTTCCCTTCCCCCCCAGCTTCTTGACAGCTTCAGCCAACAGCTGCATCATGGCACTGCCTACCTGGGTCTGCTTCAGGGACACAGACCCCAGAACCCTTCCCCCACAGCAGCCTGGGCCAGGCAGTGCATGCTACACCACTACCTAGCAAGGGCTGCTGCTGGAGAAAAGACCCCAGAGCCTTCCCCTGTAGCAGCCCCTGCCAGGCAGAGCTGTGGTGCTGCCCCACCAGGGCTGCTGCAGGGACACTGACCCTACAGCCCTTCCCCTGCACCACCCTCCTCCCCCAGCCAAACAGCAGTGCACTGCAGCCCAACTGGGGTGACTGCTAGGAGAGAGACCCCAGACTCCTTCCCCCACAGCTTCCCGCCTGATCTGAGCTGTGGCATGCTACAGGAACAGAAACCCCCTTTCCCACCCAACACCTTGCCAGGCTACAGGTGGGGCAGGGATCAGAGAGTGGCACCGACTTGGGTCACTACAGCTGGCTCAGGTTTGGGTAGAGCTCAGGATTTTCCACTCCCAAGGGCAAGTGAGCAGCAGAGACATGATCCCTCCTGCTTATTTTCCCATACTTTTTGCATTCCTTGCTGCTTGATTTCTACAGGATGGGCGGAGGGTGGCCTCATCCTGCCTACTCTGCTTGCTGGGATTTGTGTCATTCTCCTGGTAAGTGAGAAATGTTGGTTTGAACCTCAGGCTGAGGTAGTTCCAAAACCCACATCTCCCAGTTCCTGGGTGAGTGCGTTAACCAGTAACTCGTTATGTTCAATGTGGGCAGCACCAAGACTGCTTCCTCCTTCTCTTGCAGTCTTTTTTTTCCCCTCAGGGTGGACTGGCCAAGGCTGCTCTGTTTTGGTTGGAAATATTCTCTGATGAAGTGTTATATAGACAATAGGCTATTGGGCTCAAAGGTTGTGGGGGTGAGCCTTCCTTTGGCTTCAGATACCTGATCAACACTTTTTTTTTTCTGTTGCTGAAGTCTAAGGACATACCTGGTATTAAGTGCTAGTGTGAAATACTGAGAATGTCCAGAAGGGAAGTACTGGGTGGGTGTAGCTATGTAAAATCTAAACCCTACATAAGTGTCAAAATTTTCAGTTAAGCAGCTATGTAAATGCCACTTAAGCACATATAAGTGAAAGGATTTAGCCCTAGTTTACCCGTGTGAATCTGGCCCTTACTGTCTTGGAAAAAGAAATCTATTCACAGAACAAAAGCAGTAATATAAGTGGTAGCACTGCAAGTTTGTCTAAACAGTGAAATTCTGCATAGATTATTCTGTATAGATTCAGATATAAAAGAAATTCAAATGACATTGCTGATATGCATAAAAACTGTTAGTCATTTTGATATTTTCTAACATCTATAAGTTTGTCTCTCCCTGAGGTTTATAGTATTAAAAATGTAGTTTTACAAGTGGAAAATATTAAAAATAACACCAGTAATGTATTCTAAAACTTTTTAGAAATTCTAAAGTAGATTCTCTGTTATGCTATCACCATATATATATGGTATAAAGGTTTTATTCCACTTGTGTTTGGGATGACCTGCATAATTGGCGTATTGCTTTGCCATTCATGGCAACTCCAAATTTATGCTAATAAAACAAACATGCTATATCACATCATATATTATATTTAAAATATAGACAGACATTGCAGAGTTGAGGCTAACGCTGAAAAGAACTGTTATCTGCAGGCTTGAAAAGTGACTAAAGTTGAGATCACTTTTCTGGCCTTCGGGAAAATAGTTGTTTAATATTAAAACTTCAGTCAATACCTACAAGCTTAAAAATGTATTGTAATGTGCTACAGCTTCAGTTACCCTCTGCTGAAGCTTCTCTATTTTAGCTTACAGGGTCATGTGACCTCAGCCCATAGCAGAATTCCAACACTAATAGCGACAGCCATCTTGGATAAATGTAAGTGAAAATTTTCCTAATTTTTATAGCTTCTGTCCCTCACTTTAAAAATTGTTTTTACTCAGATTGTAGTTAGATAACAGTCTTGGAAACACTTCAAATCTATGTCCAGTACAACGATTGACACAAAGTAGGAAAAAGGTCCTTTTTTCCCTTCCGTATACCTCAGCATCAAAACACTTTATGCCTTTTAGATATTACTGTTTTCAGTCTGGGTGGTCTCACTAACTTTATTTTAGCCAACAGCTAGCTTGTCAGTAGTTTTTGGTGCCAAAAACTGTTGATTTGCTAAAAGGGCAATAATACAAAAATACTTTTGGTTATATAATCTTGTTATAGATAGTTCAGTCTAAGTATTAAGTGTATGACAATCCAGAAACATATTTCTCTAAGAAAATAGAACTTACTTGTAAATAGAAATAAACCAACTTTTATCATGCCAATTTTGCCTGGACTCAGTCATCCAAATTCTACTAATCTATTCTCAAGTCTAGCTGCTTATTCACTTTGTCACTGCATTAGTCAAAAGATAGAGATAGAGTAGTATATAGTCCATCTGTACAGTAGTAGTAACTCAAGCCATGTTGTGTTCTCAGAAATTCTTTCCAAAGGTGAATAAAAAAAATAAAGGTGGTCTGTCTAGCTTGGATTTTCATACAACACCAAATATAACAGATGTCATTAAAAAGTCAATGTTTATTGACTGTTACCATATTACTGGTAATTTTGATGGTGGCTGATCTATGATCCCAGTCCATGTGGAAGAAAATTGAAATAACACTATGAGTTCATACTACTCAATGGGCACATTACATGTGCCCTTACAGCACCATTGTTACTGCAATGTTATTTCATACTTCTATTTCAAAGTAGTAAATGATGGCACAGTAACAGCCCGTACTGCGACGTTCACGTGGTTATCTTTAGTTGCTATGTTGCCGTAGTGATGCACTATACTGAGGGAGCACATCACTATGGCAACATAGCTGCAGCATTGTTTTTTGGCTGCAGATGCTACATTGCTATAGCACATTGTCATGACGACATAATGTCACGTGTAGATGTGTCCAGAATGTTGCAATAGCCATTGAAATATCAGCATCTATCAATTACTACCTGGTAATGATATCTGAATTTCTATTTAGTTCAGTGTCTGGTATATAGTACTGTATTGGGTTGGAAATGACTTCACAATTTCTGAAGAATATGGATCCCTAAACTCCATGCCAATACCTCCCATATGTTTATAGATATATATTATTATATAAGTTCTACATGCATGCACATTTAGCAGAATTAAGGTTAAAATACTGACTTCTACATTTACAATATGAGCCATAACTGCATAGTAACTTCATAGTGACAATACCTTCTGCTTGACTTCAATCGTATAAATACATTGTTGATCATAGTCAACCTACTCCCTTTCAGGTGATTTCATAGAAGTGATGAACTACAAAGCTAAAATAAAAAGCAGCTGCAAAGTTGTAGTTAAGACTAATGCTGACAGAAATGAAGGCTCTCTTTCCCCCATCTATCTTGCATACATATCATTCTAAGACTAATGGGGCAGTCTCAGTGCTTTACCTGTACCAAAACTCAGACTGAGACTTCATATGTACTTGCATCTGTTTTGCAAGTACATCTGCTCAATTAACATCCTAGTAATGGATGCCACACCAAATCATACAGAGTAAGATTTAGTACCTATTAGTAGAAAGACTTGTATTGAAACCATTCCACAATTTTTTTGAATTCTTACGCACTTCAAAGTCTAGTGTTCCAAATGTGGGGCAAATGGCTAGTGCTGTAAACTAGACATAAAATCAAACAGTGAAATAAATTGTGAGCACAAATCCTGTTTTGTTTGAGTAAATCTATGTGACTGAAAAAAAAACATTAAAAATATTAGAATGACTACAGATTACATGGATTGAATTGGGCAGAACAGTTTCCAAGAGGTTTTTGAGGAAACCTAACTAAACCTATGCACAAAATTTGAGGTCAGTATCCTCAAGGGCAAACTAGCTGGTAGTAATTATAGTGAATCTTAGTTACCCAATTCCAAAAGAACAGATTTCTTTTCACCCAAGATATCTGTCATTGCAAAACTGGATTAATAAATGGCTTTAAAAAGTCACGCACAGATATCCAAAAGTCCCAAAAGTCTTTGTGGGTGTGTATATGAATGTTTCTAGCTGTCAGTGTAAAATATCAGACATCAATTTGGAAGGTCATTCATGAATTCTCCATTACACTAATAGTGACTTTTTGAGCAGATAAATTTACAAATTTACACACAACCAAAGACTATTTATTCAGTGGAGCCTTGAATCAGATTAGATCCAGTTCTAGGCTCAGATGCATATTTGTTATTGTTTTAGCATGTAGCTTGTGCAACATCTCTGAAATGCTTCACAAAATGACCCTAGGCTAAGGAATGAGCGCATAGTGGTAACAGTTTAAGCCTTGGAACAATAGGTAATCTCAGGTTAAGAACATAATACTAATAACATGAATATGGGATTCTGTACATCTTGGTACCAGAATAGTCTCTTCCTCATCCACAGTTAAATATAAACTGTGTTTTAGTATAAATATAATATTCGAGGTTATTTTTGAGCTGTTTAAAGAAACCTAAACTAAAAGTATCTAGTTGTGTATGTCAAACATTTATTTATTTTTTGTCTTTAGCATATGGCAGAGTATATTTTAACATATATAATGTTGTTGTTTGTTTAAATTAAGGTGTGTATCTCCTTATGTAACTCCTCAATACACTAAGCAGAGATTCTAATAAATACTAAATTTTAAATAATATATATTTTAATGAAATCTATAGAAAGACTGTTCTAAGTAAGACACACTCAGAAATTCTAGGATAAAAAAGCCTGCTAGATATCTTTGAAGGAACTCAAAAGTTAGTTGCTCAGAAATTCTCAACATACTAATAGACCCAAATATACAAAAATGCACAGCCAGGCTTATTTTCATCATTTACTTACCGTATTTCCTAATATAACCTTTTTCTGTTACACAATACATTAGTGTCCTATACTGGTAGAAAATATAGGTAAAGGGATTTGTAGGCCTTCTTAAAAACAAGCCACAAATCAGGTGATTTATAAGAATATTTTATCTAATCTTAACAGGATTTTAATGTCATGACAGAATTTACTGATGGTGTTGCAAGGTTTTAAATCATTGCTTGCACTATAGGATTTTGTAGTGTTGATATGATTGGTATATTAATGCAGAACAAATTCTAAACACTTATAGAAGCACCATTTTCATACATCACCCAGGATCTCAAAATGTTACCAATGTGCTGCTTTATTAACTATAATGGAAATCCACAGCTGGAAAGTTGTGCAATAAGCCTATTTTAAAGATTCACTCCTGTGGTGCACATTACTGCAAATGTTGTAAATTTTACTCATCCTGAAACCAACTCTGTTTCATAAACAATACACATGGAAGTTAAACAGCATGAATCTGCCAGAGTCTTGTAGGCATGATATTACAGATGAACTGAGCACATTCAGCTCCCAGTGACATTAGTTCTTCTCTTTGAAATATCTGACGTATCGTTATCTTATCAAGTAACAAGGAGAATATGGTCTCTTACCCTAAGAACTCCTGCATCTAATACAAGTTTCATAAAGTGTGGTAAGAATTACTATAGGATATGGTTCACTCCACAAACCTATCCGGCTTTGGCCACTGAAACAAAGCACCCAATAATGAATGACTTGGACATCATCACTTAGGGAAATATATCTATACATCTGAAACCACTGCACCTTGTCAAGCTTATAGCAGACAACCTCAGCCTGCTGACTTTGCCCAAAAAGTAGTTAATTAGTTAAACTATCTTTGTAGCTACCCATTAACTAGCTGGTGCCAACAATTGCACGTATATCTATTGCCTCCATTGCCCCTGCATTTTTTTTTCACCATCAATACTTAAGATATACCAGTCATATAATTTTCCTTTCCTTCTCTTTACCATTCTTTCCATACCCCTTTCCTTATGGAACTGAGACAGATGTTTCCAGAAAAAAATTATTACATTTTACAAACATTCTAAAATGATCTAAAATAGCTTTCCCTATGAATTATAATAAATTAATTTTAAAATCTTTTATCTTAGAGTTTTCTATGGGTCAACTATGGGGGCTGTCCCACTGGAAAGCTCCTACTTCTAGGACAAACTCCAGGCGGGGCTATAAAGTCATACTGTTGAGTATTAGTACTGGGTGATTTTTTTTTTGGTTGTAACTATATTAACAAAAACGCAGATTTAGCAGAACTGAAATATTTTGTAAATTCAGCTCATTTTGTCCAAACTGTTCATATTAAAATAAAATTCAGGTTGAACAAAATGAAGCACTTCTCAATTCAGCTCATTTTGGACTAATTGCTTCACATTTTAAAACAACGTCAAAACATTTCATTAAAATTGTTCAAAACAATGTTGCAATTTGTAATTCAAAACTAATTTTGACATTTCCTTTGGCTTTATGTATGTGTGTATGTACTTTTAAAAATCATCAAATCTCAATTTTAATTGACCCAAAACATGATTGATTAAATGGAGTAGACTGTGAATTTGCAAAACTAGTCATTTACAGCATTTGACTGGTTAATGATTATTTCTATTTTTCAGAAACAGGTAATTTTTCTTTCCTCACATTTACAGGAAAAAATGAGAAAAATCTTTGGTTCTTGAAAACTCAGCACATTTTTATCTCAGTTTATGAAGAACTTCAGTTTTGAATTTGCTTCTAAAAGTTAGAAATATAATGTGAACTACTGAATGAAACAATTTCATCATTATTATTTTTAATGTAAAGGCAGCTGCTAGTAACTGCTAATGCATTAGGAAAGTTAAAAGTATGCTTGGTGAAGCTAAAGGAGAGGGCACACTGCATTTTTTCATATTGCTCTGTATAGATTAACACATAGATTTCACCACTAGAATAGATAGGTTCTGTCTATCTAGCATAGATTGGGCTTTGTTCAAATACACACAAAAACTAAGTTAAAATAAGATGAACGGGCCCTCCGAGAGAGGCGAGGACGTTCTGCCGCTGAGCCAGGTAACTTGGGTGAGGGTTTGTGGTTGTGGCATGGAGAAAACAAGTAGAGAGGGAGAGGTGGCAGTGGGTAGCCTTAAATGCCTCTATACAAATGCTCGCAGAATGGGTGGCAAGCAGGAGGAGCTGTCTCTCCTGTTGGCTATAGAAGACCCAGATTTGGTTGGGCTCACGGAAACCTGGTGGGACCTGAACCATGACTGAGCCATAGGCATTGATCGATATGCCCTTTTGAGGATGGACAGGATGGGGAAAAGAGGCAGAGGGGTTGCGTTCTATGTCAAAGAGCGATTCTCTGCATCAAGCGTCAACTTGGGGGCAATTGAGGACTAGGCAGAAGCGATTTGGGTCAGGCTGCAAGGAGGACGAGGGGAAAGGGACTTAATGGTGGGTGTCTGCTACTGGCCACCCCACCAGAGGGAGGAGCTGGACCTCCAAACTGCTGGTCAGCTCAAGGAGGTGGCTAGGACGAAGGATGTTGTCATGGGTGATTTCAGTTACCTGGACATCTGCTGGGAGGAGCAGTCGGCCAAGTCCAAGAGATCCCGGAGGTTCCTGGCGGAGCTGCAAGACCTCCACTTGGTCCAGGAGGTGAATCGCCCCACCAGGGGGGATGCGCTGCTGGATCTGGTCCTGGCCTCGGGGGACGATCTGGTTAGAGGTCTCCAAGTTCATGACTCCCTGGGAGATAGCGATCATCGCCTGATAGAATTTGCTTTCAGGCGCAGTGTAGCTAGAGCCCACACTAGGACTACAGTCCCAGACTTCAAAAGGGCCAATTTCAGAGAGCTCAGGAGGCTAGGTGAGAAGGTGATGAGGGCCTGTAGGGTTGAAGACATGGGCGTCCATGAAGGATGGATGTTCCTCAAGGAGACGATCCTCCAAGCCCAAGGGGCAACCGTTCCTGCCCGATGCAAGATGAGCAAAAGCGCCTGGAAGCCCCCATGGCTTAATAGGGATATTTGGGGGACCCTAAGGGCTAAGTGGGAGGCATACAACCTATGGAAGAGAGGAGCAGTCTCTAAGGAGGAGTACTCCTCTTGTGCTCGGGATTGCAGGAGGGCTATTAGGAAGGCCAAGACAGGAGTAGAGCTTCGTCTGGCGACTAGGATCAAGGACAACAGGAAGTCCTTTTTCAAATATGTCGGGAGCAAAAAGAGAGCCCCAGGCAACGTCGGGCCCCTGAGGGACTCATCAGGCAACCTGGTGCTCACAGCCAATGGTAAGGCGGAGATCTTCAATGGGTTCTTTGCCTCAGTCTTCCTGAGGGGGACTGGAAGCTTGAATTCCCCCTCGGAAATCACTGCTAGGCCAAGGGTGAGGGTAGACCTGGTGGAAAGGCTTCTGGAAGGGCTGGATGTCTTTAAGTCGGTGGGTCCAGATGACCTGCACCCAAGGGTGTTGAGGAAGCTGGCGGAGGTGATTGTTGGGCCCTTGGCTCAGTTATACGAGTGCTCTTGGAGCTCTGGACAAGTGCCAGAGGACTGGAAGGTGGCCAATGTGGTTCCCATCTTTAAGAAGGGGAG